>JAYESA010000009.1:179896891-181096891 GCA_036927795.1 Iris macrosiphon
CGATTCTGTGGCGTAGGCTGGACGTTGTAGAAGCATAAAAAATACGCTGTAGAGTTATACGCAGTATTTCAGTACTGGGCGGCGTAAAACATGACTTCAGAGCCATCGGCGTACAAACAGAGCTTTATCGCTAGTACAGCGTAAAATATAAGCTCCAAGACAATCCGCGTAATGCAGTATTTCCAGGCCGCTTCAGCGTAAAAAATATATTATACCGCCTTTATGGCGTAAAACTCATCCACTTTTAATGCAGCATGGAAGTGTACGAGGAACGCTTCGTATTTCTCGAATAAACCTGTCAGATCATGCAGTAAACCTGACTCCTGACAAGGAGTACTGCACAGCTATCCAGACGACGGCTGTAATGATGGTGCGGCACAGAGACCCAAACCATCGTTTAGTGACATTTCCCTGATACAAAAGTGCTTTTACGCATACAAGGGATACGCTGCCTAGTTTTACACAGGCAGATATGAGCTTTTACGCTCAGCAGAAGACAAAATAAACTGCCACGTCAAAAGCTGCTCTTCGTACAGAGCTCGAGGCACATCTCTGCATTTAATGCTCAAAATGGTGGCAGATCTTCGTACAGAGCTCGAGGCACGTCTCTGCATTTAATGCTCAGAATGGTGGCAGATCTCTGCATTAAATGCACGAGATTTGATTCTATTTTCAAAAACTGGGCGAGCCATAATTATGATTAATACGTCCACATCATCACCTCTGCATATTACGCCATCAGGCTATTTTCAGCTATAGGAGCACGTTGTACGCTATCTCCTTGAAATACGCCTTCGAGCTATTTTCAGCTATAAGGAGCACGCTGTACGCTATCTCTTTGAAATACGCCAACTCAGGCTATATTTGCATTTGTGCGTGATAAGGCTATTTTGTCCAGAATATGCTCAAAGGCCTCAGTCAAAGAAGGAGGATCAGCTATCTTTTACGCTAGCTACCTATCCACGTAGCATAAGGCTTCTACGCCTACAAGGCTTCTACGCCTATTTGGCTTCTACGCCAACCTGATAATTATTTGGCTTCTACGCCATGGTGACAGTTATTGGCTTCTACGCCAACCTTTTCTACGCAAGGGGCAGTTACCTACGTGGCTCGTATGCCATGATCTTCGCAGCAGTAATACGCATTATCTCTTAATGGGACACGCGTCACACGCTTATTCAGAAGACCATCTATACGTGGATGGCAGTTATTATAACAGCCGCGTAAAAAGTGCCATACTCTCCACTATCCGGCTTCTATGCCGACTGGACGGTTACTGTCACTAAAATCCTATAAATAGAGACCTCTATTGACAGAGGTCCAAGGGGGAAAAAAAGGTCGAACAAAGGTCAGAAAAAGTTTAAAGAAATCAAAGAACAGAGAGAGAAGAGCTCAGACAAAGAGTAGCGATCAACGATTTTGGCATCAAGCATCCATTCCCTCTTGCAATCTTTGAAGCATCTCCTTCTTCTACAGCACTTCTTCATCATCGTGTGGTCCAAGGGACAAAGTGATCGACCGCAGATCAGACTCCTATAGCAATATTTACCCAGATTAAAATTTGTACTTAACATCCTCGTATAGGATTAATAGTACTTCTTATTTGTAAACCTAAGAAAGGGTTTTGTATAAACCTAGTTTTATTTCTTTCGTTTATTATAAAACACAAGATGGCGACTCTGCTGGGGACCTCTTTATCATCTGACGAGAAAGTAATTGCTCAACATGATGCAGTATCAGTAGGATCAATAAAGAAGACCTTGGTCGTCCAGTTCGACCAGTCTGCCTACGAAGATATGCCAAGAGCAGGGGGTAGCTCTCACTCTCTCTCTGTCCAAGACAACAGGAAACTGCATAAGGTCTGGATGCCCCGGACATCCCCTACCGTTCCTGCCGACTCTCTGATCTCTCCGACCAATAAGGTTGTAGCATCGCTCCCTCTGTGCCTTGCGCGTAAAACTCAGTCTTCTGTCGCTGACAGGGCAGACAAAACTTCTGGCAATGCCTTAGCACCAATCCAGAAGTCCACTTCGCGCCTTGCGCGTAAAACTCAGTCTCCTGTCGCTGACAAGGCAGACAAAACTTCTGGCAATGCCTTAGTGCCAATCCAGAAGTCCACATCGCACATTGGCGTAAAAACTCGTCTTCCATCGCTGATGGGACAAACATAGTTTCTGACAAGGCCTTAGCGCCAAGTCAAAAAATTCAAATACGCTCCACGCGTAAAAATATCTCTCTCTCAAAAGGAGGCAGAGAGTCCCAGTAATCCCCACAAAGGAAAACAAGTGACGAACTTCTCAACTTCTCAGCCTTTACGCCAACAAGAAAAGAAGCTGCCCGCTCACCAAATTATGCGAGAAGCTGACAGCCGATTGAGGACTTCCTCATGTTTACGCCAGCCTGAACAAAATCCTAGACTACGCCAGGTCCAGCCCCTCGGCGTAAAGAAGATTCAGTTTATGGATAGATACGCTCCTCAGGGATCATGTGCTGTTCATATGGCTGAACTGCTGTATTCCTACTGCAGGGCAAGGGTTGGGGTGCCCAATATCCGCATTCCAAACGATAGAAACAGGAGGAACAGGCCTTCTTCCTATTCTTTTTCAGTTAATACTCCTGACTTGCGTGAATTTTTGATCCAGAAACGCAAAGACAGGAGTCATAACCAGGATTCAGTTCCCCTAACTGTCAAACGTGGGGAGATTATGTGGGAAGATGCATCAACATCTAATATCGTCATGACATATGGGCCACATGAAGATTCTGTCTTTATTGTTCCTCCAACTCATGAGGGCCAGCATCCAATAGTCTTCAGTCGCATGCGGAGCAGTCCGATTGTACAAGAAGAATCTCGCAAATTTGAGGGTGGGAAAATACAAATCCACAGATATAGCCCACAAGCTTTAAAGATTATACAAAGCATGGGTTATGATTTGAAGTTGAAACAAGGCCTCAACTATGGAAAAGACAGACGAACACCGTTGTATAGTAATCCTTACTGTCAACAAACTCATTTTGGGTTGGGGTACACTGCATCTTTTGCAAACTCTAAACCTCCAGAGGCTAATCCTGCACAACCAGAGGCAGGTCTTTCTAAATCAACTTCAGTGGACAAATGCCATAACATTTCTGGGAGTAGCCTACCTCGACAAAATAGGACACCATCCAAAATTGGGGGTAGAATTCCTTCTAAGTCCGAAGATGATGCAACGATGACGATCTTCCCGGAAGACCGTAAAACTCAAGCATCGGGAGCCCGAAGGTCGAAAGGGACTTTCTCCTTCAATGAAGATGACATCATTGAAATCTTTAATATGTTGATGAAGGAACACAAACTTTGGCTACCCACCATCAGATACCCTGAGAGGGCTGGCAAAGTCGATGACCCAGATTATTGTCTCTTTTACCGGTATATTCATCACCCTACAAGGGCCTGCTATGTACTAAAAAGGAGAATTCAGGAGTTGATCGACGCCAAAGTTATCACTTTGCATCTGTAAACGAGGGGACGATCACTGTAAATTAATTTTACTTTTAACGTGACAATTTGCTCCCTCGAGAAGATACCGGATGATTAGTCCCTAAAGTTTCTCCAGCGGATCCTTCAAGTCTATCCCCACTCAGGAAAATCACTCCACAATAAAAAATTTTGGAGATAAGTTCACGTCCATATTACCTCTGAACTATTGTCCAAATATTTCGTTATCTCCCCAGCTGAGTTTGTCATGTTCATATTACCTCTGAACAAACCTTCCTGGTTTGGCTATCGATTATCATGTCCATATTACCTCTGATATCGGTTGTCATCTCAACTTAATACCCGTACTTAACTCTAAGTACGCCAGTGGTGTTAGGTCCACACAAAAAAAACTGCTATGTTCATATTACCTCTGAGCAGATATGTACCTCCATCCCCAATGGAGTCACAATCCAAAAGTTTGTAATGTTCATATTACCTCTGAACAAACCATCCTGGTATGACTATCGATTATCACGTCCATATTACCTCTGATATCGGTTGTCATCTCACCTTAACGCCCGTACTTAACTCTAAGTACACCAGTAGTGTTTAGTCCAAAAAAAACTACCATGTCCATATTACCTCTGGCAGGGCTTGTCCTAAAACTTATTACTTGCACTCTCGTGTGCAAAAAGTAATATGTCCACAAAAATTCCCCTGTGGAATGCCCGTAATGGAAAATGAAATGCTCATATTATCTCTGAACTATCCTCATTTTCCTAGCGAAGAGAGAGTCAGTCTCTATGCATCCCTACAGAGTCATATTTTATTGCGTCTATATTACCTCTGTCAGGATTTGTTTCAAACCTATTACTTGCACTAATGTGCGCAAAAAGTAATGGGTCCACTAAAAATCCCCCAGTGGGATGTCCTCAACAAATACGGTATCGTACTACGTCCATACTACCTCTAGTACAATATCCAAAATTCATGCAAACAATCATAAAGAAATGGAGAATCCTTATATGATTGCAAATGGCACTTACAGATTAGCCAAGCCTAATAGAAATTTGGCAATGGCTACTATCAACTGTAAATTCTCGAAGAAGTACTATACTTTGATCTCCTTCGTTTAACGGAGTATGACGAAGATCTTATTCTGACAATATCATGCACAAAAGGTTAGCTGGATCATATTCTATCAGGTTCATAAGACCTTCGAACAGATATCCTTAACTAATTTGTAAGCCTGTCATGTTAATGATACCTCTGATAGTGTTTAGTATACAAATTTAGTTGGATTATATTCTTTCAGGTTCATGTTAACTCTGAATAGATTTACATTCAGCAAAAGCTTACCGAAAGATTATCACGTCCATATTACCTCTGATATCACTTTTATCCTAGCCTATCACATTCTAAAATAATGGGCCCACAAAGTCATAAAATGTGTCTTTATTATCTCCGAGAAATTACAGGAGAAACAAGAAAGGTACATCATTTGGGGGGAGCAGTTAAGTCGCGAATCTGCCATGCCAGAGTAATCATTCTCTCATCCCTGGAGTTCAAGACGTCGGCGCGAGCCCGCTCCAAACTTGCTGCCTCATTGTTCAAAGCAGATAGCTCAGACCGAGCATGTACAAAACCTGCGTGGATGACACCCACATGTGTCGGGTTCTGCTGAACAGTCTCCATTCGATCCTTCAGCACATCTCGAGATGTCGACAAAGAGAGAGCCTTCTCCTCTCCTTGAGCAAGCTCATCTTTTAATTTGCAGACCCTCGCTGTCTCTTCCTCATATTCGGCTTCGCACTGAGTTAGCTGGGGAATGACATACTCCAATTTGGCACGCTCATGATCTATCATGCCCCAGTCCCAAAATACGTAGGACCAGGAATACGTGACACGCCAGCTACGCATTCGACCAGACTCTGGTCTGACTCGAATACGTATAAGCTGTAATATAAAGGGCACTATCTAGATATTCTATAAATATAAACCTCTATGTCTCAATCCACAATGTACATCAGTAAACAAGAAAGAGCTATATGTGCTAAGGTCGGCCGTCCAATAATACACTAACTCGAATAGACTCGAGAAGAAGCATGAGTCTACAAAACTAGGCTACAACAGCAGGTGAATAATCAATGTAAAATAACCATAATACCGGTAGATATAATGTAAGTACCTGGTACCATGCTCGCAAGATATGCCACTCCATCCGTATCTCCAAGTGCTCCGTAATCATTTATGCTGCAAAACTGGCAGGGAACCAGGTCCTCCGAGGGACGTAACAAGGTACAAAAATATAGCATGCCAAGTAAACAGAAAGTACAAGTGCACGACAGGGTACTCTATCATAACCATCTAGTGTGACATAGTTTAAAGACAATGTTCGACGCGTAGGCTGTCCAAAATAAAATTGCAGCTCCGAACACAGAGACACACAGGTCGTACCATAGCTCTGAGCACAGAGACACACGGGTGTTACCACTACACTATGAAACAGGATCACTACATATACATATATAAGCGCGTGTAGAGTAGCCCAAACGTCTAGTAACTATCTTCCCCTTCCCAAGCGGTCAACGATTGTGCGTTGAACCTGAACCTCTAACTACAGTCTCGACCCAAGGAAAAATAACTCAACAAACGCGACCCTAAGGTCGTCCCAGTCTCTGGTCATGATGTCAGTATCAGGATACAGGAATCTGGCACGATCACAGTGTATGAGTGTCATGGGGTATCGATGTACTCTGGTACGTGCATCGAGGTGCTATGAAGCATCAGTAATTATTCTAAGACGTTAAGTCGAAAGACAATACCCGGTTGTGAACCAGACACGGAATATCGTACATCAACGTAAACACGCGCACAATGCACAACAAGAATAATAATATCTATAAACTGAAATACTGGGTGGCAAGGTACACTTGCCTGCGTGCAGCTGCTGATGACGGGGATCTGGTACTGCGTCCAAGTCCTCAGGTCCCGCAATACCTAGAGATGAATTACAAACTAGAATCAATGATCTATTTACGACAGACAGGGAAATGACACTTATCTACAACCAAACTAAAACCCAACTCAAATAGTTATATAATAAGTTTTACAGTCCTCCATCCCTGATTTATAATCTGATCTACTACCTATTTCTAATTCATTCGCCCGTATAATATCATCAAATATTAGCTCTACAATTAACCACTGCTCAAGTACTATACTACACTAACCATGTAAATGCCAGCATTATATTCATCAAACCCTAACTATCTTATCTACATATCTAGCTCAAATGAACACTACACTATAAAACATAGGCTCCAAAACATATTAATCCTCATTAACAACTTCATCCATATATATCTCAATCATATATTTTCATTACCATCTTACACTATACATCCACATATATAATCCAAAACCCTAGCTAACATTCCCATCTCCTTAAACACCAACAATTATTTCACATAACCCTAGCTAAATCCACACATCCATACATGAATCATACTAACTAACATGTTTATATACATTCTGAAATTTAAAACGAAGGGGGAGAAGATCGTATACCCCGTCGTTGGCTTCGTCGGCCGGAGTTGATCGGACGGGAGTAGGGGAAGAAACTGGCCGGGAAGCTACCGTCAGCCGGTAGGCGGTCATGGCTGACTGCTCAGTCGGAGTGGGGTCACACACGAGAAAGTAACAGGCAGCGTCGGCCAGGCACACGCGAGAGTGGCTCGGAGCGGTGGCTGCTCCGGTCTAGAAGAGACCGGTCGGAGTGCAGCAGAGGCTTGGCGGAGCTGCTGCTCGAGTGGGGTCGGCCGGAGTGCAGCAGAGGCTCGGCGGAGCTGCTGCTCCGGTCTGGAGGAGACCGGTCGGAGTGCAGCAGAGGCTCGGCGGAGCTGCTGCTCGAGTGGGGTCGGCCGGAGTGGTCCCTATAGCGAGGAGGGAAGGGTATGGGAAGAAGAAGAAAGAGAGTGATAGAGGAAGAAGAAGAAAAATAAAGAAGGAAGAAGAAGAAGCTTCCTTTGCATGGAGAAAATGAATGAAAGAGGAGAGAGAGATTTTTATGGGGATTAGGGCCGGTAGGTTTGGTTGAGGGTGGGGTGTAGGAGTCACTTTATAGGGGAGTATGTAGGTTTGAATGTGTGGTTGTGATCATCCTATGTAGAATGGGTGGATGGGATTTAATATGGATAGGATGGGGTTTCTTCATGAGGGAATTGAGATTGGGACCCTATTTTGGGACCCTCTCAATTATTTATGTCCAATAGGAGGTTGCCACCCAATTTGATAATTGCGACTAAGCTCCCGTAAATTCGGGAAATTGCATGGGCACATGAAATAACGCAAAATTTCGGAGAAAAATATATTTAAAAATTGTCATGGTGAGGGGGTGTTGCGCGTTAGGCGCGGGTCTAATTAGAAGAGCATTGGGATTAATTTAGGATAAAAAATAGGATTTACAAAGTTGATAAATTCTGATTTAAATAGAGATAATGCGTTCCGCGAATTTAATTTAATTTGGGGCCCGTGGGGTCAAAATCCAGAAATGACGCAAAGGCCAAAAATGGTGGGGGCTTGGAGTCAGTCTTGGACCCTTTAGTTGGTCCGGCTCAACGGGTTAAGTTGGTACCCCAAAATTAAGGGTAACGACACAGGTGTCCGACACGAAATTAAATATGGGTTACGATTTTTGGAATGTTGCGCAATTAATTTAGAGCACACAAAAATTGATTTTAACAGTCAGAAAAGTCCAGTGCCTAATTTGGCGAGTTGAGTCGAGAGTACAATATTTGTACGGAATTTATGGGCTGATAATGGGCTCCGAATAATTAGACAAAGATAGGCGTGTGCCAAGGGTTTTAATTAATTGGATTAAAATTCCAGGTAAATTTCCTCTACTCTAAACCTCAATATCTTCTATCAAACTTTTTCCTGGTCCACTCTAACTATCTACAGAATAAATCGAGGGGGTTTACATTCTTCCCAACTTAGAAAAATTTTGTCCCCGAAATTAAAAGTAAAGCACTATAATAAACTAACAGAATTTAAAATAACTAGTAATTAATTGCCGTGCGTAAATTCGTACCTTGTTCCTCAAATAAGTACGGAAATCACTGTCGAATAGAATTCTCGCGCTCCCAGGTAGACTCGCCTGGTGAATGGTGCTTCCTTGCCACTCTGACCAGTCGAATCGTCTGCCCTCTCAAAGTCTTCTCGCTGCGATCGAGGATCTCAACCGGCTGCTCTACGTAAGACAGACTAGGCCCGACTGTAATCTCCGAATGATCAAGCACGTGGCTAGGGTCTGCGACATATCTCCTCAGTTGCGATACGTGAAATACGTCATGTACTCCCTCTAATGATGGAGGTAATACAAGACGGTAAGCCACTTCGCCAACTCGTTCCAGAATGTCAAAAGGTCCGATATACCTCGGTCTCAGCTTGCCCCTGCCTCTGAATCTGATGGTACCACGAGTGGGCGATATCCTCAAAAATACGTGGTCACCCTCCTTGAACTCCAATGGTCTGTGGTGCGCATATGCCCAGTATTTCTGTCTGTCCTGTGCTGCGTGCAGGTGGCTCTGAATCTGCTTGACCTTCTCTACTGTCTGTGTCACCAATTTTGGACCAAGTATCTGACGCTCTCCCACGTCACTCCAACAAACTGGTGACCTACATTTCCTGCCGTACAGTGCCTCATAGGGTGCCATCTGTATGCTGGCCTGGTAACTGTTATTGTAGGAGAATTCCACCAAGTGTAGATGGTCCTCCCAAGATCCTCCAAAATCAATCATGC
This sequence comes from Iris macrosiphon, assembly GCA_036927795.1. Classification (NCBI taxonomy): domain Eukaryota; kingdom Viridiplantae; phylum Streptophyta; class Magnoliopsida; order Asparagales; family Iridaceae; genus Iris; species Iris macrosiphon. The sequence continues at coordinate 179,906,155 of JAYESA010000009.1, forward strand.
ACGCTCTCAACATATCCTCTAATATCTGTATCGTGCGCTCTGACTGTCCGTCAGTCTGTGGATGATACGCAGTGCTGAACTTGAGACGAGTTCCTAAGCTCTCCTGCATACTCCGCTAAAAATATGACATGAATCTGGAATCACGATCCGATACGATGCTGACAGGCACTCCATGTAATCGTACTATCTGTCTCATATACATGTCAGCTAGTATCTCTGTGGATTGCCCAACTCTGAAGGGCAAGAGATGTGCAGACTTGGTGAGTCTGCCTACGACAACCCAAACTGTATCCTTCCCGCTAGGGCTTCACGGAAATCCTGTGACGAAGTCCATGGTAATGTGTTCCCACTTCCACTCGGAAATGGGGAGTGGCTGCAATAATCCTGCAGTCCTCTGATGTTCAGCCTTGACTTGCTGACAAACTAAACACTTCGCCATAAATCTTGCAATTTCCCTCTTCATCCCATGCCACCAGAAATATTGTCTCAAGTCTCGGTACATCTTCGTACCCCCGGGATGAATGGAATAAATCGAGCTATGAGCCTCGGTCATCAACTCTTGGCGTATCTCGCCACTCGGAACATATAGGCGATCTCCGTACCTCAACGTTCCGTCTTCATGAATCCTGAGTCCCGTCTGCATGTCGGCTTCTGTTCTCTCTTGCAGACGTCGAAATCTCGCATCTGTAGGCAATGCTGCCTTGATCCTCTCAATCAAAGTAGACTGAACCTCAAGATTGGCCATCTGTCCATCCATGCCTGGCAATACGATCTCTATTCCAAGCTCCTGGAGATCCTCTAGCAACTGTCGCTGCGTCGTCAAAAAGTATGCCATGGGCTTCCTGTTTAAGGCATCTGCTACGACATTCGTCTTGCCAGGGTGGTACTGCAACTCAATGTCATAATCTGTCATTAACTCTAGCCAACATCTCTGCCTCATGTTGAGCTCCTTCTGCGTGTAGACGTACTTCAGGCTTTTATGATCTGTATAAATCTCAACACGCTCACCATAAAGATAATGTCTCCATAGCTTTAGTGCAAATATTACTGCAGCTAGCTCCAAGTCGTGCGTCGGATAGTTCTTCTCATGAACTCTCAACTGTCTCGATGCGTAGGCTATCACCTTGCCGTGTTGCATCAGTACACATCCCAATCCGCTCCCTGACGCATCACTGTACACTACAAATCCTCCTGATCCTGAGGGTAGTGTCAAAATTGGTGCTGATGTCAGACGCTTCTTCAGCTCATTGAAAGCCGCCTGACACTCGTCGGTCCAGGTAAACTCTTTGCCCTTACGCGTCAGTCGCATCATAGGCGCAGCTATCCTCGAAAAGTTTTCCACGAACCTCCGGTAATATCCGGCAAGTCCGAGGAAACTCCTAACCTCCGTAACTGATGTAGGGGTAGGCCAGGTCTCTACTGCAGCTATCTTCTCTGGATCAACTAATAGTCCATCTCCGGTGATTATGTGTCCCAGAAATGGTACTCTATCCAAGCAAAACTCACATTTTCTGAGTTTGGCGTACAGCCTCTCATGTCTCAACGTCTCCAACACAATCCTGAGATGTCTCTCATGCTCCTCCTGGCTCTTGGAATATATCAGGATATCGTCTATAAATACCACCACGAACTTATCTAAGTACTGGTGGAAGACATTGTTCATCAAACACATAAATACTGCGGGCGCGTTGGTTAAACCAAACGGCATGACTAAAAACTCATAGTGGCCATACTTCGTCCGAAAGGCCGTCTTCTGGATGTCCTCTTTCCGTACCTTGATCTGATGATATCCGGATCTGAGATCGATCTTCGAGAATACACATGCACCGCTAAGTTGATCAAACAAATCATCGATGTGCGGCAGTGGATACTTGTTCTTTATCGTTACAACATTTAGCGCCCTGTAATCGATACACAAGCGTACCGTCCCGTCCTTCTTCGGTACAAACAGAATGGGTGCTCCCTATGGAGATACACTAGCCCGTATGAAACCCTTTTCTAAGAGATCATCTACTTGAACCTTCAGCTCAACCAACTCCTTCGGTGCTAGTCTGAAGACGGAAAAAATAATTGGCTCCTCTCTTGGAGTCAACTCTATAGTGAACTCAATCTCTCTGTCAGGTGGCAGTCCTAGGAGATCCTCTGGAAACACGTCCTCAAACGCTGCTATAAAGTGAGGGTACATCGGTTCACCTTCAGCAATGTGTGTCGCTAGGGTAGGTTGGACACCATGCTCTCGGGCTCCCCGAAGAAACTCAAACTCTGGGTGATCTGGGGGTCTAAAGATGACACAACCACGATGGCAATCTAGCGTTGCGTGGTATTGGCTCAACCAACTCATGCTAGGACGGTGTCATCATCCAGACTTAACCTCAAAATAACTCCTCCTGTTCTGTTTACCACATTAATCCTTTAAAAGAAAATTTTCTCCCCTGCCTAAAGTATATTTTCTCTTCTCCTCCAATTTTCCCTAAAATTTTTATTCTTCGAGTTTCTTCTTTTCGTTATTCATCTCTCCAAGTCACAAGTACAATAATGGTATCATTCAAGCACATACTAGAATTTCTGGAACCCGATGTTTATCTTCCAAGTGAGTTCCTAAAATTTTTCATCTCCTCTAGCTCATAATCTTTATTCCTAGCATTGCTATCATATACAACCACTAGTTTCCATCATCAGGCTATGCATTTCCCTAAATTATTCTAGGTCATGATCAACAATCCTTCCAGCGCTTAGTACTTACAAGATCACTGTCACCTCAAGCACGGGTAGGGTACTACTGGGTCCAACTCTCTTGTCAACCTTCCACACTAGTTCTAGAATCCAAAGAACCCATCAATCTATCCTGATAAGGTAACAATCTTCTCCGAGAAAGGTATACGAATTCTATCTTCTGTCGTCTGGTCTTCGATCTTCTTCTGGAGGAAAATCATCAGTCACAAGCATTCGTCTTCCCGAACAATAGGGGACGAGAAACAAGGATAGCGATATTGACGAAGATTGAACGAATGCAAAGTGGAAGTCAAAGGGCGATAATCACATACAAAGAGTTTTAAAATCGATTATGGATTGAGATCCTATTCAACAATCATAACATCTATTCCTAATTTGCAAGCTCACTTGGCATAGTCAGGTGACCAAGACGATTTAAATCGAACCTGCATGGGCCACCACAAAAACATGTCATGCCCCAGTCCCAAAATACGTAGGACCAGGAATACGTGATACGCCAGCTACGCATTCAACCAGACTCTGGTCTGACTCGAATACGTATAAGCTGTAATATAAAGGGCACTATCTAGATATTCTATAAATGTAAACCTCTATGTCTCAATCCATAATGTACATCAGTAAACAAGAAAGAGCTATATGTGCTAAGGTCGGTCGTCCAATAACACAATAACTCGAATAGACTCGAGAAGAAACATGAGTCTACAAAACTAGGCTACAACAGCAGGTGAATAATCAATATAAAATAACCATAATGCCGGTAGATATAATGTGAGTACTTGGTACCATGCTCGCAAGATATGCCACTCCATCCGTATCTCCAAGTGCTCCGTAATCATCTATGCTGCAAAACTGGCAGGAAACCAGGTCCTCAGAGGGACGTAACAAGGTACAAAAATATAGCATGCCAAGTAAACAGAAAGTACAAGTGCACGACAGGGTACTCTATCATAACCATCTAGTGTGACACAGTTTAAAGACAATGTTCGACGCGTGGGCTGTGCAAAATAAAACCGCAGCTCCGAACACAGAGACACACGGGTCGTACCGTAGCTCCGAGCACAGAGACACACTGGTGTTACCACTACACTATGAAATAGGATCACTACATATACATATATAAGCGCGTGCAGAGTAGCCCAAACATCTAGTAACTGTCTTCCCCTTCCCAAGCGGTCAACGATTGTGCATTGAACCTGAACCTCTAACTACAGTCTCGACCCAAGGAAAAATAACTCAACAGACGCGACCCTAAGGTCGTCCCAGTCTCTGGTCATGATGTCAGTATCAGGATACAGGAATCTGGCACGATCATAGTGTATGAGTGTTCTGGGGTATCGATGTACTCTGGTACGTACATCGAGGTGCTATGAAGCATCAGTAATTATTCTAAGACGTTAAGTCGAAAGATAATACCCGGTTGTGAACCAGACACGGAATATCGTACATCAACGTAAACACGCGCACAATGCACAATAAGAATAACAATATCTGTAAACTGAAATACTGGGTGGCAAGGTACACTTGCCTGCGTGCGGCTGCTGATGACGGGGATCTGGTACTGCGTCCAAGTCCTCAGGTCCCGCAATACCTAGAGATAAATTACAAACTAGAATCAATGATCTATTTACGACAGACAGGGAAATGATACGTATCTACAACCAAACTAAAACCCAACTCAAATAGTTATATAATAAGTTTTACAGTCCTCCATCCCTGATTCATAATCCGATCTACTACCTATTTCCAATTCATTCGCCCGTATAATATCATCAAATATTAGCTCTACAATTAACCACTGCTCAAGTACTATACTACACTAACCATGTAAATGCCAGCATTATATTCATCAAACCCTAACCATCTTATCTATATATCTAGCTCAAAGGAACACTACACTATAAAACATAGGCTCCAAAACATATTAATCCTCATTAACAACTTCATCCATATATATCTCAATCATATATTTTCATTACCATCTTACACTATACATCCACATATATAATCCAAAACCCTAGCTAACATTCCCATCTCCTTAAACACCAACAATTATTTCACATAACCCTAGCTAAATCCACACATCCATACATGAATCATACTAACTAACATGTTTATATACATTCTAAAATTTAAAACGAAGGGGGAGAAGATCGTATACCCCGTCGTTGGCTTCGTCGGCCGAAGTTGATCGGACGGGAGTAGGGGAAGAAACTGGCCGGGAAGCTACCGTCGGCCGGTAGGCGGTCGTGGCTGACTGTTCAGTCGGAGCGGGGTCACACACGAGAAAGTAACAGGCAGCGTCGGCCAGGCGCACGCGAGAGTGGCTCGGAGCGGTGGCTGCTCCGGTCTGGAAGAGACCGGTCGGAGTGCAGTAGAGGCTCGGTGGAGCTGCTGCTCGAGTGGGGTCGGCCGGAGTGCAGCAGAGGCTCGGAGGAGCTGCTGCTCCGGTCTAGAGGAGACCGGTCGGAGTGCAGCAGAGGCTCGGCGGAGCTGCTGCTCGAGTGGGGTCGGCCGGAGTGGTCCCTATAGCGAGGAGGGAAGGGTATGGGAAGAAGAAGAAAGAGAGTGATGGAGGAAGAAGAAGAAAAATAAAGAAGGAAGAAGAAGAAGCTTCCTTTGCATGGAGAAAATGAATGAAAGAGGAGAGAGAGATTTTTATGGGGATTAGGGCTGGTAGGTTTGGTTGAGGGTGGGGTGTAGGAGTCACTTTATAGGGGAGTGTGTAGGTTTGAATGTGTGGTTGTGATCATCCCATGTAGAATGAGTGGATGGGATTTAATATGGATAGGATGGGGTTTCTTCATGAGGGAATGAGGGAATTGAGATTGGGACCCTATTTGGGGACCCTCTCAATTATTTATGTCCAATAGGAGGTTGCCACCCAATTTGATAATTGTGACTAAGCCCCCGTAAATTCGGGAAATTGCATGGGCACATAAAATGACGCAAAATTTCGGAGAAAAATATATTTAAAATTGTCATGGTGAGGGGGTGTTGCGCGTTAGGCGCGGGTCTAATTAGAAGAGCATTGGAATTAATTTAGGATAAAAAATAGGATTTACAAAGTTGATAAATCCCGATTTAAATAGAGATAACGCGTCCCGTGAATTTAATTTAATTTGGGGCCCGTGGGGTCAAAATTCGGAAATGATGCAAAGGCCAAAAATGGTGGGGGCTTGGAGTCAGTCTTGGACCCTTTAGTTGGTCCGGCTCAACGGGTTAAGTTGGTACCCCAAAATCGAGGGTAACAACACAGGTGTCCGACACGGAATTAAATATGGGTTACGATTTTTGGAATATTGTGCAATTAATTTAGAGCACACAAAAATTGATTTTAACAGTCAGAAAAGTCCAGTGCCTAATTTGGCGAGTTGAGTCGAGAGTACAATATTTGTATGGAATTTATGGGCTGATAATGGGCTCCGAATAATTAGACAAAGATAGGCGTGTGCCAAGGGTTTTAATTAATTGGATTAAAATTCCAGGTAAATTTTCTCTACTCTAAACCTCAATATCTTCTATCAAACTTTTTCCTGGTCCACTCTAACTATCTACAGAATAAATCGAGGGGGTTTACATGATCCATCTTCTGCTGCTGTTCCTGGACAGATTTGTTCAGAGATTCCATTTTCTCAGCAAGCTCTGCAGTTAAGGAGTCATACCTAGCTTGAACGAGACCGTCAATGCTGCCTCGAGATAGCTGCAAATAATCGTTAATGGGTTGTTCCAAACCATTAACTATCTGCTCCAGTGTATCAGCTCTCCCAGCATCGTTGAAATCTCTGATCGGCACTATCGCAAACTGGGAGGACCTCCTCAGTGCCTCAAAGCCTAGATTCTTCTCCAGCACCATTGATATCAGCGTTTTCAAAGTGGTGTAGAAAATACTAGTATACTGCTCAATCAGCATAGCTAGATCCGAATGGACGCTGGGAGTGGCTACAATATCGGCGAATCCCCCTCCAGGAATGATTGCAGACGATGTTGTCACAGTCGTCGTCTCAACAGATGGTGCGACAAAAGAAGAAGCTCCAACAACGGACGAAGTGGCCGGCGTACTCAAAGGAGGCATTGTCGTAATGACAGGCTCATCCTCCTCTCGAGATATCAGAACCATTTTTGGCGAGCCGGCACCCGAAAACATTTTCTTTTCAAAATCAGGCACCTCCGTGTCATAGACAAGAGCGAAAACAAAGCCGAAAGTTGCGTCGACGCTGTCCTCCCCGTAGATGTCTTCCCCTGAAAAGAAGACAACATAAAGTTAATATCAACCTGATGTTAATTTTTCTAAAAAGAGGCATAAAGACGATATTTACCCATGGTCGATGGTGTATATGTCGCGTCTGCAGCCAGTACAGCTAAATTATTTTTTAATGATGCTAAGCGAGCTGTCATACCTGGAGAAGGGGGTGTGCCAACTGACACTGGCAGGTATTCTTCCAGGTCTTCACCAAGATCCACTCGAGGCTCATTGGATGGAATCTCGCTGGGTATACTTACAGACGCGGCAGGGGTTTCTCCCGTTGCTGGTCTGGATAAAGATATCTTTATTTGGCTCTGCCTCGAAGGCGATCTCGTACCACTACCTGAAGCGGTAGCAGCGACAGCAGCCTCGAGCAAAGATTCTTCGACACTGCCAGCCGAAACTGTGGAGGTTCCCTCTCTAAAAGGCGAGGAACCTCTAATCAAAGGATCGTCCCCAACAGGGGAAACAACAGGCTCACTTCTAGGAGCCTCATGACTGGAAGCCCTGTCAGGACCACTAACATCCTTCTTTTTCTTGCGAGGGGAAGTCTCCTTCAGAACAGGAGCCCTTCGCTTACCAGAGATAACCAGAGGCCCTGCAGGTGGAGGTATTTCGCCTCTCGGTACTACCAACAAAGGCTCATCTGGATTGACAGAATCTTCACCCTCGTTAGAGGAAACTGATGGGACTTCGTCTCTTCCCGCTGACTTAGAAGAGGGCATCCTAAAACTTTCATGCATATCAAAATCATGATGGAAGGTATTGGTTGCCACATAAAACTGGGCATACGAATGGAGGATATGCAACTCCATGGAGAGTGAAGTCGCGGGCACAGTAAAAGCTGCTCCAGTGTAACCCATTATGAAGTATCGCCATTCTCTCGCTCCATCAATGAGTCCACCCCTGGACTTGAAGCTGGTGACGGCATTGCCCACGTGCAATTGATAATACCCAAACTGCCTGGCGAACCGACTAGGCAGGTAGGGCTCCAAGAAGCATTGGTCTTCACTTCTGTACAATAAATGGGAAGGTCTAATGCAAACCAACCAATTAAAAGCTTTAGGAGAAAGAATGGTCTTCCCTTCACCTGAGTCTTGAAGCCTGCTCCCTTGTTGATTGAGATGTACAGAGGGGACGGTGCAGAAGAGCTTCCAGCTGTGAGCAAAATTTAGTGCCCGCCGACAGTCTAAAATTGTGGTCACGTTCCAGGTGGAATTCTTGTAATTCAACAAGAAATTACTCTCCGAACTACTGCCAGGGCCGGGAGACATCACCCTGGGGTTATGGAGAATTAACCATCCCATCAAATACAGGAACGGTAATTATATCCTGGGAAAGCTGTCACGCCGTATTTTATCGGCAAGCAGCCCATCAGTAATGGCCCTCAGGCCAGCTTGTATGCGGCATACCATGGCAGGGAGCAAGCCCAGTCTTGCCCCGAACACCAGACGTACTGCAGGCCATAAGGTATTGCGGTGAATGCGATCCGAAGATGCAATGCCTGGTACTACCAATCGGCGCAGCCATACAGAGAGGAAGCCAGCAAGTTGAGCTTCTCGTGACAGAGGCCTGCGGCAATGCCTCAAATAACTGTAGGCTTTAGTGCCCGCATGATATTTCCCTATCCCTTCGTCGAGAATTTGATCTGAAGCCCCAGCGTCTTCAATAAGGTCATCGACTACTTGAGCACTAAGCACGCTCAGAAAGCTCAAAGGCCTATCCCTGCTATCCACGACTTTGTCTGGCTTAGCAGTCCTGGCCTGATGGAAGAAGAGGTAGGACGCCCATTTGTTGGTATGAGCCAAATCAGATGGCTCATTATAGAAGGCGGTGCAAGCTAAATAGTGACACATCAGCTCCTGGTACACTGCCACTACCCGAGGGTCTATATCCCCCAGCTCCCGGTTCGTGGGAACATACTCTTCATAAGGAGTATCCCCCATTGGCAGTCTTAAAATCTCTGCCATTTCGTGGAGGGCCAATCCCAACTCCCCCAGTGGAGTGGCGAAAGTCCCAGTGAGCGAAATATATCGCTCCATCAAGGCAAAAAATAGGTTAGGGTTGAGAGGTAACCCAACACTGGTAGCACTTACAGCCGCGTACAGACCAATGCTCTCCAGCTCAGTCTAAAAATGCTTCAGGGCCCAGTCAGCTAAACGAGCCCATCGAAGATTTGTAGGGGTAACCCACCCATTGGTCTGAGGATTAACCTTGGGGTATACTCCTCCATGCCCCATGAAGTCATTGCAGAAAGTCGACAATTGGACTGGTTGGAGCAGTGAAGTGTCTTCACTCGGGACACTGCCCGGATATAATCCCCTGAACGGCATGACCGGGCCGGAAGGGCGGCTTACAAATAACCCTTGGTTGGACCCTTTCTGATAAAATATCTTTCCCGGCTGGCCGTGAAGATTAGGAGTTAGGGTCCACGACATCCTCCTGGGATACGTGGCATGGAAGAATGCCGAGATAGGATAATCTCTCAGCATCTTGGGCAGATACAGGACCAGGCCCCCGGCAGAAAAAATCTAATTTTCTTTCTTGGGCTTCGTCTGGGATTGTTTGTCAATCATATCCCCGAAGAGAAAAGTCGGTTTTATATATTGTACCCCGTCTATATACGCCAGGGGCTCTCCGTTGATCATGCTCAACAGCATTCGCTCTCCTTGAGACGATATCAGGATTCCCCTTCCTTCAGGATATTGGGGTCCAGAAATAGGGAATGTCACATGGGACAAATCCTCCAGGTAATTGGAGTGCAGCATCCCAGCAGCAGAACCCATCACCTCAGCCAACGGAGACACATGCAAGTTAACTACAAAGTGCAAAAAAAATACGTCAGTTTCTATACTAGACCTCACAATCTTGCAGCTTATGCCAAAGAGCAACAGTCTGTGCTTTTACGCCAAGACTGTAAAAACTTGACTTTTTACGCTGGAATCTCATTCCAAGGCATAAAATTCAAGATTGGTAGTATACACAAAAATCTGACAATCTGTGTTTTACGCCAGATTGCCAAAATTTGAGTTATTACGGCGGAATTCTCATCCAGAGCGTAACACTCAAAGTTTGTAGTATACGCCAAATTTTGACAGTCAAAGCTTTTACGCCAAACTGCAAAAATATGGAGTTTTTACGCTGACACATTAGAAATATGGGCGTAAAAGATGAAACATCTATGTGCATCATCTTCCTCGAAGAGGCTATCAGCACAAAAGATGACCTAACGCGTTCACGTACAACGTGTGCGAAGGGTTTTCTTCGTTCTTGTCATCCCAAAAGCTTTACCTGTAACGCCCGGTACATAGCTCGTCGGTGGGACACTTCGTTCAGAGCGGGGTTCGCCCTGCCCGACGGGAGTCGCTCTTGCTTGGGCAGAGGAGCGAGAAGAGGAGGCAGCCTTCTTTCCCTTAGAGGAGGAGATTGGTTTTGGTGCCATTGCTAAAAACTCAGAATGCTCAGAGAATAGACGAAGGTTTTCTTTTTGCAAAAGACAGGTGAAGAGTCTTTTCTCTGAAAGCCTTGGGGTATTTATAGAGTTCAGATAGACTCCTCGAATCCCTAACCAAATTCGATATTTAATATTTCGGTTATGATTGGGGACTACGTCAGCCTATTACTTAGGGAAGGCGGACAGTCAGCGAATTCAAAAAGTTTTCGTGCAGAGCAGATTCGTGATTTTACGCCAAGGAGCTTTTTACGCTCGGGAAGCTACAAATCAACAGTTTTACGCTCAGAGGCTATAAGTCTACGGTTTTACGTCCGGATGCTTTTACGCTCGGTAGCTTTTACGCTCGAGAGGCTACAAACCTACGACTTCACGCTCAGAAGCTACAAATCTATGATTTTACGCTCAGAAGCTTTTTACGCTCAGAGGCGACAAATCTACGACTTCACGCTTGGAAGTGTTCTTTTCAGAGGCTATAAATCTACAGTTCTAAGCCCGGATGCTCTTATGCTCAGCAGCTTTTACGCTCGAGAGGCTACAAACTTACGATTTTATGTTATCTACACTACGGATCTATGACTTTTCTCATATCCTAAAAATACGCAGGCCAGAGTATGCGTATATCTGAACAATTCTCATGACAGCAAACTATAATGGTTCAGGCAAAAGATACTCCTTCTTGGCCTCAAAATATCCCAGGTACCCAAAATATACAGAGTTCAGCATTGAAAATGACTCTTCTTCTTGGGTCGATGGGAAGTTCATCCAAAATCCAGTTTGAATATTTTCTCTACAGTTCAAGATGGCGACTCAGTTTAGACAGCCATTTCTCGCCCTATTTTTAAGGGGTTTTCGGAAAATCATTCTTGAAGATGATGGTCTGAACAAGAATTCTTCTTATCAGAAAAGTGACAAGTTCAGAATTCTACGCAATTCCTCGTTCAAAACAGCATAACAGTTCGGATATTCGACTTAAATGCTAAATAGTTTTCTACGCGTCCTCAGTTACACGTAAAAGACAGGACGGGACCAAATACTCTTTCTATCAGAGGCGGCGTAAAGTTATTCAGACGTGTCGAAGCTACACAGATTCAGACTTCATCACAGCAAAAAAAATATGGCAAATCATCAGATGCGCAAAAGAAGACGATTTTATTAAATCATGATTATATATGAGGGAAATCCAGTCTACATCGGGTTTTTCATCTTCATGATTACATGATTACATATGAGGGAAATTCCGTCTACAAAGGGTTTCTCATCCTCATTTAAAGATCACGCCCAGAATCTGTTCCGCCAGGTTCTCGCATTGGGGGAGATCTTTATCCGTCTTCTACAGCAGTTCATCGACTTCCACAGCCGATGAACAAGAAAATAATTAATGGCGGGAGGATACACAATTGGGCCTGTATAAATTATTCAAGAGCCCATCCTCTATACGCCATGACAGATTGAGTTGAGGTGTTAGACCCAACTCAGTACTGGAAGACAGGGCTACTTTGTCTGCCCTCGTCCACGAACAATGGGAGAAAATACAGCTTGCAAGCTGTGTGGTCGAATGTGACCCTTCCTCTCTCCTGGACGAATCGCCATATGAAGTTGCTGATTATCCCGAGCAAAGGAAGCTATGATATCCTTCCATGATCCATCGTTGCAGAGGACATTTGCTCGAAGACGCCTTCTTTTTTGGCTCCTTACATGCTGGAAGAACATGGTCTTTTTCTTCCTCAAGTCGACCTGACGAACTGTGGCAATCATCTCTATGTGATGAAGGAAATGTGGGAAGAACAGGTTAACTCCTCAGCCTTTATATAGGCAAAAGAGAACACACCGAATCCCAACAAATCTCCAAAAATCCGCCAAGAAATCAGCCTCGAGGAACGAGTCAGACTTGACCGTTTCATGCTTCATTCAAAGTATTTCAAATTACGAGGAATTTGAAAACTTTGAAGGAGGTCTTGTAGAAGCATGAAAAATATGCTGTAGAGTTACACGCAGTATTTCAGTGCTGGGCGGCGTAAAACATGACTTCAGAGCCATCGGCGTACAAACAGAGCTTTATCGCTAGTACATCGTAAAATATAAGCTCCAAGACAATCCGCGTAATGCAGTATTTCCAGGCCGCTTCAGCGTAAAAAGGGTATTATACCGCCTTTATGGCGTAAAACTCATCCGCTTTTAATGCAGCATGGAAGTATACGAGGAACACTTCGTATTCCTCGAATGAACCTGTCAGATCATGCAGTAAACCTGACTCCTGACAACGAGCTGCACAGCTATCCAGACGACGGCTGTAATGATGGTGCGGCACAGAGACCCAAACCGTCGTTTAGTGACGTTTCCCTGATACAAAAGTGCTTTTACGCATACAAGGGAATACGCTGCCTAGTTTTACATAGGCAGATGTGAGCTTTTACGCTCAGCAGAAGACAAAATGAACTGCCACGTCAAAAGCTGCTCTTCGTACAGAGCTCGAGGCACGTCTCTGCATTTAATGCTCAGAATGGTGGCAGATCTTCGTACAGAGATCGAGGCACGTCTCTGCATTTAATGTTCAGAATGGTGGCAGATCTCTGCATTAAATGCACGAGATTTGATTCTATTTTCAAAAACTGGGCGAGCCATAATTACGGCTAATACGTCCACATCATCACCTCTGCATATTACGCCATCAGGCTATTTTCAGCTATAGGAGCACGCTGTACGCTATCTCCTTGAAATACGCCAACTCAGGCTATATTTGTATTTGTACGTGATAAGGCTATTTTGTCCAGAATACGCTCAAAGACCTCAGTCAAAGAAGGAGGATCAGCTATCTTTTACGCTAGCTACCTATCCACGCAGCATCAGGCTTCTACGCCTACAAGACTTCTACGCCTATTTGGCTTCTACGCCAACCTGACAATTATTTGGCTTCTACGCCATGGTGACAGTTATTGGCTTCTACGCCAACCTTTTCTATGCAAGGGACAGTTACCTACGTGGCTCGCATGCCGTGATCTTCGCAGCAGTTATACGCATTTTCTCTTAATGGGACACGCGTCACACGCTTATTCAGAAGATCATCTATACATGGGTGGCAGTTATTATAACCGTCGCGTAAAAAGTGTCATACTCTCCACTATCCGGCTTCTATGCCGACTGGACGGTTACTGTCACTAAAACCCTATAAATAGAGACCTCTATTGACAGAGGTCCAAGCGGAAAAAAAAAAGGTCGAACAAAGGTCGAAAAAAGTTCAAAGAAATCAAAGAACAGAGAGAGAAGAGCTCAGACAGAGAGTAGCGATCGACGATTTTGGCATCGAGCATCCATTCCCTCTTGTAATCTTTGAAGCATCTCCTTCTTCTACAGCACTTCTTCATCATCGTGTGGTCCAAGGGACAAAGTGATCGACCGCAGATCAGACTCCTATAGCAATATTTACCCAGATTAAAATTTGTACTTAATATCCTCGTATAGGATTAATAGTACTTCTTGTTTGTAAACCTAAGAAAGGGTTTTGTATAAACCTAGTTTTATTTCTTCCGTTTATTATCAAACAGACATACCCACGACTCATGCCCGATTTTTCGGGTGCGGGTCGTGATAGTTATCGCACGTACATCACACGCGCCTATCCACGGCATAGAACAACGACGATCTTCATGTATGAAGGGACGAGAGGAAAGAAAGAGAGGTAGATGATAATGAGAAAGGATACTGCATATGGATAGAGGTGGACAGGGTGAAGAATCGGTCGGTGGGGGAAATGGAGAGGAGGTAGAGCTTGAGGGTGGAGGAGGAGGCGAAGGTGACGGGGGAGTGGAGAGGGATTCTAGAATTTTTGGATTTGGTTGAATTTTTGTAAATCTGAGATGGATTTGTGCTAGTTCTATATTTGAGCTCTCTTTTTTAGTTAAATGTTAACTATAAGTATTAATTTCTTAAATAAAAAATTATGTTGATATTAATTACTTTTTGTTATTGAGAGATTATGAAGATTTCTACAAAGAGATGTTACCCTGGTTACTGAAAGATTATGGAAAATTTATTGTGATATTAATTGTTAATATCTTAAGTAAAAAAAATTCTATAGGACAAAGAACTTGGTTTTAGGGGAAAGTAGTTTGGAATTTTTTTTCAATAATGAAACAATTCGCTAGTCGGAGTAAAAAATTTTACATTGCACAAAATGTGCCAGTCTGACTGATGCATTTTGTGCAATATGCGTCGGTCCGACCATCGCATTTCTTGTGTTTGTTTAAAATTAACAGTCGGCCGTTGGCTCCCCAACGGTCGGATCGTAACAGATATATTTTGGATGCCTATAAATTGAAGGGGGGTCGACAACTTCTCCTACATACTTCTATTCTTCTCTTACAATCTTTTCTACTCCTCTTGGCTACATACTTCTTTAGTATCTCTCCATTCATAAGCTTTACAATCTTTATTCGCTATGGAGGTACACTAAATGGGTTATTTTACGAAAGGGGTTTAACCCAAATTCTTTTAATTTATTGGAATATTACGCTAGATAATTTACGCAATCTTATTATCGATCGTTTTTTATCCGATATGAATTTATATTAAGGCACATTTTTTCCCCTCTACTTGTTTATTATTAGATGGTGAAGAAGTATGAAATTTTGTTCTTAAAACAAATTTGCAATCACTATATATAAATATTTATGTTACTCCACCGTTACCAAAATTTGATATATATAGTCAACAAATTTCTAATAACCAAACTGTTATTATTGGTCATAGTTCTTCTCACAAAATTGTATTATTTACTGAAGAAGAACATATATTAAATGAAAGGAATGATGATGATGATGAAAATATTAATGATTTAATTGATAATTTAGATGATAATGTCGATAATGTTAGCACTTCCAAATTATTTGTCGAAAAATCATTTGAATTCCGTTCTAAATTTAGAAGTCTTTAAGAAAGCAATTGTTACCTTCTTCTTCTTCTTTTTCCTTAGCTTATTTCTTTATTGTCAAATTTAAGTTCTTTTTATCAAAGTTATTTCTTTATGTTTGCCATTGGTACGTATGTTGAAATTATGTTTATTGTCTTTTTTTTTCTATGTATTATGGTTATATGATAAAAAAAATTGTGCAGTGAGTAATCAACAAGGCCAAACCGAATGGGTAATGGGGCCGAATAATTAACCCGTACTATGTATCACGTAAAGATTATACAATACACTAGTAACGTGTACATATTTTAATTATAAGTATTGTTTGTCATGAATAATTTATATTGGACTTGTTTATTTCTAATACGAGTATTAAATGATGGGTATAATTATACTATACTAAAATTTATATTTCATTAAAAATTTAAATTATAGGTTGAATTTGATTTGGTATGCTTTAAATGGGACTATATATTTGGATAAACACTTCATTTACATATGATGCGGTCCTATGAGACTTTTTTTTTGATAGTTTAAACAAATGTACATTTTCTTAATTTTTATGTAAAGAACAATAATTTTTTTATACATGTCCCCAAAAAATTAACTTTATAAAACCAATTTCCAAAATTATGTTTATGCTCGTTCTATTTAACAAAATTTTATTATTGTAACTTAGATTTACTTAGAGAAAAAATATTTTCTTTTCTTCCGGAGTATTTTGTTGCGGAGCTTCTAAACGACCAAGGGGGTTTTTGGTTTTGTTTAAGAAAAGAGAGGGTTATCGATTATGTGGAAGATAAGAAAGGAAATTATTTTTTAAAATTTTATCTTCGATAAGTTTGTTTAAATATTTGATTGACAGGATTTTCGCAAGTTAACGACCAAGGGGGTTTTCGATTTTGTTTAAGAAAGAGGGTTATCGGTTATGTGGAAGATAAGAAAGGAAATTATTTTTTAAAATTTTATTTTCGATAAGCTTCGATAAGTTTGTTTAAATATTTGATTGACATGATTTTCGCAAGATAAAAGAGGTGTTTTGTTTTGTTTTTATTTTTCTTCCGTATGCTTTATTTAATTAATTAGTTGAGGATTTACAAACAGCTTATATGGCTGTATTTTAAGCCGATATAAGCCAACTTAAATAATAGAAGATCATGTTGGATATCACAAATACGGTGAGCCTTCAGTTTATTCAGTTTCAATCGAATCGAAATAGTCAAAACCGAATAAACTAACATTCTAAATATCTGAAATCGAACCAAAATTAGCCAAAATCAAAACAGAATAATCAAAGTTGGCTAATTTCTAGTTTATTATTCGGTTTGTTAGGTTGGAGTAGATCCAAATTCGGTTTATCCAGTTTGTTCGGTTGAAATATTTCTATTGTTTAATGGGTCGGACCCAATGTTGGAATCGTAATTAAATTATATAAAAATTATAATTTTTATACACACATTTGTTATATTTCAAAATTACGTCCAAAGTTGGACTATTTGTTAAATATTTGATATTACCCCACTCTTAGATTATTTATATTAATATTACCCCATGTTAGATTAAAAGTTAAAAATATCCTCCTGAAAGTGTCGTTAAAAACTCTTTAGCGACACTTTCAAAACTCATTAACGACACTTTCAGAAAGGTATTCTGAGTAATATCAATATACCTAATCTAAGAAAAAAAATAATATCAAATAGTCCTTTGTTAAATTATCAAAGTAGGACATCAAAATATACACAAAATTGTTATTTTCAAAATATACATATTTCTAATCATAAAATATACATAAAATTAAAAATATTTATATAATTACATAAGTCTTATTCGGTTTTCTGTTTTAGACCAAAACTGAAACCGAAGTTTTTTTTTAGTATTTTCAAAACCTAAACGGTTTTCGATCCAAAAACAAACAATGCTCACCCCAAACTACAAAATATATGCAAGAGGAACTCGACAAAGAACACGAGAGTACAAATGAACCTGGAAAACATATTTGTAATAGTCAGTTGTTAAAGCCACCTTAAAAAAATTTCGGAAGCAACATCTCGGGACTGCCAACATTAGCAACTTTTGTCAAAATACACACACACGACTGCCGTCCCAAAACTTTTGCTGTATCAATATTGCGTCTTTTCTTCCCACTATCAGACCCTTGAGGCAAAAAAGGCACGAAAACTCCTTCAAAAACAGCTTGTGGCAAAGCAATTTGCAAATCCGAGCTCTCATTATTACTGTTTCATCTCAAGACCAAACCAGCAAAAATCTATACCTCAACCATGACGAAAATACATCTTTCCCCTTATTTGCAATAGGGAAAATTAAGATTATTCTAAATATTCATTGTCCATCGTGGTTTATTATCTACAAATGAAATGAAGCTGTTCTGATCTTCTTAAGACTAAAATTTCCTTTCATAATAAGTGCCAGCTCCATTGATATAGAATGAAGATCTTCAGTATGATCAATAACTCATTCTGCAACCTTCACTGCTTAGCCTGCAGAACAATTATGAAAAATGTTAGTAAGCATCATTTTGCATTCCAAACCTTAGGCTGCAAACCAAAATATGGATAGTGCCAAAATGTGCAGAAGAAGATAGATTGTGGAGATTGGATAATACATAAATTGGTAGCATGGACTCACTCTTTCATTAAAGTCTATACCGGGTAATAAACATTCCTTTATTTTGCCACCTTCACATTTGTTCGATCAAAACCCCTCTCCACTAACAAAATAATTTAGAAGCTAGCCATCATCTAGAGGAGACGACTATAACTTATAAAGGAGCTTCTTCATGAGACAGTATCAAAACTTTCTACACCGGAATACTTCATGGATGTGGTTTGAGTACATGTATGTTTGATAATCCCCAACTCTAATGGCATCTATAACCTCAACGTGTTGGCAGTCCCTACCTTCGGGGGCAGGAAATCGTAAAAAGTGGCAATCACCAACTCTAATGGTATCTATAACCTCAACGTGTTGGCAGTCCCTACCTTCGGGGGCAGGAAATGGTAAAAGTGGCAGCTTCACGAAATTACTGATGTGCAATTATCATCCAATTTAAAAAGGAAATAGCTAAAAAATTCAAGTATAAAACTTTGCCGATCTGTGACCAATCACATGTGGGCACTGGGTGCCAGTGTCTGAAAGAAGGCAACATAAAAAGGTAAAAAACAGTCCAGACCTAGAAATAAGGACTCACTCACATGTGGGTACTGGGTACAGATGCATACAAAAGTACGTACTTTACACAACTATCTTTGTTGACTACTTGACTTACCAATCACCATCACTGAAATATTGTTACCAAGACGTGACGAAAGTATGGGTTGGTAAAGTTTAGTAAAATGTAAGAGTTAAAAGAGTAGCCATGTATCAGAAAGTCCCATAAGATGTTAAATGCTCGACTTAAATAACCTGTACATCTTGGTTAATATGATGATTCGTGTAATTTGTTCAATCCATTTTCATTCAACGGACTTTTAGGGGGAAATTCACAAATTTGTTGGCAAAGTATCCTCTGAAACATCCACACAGGGAAAGTATCAATGCTATTTGGAATAGAAAAGAAAAAAGAACTTTCTTGTATAAAGAACCATGGATGAGCATGATGAAAATTCTCTCGTCACTTCATCCATTGTACTTAAGCTAATCTTTTTTCAGGAAACAATTTAACAGATGCGAATGTATTTCTCATGGTCAATTTTGCATAGTAGAAAACTGACCACTATATCTTGCTAACTCACCAAGAACATGGCATCTCAATCGACATTTCCTCTTGGCCAAGGGCCTTAAAAGGCGAGAGAATGAGAAACTCAAGTAATTTTTTCAATGTCAATTTGACACCCTACCAAGCCTAATCTGGGAGACGCGATTTTGTTTTTTTCAAAATGTTCAAGTTATGAGGGTTATTTGCAACAATAGTCAAAGTAAGGGGTACTATCTGAAATTAACTCGTATAAGATGCCACATTTTATTTATCTTCATCTTCCTCCAGAAATAACATACAAAATAATCCGAGTGTTTTACTATCACACTATTGGCAGCAAAAATAACCTAAAACTAAACCCACCATAGTCAAAAGATTTGACTTCCAATAATCTAACCAGATGTCATGACCACAGTTCCAAGAATAATACACATGAGAGCATGGAGAAATGATTGGGAATAAAGAAGCCACCATAATAATGTAAAATATGATCTTGATATATAAAGTGACATATTTTAAAAGTAAAATCAATAAAATGATACAAATAAGGCCTCTTGTGTTTTATTAACAGAAGTTTAAGGGTGATTCAGACATTTCTAGATAAGCCAATTGTTGAAGTCGAAAGTAGAAGTTTTACCTGTGAGTAAAGGAAGGTGCCCAGGATGGCAATTGCCGCTCCAAGGGCATTGACAGGCTGGATGGGTGTATGAAAGATTATGATGGATGAGACGATGACTGATATCCGCTTCATGGTGTTACCTATGCTAAACGTCAAAGGAGAGATTTCATCCAAAGACATGTAGGACACCTGATTATACAAGTGATAGAAAACGCTTTGTGCTGCTACCCACCTGCCAAAGTATGATTTCAGAGCCGTAAGTACGATAGCCAGAATAACAGTAGTCTCAGATATATATATATATATATATATATATATATATATATATATAAAAAGGTCGTATCAGATGCAAGTCTAATTTCAAAAATAATTTTACAGTTAATCATATCATCTACAATTTAAAAAAGTCATAATCCATGCACCATAATATCTAGGAGTATTCAATGATGTAGTTAACCCGTCAATTTAAAACTTTCATCATTTTGCTGCATAAGACAGAATGAACCACAACAACAAATATATGAAAAAGGATGGACAGAGAATTTAATCTCACATAAGCTCTAAAGAGCTCTAAGGATGCACTTATAATGACAATATAACCGAAGATACAAACCCAAAACTTTTGCATTTACCAGATGAAGTGTGGACCAATCTGTGAAATTGCCTTCTCCCAGCCAGCTGCCCACATCTGTGGGCCCTCCACAGCGATAGCAAATGGAGTCAGAATCAATAGAGAGAGCATGGAGAGACACGCATAATAATTCATCCCACTAACTGACTTCCCCTTCATCCCTTTTTTCGAGAAAATGTTTCTGAACACAAAGGCAATGTTTGATATCATGGCACCAACAAAACCTGCAATCAAGACAAATAATAACATTACACCGAAGACAAATAATAACATTACACCGACAACTTCAAAGTAATTTATACTCGAAATATAAATAATTTCCATAATCATCCATTTCTGTAATGATGCTCTATTAACCCAAATGATAAGCAATAAACAATTAAAGAGTAACTCCAGTTTTTGACAAATTAGAATTAGCACATGATAAAAGCTGCCATGTAACACGACAATCCTGAGTCAAACAAATTCTTCAGTATTATACTCGGAAATACTTGGAGCCATCATACAGGAGCATTGCAAGAAGAAACTATTCACACCTACTAAGCAGTTTGTCCATTAAAACCCACCAAACCACTATTACAACAAGAGTTTTTGCTCCAATTTCCATAAGTTCACACTGCACAGTTTAAATTCTAACTAAGACGTGCATTTTATGACGTACAAAGTAAGAAGTTCATTCTTGTATAAAGCAAGAATATATTATATGCGTATTCCAATCAGCGCGTGAAGATCAAATATATTATATGCGTAGCTGTCCCATTTTAGATCTTAAGAAAAATTCTGACTAAATTATATAATAAAGCAAGAAACTTTCCCAATTCCAACCACCAACCTACTCTTCCTAGAGTCCATGTTGAAATAAATAAAAAAAGAATACAAGAATATTCTTTTCTAAGATCATTTATTATATTCCAACTGTATTCTAAGTTCAGCTGTAGAATTTCAATCCTTGCGAATGAATATGTGGCCAAATTAGAGCATAAATCAATAACTTCACAACTCTAAATGCCTGACCTATCCTTATAACTCGTCATGTCGAAATGGAACATTAAGAGTAAATTAGATCATAGAGAAAGAAAATTTGCCAACTGCAACCACCAGTCTACTCTTCTTACCAGTCATGTTGAAATTTAGTTCGGTGACAGCAGCAAGAGCGCAACCCCCGATGATCGGCAGGAGGGAGAGATAAACCTGCACCGGAAAAGTCTCCCCCAACAGAAACCTCGACACCAGAACGCTAAACGCAGGCTCTCCACTCTTGATTATGTGGGTGAAGGACACTGCCACCTTCGACATGCTCACGGTCGCTGCAACGTGACCTATTGTGTGAGCAACGGCCACCTGATAAAAAAGTTTTTTTTTTCCAATCAAAATCAACAACAACAACAACAACAAAAAAATCCTAAAATCAAAAGAAAGCCTAGTTCCTACCACCATTAGAACAGTAAACAATCAAACATCTTAACCTAGTTATTCAAATAAACAAGCTGTCCTACTAAAATCAAAACGATCCATCAAATCCCATCAAAATATTAAGAAAGATGCAAAATTTAACAACATCCTAGTGTTAAAGCCATCAAAATCACCACGAAAGAGAGAGAGATCTTAAACTAGTCAAGCAACAAGCTTTCCTATTCAAAAATAAAATTTCCACCAAAACCCATTAAATGATCTTTCTTTCCAAAAAGTTTCTAAAATTTCTGCCAATAAACAACTTTCTTTCCAAAAAGCTTAAATTTCACTGGCATAAAAACTAAAAAGTTGTCAAAAACTCGCCATAAAAAAGAATATAAAAGTCCCATGAAAGAAACAAATTTTCTACTCTTAACAACCCACCAAACCCCTAAAAATAAAATTCTTCCAACCCTTCAAAAAAGAAAAAGAAAAAGAAAAAAGAAAGACAAATCCATCCTCACCGGAGCGAGGGCCTTCCAGAAGTCTGGATCCGTCTCGGGCGCCTCCGCCAGCCTTGTCGCCCACGAGACCAGCATCATGAGCGACCCGCACGCCAGCGACAGCGTCGACGTCAGCCACGGGTACGGGAACGCGTTCAGCACCTTCTTATTATAGATGTTGAACACCACGTTCAGGGCCCACCACGTCGCGAAGTACACCCCGATCTTCGCCCTCTGCGCCACCGCCTCCGACCCCGCCTCGGCGCCCCCCTCCGCCGTCCGGTCCGCCTCGTACGCCGCCGGCGCCTCCGCCGTCCGCCGCGGGCTCCGGTCGGATCCGGACCCGAACCGCTTGAGATGGAGAGGCTTGCATGATAGGGGCGACGAGGAGGAGGAGGAGGAGAGCCGGGTGGCGGTCCGGAGGAGGGAGACGGAGTTAGGGTTTGGGGAAGGGGACTTGAGGCGGAGGAGGTGGTGGCGGTCGGCGGAGGCGGAGGCCGCGAGCGGAGCCGGCGAGTACATGATGGAATGGATCATGGTCGTAGTCGTCGGGATCGGCGCTCGGAGAGAAAATTAGGGTTTTCAAGAGGGAGACGATGGCGGTGATCTGATCAAAGGAGAGAGAGAGAGATTTGGTGGGAATTAAAGGGAGTCTGCTATTTGTAGGGGAGAGGGAAAAATAGGAGGCGACTTTGGGTGTTATTAACATAATAGCCCCTGTTATAATTACTTGTGACTATTATTTTAGAAAGTATTTTTTTTAATATCTCAAGAATTATAATACAGCTTATAAATAGTTCAAAAATGAGTCAAGTCGTCTAAGCCGTATGTATATCATAAATTATTAATATAAAAAATTCAAAAATAATAATTATTATGTGTTTTCTTCGTGAAGAAAAAAATTAAAAACAGAACATATAACAAATGATAAAATATATTCAAAATTTATATTTAAACTACATGGTATTATCTAATTAAATATATATATATATATATATATATATATATAATTAAAAAATATTTATAACAAATTATAATTAAAATATATTTAAAATATTTAATTTAATTTTAATTTTAATTTTTTATTTTAATAATATTATAGTTTATTTTTTGATACTTGCACACATGAATGTGATTAGTAAATTTTGACTGTAGAATTTGCCTACAGTAGGATTACCTACAGTCCTATATATACTATAGGACTGTAGAATTTGCCTACAGTCATGTAGGTTTGAAACTCGACTGTCGACTCTGTTCAATTTTTTAAAATTTTAAGTTTAATTTTTAGGGTTCATCAGTTCGTATATCAATCCTAAATTAGTTCTAAACTAATTTATCTAACTATTTTAGGGATTAGAATGAAGGATTTTGAGAATTGAAAGCAATTAGGTTTTGGAAAAATAAAAATGAAGGTGAGTTGGAGGGAGAAGAAATAACATAGGGAGGTTGAGAATTTGGAGGAGAGAGAGTAGAAATTTAGAATAAAAGATTTTGGGAAGGTTTGGAGGGTTGGACTGTCCTGAATAAATTTTGGACCGTCCTAAGTAAAAGTTACCAAAATTTGGACTGTCCTGAAGTAATTGATTGTCCTAAGTAACTTTTGTAGTGTCTATAAAATTTGCCTTAAAAATGATGGTATAATAAAAAAAGAAAATCAAAAATAAAAATTCAAGTCCAAAATTTTCAATTGTACATGTCATGACTTAAATTCTAAACTGATATAAAACCCAAGATTTGAATGCTAATTAACCCTAGAGAAAAATAAAGGCCTCACTTGTTAGATAAACCGATTATAAGTCTCTAAACAGTTTTTTCTTTTAAATACATAAAATATATTACTTATGAATGAAATATTTTATAAATAATTTGATTAGCCTATAAATATAATATTTTATTTTCTTACTTTAGCATCTTTGACTAAAAGTATGTAAAAACTTTGTTATCTTTGATAAGTTTTAGTGATTAAGAAGACAAAATGGTACTCCAACTCAACAAAATTAGTGTTATTTTGAGGTTTAACAGAATAAATTTGAGAATACAAAATTGTCAAGTCTAAGAATAGAAAGAATATATGATAAATGTAAAACCAAAATACAAGTGGACTATAGAGCAAAATGAACCCACCAAGAAAGTTGGCGCGTGGGGGAAATATAAAGATACCGACCAGCGGCTTTTTGGTAGCACGGAAAGCCGGGATCACGGAGATCAAGCTCTCACCGATAACGTGCCCTGCATGAACAATGTAACTTCCTATCCGCTACCATTAGTTTACAATGATAAATTGCACGTAAAAAAAAACAATATATATACTATATAATATTATTAAAAAATTAGATAAAATAAATAAATTATATTAAAATACTTTAAATTTGATTTAAACATATTTTAAGCAGAATTTGTTATAGGTATGTTTTTAGAATTTTGAATATGTGTCCAGTTACAAAATACCAAATATTTAGTTTAAATATTAAAAATATTTTAGGGTTTGCTATATGTTTATGTAGTTAAAAGGATTTTAGAATTTTATTTTTCTTAACTATGTGAGACACATATGGGGGTAGTTAGAGATTTTTTTCTTCTTATTAATTAGTAGAGGATATACAACTTTGACGACTTATTTTTGAATTGTTTCAGTCACAGTATAATATTAGAGATAAGTTGGAGCATACGCGTTGCGTGTGCAATATACAATACAAAAAGAACATGGACACAGAGGGAGAGAGGATCATGACAGCTTTTAATTAGTATGAAATTTTAAGTTTGTGGGTGATTAAATGACCATTTTATCGATATTTTTAGACAAAAAATGTTATACCAAAAAATCAGTCATATGTTCGATATTTGAGTTATATATTAGTATATATATAATAATAATAATAAAATATTAGATTTCTATCAAAACATAAAAAGATAAAAATTTACATTAAAAGATAAGAAGATATATGGATTCTAATCAGGTCTAGGAGCTTGTAAAACCATCCATTAGTGTAAAAGTCATTGGATGCAAGTGGGTCTACAAGAGAAAAAGAGAATCAAATGGTAAGGTTGAAATCTTTAAAGCTTGACTTGTTGCGAAAGGTTTTACTCAGAAAGAGGGTACTGATTATGATGAAACATTTTCGTCGGTAGCCATGCTTAAGTCTATCCGGATTCTTTTATCTATTGTAACTCATCTCGATTATGAGATTTGGTAAATGGATGTCAAGACAGCTTTTCTTAATGGAAGTCTTGAGAAAAACATCTATATGAAGCAACCAGACGGGTTCATTGAAAAGGGCCAAAAGCATCTTGTTTTGTAAGCTAAAGAAGTCCATTTATGGACTTAAGCAAGCTTCCAGATTTTGGAACATCCGTTTTGATCAGATGATAAAATCCTATGGATTTGATCAATATCCGGATGAATCATGTGTGTACAAAAAAATATGACAAAAATGTGGTGGTATTCCTAGTACTTTACGTGGATGACATCTTGCTCATTGAAAACAATATAAAGGTTTTATCAAATGTAAGGGTATGGTTATTCAAACAATTTGATATGAATGACTTGGGAGAAGTATGTCAAATCCTTGTGATCAAAGTTCTACGAGATCGCAAGAAAAGAATGTTGGGCTTATCCCAAACTACCTATATCGATACTATACTAACTCGTTTTACCATGCAAAATTCTAAGTTTTCTTTTCTTTTTTACCTTTTAGACATGGAATTTCCCTATTAAAGGAGCAGTGTCCGAGGACATCTAAAGCGATAGAGGACATGAAAGTGATTCCTTATGCTTCGGCAGTAGGAAGCTTAATATATGTAATGTTATGTACGGGATTAGACATCTACTTTGTCGTTGGCATGGTTAGCATATATCAGTCTAACCCAGGACAAGATCACTGGACCGCGGTAAAGCATATTTTGACGTATCTGAAAAGGACTAAAGATTATATGCTGGTTTATCATGCAGATAGTTTAGTGCCCTTGTGGTATGCAGACTCAGATTTTTAGTCAGATATGGATTCCAGGAAATCTACCTCGGGTTATGTATTTACTTTAGGAGGTGGAGCCATAGTATGTAGGAACATCAAGCAAAATATATTGTTGATTCCACCATAGAAGTCGAGTATGTGACAGCCTCTGAGGCAGCCAAGGAAGCGGTTTGGCTCATAAACTTTCTATTGGACTTGGAAGTATTACCTAGTTTTCCTAAGACTATTACACTTTATTATGACAATAGTGGTGCAATTGCAAACTTGAAGGAACCATGAACCCATAAGACATGTAAACACATTGAGCGCAAGTACCACCTGATACGAAATATCGTAAAAAGAGATATTGCTATAAAATCAAGATAGCATCAGCAGACAGCCTAGCCAATCCCTTTACAAAGAGTTTACCAGCTAAGGCTTTTGATAGTCATGTTAAGGGAATTGAGTCAGATGCGTAGTAGCATAGCTTTAAGTATAAGTGGAAGATTTGTAATGGTATACTAAAAAATAATGCTTTGAGTATAAGTGGGAGATTGTTAGGGTTATATACCAAAAGCATCACTTTTGTATTAACTACATGTCACTACCCTATTTCCAGAGCCGAATATTTTTTTTATTTTAATTTAGTTAATTGTGTATTTATTATAATTAATTATATTTATATTTAATTGATGGTTGTATTATTTTTCTATTGATTGTTTTAGGATTTTGGCTAGCCTGGACCCATGTCAGACCTTAGTGGACCCATGTCCGACCCAACCCACACCCTTGTGAGACATATTTTAGGGTTTAGAATTATTATTATATTTTATTTTAGTTAGTTGGAGAGATTGGGAGTTAGTTTGAGTGCTTTTGGAATCCCAAACCCAAAACTCAAGTTAAGGAGGGCATTTTGGTCTTTTGGAGACATTGTAACCTATTTTCCATACCATGGCCGGCCTATTCCAGACCCATTCCCGAAATTCACAGCAGCAGCAGCAGCTTCGTGGCTTGGCGTTTGCCCGCCACGTTACTCTAGCAGCTAGGTAGCCAGAGGTAAGAGATATGTATGTATATATATCTAGAGAGATAGATAGATTTATGGATAGATATCTAGATAGTTTGATATATAGATAAATAGATAGATAGATATCTAGATAGCTAGATAAATAGATAGATAAATATCTAGATAGATAGATAGATAGATAGATAGATAGATAGATATATATATATATATTAGATAGTTATATATATATATATATATATATATATATATATATATATATATATATATATATATATATATATGTTATAGCTATATATATATATGTATAGGTATAAGGTAAGGTATATGGGTATATGTGTGTTTGTGGATATATATATACATATAGATATATATATATATATATATATATATATATATATATATATATATATATATATATATATATATATATATATATATATATATATATATATTAGATATATATTCTAGCCTAGATTATTAACTAGGTATATATCTATATTCATAAATAGTTAGCTAGAGGGGTAGTTAGTGAGGGTTTAGAGAGGTATCTCAATACCTTGAGATACCCAAGGTATTGAGTTTCGAGCGGGGTTTTTGAGCAATTGCCTAGGTTTGAGTTTAGAGATAGATTTTTATGTATATGTGTATATATTTACGTGTGCTAACATAGGTTTTAGCGGGTATAGGCGGGGTGCGTAGCCTAGGTTGAGGTATCGGATACCGAGGGTATCCCGGTATCTCAATGAGGCGAGTTTGAGGGTTTATTAGCTTAATGACCTAGTTTTGACCTAGAATTTTAGGGGCACCCTAGTTTGACCTAGAGTTGACCGTAGTTGACCCGGTTGACCACCAAAGTCAACTTTTGACCTAGATTTGACCCATGGTTGACTTTTTGGACCTAGAGCTGACTTTTTGACCCAGATTTCACCGGTTTGACCCGTTTGACCTAGAACGACCCTAGAAGCCTATTTTTAGTTATTTTATGTCTGTTTAACTCATTAGAAACCTGTTTAACCTTGCTTTTTGCAATAGGTCATTTCGACACCAGTTCGGATTGCCAGTTGCTCAGGACGTCAGGCGAGTATATTCTCTAATAGTTTTCATTATCTGATGATTATTATGATTCAGCTTCTAGTATAGTGTCATCTGATTTTTTTGGCACAACACGGGACACGGACTGGTATTTCTGGATTTATTTACTTGCGACATGTATTTTTCATGTTTTTGGCCTCTATTCTGGAATCACTACTGGCATCACCTACAGGCATCACTACAGGCATCACTCATGTTTTAGGCTGGACTCATACTTGATTTACGTGTCGGGTCTTGGATTCACTTGTACTAGTCGAGGCGGGGAAATACTCGAGTAGACATGTAAACATTCACATCTGGAATCATCATGAATCACCCCCTTTGGTCTAATCTGGAATGATAGCAGCCGCGCACCCAGTGCGCGGTGAGCCGTACTTATCCCTAGCCGTTTACATGTCGAAATAGGTATTTCAAAGACACGAGTTCATTCTTTATAGTCTGGACTCTCTTACATTTCTTACTGTTCTCACTTATAGTTTCTGGACTTGACTCATTAC
Source organism: Iris macrosiphon (assembly GCA_036927795.1). Taxonomy (NCBI): domain Eukaryota; kingdom Viridiplantae; phylum Streptophyta; class Magnoliopsida; order Asparagales; family Iridaceae; genus Iris; species Iris macrosiphon. The sequence continues at coordinate 179,934,917 of JAYESA010000009.1, forward strand.
ATGTATTTTATGCTGGACTCACTACGCGTTCTTGTGCACATACTTGATCTTAGTTTAGTTTCTTGTATCTTGCAGTCATTACTATCTTGCTTCTGATATTCATGCATCTTTACCTTTATGCACCCGTGATATGTATATTTCCTTATTTCATACTTTATTTCCTTCACCTTGCTACTTGCTATAACTGCTTTATAGTTTTTATCATTTAACTGGAACTGCTATTAGAGGTGTACTTGTTCCAGTCCTAACTGGACATATTTTTTCCAGAGTATCCGGAGGAGTGGTGTTCGACGTTTTATGGACCTCAGCATGTCGATGGTGCAGACATGGACCCTCTAGTTTAGGAGTAATTTCCGGATGGGTAGCCGGGATCACTAAGACCTCAGTTGTTATTTATTAGCTTTTGGTATCGGATTTGTCTCCGGTTTTGGATTGAGACCTTGTATTGTATATGATTTTGGATATTGTTGTATTATTATTATTATTGTGGTTGTTTTTAGCTGTAGTTGTTTAGACTTTGTAGCTGTTAGTCTTCTTTGTTATCTTATCGTGCTTAGATTCGTGATTGAGTACTTGTGATTATCGTTATGATATTGCTCCTCCGTTTGGAGTTGAGATCTTGACAGGTTTATATATTGATTGCGAGAGATTGTTAGCTAGATAGTTGACCTAGACAACGTTCTACCGTCGATGCTGCGGCGTAGGCTGGACGTACCCACGACTCATGCCCGATTTTTCGGGTGCGGGTCGTGACACTATATTTTCTTATTTTTTAATGAGAATCATATGGGCAAATGTTTACATATTATAATTGTTATAATATTTATGAAAGTGCTTGATATTCTATATTGTAGATAATATGATGTGTGGTGTCAAACAGAAGATTATATTATCAATTTTTTATGGAATATATAAATTGTTCACAACCTAGATGCATTTGGATAAATCACTGGTAAGGTTGTAGTGTAATAGTATTTGTCTATCTTGACTATAGGTTTATACTAGTACACTTTGTGTGTATTAAACATGACCACTTGAGCTTGTTCTCTTTGTACTGACTACATAAGAGAATAAATACCTATGTTATTATGGATGCTTGTGCTCTTAAATTGGATATAATAACAGACATGTATATGAAGTGTGCATTACTTTGACTCATAAAAGAGTGAGATTCATTATGGGTCAATAACCTCTATGAATTGGATAATGACATTGTCACGCCCCAGAACTAGAATACTGGAGAGCGGGGGCAGACAAGGCCAGCTACATATACCAGAGTACTCCAGTACCCCGAGATACGGTCATGGCTGTATAAGACATGGGGGTTAATACTATAAGCCAACATGCAATCCTTGGTCAAGTAATCATAGTGTCTTAATCACAAGCAAATAGAACAACCTACAAGATATAAGATCATCAGAAATAAGATAGTAAAATATCCCAAACTATATATACATAGATGATCATGAAGCTAGTTGTACACAATAAAGAACTAGTAAGAGTAAGTTATACATGATCAACTCTAGCTATAGTCTAGAATACGCTAATCATGTCATGCTTGTAGGCTAAAAGTCAAGTCCAAAACATAAGCTAAATATGCTCGGTGGTAAAATGCCTCAAAAGAATATACAGATACTAGTGGGTGAATGAAGAAGAAACCCACGTAGGTGGTCTGGTACTCCGGGTGGTCACTATCCAGCAGAAGATAGGGAAGATCCTTGGGTTCCTCTACGAGATCTGGCCATACAAAACCAGTGGGGTCAGACTCCAACAGCAAGTACCATAAAGGAGGCCAAACTATGAACTAAAACCAACATGCAAGCAAACAAACGATATACTAAAGGCAACATGTAACTACCAGGATAATAATAATAATAAAGTACACCAGGTAAGATGAAAGGAAACTGGAAACATGTAAAGTAAATATGAACAAGTAACATGTACAGGATCATGTAAAGTAAATAGGGACGTGAACATATACAGGGTCATGTAAAGTAAACTGGGACATGTAACATGTAAGTATCGGGTCATGTAACATGGCATAGATAGTAAACGTGTAACTAAAACGAGGAAAGAGCAAGTACTGACATAAACAAGAAATGGACTCCATCCACCAGTCAATACCAATAAAGAAGTACGACTTGCTACATTAGCTAACTAGGATTATCATAAATCATAATTACTAACAAATGAAATATCGAGAATTACCTAGGTTGCATATCCTGCAGACTGTCCAAGATACCCTAAACGCGAGAAAAAGAAGAAGTATAGCATATACACCACCCGAAGACGTTCTACTAATGAAAAACATCACACAATGGTGAATTTGTGTAATCCATGTATATGCATCACTCGACGGTGAGTTGGAAGAGTGTCCCTCACGACGGAGAGCTCCAAATCCATAAAAAATACGAAACATTGCTGGAATATTGGGACCGCATGCAACCTGTAGATTCTTCCCTCCCGATGATTTAATTATTCTTGCTAGTTGTTTTAATCCTTAAAATTTTCGTTTAAGGTTCTGTGTGTGGCATTCTGTCGAATCCATCCTAGATATGTACTCCTCTCGGAGATGTAATAACCCACTCTGGGTCAATACGGAGAGCCGATTCAAACGACGCAAGTGCAACGACCCATCATATCTTGCTTAGTGAGATGACTCGCTTGATGCGAAGACATTCAGACTTGGCCCTTCATAAGATCAGACTTAGACTTTTTAAAGGCGCATTCGAAGTCGCTAGGCCGATGCGAATCATTGCTAAGGTGGATGGCTACGATGAACCTGTCTTTGCTTAGCTTGCACACTTAAAAATACGGACAAGACATGCTAGTCGCTAGGCAAATCACTTATTACATGATAATAAAAGATAGATCAATGCATCTAGCTAAGGAAATAATCCCATCTTGTATTACTTATATAGAACATGAAAAATAAACCTGCTGTTAGAGATAGAGATATACATATGCCTCAATAGAGTTTCTCGTTAGGCGTTTCATTGTACAAGTTGAATTTTCCTTATGTCACGGTAGTATTATTATGCGAAATATTGAATTTGCACTTCACTTGGTCTATGTCATAAGATAAAGCACTCCACTTGAATTAATGCACTCACTGAGGCATGAAGACTATCAAAATAGTTATTTTGAGCCAAGTAATGAAAAATATAGAACGACTTCGGGACCTTTGGGTCGTCAAGGCAACTCATGTACCGGGAGCTGCGTAAAGAATAAATGTTAGCACCAAAGTAAATGAACTGACTGTATTGAACCAATAAACTAAAAGTATCTAAATAGAATAAATTGAACTGTAGTTAGAAAAGAAAATGACTGAAATCAACTAAATAAGAGATAAGAGAAAGAAACAGATAAAATTGACTAGTCTGGGTGTGTCGGGGACGTGCAGTGGGGCTCATGACCCATGCTGCATGGAGCGCCTTCAACCCAGTCTATATGCCACACAGAATAAAAATAATAAAGAAAATACAAGATACATATACAGAACATGCATGGTCACGGACAACCTGTGCACATGGTACGTTCCTGCGAGCGAATATGTCGGTAGCTCCGGGACTGACTCGACCTGGACGAATCTTCGATATAACGGGCTAGCTGGGCTAGCCAGGTGTATTGGAGACGTGCAACGGGGCTAGCTACCCACGCTGAACAGAGCGCCTTCAACCTTGACTATAGTCCATATGGTGTGGAGCTAGTGACCCAAGATCATACAGATTAAGTCATTGTATTAAAATAAGTAACCTGAGTAATCTGAGTAATCTAAGCAACATATAAGAATAATCAGAGTATAATATATCTGAACAATTTGAGTATAACACAACTGAACAATACTGAGTATAAGAAAATATGAGAAGTCAGTGTATATCGTTCACCTAAGTTAGAAACACGCTCGTGACACTAAGCCTTGTAGGCCCACTTTTTGTTTTGTTTCAAGTATTGTATATTGGTTAAATTGGTTTATCTTGGACAGGGAAGGACGAATGGTAAGATGGTAAGTTTTGTCGTGTTACTCATATATCGCACGGTGCACTACAACATGAGTTAGGCTTTATATCATATGCCATAAAACTGATCCTGAAGAAAGACTAGAAAGACAACTTAATAGATGGTGCATGAAACTTATATATAATGTGTTTGGATTTGTCGAGCAGGTGAGAAGCCTCCCCACTAGTACATTCAATATACTGATAACCCACCAGGTTGATTGCAAGATACGGGAGAACCTCGTTTGATGCGAAAATCCCTTCGTGCGTGCTAAGGCGTGGAGCTAACTCTGGAGCCCTGGAGCGTTGCGTCTAGAGCTGAAGTGCATATACATGATATAATATATTGAAATATCGCCTATGTATCATCTCCCAAGTTGTAAGTCGCTTGGCACGCCTTTATTATTTCGAAAGAGAGAGAGAGCATGAGCGACTTGTAAATCTCGGCCTAGCGCCGCTTGTAATATTTCTTGATTATCAATAAAGAGCTTGTTGCTTCCATACTTGTGTTAATATTATGCTTCTGCTATGACGACCTTGTGAAGCAAACGCCTGTTCGGACCTGGCATTGAGCGGACGCAACTCAGTCTTGCGCAACACCACGCCCAAGCAAGGATGTTCCGGCCCTGTAGAGCCGGGAGCTTGACGTCCTTAGACTTAGTATCAATTCTCTCAATTTTGAAAGCTCCTTCATGGGTTATGTTATAAACGCTCTCTCTCGTTGTCCCATTGGGATATTCAATATAATGACTCTAAATATTTTTGAAAGTGTATTCGAATAATTGGTTGTACGAGATAGTTATGTGAAGGCCTTTGTACCAACCACCTCAAGCATATTATGGCTTGTCCCGCCTTGTCGAGGACCTAAGGATAGATTTGACTGGATTGCAGACATCGAATATTGCTAGCACTTGGTTCCAGAACAAACTACAGATTTCTGATCCAGGGTTGACATGGGATGGTTTTAAGGACCTGTTCAAGAGGAAGTTCTTTTCGAGCACAGAGAAACTCAACCAGGAGCGACAGTTTCAAAACCTCCAGCAGGAGGGCATGTCGATAGAGGAGTATGCCGCAGAGTTTGGAAGGCTAAGTAGGTATGCGAGGAATATGGTACGGGATCCGGAGGACAGGGTAAGCCGTTTCATGGAGGGCTTAAACTGGAAAGTGAAGGCCCTTATTTTTTGAGCCATGAGACGTACGCGACGATTCTTGCGAAGGCCCGCAAGGTCGAGAGGGACCTGAGTTTGATGTCCATGAGGGACCGGGAGATAATTAGCAGTCGTAGTGTGGGTCCAGCTAAACGGTCCCATTTTCAGCAGCCGAGGGCGTTTAAGCCGCAACAGTTTCAGGCGCCGATTCGTGCTCTAGTCAAGCTTAGGTACAACATATGCCATAACAGCCTCAGAGGCAGGTGTAGCAGGCTCCTCAATGCACATATTGCAGGAAGACTGGGCACACTTGGGAGGTGTGCAAGAAGCGGCTAGGAGCGTGCTTATATTGTAGATCAACGGAGCATCTGGTGAAGGATTGTCTCTTGACCCTTCATCATACATGCCAGTATACAGACCAAGGGCAGAGAGGTAGAGTTAGACCACATGTGGCACCGCAAATTGTCCAGCTTCTATAGAGGGAGCCACCCAGTAGGACGGGGCATATGTGATGACGGTCGAGAAGGCCGACGCTACAGATGATGGGTTAGCAAGTTTTGTTCCTTCTTTCTGTTATTTTCCATCTATTTGATTTGATTGATTTTTTAGTACCTTATAGTTGCTTGTGCTATATAGTTAGCATAATTAGTAGTATATCCTAACAGAGACTGTAATATCATGACAGATAGAAGCTATAACCATGCATGCGATGATAATTAGTGATTTCTTTAAATTGCATACTTGTATGATTTTAGACGGGTTGAGGGTTTGACCTAGAAGGGAGTACGACCACATTTAAATTTTAAGGACAATTTTTTTTAAGAAGGGTAGGATGTAACCATCACTTTTCAGAATATGAATATTTATGTCATTGGTATTATATTATTAATTTTAATAATAATTGGTATGGTTGTTTATATATATATATATATAGAGAGAGAGAGAGAGAAAGAGAGAGAGGATGATGCATGATTAGCCCCTTAGTTAGACTAGTTGCTAATGAACCCAACTAGACTTGAACCCAACTAGACTTGTCATGACCAATAGAGTAATCCATTTAATTAGTTTTGGTTAACTAGTTAAAATAAAGGAAATGAATAGAATCCTCATTCATTTGATATTGAACCTTCATTAGTTAAAACCCTCATTAGCTAAACTCTATATGACAACCATTGGAGGATAATTTGGACATTTTTTATAGACCAACCCTAACCTACATATGGTCGACCCTATTTAGGAGGAGGGAACCTCCCTCTTCCTCATTAGTTGTTAATGAAGAAATCCTAAGTTGAGTTCTTTCCTCCAAGCTTTCTTTTCTTCACCAAATTTTCCCAAATCAATCCCAATCCCCCTCATTTACATCCCCAATGAGAGCTAGAATCTTGAAGGTCGCAAGAGGCTTGAGGAAGAGGAGTTTGGCTAGAGATTGGTGCTTATTTCTCTCTTTTGTGCTCATTGAAGGAACTACATTGGGAATCCATCTCCCAATAGGTAAAAATCTTATTTCCATTGTATTTCAGATTTGAATGGTGTATTAAACCCTTAAAAACTCTCTCCTGATTTAAGACTACCCCTATGAAGAAGAACTAGGCCCATAGGAGGCCTATGGAGGAAGTTACATTAGGTTTTGTGTCCATTTGGAAAAAACTCCAAGGTGGCACACCAAGTATTTGATGGAATGCCTAATGGGTCATTCTTCACTATTTTATATTATGTTCATTATGCCTAGTATCATATGGATATAAATATATGCTATAGGTATATATGTAAACTATATATATAAATGTGTATAAAATTGAAGTATGTGTGTGTGCACTATGCTGTGCACAGTGAACTGTCTGTGTGAGTGCACAGTGCTCACTATGCAGTGTGTGCATTATACTGTGCACAGTGTTTCTATGTGTGTGTGTGTGTGTGTGTGAGTGAGTGAGTGAGTGAGTGAGTTATGTGTGTATATTATACTTATAAGTATCAGTAGCTTATAGTTGAGAAGAGTGGTGAATTATATGAGTATGGGATATGCAGTATAAGTGACAATAGTGTCCAGTATTATGAGTGTCTGGGTCTCATGAGTATACAAGTGGGTACCTAGAGGATGTGTGTGTGTCTTAGAGAGTGTACTAGAGGAGGGGATTTTGGGTGCAACAGCAGAGCAAGTCTTGAGCAGTATTGGCTTGTGTAGGTGTGATAGAGTTGGGTTCAGTAGATGGGGGTAACTAGGGGTGTACAAACAGTGTGTTTGGGGTGTCATGTGGAGTGAAGTTTCAAACTTGGGTACGGTATAGTGATAGGGCAGGAGAGAAGTTGCAGAAAGTTTTACAACAGGTTGGAGCAGTTGTACATGTAGGTTTGGGCCTGCACTATGGTGCAGTAATAAGTTTTTCTACAACAAAGAGGTGTTCATGAGGTACAGTGCATACTCGGGTATTGCACTGCCAGTTTACAAGTGCGGAACAGTATCCTACTACAGATCAATATTTTTCTCTTGGGTGTATCAGATATGGTAGTATGTGGGTATTGTGTATATCTCGTAGGAAGTAGGATTTTGTGTGTGAACTGCAAATCTGGACTACAGTTGAGGTATCCTTGTGTGTGTCCTACACTGCATTTAATGGTGCATCTTACAGCACCAGTAACAGTGAAGTTACAACCAAGTGGGAAGAGGAGGGTATTCAATAACAACAAGGTATTAGTTGGGGGCGTGTATCTTGAAGTGGAGTGTGTGTGTTCAAGTGTAGGTTTGGGGGTTTATTTTAGCAATTTGTAGCAGTGGGAGTGGGATTTGGACTGCTTAGTGATTGCAACAACAGATTATATCATTGTGTATCAATGAGCTTAGTTGGTAGTATCAGAGTACCAGTGGGCAAGGATGGGTGTATAAGTGGTTATAGGAATCTAGTAGTCTTCAGATAGGAAGATTGTAGTCGTGTCACGAAATTAAAGTGTATCCAAGTATCTATATACAATAAAGAGTACCAAATAGATATTGTGCCATGGTAAGTGATAGCAGGTACTATATTGAGGAGAGTTACAGTCAGTGTGCAGCAAGAGTGTAGGTATGTATCAGTTGAGTATATGGATGTGTGCACATGAGTTGTGTGTCATGTGTAGTGCATCATATGTGAGAGCACATCAAATGCATAAGTGCAAGGCTCAATATTGCAAGCAATAACAATACTCGAAAAGGGATGCTTGCGTTACGTATAGGATTGTCAATGTATATCAGTTGTGTCATTTGTGTTCAGTGATATAGGGTATCTAAGGTATTTAAATACCATGGCATAGGATATTAGTTAAGGTATTGTCTAGGTAAGTTGAGGTATGAGTGGTTAAAGTATAGTAGGATATCTTGGGGTATATGTAAATGGGTATATATTGTGTAGATACAAGTGGGTATCAATGGGTACTATGATATTAGTTTATGATTAAGATTTAGAGGAGTGTGAGGGGTAATATAAAGTTGGTTAAGTGCATGAATGTAGGTTTACACATTTATATATGAATGAATGAGTATAGTTATATGTGAGAGTTAGATATTGGTTAGAATGTGTAGTATAGCATACAGGTATAGGGTTAGATGTAATACCAAGGTTTTGGTTGAGAGATTCTTGATACGGGGTATCTCAAGTATCTAGATACAAGGTAGTATATTCATAAGTTATAGATATAGATACTTAGTATAATAGCTAGTTTAACTAGTATCCTCTAGTTATGAACCTAGAAATCTAGATATAACTTAGTTTTGACTAGAGTTGACTATTTTGACCCTAAAAGTCAATATTTGACCTAGTTTGACTAGAGGAGCCTAGATTTGACCTAGAAATCCTATTTTAACTTTTTTTAACTTTTTTATCCCTTTATTACACCAAATGATATGATATTACATATATAGGTTGTGTGACACCAGTTCGGACATCGTTTCACATCTTTGGCTCAGGACCACAGGCGTGTACATTCTCTGATAGTTTTTATTATTTGACAATTACTATATTTTAAGTATTTAGAAATATTACATCTGATTCTCGATACTATGGTACACGGATTGGTACTGATATTGGATTTTCAGTCATGAGATGTTACTTTGACTCATCGCAATGGTATCGAATACTGCTCCTTGTTTGGTATTGGATAACATTGGATAATATTAGTTAATATTAGATATACTGGCTAGTAATGTGTCATGGTTGGATCCATCGTATCAGTCGGGGCTGAAGAAGTTCTAGCAAGATATGTGATCAAGAACTATTAACAAGTAGTGTAAATAATTGGCTGCTAATTAATCATATACTTCACGTACGGTTGAGCTAGTTTTCCCTTAATGTAAATTATTGAATCTCCCAAGCCAATCACATATGTATTTAGTATTTCAAAACACATAGTATAGTTATAGTTCTTCATATTCAATTCATAGATTATATTTTCTTGTACCTGATATTATAGTTGTCACGACCCGCACCCGATGAAGGGGCACGAGTACGTGGGTACGTCTAGCCTACGCCGCAACATCGGTGGTAGAACACTGTCTTGGTCAACTATACTATCTAATTATCTCATAATAATGCATAAACCTCCAATAATAACTCAACTCCAAGAAGAGCGTAATAAACTTAATTCAACACAATACTCAATCATAATTCTATAGCACGATAAGATATCAAGGAAGTCTAACATAACTATACAATATAAACAAATATAACAACAATAATAGAATCAATAACCAAAATCTCAAATATAAGCCGAAAATAAATCTGGTACCAGAATGCTAAAGAGAACTAGCTATGCTAACAAGTAATTCCAGCTAGATCTTCCAACAGTCGCTCCAGAACTAGTGGGTCCAAGTCTGCACCATCTATAGGTCGGGGTCCGTAGTATGTCGGACACCAATCTCTCGGATCCTTCAAAAAATATTTTTCAGTCAGGAATGGAGCAAAGTATAACCCAATAACAGTTCCAATTAATTGATAATAACTATAAACAGAAATAGAGAATATAATATAAGACGAGAAATAATGACCAATATCATACTATGGTAGAAGAAACAGGTAAACAAGAATAATATGATATACACTGATCATGATAAAATAGAATAAGATAATAGAATGAGACAATTAACTAGAATATGGTAAAGAACTGTAGCTATGCTAAGTGATTGAAATACTAGTTAGATATGTGATCGGCTTGGGTGAACATTGTCTACTTTAACGTTGGATAAACATTGTCTAAGTTAAACATTAAACATTATCTAGGATTTGATCACATATCTAGCTAGCACTTTCCCTTTCCCTCGACTAGTATAATGGATCCAACCATGACACATTACGATGCAAGATACTCAAGGCATTGTAAACAATAAACCATGAACATTAAACATTGAACATTGAATATTGAACATTGAACATTGTCTAAGTTAAATATTGAGAACACGAGAAACAATAAAATAATATATAATATCCCATATCTGATCCATGTGTATACTAGTCCGTGTACCAATATGTCAAGAGTCATGTAAAATATTTCTAAATACTTTCATTATAGTAATTATCAAATAATGGAAACTATCTGAGAATGTACTCACCTGCGGTCCAGAGCAATGAATGTCAAACTGTGTCTGAACTAGTGTCATACAGACCTATATATGGAATATTACATCAATACAAGGTTCTAGAATAAAATTAAGTTTAAACTATTCAACTTCTAGGTCATAAAGCCATTTCTAAGTCAAACTTGGTCAAACTAGCTATCTCTAGGTTGTATGAGTCTAATTCTAGGATACTAGGTCTATACACTATGCAACTAGGTCACACTAGCTAAGCTAAGACACTAAGAAACCAACAAGATACCGTATCCTAAGATACGCAAGTTTAAAGATACGAAAATAGTAATTCATATATATATACAAGATAATACATATAGTAGCTTAGCTAACTAATGCAAAACGGATACATTGACTTTGACCAATGCGGTATTGCACTACTAAACCCCCATCTCGATACTCAAACCCAATACCTTGAGTATAAACCCAATTACCTTGACATTTTCTTGGTATCCCAAGGTAAGTCAAATTCTAATATATAGCTCATTACCCAATACTAAACTATAACTAACATACTAAACTATTTTATAATACTAAATACCTAATACTAACAATATATATATATATATATATATATATATATATACAATACTTATATATAATACTACATATAGCTACTTACCATTTATCCTTCTATTAATATCGAGTATTTTGATACCCAATATTACCTTAACATGTGTTCTAATACCTTAGTATTCTAAACTTAATACCTTGGTAATACTTTAAGGTAATTAGAACTAATAGTAACTAATACTAATACTAATACTAATACTAATACCTAACTAACTAGTTATGATACTCTAACTAAATACTAATATATAGCTACTAATCTATTTAACACTAACAATGCATATCAATCTTACCTACTAACTTATCATATATAATAGTACGCGAGCATACAAGCAAAGGATGGTGTACAAAATCGAGAACATGCATGCAGTCACTAGCGTACAAAGATCAACAAGCATCCAAGCGTGCGACATACAAAACCGAGCAACCAAAAGAACAACATACATAACAATGTATGCGAGCAACGAGAAAATAAAACACTAATCCCAAGAGGGCTCGGCAGTCGAGGGCACGACAGTCGAGAACTCGGGGTTCGTGACATGCTAAAGTCAAGGCTCCCTAATCAAGGCAGGATCTAGGCAGAGTACGCCAATGACATGGGAAAGTATGGCATACAAAGTATGCGCGCTATCAAAATAGAGTGTGGCATACTCTGTCTCAGTTCTGCCAAGGTTCCCATCAAAAGTGTGCCAAGTTGTTAACTCAAAAGTACGCGAGATGGTGGAAAACATAAAAAAAGTGCGCCAAGTTATTAACTCAAAAGTACGCGAGCTTGTGCAAAACATAAAAAAAAATGCGCCAAGTTGACAGTGGCGTACTTTTACTATAAAATTGAATTCAGCGAATCAATTGTATACCAAGGCTGAGAACTTCCAAAAATATGCCAATAAGAGATTTACAAGAGTTCTTCTCTTTTGCGTATTTTTGTAAGAAAGTGGCAGCACTTGGGAAGTACACACGACTTATGAAGTTTTGCGGGCATTCTGAAAGTGTGCCCAAGATGCAATTCCTTCTGTGTACTTCTCTGAGTATTATTCTTCTTCTCCAACCGACCTACCATTGGTTAACTCAGATCTTGAGCTCGAGACTATGGCAATGCTCAAACCAACAAGAATTTAAAACCAAGAACCCCAAGCTCGAACCATGAACCAAGAACTTTCAAAAATATATAATTTGTATGGGATCACTCCCTAGAAAAATATAATCATAAAACCCATCAAAACTTAGATCTAAACCAACTCAAGCTCCAAAACCGAAACACCAAAAAGTAACCATGGCCCAAGAACATCACAGGCATACAAGAGTTAAATTAAACAACAACAAAATATAAATAAAGTATATTATAATAAGATCATATTTTTTTATATTTGCAAGGTGTACTTGCCTATGAAGAAACCAGGAGAAAAAAAGAAAATGAACAAGTGACGAGAGAGAAGAGAACAAGGACATATATATATATATATATATATATATATATATGCTCGAGTATTATGTGAACTGTTGAATCCTTCCAACCAATCTGGCTACATACCCTACCTACCACCATTCAAAACATGTTATATACGCCGGCCTCCACCCGAGTATGCTGGAATACTCGCAAGTGCACCAAGATTACGTATTCTGGTACGCCAAAAAAGGGGAGTGATAGACAGAATGGCTATGCACGCAGTCTTTTGGCTAAGTTGTGTTAGGTATCGTGCACCTAGATCCTTCGGTGCGAGCGAGTGTGCAAGCAAGATTTGAGTATCATTTGGATCAGTGAAAGTTGGGCTTAGAATGGCTATCAATAAAGACGTTATCGGTCTATGAAAAATTTAGAGGATCGTGCTTGGATTCTTAGAAATGGTTAGAACGTATACTTGAGTCAATAAGTTATAAAATAAATTATGGTTTACGTAGATGACTATCAATAGAGGTATATATGAAACTATGATTATCGAAGCAACGCGAAAGGATCATGCATGAGTTTTAAGGAACAAATTTGATGGATATGCGAGCGACGCGAACGCGATTGAGAATTTATTTGGATAACTCGATTGCTGAGTGGTGTATGCGATATCTCCTGAACGAATAAGCGATTTAAGGTTAAAGTGAGTTTCTAGGATTTGTCGAGTAGCTCGAACCCTGAGTGGTGTATGGATCATCTTGAAAATATTTGAACGAATCGGGGATTTTAGGGTAGCATTGAGTCTGTCAACAAGCGACGTGATTGTGCAAAAGTCTTAGTAAAAGTAATGCCTAGCTAGTAGTGAATTCAAAGGTCTCATACGAGATTTGGGTAGAACGATTAAGAATGTGTTGATCAAGTGATAAGTTTTATATCGAATAAGGATTCAGAATGGTGGAACGAATAGAGATCTCAATCGAGAAAAGTTAGTGGATCATACGAGCGATTTCGAATTGAGTCAAAAGGATTAAAACTTTGGTTTGAGATAGAATAATCTAAAATGTGATCGGAGTTAGCGCGCATGGAAAATTTGTATTTACTAGGATATCGCCAGATAGAATTATCCCAAGTATGGATGATTGTAGTTTCAAATTTGGAAGACTTGATATGATATCGATAATTGGAAGATAGCACGGAATTATACAAGTTAAAGAATTTTTGGTTTGATGAATTGGAGTAGGCGATATTGGATTTGAACTTTAATTGGATAAGGCAATCTTGAATCTAGCTCAAAAGTTAACACTCGATATCAGGCCCAAATGAGAACAATTATTTTACGGGAGTATTGGCGTGATGATTTCACGTCTAGCGGAGATGATCAAACTCGCGGAAGATCAGGACCTAACATGTCCGATGATTATGCAGATGAACTCGATAAAGTAGAACGTAACAAAGGTGAATAGACTTTGACTAGAGGATTTGAACTTAATTGTTTGAGGAATGCTAGAGGTAGACTACGGATTGATCGAACTATAACATTGAAATTGAACAATTTGGCTAGGCGAATTATGATCACGACATAAACGGATATTAGATGAACAAGACTTGATGGATTAATATATATAACTTGGATGAAATAAAATATAATGATAAGGTATCTTGGTCGTTTTGATGATAACCATAACTTTTGACATTCTTGTCTTGTGCAAGCGTAATTTCAAGCTCGCACATGCGTCACTCCCAAATGAGGGCGATTATTCCGTGAGAGCGTTGGCGTGGTGATATCATGTCTAGTGGGGACAATCGAAATTACGGAAGATCAGAGCGTGACAATTGGAGGATCATTTTTTTTTTGACTTGTGGCTTAACGCGATAAGACGAGTTTCAGGATACAAAGGAATTAAAAGTATTTCGAGGATGAGTTAGTCTAGAACGTGAAGTAAGACACGCTTGATAATTTCGTGAATGGATAGATAAATTATGTTGGACGACTTAGAGTTATGATTGAGATCGAAGATTTAGAAATTAAATTATGACTTGGTGGTCTAGACTTAGAAAGGAATGAATAGTTGGATTCTATCAAACATATTTGAGAAGATAGACTATGGAAATCGCTAGGTTTGACGTGCGACATGATATATCAAGGATTTGACTGAATAGACATATCTTAGGAACAACTTGGCTGAAGAATGGCCTCGAACAATGTGCAATAAACGTATTGATGTGGTTAAGATGATCACTACTCGATGTTTAGAAATCTGAGTGAAACAAACTTAGATAAAATATCACGTACGAACGAACAATAGTTTGACCTTAGGAATTGGGGTGAACATCATGCAATAAATTTGTACGATAAATCGTGGACTCAAACTTGTACCTATGACCTTGTGAGCTGACCTAGTAGTTAGGAAGACGACCTTATACCAAGTAAAAGAACTTGTGTGGCCGACTTTAGATTATCGCTTGGGTAAACGATAAAACCGGGGCAGCATGACTTAGAGTTAGGACATGGAACTAGAAGTGTATACTAAAAACTTAATATTTGACACAAATAGAATGGACGATAAGACTTGGACGCTGGATGGTAGACTGGATAAATCGTGCTTGATGAGAGTGCAATACTTGATTTTGAGTTGGATTGGAAATAACTTGAATTTTGGTCGACTCTACCCGAGGTATCATTGTGATTCGTAAGACAAGAACACTTGAGAATTTTACGAGTAGCTTGTCCGACTTCGCTATCACTAAGTTTGGTTGAAATATATATATTTGGGGGATGCCTTGAATATCAAGTTATTTCATCCAAACTCAGTAATATATTGAACTCAAGTGCAAAGACTTCGTTATCACTAAATTGGTTGACCTGGATATGTTTGGGGGACGTCTTTAATATGTGCACGATCCAGGCTCAGTAATGTGCTGAACTTGAATGCAGTTATAAGTGAAGGTGTTAGATTCGTGCAAATAATTATAACGATTTGGGTAAGTTAGCCTCAGCCTAAGATCATCGCACACGATAGATTATAACGCACCCCGCGTTAAGCGATATATGTCATATGCTAAGGCACAATAGAGACTGAGTCAGAGAACGCAATGATCAAATAGGTATAGTCAGCTTGATTTGAGTAATAGAGTCATTCAATGTGATAGTTAAGCATGCGTGCGACACAGAAATAAGGAAACGAGTATGAAGTTGTGTTTGAACGGGTCTAAGGATATGAAGTAAGATGCTTAAGTTAGATTCGATAGTATACGATAGAATGGTTTGCGCTAAGAAAGTCTCGAGGACAAGACTTATTCTGAGTGGTGTATGAAGTAATGACCCTCTCTACGTCAATGCGGAGAGCCGATTCAAACGGCGCAAGTGCAATGACCCGTCCCACCTAGCTATGTTAGATGACTCGCTTGATGCAAAGACATTCAATCTTGGCCCTTCAGGATATCATACTTAGACTTTTCAACGGCGCATTCGGAGTATCGCTCGGCCAATATGAATCATCGCTAAGGTATGTGGCTACGATGAACATATTTTTGCTTAGCCTGCACACTTAAAAATACGGACGATATTTGCTAGTCACTAGGCGAATCACATATTGCATGCTAATAAAAGATAGCTCAATGCACCTAGCTAAGGGAATAATCCATCTTATATTACTTGTATAGAACATAAAAAATAAACCTGCTGCTAGAGATAGAGATATACATATACCTTAATAGAGTTTCTCGTTAGGCATTTTATTGCACAAGTTGGGTTTTCCTTATGCCAATTTAGTATTATTATACGAAATATTGAATTTGTACTTCACTTGGTTTATGCCACAAGATAAAGCACTCCACTTGAATTGATTCACTCACCTGAGGTAGGAAGACTATCAAAATAGTTGTTTCGAGCCAAGTAATGGAAAACATATAACGACTTTGGGACGTTTGGGTCTCCAAGCAACTCCCGTATTGGGAGCTTCATAAAGAATAAAAGTTAGCACCAAAGTAAATGAACTAACTGTATTGAACCATTGAACTGAAAGTATCTAAAGAGAATAAACTGAACTTTACTTAGAAAAGAAAATGGCTGAACTCAACTGAACAAGCGATAAGAGAAAGAAATAGATAAAATAGACTAGTCTTGGTGTGTCGAAGACGTGTAGTGGGGCTCATGACCCGCGCTGCATGGAGCACCTTCAACCCAGTCTATATGCCACACAAATTAAAAATAATAAAAAAAGATAAGATATAGATATAGATACAGAATATGCATGGTCACGGATAACATGTGCACATGGTACGTTCCTGTGAGAGGATATGTCGGTAGCTCCGGGACCGACTCGACCCGAGAGGAACTTCGATATAGCGGGCTAGCAAGGCTAGCCCAGGTTTGTTGGGGACGTGCATGGAGCGCCTTCAACCTTGACTATAGTCCAAATGGCGTGGAGCCAGTGACCCCATATCATACAGATTAAGTTATTGCATTGAAACAAGTAACCAGAGTAATCGGAGTAATCTAAGCAACATATTTGAATAATCTGAGTATAACATATCTGAACAATCTGAGTATTAGAAAATATGAGAAATTTGTGTATATCGTTCACTTGAGTCAAAAACACGCTCGTGACACTAAGCCTTGTAGGTGTGCTCTTTTTTTGTTTCAGGTATTATATGTTGGTTAACTTGGTTTATCTTGGATAGGGAATGACAAATGGTAAGATGGTAAATTTTGTCGTGTTACTCTTATATCGCACAAATAACTGTAACATGAGTTAGGCTTTATATTATATATCATGAAACTGATCCTAAGGCAAGACTAGAAAGATAACTTAATAGATGGTGCACGGAACTTATATATAACGTGTTTGGATTTATCGAGAGGGCGAGAAGCCTCCCCACCAGTGCAATCAATATAATGATAACCCACCAGGTTGCTTGCAGGGTACGAGAGAACCTTGTTCGGTGCAAAAACTATTTCATGCACGCTAAGGCATGGAGCTAACTCTAGAGCCTTGGAGCGTTGTGTCCGGAGCTGAAGTACATATACATGACATAATGTATTAGAATATCGCCTATGTGACTTCCCCCAAGTTGTAAGCCGCTTGGCATACCTTTATTGTTGAGAGAGAGAGAGAGCATGAGCGACTTGTAAATCTTGGCCTAGGGCCGCTTGTAATATTTCTTGATTATCAATAAAGAGCTTGTTACTTCCATACTTGTGTTTATACTATACTTTTTCTATGATGACGTTGCGAACTAGTTACCAAACACATGTTCGGACCTGGCCTTGTGCGGAAGCAACTCACGCTCGCACGACATCACGCCCAAGCAAGGACGTTTCGGCCCTGCCGGGCCGGGGGCATGACAGGAGGTATGCAAAATTGGACAATGATTTGACAAGCATAAGTACAAGACAAGAATACAACCACACGATTATAGGCATGACTAGCGTATGGTATAACAAGCCACAACAAGAATATATGTGTCAAGAATCATGAGTGCACTACTATGAGCCACTATCAAGCATGTACAAGACAATGATCATGAGTGCACTACTATGAGTCACTATCAAGCATGTAGGCATGTACTCTGGTCAGGTGTATATAGGGTGTAAATCATCCCCTAAATATACTAGGTCATCTAATCATGAACTCATGTCAAGTATATATAGGGTGTAAATCATCCCCTAATTATACAAGGTCGTCTAATCATGAACTTATGTCAAGTATATATAGGGTGTAAATCATCCCCTAATTATACAAGGTCGTCAAATCATAAACTCATTTTAAGTCAATAAGCACATAGGTGCCATGTAAGAAGAATGGAAAAAATACGACGAAAAATAAAGCATATGAAACATGGTACAAAATTGTTATACCAGCGGTATACTATAGTATACCGGCAGTATACCGTCCATATGTGACAGAAGAAAAATATAAGCAAACCGGTATATCGTCGGTACAAACTAGTACATCGTCGGATGCCGACTAAAAGTACAATAGCTTTTCGATTCCAATAAATCGGTATACTGTTGGTACAGACCAGTACACCGTCGGTATGCCGATTAAAAACACAGGAAGTTTTCAATTCTAAGTTGGTCCAAAAATGGTATACCGTCAGTATACTAAAGTATACCGTCGGTATATTACAGTATACCGTCAGCCGGTTCCCGTAGGAAAACTAAAGAAAAAGTCCGGGGAAGACCGGTTCTGGGACCGTAATCAAGTCCCAAAATTTGTCAAAAACAGGTCTAGCAAGATATCAAGACTAGGGGTAAGTCTCATTTAGCATATAGATTAAGTCTCATGGCAATCACTCCGGTATCACTCCCGATACCGAGTTTCCTATCAGGTAAATATCAAGATTTCTACAGAAAATCACAACCAGTTCAAACCAAATTCTGAAACTTGCATATCAACTAGAATCATGAAGAAAACATGTTTAACAAAATAAATTTTGAATAATTCTAAGCATATAAAATCAAGGAAAATGAAAATAGCAATTTAATAATAGTGTTCAAGAATTTAGCAAGATGTACTTTCCTAAAGTCAAGCTCCCAACCTAAACATTTTACTCCACCACAAAGAGGGGTTCAAATTTTTTACTCTTAGTCCTCAAGACCAAGCTCCAAGATCACGCGTAAGATGGAGAGGAAATGAACAGAGAGAAGAAAGAAAGAAAATATAGGGGAGACAAAAAGTCATGTGGTATATATAGAAGTCAAAAATTAATTGTGATCGTTGGATATGCCTCGTCAACTATCCACGTCACGATCTAAATCAATCTTGTCTACTCAAAGAAAAAAAAATGATAAAAGGGTGATTCAGAACCGAAAAACTAATGGATAATAGTATGCATCGACATATTCACGAAAATATCAAAACATTATTCACAAAAATATTAAAACACTATTTACAAAAATATTAAAAAGTAAACGGAAGACATATCGAACGGTATATCAACGGCATGGACCAATATACCGATGGCATGCCGGTCAGAAAAAAAGTCTCTAACTTTGAGAAAATTTTAGGGCTCCACAAAATTCAAGAAAACATAATATACAGTACAAAATACGTATTTGTATATAAATCCAGATAGTGTGAGACAAGTCTCACAGACATTGTGTGTATGATGGGCTGTTGATTATAAAAAAATCTATATCCCGATACATCGGGTTGATGGTGTCCCCTTAAGGAGCTCATAAGGATTGTCATGTAAACTATGTAGGTAGATTATATCCGACATGATAAATAAAGTTGAGTTGTACTACTTAAGGATAAAAGATGTCGATCAATATAGTTGTCAGTAACTTAAGCTGATCAACGGACATTCGATATCTTAACATGGGGAGACGAACATGCATATAATAAGGAGACCATAAACTTAATTTGAGATTATGAAGGTAGTGCAACAATAGCTTTTTAGTGGACCAAGCTACTGCTAACGGGCCTGAGTTGTCTATTCGGGCTAAACATGGGATACCCAAATATGTTAGGAGACCTAACCCTAATTTTTCTATAAGGTCCATGTCGTAGCCTATATATATATATCATATATTCTCTATCCGTCAGATGCATCCAAGTGAGCAGCTTTCTCCAAAATTCGTCTTACATGTAAGGAGAGAAAGAGAGATCAACTAAGGAGAAGAAAAGGTTGGGAGATTATCGTCCACACGAAGTCCAATCCGAAAAAAGATTACTGTAGAAGATCTTGAGGTCGTTGCCTGATTGAAGTTTCTGGAAACCGTCATCTGCTTCTCATCACTTCAGATACAATTCATGAACCCTAATTACCGCTATTGAAGGGTTAGATTACGTCTTAAATCTGTTATTTTTTTATCGATCGATATGCACACCAATCCGCGGTCATGGGGATCCCCAGTTCCATTAACAATGTCACAACACCAATTACAACAACAAAATCTGTAAGAAATTTTTATTTACAGGCAAGCAAACAGTCCCTTAGGATTTTATTTAATGGAGTTGGACAATTGAACCAACAAGCATTCACATTTCTTTCTTCTTTATGATTATTACAACATTTATATGTTTTACTAAAAGTATGGATATGTTTCGATCACGGGACGGATCCAAAAAGTTTAATGAGAAGTGACTAGGTTTTTTGGTTTGTATATGGGCGGAGTGATGTGTACTCAACCTTATGATCAATAGAATTTCCTTAGTTTGGAAGTTTGTTACTTTTTAGCTTAGAATTATCCATCAATTATTCCCCATCCTAGAATTACAAGCGTTATTCACATGTTAAAGATTTTAGATCAATTTGCCCTCAATAGTTCCGTTAAATTCGTTACAAAAGTCCTTGCCAACCGACAAGGAGGCATCACGGATAAGTTAGTTGGTAAGTAGCAATACGAACAAAAATTAAAATAGTATCCATTATATATATATATATATATATATATATATATATATATATATATATATATATATATATATATATAATCTTGATAGTATTTTAAAACTAATGTTTAGTGTCCCTTAAAATTACTATCAAAGATTTATATATATATATATATATATATATATATATATATATATATATATATATATATATATATATATATTGGGTTTGGATGGTTGTTCGATAAATCATGGATCAGGAGGTTTAAAATAGGAAGATCATTTATCTTCCCTCCTCCTTGCAATTGGTAGATAAGTCAATGCAAAGAAATTGGTCTCATTTATGGGTTGGATTCAATATATAAACGACATATTCAATTTGGAGGCTAAAGTAAGGATGAGCATTCGGTTTATTAGATTTCAAATCAAAATTAAATAACCAAAATTTTAAAAATCTAAACCGAAATCGAATCTAAATTAGTCAAAATCGAAATCGAACCTAACGGAATAAGCTATTCGGTTTATTCAGTTTCTTCGGTTTGACTACTGCTATTGTTTAATGGATCGGACCCAAATTTGAGGTCGTAGATAAAATATATTAAAAATTATAATTTTATACACATATTTATTGTATTTTAAAGTGTGCTTAAAGTTTGGCTTCAATACTTAATTGTTGTTTTTAAAATATCAACCCTATTGTCATCACCTTTTTAAGCGCTCAACCGGAAATGAAATACAAACCAACAGAAGAAAGTCTTTTCATGTCATCTTGTAGAGTTATTTATATTTAGGGTTATGTAGTGTTTGGTTTTTTTTATTAGAACGGTTCTGAAAAAAATATAGAGAGATAGTGTTGAGAGCAGCGGTGGATGAAGAAATTAAAAGAGAAAGAAAGATTAGATTTTTTTTGTATTTATATGATGGAAGGGATAAAAATGTAATTGTATCTTTTAATTTACGATACTGTCGATAACCGAAATTTAAATCTGACAACCAAACCGATAAACAAAACTGAAATCTGATCCGAAAGTTTCAAAATCGATCTGAATTGTTATATCGATTCGATTCAGATCGGATCGATTTTGGTTCCAAAATTGAAATATTTTTACCCCTACATCATTATCAATGGCAAAGATGCAAGTGGAAGCAAAGACTTAGAAGGACGCTTTATTTATTTATTTATTATTTTAATTTTTTTTAATTTTTGACATAACGTTCGGGGTCCGGCATAACGTTTGAAACTTTGTGCACACTGTATTGCATATCTTTAGGCCCATTGTCCCCTAACTTTTACCATTTTATAAATGGAAGAAATAATACGCCACCGTGGTTCAATTCCATCATTTTATAAATGAAATTAATAATACGTTTATGTGGTTTGATCTACAGATCTTCTATCACTCAGTCAGAATCTTATACCTCTCATCGATAACCACAAGAACCATTCAAATTCTGTACTTAGAAGGACGCATAATGAGTAAAAAAAAGGAAGCATAAATGTTGGAAATTTTATCTAATGTGATAGAACCTTTTGTGGCAAAGGGAGCAAAAAAAAATTTGGAGAGGCGAATATCATATTATGGCCTTTTGCGCATATGCTCAACGTACAAATTTGCCAATAATAGTGGAATTAGAAAACCCATCAACGACATAATTTGGAAAGATCAATCCCACTGAAAAACAAACTCTTCATGTGGCTTATGACAAAGGATGTTTTGTTGACAAAAAAAAACTCATCAAAAGAAATATTTTGGGTGACGGAAGGTGTAGACTATGTGATAGTAAACTAGAGTGATTCTTGTGGATACCTAAAAGATGTATAAGAACCTCGTTGGTATCACGCCCCGATTTTGTCCAATCGATAATCGTCCCCCGGACGTGATGCCGTGCACGCGTAGGGCCCCACGTGCACAAGACCTAGGCATAGTAATGATCTTTAGAACATATGCAACAGAGTACGCAAATAAGATAACACACATTGAGGCATAGAAAAGTTTCCTTTTTATTGATAATGAACATCTGTTTACAGACTCTTGACCCAAAACGAGAGAGATGCCACACGGGCTTACAACTTGGATACAAAATGATATAGCCGTTCCCATACATAACATCCTTTACTAAAACTTCAAAACAATACAACATAGGCACCTGCTGGCGAAGCTATCGCCTTGCCACGGAGTCGCATATAAGGGTTGCGCCTGCTCCAAATGCTTTGTACAAGCTTCAAAAAGTCACGGACGGAGTGCGTTGGATACTGGACTGGTTGGAGAAGGAAGAAGCTTCCGCTCCTCGCCGCGTCGCTCGGGCTCGGGGAACCTGCTGCAACGAGGGCCAGTACTATGAAAAGTACTAGTGAGGGCGAGCTAACCCAACTAACCAAATCCAAGTTTGTTCATATGAAACATGTAATTTTATTGTGGTCTTTCTATCTTGCCTTAGTTCAATTTACATGCAAGCATTGAATATGCGGTTTACAGAACAATTGTGCTACCGTTAGGTAACTTTTACCTTCCCGTCTGAACTGCCTGCATAACACTTACCATATTCTTCCCTGCCACGAAGACACCATTAGTTTGAGCAAGTAATGCAGAAATAATATGAACATTGGGTCATGGCATATCATTGCCACCGTGGACAATAGCTACAGTAAGCGGTGACCCTTACAGCTCGGGTAGCAAGCCCCGTTATAAGGCCTCCCCCGCCTTACCCGTGCTAGTCTTGCTAGCGCAGCTATCCGAGCTCCTTCCGGAACGAATCGGCCCCAATGCCCCAGACGCCGTTTGCAGGAACTAAACCTTGTGCACAAGTTGTCCGACCGAACTAAGTATTTATACTAAATGAATAGATAAAGCATTCAAACCACAAGAATGTATACATCTACTTTTGGCATAGTGCATTGGCATAGTCTTCCTGTCCAAGTGATTGTATTTCAATATAGTTTGCACAATACATCCGTACAGTTATATAGAATAAGTTCAAGCTACAACTGAAGCATGAATATATAAATGCATAATGGACAAGCATGCATCAATGAGATCGTTTGAACATTCTAAGTGACAAGCATTTCAAGTATTTCAAGTCTAACTCATTTTTCTCTTGACTCAGTTTTATTCTTATTATGATATCGTTGGGGCGGGATGCATAATGAGTCAATTATTATTAGAGTGAAGACTTGGCAGAAGGGTGCTAATCGAAATAAAGCCACTCACAAGTTGGAGAACTAGGAGAGAAAGAAAGAACTTTAAGACTCCGCACGTGCGTCGTCTACCCGATCACCTGCACGCACCAACAGATGATCAATATCTCCTGCTTCGGTCTCCGAGGTTCGATATGAAATTGCGAGATCCTAAGAACGAAAACAATAAAATCCATCGAAACCGTTCAAGAAAACGTAAGTCATAAAACCAACAAGAAAGCAACCAAGCGGCACCAAAACGGGCAAGGAAACCAGCGCAACGGAAAGGCCCCTCTCGACTCTGCCGTCGAGTCCATCCTTGAGGCACGATCCGTTGAATATGGGACCTGATTCCGAAGAAACCAATTCATAACGAGGAAATGATCTTGATTCAATCTGTCCCGTTCGGACGGTCGTAAGTATTTCTTGGCCGCGCTCCCCGAATAGGGGGAACGGGGCATTACATCATAACCATCCAAAAGAAAGTTTCATCCCAAAACTTAGGAATAGAACCTACCGCTAAGGAATAATGAGGAAACCTTTCCCTTATCTCAGATTTGATTTTCCACGTCGATTCTTCGACCGTGTGGTTCCGCCACAGAACGCGCACTAACGATACTGCCCGATTTCGTAACTGCTTATCCTTATGTTCTAGGATCTGTACGGGTTCTTCGGCGTACGACAAGTCCTCCTGCAGATCTAACTAACCAAAATCTACCACATGGTTTGGGTCGTGCACATATTTTCTAAGCTGAGACACATAAAAATATCGTGCACATCTGATAGTACTGGCGGCAAGGCTATTTGATAAGCGACTGAAGTCACTCGTCTGAGAATTTCAAACGGGCCAACAAATCTCGAACTTAACTTTCCTTTTATCCCGAATCTCGTCACACCAAGCATGGGCAAGACTTTTAGGAACACATGGTCCCCCTCTAGGAATTCAAGAGGGCGGCGATGAACATCGACATAGCTCTTCTGCCGACTTTGTTATACTTTTAACCGTTCTTGAATAAGCCGAACCTTCTGCACTGTTTGTTCAACCAGTTCCGGCCCAAGGATTTGCCGCTCCCCAACTTCATCCCAGCAGATCGGTGACCTACACTTTCGCCCATACAGCGCCTCATACGGAGCCATCTGGATGCTAGACTGATAACTGTTGTTATAAGCAAATTCGGCTAGCGGCAGGTTGACGTCCCAACTTGACTTGGAATCGATCACGCAGAGGTACAGCATATCTTTTAGTACCTGATTCACCCGTT
Source organism: Iris macrosiphon (assembly GCA_036927795.1). NCBI lineage: Eukaryota > Viridiplantae > Streptophyta > Magnoliopsida > Asparagales > Iridaceae > Iris > Iris macrosiphon. The sequence continues at coordinate 179,960,392 of JAYESA010000009.1, forward strand.
CTGTCTGGCCATCAGTTTGAGGATGGTAGGCTGAGCTGAATTTCAACTTGGTCCCCATCGACGACTGAAGGCTTTCCCAGAAACGTGAGACAAACCGTCCATCCCGATCTGATACTATGGAAACTGGCACTCCGTGCAGCCAGACTATCTCGTCAAGGTAGGTCTGAGCAAGGCGATCGGTGCCCCAAGTACTTTTAATGGCTATAAAGTGTGCAGACTTGGTTAACTGGTCGACGATGACCCAGATTGCGTCTTTCCCCTTTGCGTCCTTGGCAGACCAACAATAAAGTCCATGCTGATGTGCTCCCACTTCCATTTCGGGATAGCAAGATTTTGTATTTCTCCGCCCGGCCTCTGATGCTCTGCTTTCACCCTCTGACAGGTTATGCATTGCGACCCAAAGAGTGCTACTTCTTTCTTCATGCCGTGCCACCAGAAGACAGTACGAAGGTTCTTATATATTTTTGTGCTCCTGGGATGGATCACATAGGCTGCATAATGTGCTTCCGTGAGGATTTCCTTTCTGAGTTCTGAATCATTGGGGATGTATAGCCTTCCTTTCACTCGCAATGCCCCATTCTCATCTACCACAAAGTCTTTCGCCTTCCCCGTTTGGACCTGCTCTCGCATTTCCGGAGGAATGGATCGTCTCTCTGAGTAGATGTGACTCTCTCTATCAGGTTGGGTACAAATCGCATCTGAGCAACCCGTGCGCCGCGATAACGAATTCTGAGTTCGATGCCCATTTCTTCTAACTCCGTTTGTAACCTGCGATCGACGGACAGAGATCCCGCAAAGACACGACTCAACGCATCTGCTACCACATTTCCCTTACCAGGGGTATAGTCTATCGTTAAGTCATAATCCTTTATCAATTCTAGCCAGCGCCGCTGTCGGAGGTTCAGATCTGCTTGGGTGAATAAGTACTTTAAACTTTTGTGATCGGTATAGATTCGGCAAGGCACTCCATAAAGGTAGTGCCGCCATAATTTTAACCCGAACACAATTGCTGCCAGTTCCAGATCATGCGTGGGATAATTCTTTTCATGCTTTCTCAACTGTCTGGATGCATATGCTATCACTCTGTCTTGCTGCATAAGTACACACCCTAACCCCTGCCCTGAAGCGTCACTGAAGATTTGGAATCCCGAAGTCTCGTCCGGTAGTGCAAGTAACGGGGCAGAGGTTAGGCGATGTTTTAACTTACGAAATACAGTTTCACAGTCGGCGGACCACTCAAATGTGACTCCCTTCTGAGTGAGGCAAGTCAGAGGTGAGGCAAGTTTGGAAAAATCTTTTACGAACTGTCTGCAGTAGCCCGCCAACCCAAGAAAGCTTCGAATTTCACTAACTAAGGCAGGTCATTTCCACTTGACAATGGCTTCTACCTTCTTCGGATCGACTGAAATGCCTCCCGCAGAAATGATGTGCCCTAGGAAAGATACACTGCTCAGCCAGAATTCGCACTTACTCAGTTTCGCATACAACTTGTTGTCTCAAAGGGTTTGTAGCACGGTCCGCAAGTACTCTGCATGCTCTGCCCCATTCTTCGAATACACCAAGATATCATCAATGAACACTACTACAAATTTATCGAGGTATGGCAGAAACACTTGGTTCATCAAACCCATAAAGGCAGCGGGGGCATTGGTTAAACCGAACGGCATTACTAAAAACTCATAATGGCCGTAGCGAGTGCGAAAGGCTGACTTCGGCACATCGTCCGGCTTAATTTTGAGCTGATGGTAACCTGAACGGAGATCAATTTTTGAGAACACTGTGGCAGCTTGTAGCTGATCAAAAAGATCATATATCCTGGGAGGGGGTATTTGTTTTGAACAGTTGCCTTGTTTAATTCTCGATAGTCGATGCAGAGTCGCATCGAGCTATCCTTTTTCTTAACGAACAGTACCGGTGCACCCCAAGGAGACACTAGGCCGGATATACCCACGATCAAGCAATTCCTGTAGCTGAATTTTCAACTCTTTTAGTTCTGCCGGTGCCATTCGATACGGAGGTTTAGAAATGGGCTGGGTTCTTGGAAATGTGTCGATGGTGAACTCTGTCTCTCGATCGGGTGGCATACCGGGCAACTCGTTGGGGAACACATCAGAAAAATCTGCCACAATGGGAATGGACTCAACGTTTGCGCAATCTTGCCGAGTGTCTCAAACGGAAGCCAAGTACCCTGTGCAGTTGGAGTGAATCATCCGTCGAGCATACATTGCTGATACCACCATGCAGGCATTTGACGCTTCTAACTGTGGACTACACGAATAGCAAAACTCGATCTCGCCAGGAAGACGAAATACAACTTTCTTCTCCGCACAAGCGATAGTAGCAGAACAAGCGCCAAGCCAGTCCATTCCCAGAATGATGTCGTAGTCCCCTATGTCTAGGACTATCGCATCAAGTGATAATTCCCTTCCTTCGAGGCAAATGCGACCACCACGACAAACTGAATCGGTAGGCAAACTCGTACCTGACGGAGTACTGACGCTAAGCCTTAGGCCTAACGGGGTTTGAATGAAACTATTTTCTCTAGCAAAGTTTGTTGACACAAAACTGTGGGTAGCACCTGAATCAAATAACACTCGTGTAGGCACATTATTGAATAGCAACATACCTGACACTACGGTGTTCGAGGCAAGCGCCTCTTCCCTCGTCAAGGCATAGACCCGGCCCCCAGTGTTCGAACGATGCTCTTGTTGCTGCGCAGCCTGATTCGCTTGGGGTCCTTGAACTAAATTTTGTTGTTCTGCACGGCGTTGAGGGACTCGGTTGGGGCAATCAAGACAGTCACGAGCATAATAGCCCAGCCGACCACAGTTTAAGCATCCTTGATTTTGACATTCGCTAGCCTGGTGTCCTGTACGGTTGTATTTTGCACAGCGCTGCCCTTGGTTCCCCCCCCTGATTGTTGCCCTGGCCGCCGCCATGATTTGGTTGCTTGTTAGCGTTGTTTTCTCTTGTATTACCTTGGCGCTTGTGATTAGAATGTTGCACAGTGCCCCCGGTAGTGGAAGGATATTGCGGCTCCAGGACAAGGACATGGTTAAGGACTTCCCTCATCGTCTCATATTGCGGTGCGACTACGTGTGCGTGAATGGAAGGTCGTAGTCCGCCTTCAAATCGCCTGACTCGGCTTGCTGCATTGGGCAGGTAAGAACTAGCAAACTTTGCCAACCGGTTGAATTCTGCGGCATGCTGCTTCACCGTCATCGTTCCTTGTTGCAGACGCACAAAATCGTTCTCTTTCTGACAATGAATGGGTGGGGGGATAAATTCTTCTTCGAATGCGCTACGGAAGGTGGACCAAGGGATCGTCTCACCATCATCACTAGTCGAGAACGATCTGCGGTGTACATTCCACCAATCGTGCACGTTCATCCAAAGCTGGAGTTGGGCGCAGACGACTCGTTTGTCATCAGGTACTTCTAGAAGCTTAAAGTGGTCTTCCAACTCGGCCAGCCAATCTAATGCCGCGACTGGATCCTACGTCCCTCGGAAGGATGTGTTGCAGACCTTTTTGAAGTCAGCAAAGTCGAAGGCAGTCACATCCTTCTTCTTTGCATTCTGAGGCACTATGACTTCCTCTGTCACTGGCTCCACCGGTTCCGCTATTGTCGTTGCGGATTGGTTAGAAGCCAAGGTCTGAATAATTTATTGCAGAGCGTCCACCTGCTTCTGCTGGATCTCAAATCGGGCCTCTAGATTTTTCTCGAACTTGTCATGTCGGGCCTTATCCCTTTTTTGTTGCTCTTCTAGCATTAGCATCATTCGTTCAACCGGATCGACAGAGGGCGCAGGACGCTGGCTCTCGGAACTAGCCAAAGTGCCTGAAGTACTAGCATCAACTTGGTCTGTTGCTTGGGTTCGAGCCATATCTGCTAAAACAAGTAACTTATATCAATCTCATAGAGTGTTACGGACTCACTGTATGCAACGTATCTTATTTTGCACCAATTGATTCAAGAGTTTATTCGGACGGGACAGGGTCATTTTTAGGAAAACTTTCCGACTCGAGATCAAAGGATCTGAAGCTTTGCTCTGATACCACTATGTCACGCCCTGATTTTGCCCAATCGATAATCGTCCCCCGGGCGTGATGCCGTGCACGCGTAGGGCGCGCGTGCACAAGGCCTAGGCACAGTAATGATCTTTAGAACATATGCAACAGAGTACGCAAATAAGATAACACACATTGAGGCATAGAAAAGTTTCCTTTTTTATTGATAATGAACATCTGTTTACAGACTCTTGACCCAAAACGAGATAGATGCCACACGGACTTACAACTTGGATACAAAATGAGATAGCCGTTCCCATACATCACATCCTTTACTAAAACTTCAAAACAATACAACATAGGCACCTGCTGGCGAAGTTATCGCCTTGCCACGGAGCCGCATATAAGGGTTGCGCCTGCTCCAAGTGCTTTGTACAAGCTTCAAAAAGTCACAGACGGAGTGCGTCGGATACTGGACTGGTTGGAGAAGGAAGAAGCTTCAGCTCCTCGCCGCGTCGCTCGGGCTCGGGGAACCTGCTGCAACGAGGGTCAGTACTATGAAAAGTACTGGTGAGGGCGAGCTAACCCAACTAACCAAATCCAAGTTTGTTCATATGAAACATGTAATGTTATTGTGGTCTTTCTATCTTGCCTTAGTTCAATTTACATGTAAGCATTGAATATGCGGTTTACAGAACAATTGTGCTACCGTTAGGTAACTTTTACCTTCCTGTCTGAACTGCCTGCATAACACTTACCATATTCTTCCCTGCCACGAAGACACCATTAGTTTGAGCAAGCAATGCAGAAATAATATGAACATTGGGTCATGGCATATCATTGCCACCGTGGACAATAGCTACAGTAAGCGGTGACCCTTGCAGCTCGGGTAGCAAGTCCCGTTACAAGGCCTCCCCCGCCTTACCCGTGCTAGTCTTGCTAGCGCAGCTATCCGAGTTTCTTCCGGAACGAATCGGCCCCAGTGCCCTAAACGTCGTGCGCAGGAACTAAACCTTGTGCACAAGTTGTCCGACCGAGCTAAGCATTTATACTAAATGAATAGATAAAACATTCAAACCACAAGAATGTATACATCTACTTTTGGCATAGTGCATTGGCATAGTCTTCCTGTCCAAGTGATTGCATTTTAATATAGTTTGCACAATACATCCGTACAGTTATATAGAACAAGTTCTAGCTACAACTGAAGCATGAATATATAAATGCATAACGGACAAGCATGCATCAATGAGATCGTTTGAACATTCTAAGTGACAAGTATTTCAAGTATTTCAAGTCTTAACTCATTTTTCTCTTGACTCAGTTTTATTCTTATTATGATATCGTTGGGGCGGGATGCATAATGATTCAATTATTATTAGAGTGAAGACTTGGCAGAAGGGTGCTAATCGAAATAAAGCCACTCACAAGTTGGAGAACTAGGAGAGAAATGAAGAACTTTAAGACTCCGCGCGTGCGTCGTCTACCCGATCACCTGCACGCACCAACAGATGATCAATATCTCCTGCTTCGATCTCCGAGGTTCGATATGAAATTGCGAGATCCTAAGAATGAAAACAATAAAATCCATCGAAACCGTTCAAGAAAATGCAAGTCATAAAACCAACAAGAAAGCAACCAAGCGGCACGAAAACGGGCAAGGAAACCAGCACAACGGAAAGGCCCCTCTCGACTCTGCCGCCGACTCCATCCTTGAGGCACGATCCGTTGAATATGGGACATGATTTCGAAGAAACCAATCCATAACGAAGAAAGGATCTTGATTCAATCTGTCCCGTTCGGACGGTCGTAAGTATTTCTTGGTCGCGCTCCCCGAATAGGGGGAACGGGGCATTACAGTTGGGTGGCGAAAGATCGACGGATCGAATCACGGTGACGTATATTTCTTCCATTTATAAAATGAGATAAAATTTTGGAGCAGTGAAAATGTTCCTTCTATTTATAAAAATATTGGAATTTAGAAACAGTGGGACCAAAAGTTATGCAATATAGTGTGCACAAAATTTCGAACGTTACATCGGACATCTAAAACAAAACAGAGATGATTGACCATTTGTGTTTGAGATGTAGTGTGAGTGTCGTAGTATAGACGTTCATGTGAAATGTTTTTTTAGCTCTAGGGATACCTTAGACTTGTCAATTGGGATGGACCGCCCACCCATCACGAGTTTGATTTAAAAAATTGACTATGTGTCGGATCGGTCCGATTATCGGCGGTCCGGTCTGGTGGATGAAGAAATTAAAAGAGAAAGAAAGAAATATTAGAAATTAACAGAGAGATAGTCGTTGAGAGCAGCGATGGATGAAGAAATTAAAAGAAAAAGAAAGATTAGATTTTTTTTTGTATTTATATGATGGAAGGGATAAAAAAGTAATTATATATTTTGATTTACGCTATTAAAAATTAATAGAGAGATAGTCGTACAAGTTACTTCAATACTTGTGTTATTCAATGCTTCCACTATTGATGACTCAGTGAACTTGTTACCAATCGTCTATGCGTTTATAATTCCGCTGCACTCGGACAATCTGTGCGACTCTGTGGCTTAGACCTCTTAACGCCAGCATGGACCACGGCCTTACACGGACGCGACTTACGCTCGTGCGACATCACGTCCAGATGGGTCAAGCGATCATCCCGCGGGAGCGCTGGCACGGTGATTCTCGCCTAGCGGGGACGGCCGATTAGTCCGCGGGAGATCGGGACATGACACCGGTGTTCAAAGCAAGATTCGTCATATCCGCGATATGTTCCCAGGATCCAGTAAACTCTGGTCGAACTTCTGGAATGCTCGTGTCACCTCCTTCTTGGACTCGCACAAACTCCTGGACTACTTGGCGCAACAACTTCTCTTCCACTCTCTCTCTCTCTCTCTATCTATCTCTCTCTTTTTGGATCTCTTTTCAAAGAGCAACCAAGGAGAGTATTTATAGAGGAACCTGGCCACATAATCGGTTACAAAGAGATTAGATCGAATTTAATTCAAATTCCACAAAATCAGATTTAAATTAAAGAAACAATATTTCTATAACCGACTCTAAACCGCCTTCAGCGCGCCAATAAAGCGCCACTTTGCGCCCTTGAGTCCAAGTCCAAGTCCGAGTCCGAGTCCGAGTCCGAGTCCGAGTCGTTAAGTCCATTCGGGACTTAGCTTCTATGAAAATAATTCCAAGAGCATGACAAAAAACATAAATGCTTTCATGAGGAGTTAATCATTTTTTCTCCTAGAAAAATACTCTCACATGGCACTCATGTGCCTCATCACATCCCATGTGCACATCTCAACACAAGCAAAGTATTATATTGAGATATCCATTTGGTGGTGTAGCCGATGTGGGACTATCTTTGTCGATGTGGGACTATCTTTGTCGATGTGGGACTATCTTTCACTAGTCCAAAGACAAAAACACCAACAAGTTGATAGAGTTCAACTACAGAAACTCAAATAAGAACTCATGAGTTAAACTTGCAACAAGGATATGACAAGTGGACAATTTTTTCATTGTAGTCCTTTGTATTTTTGCATTTAGACCCTTTGAAAAAGTCAAAAGATAAAATAGATGTAATCCAACGGTTGTAAATTGTATGAGTTCAAAAAAATTAAGAATTCATGAGTCCCTCTAGGAATTTTGTTTCTGATACATTGGTCAATTGTTGTAAACTATGTATACTTTTTGTGTCATTTCTTGAAACATCTTGCATCAATTTATTTAGAAATGCTTGTAGTTGTGAACATAATTTAAATGCATGGCGCATTCTCTCTTTGGTAATACAAGGAGTAAGTGAAAAAAAAAATTTGCAAGAGGTGATGTCCTTTTTGTTCAATAGCAACATTATCCCTTAAATTCCAAAGACTAACTTGTCGTATTTGTAGTAGATGTCACCAAACAAAGGAGGAGTAGTCCTACCAAGAGCACTATCAACCGTAGAGGCAGAAGATGGGATAGTGTCAAAAGCGTTTGGTGATGTGTTTGATATTTGCTGAATACGTACAATATGTACGGTACGAGGAAGAGGGAGCGACAACGACCCAAACTTGCAAATAGTCGACGATCATGACGAGGGGTTAAAGAGAGACTATCCACGTGTTTTGTTTTCCCAGGCCGTGTGGAGAGAGAGAGAGAGACATCGATGTCAAGGTGCAATGTGGGCCGGACAGTCCACAAAAACGATTCAGTATCACTACCACTCTGGGTTTGGCCCAGACCCGATCAAAATTCAGAACCGGTCCAGCCCACCATATCCTAGACCGGGGACTGGCCTAGACCATCGCTCAATCGGGTTGGACTGGATTTTCTTCTCCAAATCCGGAGACTGACCCAATCCCAGACGTGGCACGTGGACCGGCCCATGCTCGGTTCACCCAGCCCACGGGCCATGTCACCCCCTTACAATCCAACGGTTGGAGAGATGTTTTACCGTCCGTTATTTAGTCGGGCGGGAGGTGGAGGCAAATTGGTCAAATATTCAATAATTTGGTCGTTTATGAATGTTATATCAGGATACTTTGGTCATTTTACTGAAAATGACCAAAATATTCTAATAGCAGTTATATTTCAATGGTATTTGTGGTCATTTGGCACCAAAAATGTCCTATAAATATAGATTACTTCATCTAAATTTATCGCAATAATTGTTTTCCCATCGTTTCCTAAACTTTCAATTCATTTTGTGCTCTCTTCAGTATAGCTACTTTTCTGGAGACTGTAGTGCCAAAAAAATTACAAGAGTTTAAAAAATCATAATTTGAAAACTTTAACTTAATCGATCACCACGAAGCTGCAACCCTTCTAATTCGGCTATGGAGGAAATGAAGTTGAGGTTTAAGGATTAATTATTATTATTATTATATGATATAAGTAATTACTTTTGCTATCTTAGGCTGAATAATTTTTTAATTAGAAAATATTTTAAAGAAAATAGTATGGATCCTAATGTGGGTACTTGTTCTAATCAAAATTTTAATAGTCTTTCTGATCATTGTTACAATGTTTATAATAATTTTGATAGTAGTTGTTATGTTAATCTTGTAGAAAAACAAACAACCGCTAACATGTGTCATAAATGATCGAGAATTAATCATTATATTCCAAGTATAGTGGAATTATTTTACTAAAATAAATGTCATGAATGATAGAGGAGGAAACGTTAGATCCCAATACACAAAAATCAATATCGAGAGCTACAAAATGCAAAAAAAAAAAAAAGCATAAAAAAACTTTTTGAATGGGAAAAAAATGACACGAATACTTTAAAGAAACATTGTGATGCTTGTTATGGTAATAATAAAATTGATGCTAGACAAACATAGTTGGGCAACAATTTTTCTACTTCTTTGAAAATATTTACTTATTTTTCTGCTCATAACAAAATTAGTTTAACAAAATATATGATTTGTCGAGAACATTCTTTCACATCTAGTTAGATTTAAAATTATTATGCTCATAGTACATTAAATCCTGATTTTACAAAAGTTTCAAGATCTAGTAGTAGAGCAAAAGCTTATAATTATTTAGAAAAGAAAAAAGTTTTGAAAATATTACAAATAAGTTTTCTTTAACTTCGAATATATAGAATATTAGTGCTTAAAAAAAGATGTATATGGACAGACTAAGCATAGGTGAACTTGTGAGGGTAAAAATGGTCATTTTAGCTATCTAAGCCAAACACGGGCTTGAAATAGCATTGAAGGCTAGTTCCGTATAGTAAAAGAGGCCAAAAGTTTCATGGTTTCGTTATACTGTGCATTGCTAGTTTCGCGTTGTTGTAGGATTAGTTACCCAAAAATTCTAATTAGAATATAGGATTTATTTTATTTTATTTTGATTAGAAAACCTAAAAGCCACTTACCACAAGAAATTCGGGTTTGCATGACAAGTGTAAAACTTGTCACTGAAATGAATATTGCTGTGACAAAATTTTTATTGTCACAAGTAATTTGTTTAAGTGAATTCATTTTAGTAACATTTTTTTATTGTCACTCGTAATTTGATTATGTGACAACATTTGTATATCATTACACAATTAATCATTGAGTGACTATTTTTATTGTTCGTCACTTAATGTTGTCACTAAGATTAAATTATGATTTTTGACTCGTGGTAAAGGCAATTTTTATGTGACAAGTGAAAATATTTATCACTTAAGGTTTCCTTTTATTTACCAAACGAAAATCACGTCACATAAAATATTAGCCACAAGAAGAAAATTTTATTCTTATCACTTGAGATTTTCCCTTAGTTGCCAAAAAAGTCATGTCACTTACAAATTTAAAGAAAAAAAATCAGTAAAGACATCCGATCCAGGACGACCACTTGGCTTTTTGCTAAAAAGATAACATGCCAAACAATATGCAGAAACCTTTTCTTTAGAATATTCTAACCAAGAAGGAAAAGTTTAAATCATACTGCTGAAAATATACAAAGATGTTTTTTCTGAACCATAAAGGGGATAGTTTTCAACATAAATTTGATATGGTCCCATATTCAAATAATGTCACGACCCGCACCCAATACAAGGGAACGAGTACGTGGATACGTCCAGCCTACGTCGCAGTATCGACGGTCGAACGATGTCTAGGTCGTCAATAATATCTAACAATAATTTACTACAATAATATATCACCTGTCAATATCATCTCAACTAAATATGAATATTCAATCACCAAATCTAAAAGGAGGAATCAACACACGAATGAGATATAAAGAAAATCAGAAATAAGAGTCAAGATACATCTCACAATAATAGTCTAAGAGCCATCAATATCAATACAAGTCTCAAATGTGGTGGTATCATATCTAATCTCAAAAAAGAAGCTGGAAATAAATCCAGTACAATAAAATCCATCTAGCTACTGAACTACAACTAATGTGTCATCTCCTTGAACTGGTACTAGCTTCTCTTGAGCCACAGTCTCCAACTCTACTCCTACCACATCTTGTGGACCATAGTAGGTAGGATACTAATCCTCTATGTCATCTAAAAAATATTATCCAATCAGAATTGGAATGAGTCACACATCTAATAGCAGTTCCAATAAATGATAAAGACTATGTAATAGTAAATAGCGAGAAATACAGGATAATATAACAAGAACTGAAAATATGTCAAGGAATGAAAATGTTGTAAGTAAATACAAGAGAAATGGATATCATATACAAGAATCAAGATATAGAACTAACTAAGTGAGTAAGTACAAGCTTCGATATGTGATCGGCTTGGGAACTTGCACAAGGATAGGGCCTGGTTAATCATATGTGCGATGTATGATCAACACTCATAAGAACATTCACAATAAGGGGTATGATCACATATCTAACACTCTCCACGCTCTTTGGAGAACAGAACTCCATTAGTGTAAGCCCCCTGATTTTCAGGAATTATTAATTTCGACTTTTCACAATTTTATGGAATTTTCCGAGATTTTTCTGTAATTAAAACCTAGGCTCTTGGTAATTAAATGATTTTTATTTGCTGTTAAAATATTATAAAAATAAGATTTTATGGTGTAAAATAAAAAACTGGACTTAGGGTAATTTTTTTGGAATTTATTGGGCCCCAGACCTATTTTATAACACCTAAAAACTATTATTTATTATTTATTTATTTTTATTTAATTATTTAAAAACCCCTAATCCAGCCCAACCCAACCCATCCGCTGCGGGTCGGATCCGGGCCAACCCGCGACCCGAACCCGCAGCCCAAACCCAGTTCGCCTTAGCGGGTCGGGTCGGTCAGACCCGAACTCGCCCGCGAACCCGACCCGCTTCTCCTCCTCTCCCCTGCCCGAGTCCCCCGCAACCACCCCGCTTCTCCCGCCGACCCGCCCGGCCGCGCGTCGCCCGCTCCGCTCGGCCACTCACCCCCACGACCTCCGCCATCCCCGCCTCGGCTCCGCCTCCCCCGCCACGACCCTTTCCTCCCCGGCCTATAAAATCCCCCCCCCCGATCGACCTCCTCCGCCACGAACCACCACGCCGCCCCTCTGCCTCTGCCTCCGGCCGCAGTGCCCCCGAGCCGCCGGAGCTCCGGCAGCAACCCCGAAACCCTAACCCTAAGTCTTGCGTCGTGTCGGACACGAGTCGGACACGAAGGATTTCGGTTTCTAGGAGCCCTGTTCAGGTACCTGTATCTTTCTCCTCGTAGCTCTGTTTTCGATTCCGTCAGTTGCATCGCGAACCCTGCGTGACCCTCTCGGTGCCCGTGCAACCCGCTCGGTGCATCGCATCCTGTGGCGATCGTGAACCGCGATCCAAAAACAGGAAAAACAACATCCTGATTCACCCCGGAACTGAGTGCGTCCCGCCAAACGGGACGAATTGGTCGCGTGTGGTCTTCACCGATACGTGCGCGACGTTGATACAAACGTGTGAAATTTCGCAGAAGTTGATTTGGATGTGCGTGCACACCGGAATCAACGCGTATCCGCGGACACCGTCCCGTATCCGCCCTTTCTGGAACGCGTCCTAACTTTGTGTACACACGTCGGATCGAAACGAAACTTGAGCCATTGGACTCGTAGCAATACGCTGGTCCTGTGACCCAAGTTTGGTTCGATTCTGAGAACATTGACGAAATCGCGTGTCGTGGGCCCCACAAGCTCCACTTGACGGGCGTTTTTGTGATCGGCTCATCGGAATCCAATTCTGGAAGCTCCATTGAGTTCGTATCATCGTTCCTGACCTGTTGACACAAAGTTTGACGAATTTGGAGACCTTTGACCCTGACACGTTTTTCGGTGCAAAGCGGGCCCACATGTGGACCCCGTTTTGACCCAAAATTGTCATTTTTGCCCTTGTCTCCAAATTGGACTCAAGGACAGGCGTTTTTAGCTGATTGATATTTTTTGGATCTGATGGTAATGTTTATTTCAGCAACCGGAGTACTGCCTGCAAATTCCACTGCTGCCAGAGTTACAATTGGAACCAGAACCTCAGGCAAGTGTACCTTGCCAAACTTGCAGTTGTTGTTAATTATTCCTTTGAATATATACATTATAACTATTGTACATGCTCAACCCTAGGGCCGTGTGACGTGCTTAGCGGCCGATTACTAGTCGGGTGCCAACCCCGTACGCGGAGTTGTGTAACGTCACATAGACATGGATATCGAGACCCTATGTATTCTCGTACTTGTCTTATCAAGTACATCATAACCCAGGACACCTGACACTATTCATGAGACAGAGTCTTCCTGAGACATTCATGGTGATTCTGTATAGGATACAGGACTTGACAGAGATATTTTATTTATAGACAATATAACTTGTTGCATTAGCTATAATCCCGCTGACATGGACATGAGACGTTATGGTCATGATATGTGTGATTATATTGGGTGGGGAGAGACACACAGGCTACAGGCTGATCCATATATATATATATCCACTACTATTGTGAGGTTGTAGACTCTCCAGCAGAGGTAGACCCTTTACCTGTTATTACTGCTACCGGCTCCCCGACACAGAGCTTGTAGCGGTCTCAGCCTGAGTACTCGTGATGCTCTCACTTGCATTTCACATAGATGGTTACATACTTACCCTATTTATTTTATTATCTGCTGCACTGCATTTATTCTGGCTTGTATTATCTGTACCTTGCTGTCCCCTGAGGACCTGGATCCGGATTATGTCCCCAGGTATAGCCGAAGAGATCCATCCAGAGATATACCGTACAGGAGCACCTCCAGGAGCTGTACCAGAACCTGAAAACGAGATCGTGCCCGAAGACTTCTCCTGAGTATTGGCTTTACATAGTCAGTTATTTCTGTTTCTATTTTCATTTCCTTTATTTCCTGTCTATTGCATTGATGTATCAGACTTGTTCTCGGATTGTTCACCGAGACCCTTTTATTGAGATTTAATAGTTATTTCTATTGACATTATTCTGGCATTTAATCTGTGATTATCTGTTGTGGATGAGATTAGTATAGATTGTGACTTGTAATAATTGTTCTATTTTCTGTTAGACTACAGCTTAAGCATGCCCTGATGGATCCATTAAATTGGATTGTCCATCGGTGCGTGCTGCTGGTCATTGCCACGTGTCCAGTCCCTCGATATTTTGGGACTGGGGCGTGACATAGTTTTTTTGGTGGCCCATGCAGGTCCACGACTAAATTGTTCGGTTTCAACTTAGGGACCGAACATGCCTGCAATAAGAATAGGATAAGTTTCTAGGATCTCATCCACTTGCTTGAATCGTTCTTAAAATCTATTCGAATTAATTGACTTGCATCCTGCCTTGATTCTTGTGCGCCTCTTATTGTTTATTTTGGATGCAGAGAAATGGACCCACAAGCCAACAACGAGGCTCATACAGAAATACCACAAGGCGTTGTGGTTACCCACGAAGACGATGTGACACCAGTTGGTGAAGGCCAATCATCACAATGTAGTCAAGACAGTCAGCCTGCCTCGAGAACCCATTAAGATGACATTCCACCATCGACGCAGTCTACTCCACCGATGCCTTCCTTTCCACTAGGACAACCTATGGACGAACAACAAATGTTCCGAATGTTCTACATGATGATGCAAGCATATCAGAAGATTCAACAAGAAGCTCAGCAAAACCAAGCGGAGAACTTCATCGACAGAATTAGCTCGGAGTCCCGGAAGCTAATCAGTTCGAATGCAACTACCTTAGACGAGGACGTTCTTACTGCAGCACGACCCGTGGAGTGCACCACCAGGATCGAGTCCAGCCAGAAGCGGCCGTATGCGTCAGCACCAGATCAAGCACAACAGGAAAGAGCTGCAAAGCGACCACAGATAAATCCACAACAGAGAGCATCTACGCCACTAGCACTAGTCCTTTCTACTTGTCACTACTGTGGCAAGGTAGGCCACCTCGCTAAAGATTGTCGACGCAGACTGGGACAATGTTTATCTTGCGGATCCAAAAAGCATTCGGTAAGAGATTGCCCTGAACGTCGAGAGAAAACAGTGGTGATTCAACAACCAACCACATCAACACCAGACCAAGCGCAACAGGAAGGAGATGCAAAGCGACTACAAATAAATCCACCATCGAGAGCAGCACCAGGAGCCTCATTCCTTCCTACTTGTTACCACTGTGGCAAGATAGGCCATATTAATAAAGAGTGCAGACGCAAGTTAGGATTATGCTTAATTTGCGTGTCCAATCAACACTTAGCCAAGGATTGTCCTCAGCATCAAGAGAAAGCATTGACGATTCTTCAACCATCCACATCAGCACCAGCCAGAGCACCACAGGAAGAAATTGCAAGAAAGTCACACATTCACCAGCCACCAGAAGCATCTCCTCAAGTACTACCTATTTGTCAGCATTGTCGTAAGCGAGGCCATATTGAGGACGAGTGTAGGCGCAAAAAGAAATTATGCATAGCTTATGGATCCAGTCAGCATTTATTAAAGGAATATCCCGAACGTCGAGAACAAGAGTTACCAGCACCAAAGTTAGCCCCTCCAGCATTGGAAGCACCGCAAACGGAAGTTCAAGAAGTCCTACCACCAGCCCCAGGAGGATATCTGCCGAGGCCACCCTTGGCACCCCAGGCACTACTCTTCCAGCAGGCTCAGCAGCAGAAGAATCGACTGCAAGGACGCGAACGAGCCCTGACGATGACCGTGGAGAACGCGCAGACTCGTGGAGTCGATAATACGCGTAAGTGATTTGTAGCTGCCGTTTCTAGTCTTGTTTTAGCTCGTGCCTATTGGTTCGTGACCTCAGCCCCAACCTAGTAATTTTGAACTTGCTAATAACCTGGTATGCTTTTATAATTGATAACTGTAGAGATTGTAGAGTCTTTTGTTATTGTGCTTATTGTGTGTTGTTTATGAACTTGAATTAAGTTGTACCTCCTTCCATCATCATCTAGCGTACTTATAACTGTTGTACTACCTTGACTTATGCTGCTAATATAGCCTAGTTTTGCAAGCTTATCCTTTTATCAAGCTTGTTCATGACATATGTATTATTGGGTCGACACACTAATACAATTGTCTATTCAGAATCAGTGTATTACGGTCTGATCAACCTTAATGCATTTTGGTTCACTCTTCGCACGACTACTTCACGTGGATTGAGATATATAGTTGACTAGTATACTTGCCCTCTAGATATGACTGAGCATATCGTATCAGTTACACAACTGTACTAATACGAGCATGTGAACGAAGAATTACCAGAATAGGATTTCAATCCACAACTGCTTGACGATTTTCATTTGAATTCTTTAAACACCTTGATCCAGATACTTCTATTCCATTACCTCACCCTTGAACTCTTTATTATTGATCTTCGTCTTCCCTTATTTCGGAAAGACGGAACCGCGTGCTTGGTATAAGTTTGATGTATAGACAGTACTAGATATACCCCACAGGCCGGTCGCATTGATGATGACCCTTTTATATATGATTAAGGGAATACCATAGGTGATGTGTTTGGTGTTAAAGACTTGAGGATTCAATACCATGATTAAATAAGTTGGGACATAGCTTTATTAGTTGTATAGCCTTAGATGATAGATGGGTAAATTCTAAGTTTGGTAGAGACCGCAATGTTCACTTGAGAAGAATCCTTTAGACTGTAATCGAGTGAAATTGGATAGAGAGAACCCTACCATATTTTAATTTCGAGGACGAAATTTTTATAAGTTGGGTAGATTGTAAGCCCCCTGATTTTCAGGAATTATTAATTTGGACTTTTCACAATTTTATAGAATTTTCCGGGATTTTTTGTAATAAAAACCTAGGCTCTTGGTAATTAAATGATTTTTATTTGCTGTTAAAATATTATGAAAATAATATTTTATGGTGTAAAATAAAAAACTGGACTTAGGGTAATTTTTCTGAAATTTATTGGGCCCCGGACCTATTTTATAACACCTAAAAACTATTATTTATTTATTATTTATTTATTTTTATTTAATTATTTAAAAACTCCTAATCCAGCCCAACCCAACCCATCCGCTGCAGGTCGGATCCGGGCCAACCCGCGACCCGAACCCGCAGCCCAAACCCAGTTCGCCTTAGCGGGTCGGGTCGGGTCGGGTCGGTCAGACCCGAACCCGCCCGCGAACCCGACCCGCTTCTCCCCCTCTCCCCTGCCCGAGTCCCCCGCAACCACCCCGCTTCTCCCGCCGCCCCGCCCGGCCGCGCGCCGCCCGCTCCGCTCGGTCACTCACCCCCACGACCTCCGCCATCCCCGCCTCGGCTCCGCCTCCCCCGCCACGACCCTCTCCTCCCCGGCCTATAAATCCCCCCCCCGATCGACCTCCTCCGCCACGAACCACCACGTCGCCCCTCTGCCTCCGCCTCCGGTCGCAGTGCCCCCGAGCCGCCGGAGCTCCGACAGCTACCCCGAAACCCTAACCCTAAGTCTTGTGTCGTGTCGGACACGAGTCGGACACGAAGGATTCTGGTTTCCAGGAGCCCTGTTCAGGTACCTGTATCTTTCTCCTCGTAGCTCTGTTTTCAATTCCGTCAGTTGCATCGCGAACCCTGCGTGACCCTCTCGGTGCCCGTGTAACCCGCTCGGTGCATCGCGTCCTGTGGCGATCGTGAGCCGCGATCCAAAAACAGGAAAAACAACGTCCTGATTCACCCCGGAACTGAGTGCGTCCCGCCAAACGGGACGACTTGGTCACGTGCGATCTTCACCGATACGTGCGCGACGTTGATACAGACGTGTGAGATTTTGCAGAAGTTGATTTGGATGTGCGTGCACACCGGAATCAACGCGTATCCGCGGACACCGTCCCGTATCTGCCCTTTCTGGAACGCGTCATAACTTTGTGTACACACGTCAGATCGAAACGAAACTTACGCCATTGGACTCGTAGCAATACGCTGGTCCTGTGACCCAAGTTTGGTTCGATTCTGAGAACGTTGACGAAATCGCGTGTCGTGGGCCCCACAAGCTCCACTTGACGGGCGATTTTGTGATCGGCTCATCGAAATCCAATTCTGGAAGCTCCGTTGAGTTCGTATCATCGTTCCTGACCTGTTGACACAAAGTTTGACAAATTTGGAGACCTTTGACCCTGACACATTTTTCGGTGCAAAGCGGGCCCACATGTGGACCCCGTTTTGACCCGAAATTGTCATTTTTGCCCTTGTCTCCAAATTGGACTCAAGGACAAGCATTTTTAGCTGATTGATATTTTTTGGATCTGATGGTAATGTTTATTTTAGCAACCGGAGTACTGCCTGCAAATCCCACTGCTGCCAGAGTTACAATTGGAGCCAGAACCTCAGGCAAGTGTACCTTGCCAAACTTACAGTTGTTGTTAATTATTCCTTTGAATATATACATTATAACTATTGTACATGCTCAACCCTAGGGCCGTGTGACGTGCTTAGCGTCCGATTACTAGTCGGGTGCCAACCCCGTACGCGGAGTTGTGTAACGTCACATAGACATGGATATCGAGACCCTATGTATTCTCGTACTTATCTTATCAAGTACATCATAACCCAGGACACCTGACACTATTCATGAGACAGAGTCTTCCTGAGACATTCATGGTGATTCTGTATAGGATACAGGACTTGACAGAGATATTTTATTTATAGACAATATAACTTGTTGCATTAGCTATAATCCCGCTGACATGGACATGAGACGTTATGGTCATGATATGCGTGATTATATTGGGTGTGGAGAGACACACAGGCTACAGGCTGATCCATATATATATATATATCCACTACTATTGTGAGGTTGTAGACTCTCCAGCAGAGCTAGACCCTTTACCTGTTATTACTGCTACCCGGCTCCCCAACACAGAGCTTGTAGCGGTCTCAGCCTGAGTACTCGTGATGCTCTCACTTGCATTTCACATAGATGGTTACATACTTACCCTATTTATTTTATTATCTGCTGTACTGCATTTATTCTGGCTTGTATTATCTGTACCTTGCTGTCCCCTGAGGACCTGGATCCGGATTATGTCCCCAGGTATAGCCGAAGAGATCCATCCAGAGATATACCGTACAGGAGCACCTTCAGGAGCTGTACCAGAACCTGAAAACGAGATCGTGCCTGAAGACTTCTCCTGAGTATTGACTTTACATAGTCAGTTATTTCTGTTTCTATTTTCATTTCCTTTATTTTCTGTCTATTGCATTGATGTATCAGACTTGTTCTCGAATTGTTCACCGAGACCCTTTTATTGAGATTTAATAGTTATTTCTATTGGCATTATTCTGGCATTTAATCTGTGATTATCTGTTGTGGATGAGATTAGTATAGATTATGACTTGTAATAATTGTTCTATTTTCTGTTAGACTACAGCTTAAGCATGCCCTGATGGATCCATTAAATTAGGTTGTCCATCGGTACGTGCTCCTGGCCATTGCCATGTGTCCAGTCCCTCGATATTTTGGGACGGGGGCGTGACAATTAGCCAATGAATATATAGGTTAATGCCCGGAACTAATCATTGAAGAAGCAGAGTGGGTTCAAACTCGCTATGATCAGTTGAACAAACATGATTGAAGGGAAAAGGTTTCGAGCTATACACGTATTGTATGCGGTGATTATAAATCACCTGAGGATGGTTGGCTAGCTCATGAGAAAAAGTGGAATCAATTCCAGTTAAATCTAAAATATGAGGATTATCATGAACAGCTCCCGACCAGTATAGTGGATCCAATCATAACACGTTACGACACAAAATTCTATGAGAAGGGAGCCCTCCTTCTCTTCAATCGATGTCTATACATATACAAGAATCACAAGGCATGCACAAGAGTCATAAGGCTTGCACAAGATACACAAGGAATAACATCTCATGACGAAATCCGGAATGTACCAATCAGTGTAACCACGTGTCAAGAATCAAGTATAACTACATTAGATACAAGAAACATAGAAAATATCATATACGGAAAACTATCAGAGAATTTACTCGCCTGAAATTCGGTGTGTAATGTTAAACAATATCTGTATCAGTGCCTCAATGACCTAAATATGAAATATCAAGTCAAACAGGATTTTTAAATTATAAACGTTCTATACTAGCTTGAAACTAGGTTTATAAGTCAACACTATGTCAAACTAAGTCAAACTAGGTCATACTAGGTCCATACATCGATTCTAGTTTCATACTAGTTATACCTTGCTAATATCTAAGGTATATTAGTTAATACTAGTAAATACTAGCTAATTAATATTAAGTAAGAATAACTAATACTGGCTAAATATACTATATTATATTTCATGTATTATATATATATATATATATATATATATATATATATATATATATATATATACTATAACTCTAACTCATAGCATTTAGTCTAAAACTCTTATAATATGATAGTGCATTGGTATCCTACAATATTTCATTAATAACTTAGTAACTTATGATACTTTATGTGCATTACCCTATTATATAACCTATTACCTATCACTTCACCCAAAACCTTGGTATGTAATGCCAAGTCACTTAAATACTCATAACCAATACCTGACACTAGTATCCTGACTTGTGGGTATTACCTCACCCCCAACCATGTATCAGATCTCCCTTGCTAGTATCAGATCCCCCCCACCCGCCTCCACCCTACTTAACCTCTCACTCAACTGACAACCACACCTAACTAAACCCTCAACATACTGCAAGTACTTCTTATTAACCAAACCTTCACATGGTTACTATATTCACAACCTGGTATCAGTCTTACACCTCTCATTCTTTTCACAGATGATACACAATAGGGTATGTGCATTGCTGTACATAGCCTACTCATCAGTCCAAGACTGGACTGATCACCCTCCCCCTTGAACACAGCTCACAAACACCTTGCTTACTCTCTTCAATTACTGAAACCCCACTCCTCTGAGTTGCTTGTGCAATTATTGCACACACAGGTATGCACATGGTGCAGTCCTCCCTCCCCCCTACACCCCCCCCACCCCCCCCCCCCCCCCCCCCCCCCCCCTCAAATCCATCCTTCTAATTCTTCCAACTGAAACACATACATGTAGTCAAAACAATCATTGCACCATAGTGCATATAACCCAAACTTGAGTATCCCCAATATATTCCTATTGATACATTAATTAGTTTTCCAACCCCCACTTTTATCAACCACCTTAGTGTGCAACCTGGCGCACTCCCAATCCTTAATTTAGTATCAACTCTTCCCCCACATGTATTTACTGATACATACTTTAGGGTGATAACTCCCTGACCATTGATCAACCACCAGTGCTCCCTTCACCTGAACATGGACTGAACCAAATTGACCCCTTCAAACATCCACTACAGTACTTCCAAGCTGACTTCTCTTGTTGCAGTGTGCAACAAAGTACTGCAGTAAGCTCATGTTGTTGTTGCACTGACTTACAGGCCTTCCCTTTCAACGCATAGACCTATACTTGGAGCATAGCAGTAGTACGCAATGTGCATGCAGTGCACCATGGGTCTTCTTCACACCAAAGCTCACTCCCTTTCTCTTAATTACTGCTATCTTGACTCCCTAATCACCCTACTTCACTGCTAGATCACCTCTCCATTGTATACACAGACACACACACTAAACTATTGAACCCAAGCATCACAACACACCCACATATGCACACAAGTGCACATATACTACACTCACCTCCAATACACACATCTAAATAAAATTATAACCAATCCACACTAATACGAAATATGAATACTCGTGATACTCCAATTTCCCCTCTTCAAAGATACATATATGATACCAAAACCTATCAAATGAGATACTCATGAGTATCACAAGATACCAATCAATACCACTCACCTGTGCTGCAATCGACATACTCTACTATAGGTAGCCTCCACACCAATATTGCCTGAAGTCAGTACACTATAGTCATCCTCCTTCCTTGTTGGCACAGGTGCTAATGCACACCCTTGTGCAAAACTCTTATAATATATATACTATATGGATATATACATCTAACACCACATACATAAACCATAATGCAACACAATGCACTCTCTAAACCACACCAAACACACACAAGCCATATAACAAATACCTAGGGTGCACTACTCTATGATACACCCAAATCTATGATACGCTCTTGATACACTCTTCAAACACCCCCATACACCACAAAATCACCATGGACACAATATAATATATCAAATACAACTAGAATTAATTATAATAGAAGAATGCCAATGAATATATGGAAAATTGAAATATGGAACACAAATACAAATGATCCTACACCTCTGTATCATGATATGGACTTTTTGTACCCAATTTTGGACACAATGACACCTTCACACCATTAATAACATCAATAGTCATCATTGGGACACAATACACAATCTCATTGGACACAATTAGGATTTTCTCCAAATTGAGCCCCAAAATCATGACACCAACTTAGATCTATCAAATTGATGGCTCCTAGTGCCAAGATCTACCATTGAGAAGTCAAATCTAACCATAGAAATGTTCCTACCTGACCAAGGGGTGTTCCTAACTATGAATTTGATAAAATTGAGAGAATTACCTAGTGTTTTGGTAGCATCTTTGTAGAATTTCAAATTTGGACACGGAAATGATGAGTCGGGCACGATCTCCAAGCAAGATCCTCTCCTATGGATCTCCTTGTGCTCTCCAATTCTCTAGGCCTTCATGATGGTGAGAATGAGTGGGATTGAGAGTGGTTGAAATAAAATTGGTAGGATTTGGACTTGTTTGGGGAAGAAGAAACTTGGGAAAACAAAATAAGGCTAATGAGTGAAATAAAATGAATAGGTGAACCCTAAATAGAAATTATCTCTTATAGTAAGGTTTTGGTCATGCCAAAATATCAAGTTTGTCCCTCGCCATTAGTCATGAATGGAATCTAATTAACTAAATGAAGGAATCTCTACAACTAAAAGGAATATTTCAACTAAACTTAATTAATTCTAATTACTAAAGTCATGACTAACAATAATTAGCACTAACTAACACTAATATAATTCTAGGCAAACAACTAATATAAATTAATATATAAAAATTTTAACAACATACAAAATTACCAAAATATTCGTATAGTGAAAAGTGCTGGTTACAAATAAGCTCTCCTTATTTCATCCATTTGGTTAATAAGATACTCCCAAATTTGATGACGTGATCCTGAATCACGTTCTAAAGCATTAATATCAATTTCTTTGAATCTTACTCTTTATAATTTGGAAGGATACCCCTCAAATATAATCCTTTGTGATTCCAAATCTTGCTCATCTTGAATTTGATGGTGAAGGTGCTACCATCATGCTTATCAATAGTTTTTCTTTTTGAAAAAAGACATCAATTTAAAAGCTTGACTATAATGACTTACAAAATCACCTAAATAATTTACTAATTTATACTTTGAAAAATAAAATTTTATTATAAGAAGAAATCATAACTCTTCATAACTCAAAACTCTTCAAAATTATTATAAGAAGAAATTAAAACTCTTCAAAAATATTATAAGCTAAAATCATTATTGAAAGAATTGGGTAATAGCCTAATTATCTTAATGTGTTGGACCTTAGAAGCCAGAAGCGGGAGCGGAAACGGAAGTAGGGGCGGGGAAGCGCGACTACTTAGAAGATTCTTAATTTGGGAGCGTGATGGGAGCGTGCGCTAATAATTTTTTAATGTTTATTAATTATTGTTATCAAAACTTATAAATATCTTAAAATTTATTAGAATTTATAAAGTTCAGTTCAAAGTTATAAAGAGATCTTTCGCATGTTAATTTTTTATGACGTCAAAGTAAAAAAACTTTAGTTTCTTGGTACTTTGATAAATGTGTATTGAAAATATTTTAATCTCTCTCACAAAATTTATGTCATCTTCTAAAATTATGGTCATATTATTTTATGGTCATATTATGGGAAGCGATCATGACGTCGGGGAAACGAGCTTCCGTCTCCTCAGAAACGAAGCTCCCGTCATCCGGAAAACGAGCTCCAAACGAGATCCCAAGTAAGAAACGCCAAATCGAAGGTTCTTACTAAGATTCGTTGACCTCCTAGGAGTTTCTGGCTTCTAAGTGTTGGACAATAGATGCTAGTAATGGACAAGTAATTGTGTTCTTCTTGATCCAATTTGTCCTCTTCGACTATTCCCTCTCTTTGTTTTTGTTTTGCTTGAATGAAGATTGAAGAAGATCAAAAATCAAATGATTGGTGCCCCCCCCCCCCACACCCCCCCAAATATCTAGTTACATTTTGTCTAGTTTATACACAATTTTGTCTACCTAGAGGTGATGCTCGTCACAATATTGAAGACAAGTTAACTTAATTAACATAAAAAAGCCATGAAGAATCAGCTCAGTCTATTTAATTTTAGTGGAACTTAAAATTGTTAGAGTGGGTGGGGTTCCCAACCTATGCAGAGAATACCCCGGGGTGCGACGAGCACCGTCTGTGGTCAGAGAAGCTCAGGGAGGTGGCGAGAGCCATTCCAGAGGTCGAAGAAACTTGGGAGGAAGGAGGAGCAGTCTGCTGTACAGGGGGAGACCGAGTTCGGGCCGAACTCGGTCCGAGTTCGGTGTGGTATTTCAGAACATCAAAACCGAAGTAGGGCCGAACTCGGTGTGGGGTTCCAGAACCTCAAAACCGAAGTCGGTCCGAGTTCGGTCGGCAGGTTGAACAAAATTTCAGAGGTGTTTTATACACCGTTGGATCGTATCCTACGGTCCAAGATTAGCTGCAAGATTAGGGGGTATATATTAGGTTTTTCTAACCCTTATTCCTAATCTAACACATAATATATCATCTCACAAAAGAGGAAAAAGGAGGCAAGAGTGTCATTGCAATCTTGGGAAGGAGAAAAAAGGATTGGAGGCTGTTTCGAAGGAGGAGATCATTTTGGGTAATTTCTTATTGTCTTCTATCTTCATGGTGTGATCTATTTTCTATTCCTAAGTGTTATGGTGATCTGTGTTGGACCGGGAGGAGCTTGTAGAGGGTGTATTCTCTTTATTCCATTAGTGAAGGTTCTTCAGGGTTGGACTACGATCGTCCCGTAATTTTTTTTCCCGCAAGGGTTTTTTCACGTCAAAATTCTCTGTGTCTGCGATTTGTGTTTGGCGTTTTTGGTTTGTGCGTTTTGCTCGGTTCTCTTGCAGGTACTCTCTGGTTTAGGAAACTGTTTTCGCGCTTTTGTTCCCGATAGAGTGGTATTAGAGCCAGGTTCTAGAATTTCAGAAGGGTGTTAGGAGTTGACAGGTAAACCAGGGAGGGGAGATGGACGCGAAGCTGGTGCGCATGGTAAACCTGAACGGTACCAACTATCATTACTGAAGGAGCAAGATGAAGGATCTTCTATTTGTCAAGAAGTTGCATCTACCGGTATTTGCTTCCGAGAGACCCAGTGACAAATTCGAAGAGGACTGAAATTTCGAGCATATACAGGTGTGTGGGTACATCAGACAATTTGTTGACGAGAACGTGTACAACCACGTTGCCAGTATTGAACACGCGAGGACACTATGGGATAAGCTGGAATCTTTGTATGCGAAGAAGACCGGGGTAAATAAATTATTCCTGATCCGGATGATGATGGGTCAGCGGTACAAAGATGGGGCGTCTATTACGGATCACTTGAGTGAGTTCCAGGGCATGATTGACTAGTTATCCTCGATGGGAGTCAAGTTCGACAACGAGGTTCAAGGACTATGGCTGATGTGTACATTGCCAGACTCGTGGGAGACCGTACGAGTGTCTATGATCGCTTCTGCTCCGGAAGGAGTGGCCAGTCTGGAGTTTGCCAAGAGCGGGGTACTGAATGAAGAGATGCAGAGACGTTCTCAGGGCACTTCATCCACATCCCACTCAGAGGCATTTTTTCAGAGAGCCGTGGAAGGGGTAAAAGCAGGGGTCCAGGCGGTGGAAAGACAAAAGCAGGAGGTCTAAGGGTCGGTTCAAGGACTCAGAGTATTACCATTATGGCAAGAAGGGCCACATCAAGTGAAACTATCTCTTGGAAGAGAGAGAAGAAGGGCGACAAGGGGAAGCAAAGTGAGAACTCTATAGCTGCGGCCTCGATACATGGAGGCAACATGATCATTGTAGGTGATGAGGTAGTTATGAACCTCGTCTGCGATGACAACTCTTGGTTGGTGGACTCAAGTGCTTCAGCGCACGTATCTCACAATATGGCAGTATTTGCTACTTACACAACAGGTGACTGTAAAGTATTGAAGATGGACAATGGAGATGTGTCAAAGGTGGTTGCCATTGGAGATGTGCATTTGAGGACAAAGACGGGTCGGACACGACACGACACGGACACGACACGGACACGGACACGGTGAAGACCCGATTTTCGGATCCCGTTCAGGTGCGTGTATCTTTTTGCTCGTAGCTCCGTTTTCAATTCCGTAAATTGCGTTGCGAAGCCTGTATGACCCTCTCGGTGCCCGGACAAACCGCTCGGGACATCGCGTCCTGTGGTGATCGCACACCGCGATCCAAAAACAGGAAAAACCAGACCCTGTTTTACCCCGGAACTGAGTACGCCCCGCCAAACGGGATGACTTGGTCGCGTGCGGTCTTCACAGATACGTGCGCACCGTCGATACGGTCGTGTGAGAATTTGCGGAAGCTGATTCGGGTGTGCGTGCACACCGGAATCAACGCGTATCCGCGGACATTGCCCCGTATCTGACTTTTCTGCAATTCGTCCTAACTTCTTGTACACTCGTCGGATCGAGACAAAACTTGCACCATCGGACTCGTAGCGTTACGCTGGTCCTGTGGGTCAAGTTTGGTTCGATTCTGAGAACGTTGACGAAATCGCGTGTCGTGGGCCCCACAGGCCCCGCTCGACGGGCGATTTTGTGATCGGCTCATCGAAATCCAATTCTGGAAGTTCCGTTGGGTTCGTATCAGCGTTCCTGACCTGTTGACACTAAGTTTGGTGAATTTGGAGACCGTTGACCCGGACACGTTTTTCGGTGCAAAGCGGGCCCACCGGCGGACCCCGTTTTGACCCGAAACTGCCGTTTTTGCCCGTCTTCAAATTGGACCCAAGGACAGGCGTTTCTAGCTATTTGACATCTTCTGAGCGTGATGGTAATATCTATTTCAGCTTTTGGACTCATCTCTGAAAATTTCCCCAAGAACCAAATTAATCAGATCCAAATATCAGGCAAGTACCTGCACTTCAAGTTAAATCTTTATATTGTGATAATTAATTCCATGCTTTACTAGTACCCTTGATGATTACACCTAGTGTTAGAAATGCTGGATTTCATGTCTTGAATATTGGAGTTCATGTCTTGTTTTTCATGTCGGGTGGGAGAATACTAGAAGGCATGTAGTTTACCCTTTCCCCTTGTCATGTTTAATAGCTGTTGGTACGCGACTGTACCTCAGCCGGATCTCGATTGTTCATGTTTAATAGCCGTCTATGACGACCAGATTAGCCTTATAAACCCCTACATGCCAACTATGTATTCTAAAAACACGTGTTCACACACAATAGTTCTTGTCGTGTTGCAGTTCTTGTTGCCTGGTTATAGTTACATTCCCTGTCACATTTATTCCTGTTTTACTCTTATTCCTGGTTTAGAGAAATTAATCATGTTTCACTTATAGCCCTGATTTACAGCATTAATTCTCAGTTAATCTTACTATTCATTATGCATACTCTGATTATGATACTTAGCCAGTCTTTTCCTACTTGTCACCAATATTTAGTTTAATCTTGAATGTGCATTGTGTACTTTGCTCCTTTCCTGACTGGATCCGTTGTTTTAGGCGATGATGAGAACTTGCCCCTACCTATTATGCCCACTATGAGTTAGCAGGTGACCCATATGAGGAGCCAGTTCCCACCCAGGAGGCTACTTCTGCAGAGTAGTTAGCAGTAGCTGCTTATTTATTTCCTTTCAGCATATACTCGGGTTTGTCCCCGATTTATCTTCTGGCTTGTATTAACTGTGGATCTGTTGTCACAATTTGTTTTATAAAAGTTAGCATTCCTATTTCCTGTTACTTTCCTTGTCTATTTATTGTGGATGAGATAGATTTAAAATTACCTGTGATTATGACCTAGACAGCGTACTACCGCCGACACTGCGGCGTAGGCTGGACGTGCCCACGTACTCGTGCCCGAATTTTCGGGTGCGGGTCGTGACACGTACCGTGGACACAGAGACTCGGACACGTCCAGGACACGAAGGAGACGCTCGGACACGAGAATTCAGATTTCACGGAGCCCTGTTCAGGTAGCGTTTCCTCTCACCTCGTAACCCCGTTTCCGTCAGTTGCGTCGCGTAGACTGTATGACCATCTCGGTGCCCGTGCAACTCGCTCGGTGCATCGCGTCCTGTGGTGATCGCAAACCGCGATCCAAAAACAGGAAAACCAACGCCCTGTTCCACCCCGGAACTGAGTGCGCCCCGCCAAACGGGACGACTTGGTCGCACGCAGTCTTTACCGAAACGTGCGCGACGTTGATACGGACGTGCGAGATTTCGCAGAAGTTGATTCGGATGTGCGTGCACACCGGAATCAACGCGTATCCGCCGACACCGTCCCGTATCCGTCCATTCTGGAACACGCTGTAACTTTAGGTACACACGTCGGATCGAGACGAAACTTGCGCCATCGGACTAGTAGCGATACGCTGGTCCTGTGACCCAAGTTTGGTTCGATTCTGAGAACGTTGACAAAATCGCGTATCGTGGGCCCCACAGGCTCCACCTGACGGGCGATTTTGTGATCGGCTCATCGGAATCCAATTCTGGAAGTTTCGTTGGGTTCGTATCGTCGTTCCTGACTTGTTAACACTAAGTTTGGCAAATTTGGAGACCTTTGACCCTGACACGCTTTCCGGTGCAAAGTGGCCCACATGTGGACCCCGCTTTGACCCGGAAATATCATTTTTGCCCTTGTGTCCAAATTGGACTCAAGGACAGGCGTTTCTAGCTATTTGATATTTGCTGAATCTAATGGTAATGTTTATTTCAGCAACCGGAGTAATATCTGCAAATCACACTGAGACCAGAGCTACAGTTGGAGCCAGAACCCCAGGCAAGTGTACCTTGCCAAAATCTGCAGTATTATTACATATTTTCCTTGCTTCATTATATTGTTGTGCATGCTTAACCTAGGACCGTATGACGTACTTAGTGTCCGATTATTAGTCGGGTGCCAACACCGCACGCGGTGTTGAATATTGTCATCTAGAGATGGATATTCGTGACACTATATTCTCGTACTTGTCTTATCAAGTACCATATGACCCAGGACACTTGACACTATTCATGAGACAGAATCTTCTCGAGATATTCGTAGTGATTCTGTATAGGATACAGGACTTGACAGAGATACTATATTCTTAGATACTTTATGACTTGTTGCATTAGCTATGATCCCGCTTGACATGGACATGAGACGTTATGGTCATGAGAGGCGTGGTTACATTGGGTAGGGAGAGACACACAGGCTACAGGCTGATCATTTATATATAAAACCCCTATTATTGAGAGGCACAAGACTCGGAAGCCGAGCTTAGCCCACTACCGATTATTACCGCTACCGGCTCCCCGACACAGAGCTTGTAGTGGCTTCGGCCTGAGCACTAGTGATGCTCTCACTTGCATTTTCACATAGATGGTTACATACTTACCCTACTTATCTCATTATCTGCTGCACTGCATTCATTTTGGCTTGTATTTTCTGTACCTTGCTATGTCCCCTGAGGACCTGGATCCTGATTATGTCTCCAGGATTTGCAGACGAGATCTTTTCCGAGATATACGGGACCGCAGCAGGAGATGATACAGGAGCTGTACCGACACCCGAGGACGAGATCGTACCAGAGGACTTCTCCTGAGTATTGTATTGAGATACTCATTATTTCTGTTTCTAGTTATTTATTTCCAGTCTATTGCATTGATGTATCAGACTTGTTCTCGGATTGTTCGTCGAGAAACTTTTATTTAGACTTGTTAGTTTATATTCATTTGCATTTATTCTGGCATTTGATCTGTGATTATCTGTTGTGGATGAGATTAGATTAGACTGTGACTTGTATCATTGGACCTACTTATTGTTATATTACAGCTTAAGTATGCCCCGATGGATCCATTAAATTGGGTTTGTCCATCGGTGTGTGCTGTTGGTCATTGCCGCGCACCTAGTTCCTCGGTATTTTGGGACTGGGACGTGACATGTAGGGAACAACGCAGGTGCACAAAAGTAGTAGAAGTCACGGAAGGCAACTCAAAGCTCTTCCTACTTTCAAGTATTTTAAAGCTGGTTCTTTTGAAGTCATTTTGGTTTTGATATAATAAAGGGACATGATGTATGGAAAAACAATTATTATTTCATGACAGCTTGTCAGTCATTTTTTCTATTTCATGAATATAAAAGCCGAGACGACATTTCAATGTATTGAGATCTTGTACTCCTCTGCAAACTATTAACGAAAATGATATTTTCTTCAATGTTGTCTTCAATTTTTTATTGCTATGTGATTTCAACCTTTTGTTCAAAAGAATTATCACTTGTACACGTTGTTGCTATGCGATTTCAACCCCCTTTTCTCGAGCTGCCCTCTTGTGAGACAACAAAGTTGCGATTAATATCCCTAAGAACCCAGACTATGCACATCGAGATAGACTGTCATTTTATTCAAGAGAAAGTGACCGAAAAAAAATGTTCTCCTGTAACGTGTCTTTTTCAGCTCAACTAGCACATATTCTCACCAAACCACTACCTCGACCTTTGTTTGTTTGACTATTATCTAAGCTGGAAATGATTAATAGTTATGCCCCAGATTACAGAGGAGTGTCAATTAACTA
The DNA here is from genome assembly GCA_036927795.1 of Iris macrosiphon. Lineage (NCBI taxonomy): Eukaryota > Viridiplantae > Streptophyta > Magnoliopsida > Asparagales > Iridaceae > Iris > Iris macrosiphon. The sequence goes on from JAYESA010000009.1 coordinate 179,991,207, forward strand.
TTATTAAATACCTGACCATAGTACTACGTTGCCTGGAGGCCTAGGACTAAAGGACGATATCATGACTTGCATGTTTTATTCACATCAATAAAATAGTTCTCTCTGAAGTTAAGAGATCATCCTTGCCCAATAACCAAGATCTAATACCTAGAAAGCATAGGGACAAAACTCGGTGTCATATCAATGACATGTCCTTGACAGGCACATACAGTAATAAAGTTAGAAAGTGTGTGCCACCACTCGTATTCGTGTTCAATCGTTCATGCAACTGAGTTTCTATGAAATGAAAACTCAAATAAATGCCAAACATCCCTATTGCAATGTAAATAAATGGGAAAAAAACATAACTATTTGAATATTACAATACAAACCATATATAACTGTGATTATTCTTAGCTCTTAATTCAATTCGTAAGTAGTAGTCAAACTTAATGAATGAGGAACATAATAATCAAGAAATACTAATATTGACGGGAAATACTGAGTAAAAATACAGGAAAGATGTGGGCCATACACATAGGTTAGGAATTGCATCTTCAATAGCATTAGCACAAATGTCAGGTCGAGGCAGAAAAGTTTGGGTTGGCCGACCAGTCATGAATTCTTTTTCTGGAAGTGCAGCATTCTGTCTGTTTGAACCAACATTTGGCCCAGGTGATCCTAACTTTAGCTATTTACCTTGGATGGCTGAAGTAGGAATCATATTTTTCCAAGCATACACTTATTCTCCATTACACTGTAAATTAGTCATACCTTGGTATGCATCAAGCTGTTGAGCCTTTGATAGCTTTTCAAGTGATGTACCATTACCTCTGTATGCATCGATCAATAATCGGGAGTGTTGTTTAACATCATTAGTACTTTTTGATGATCCATCATTTTGATCAATTGCCATGCCCAATCCAAATCGATGTCCATAATGTCAACAACACTTTCAGGAAAATTAAGGAAATGAAACCTTTCCCCTGGCGGTGATATGGAAATCAAACTAACTCTGGGAGTTTGTGAAGATGCTCTTGACTGAGAGGTTGACCCCTCTTTTTGGTGATATGGAAAATCAAACCAAACTGGGAGTTTGTGAAGGTGCTCTTGACTGAGAGGTTGACCCTTCTTTTCCACCTATTGATACAGATCCCCCCATACTTTCAGACTGATGACAGTATAGGAGAAATTGTGCATGATCAAGACCACTCGCAACATACTGAAAGAGAGAGAGTTCTGGCCAGGTGTCGAAGGAAGTCATGCATATTGGGAGGGATCCTGCAGAGTCAACAAAAGGTTATCTGATGTTGCATGGATAATGTTGGTCGAAAATAAAATATGAAAAGCCTACACATGTTCGAAGCATTTTCTCATAAGAGTACTCTATCCTATATACATGAAAATTCACGAGTTTAATATTCCAGGCAGGATCAACTTTGCAATTTGGAAATTTTGTATCTATGGCATGAGTATTAAAAGAGAACATATATGATAGCAAAGAAACACATACCATAAATAGAGGTATGAAGAAAACTAATCCAACTAAACCAGTAAAGTCAATTTAACAATCAGTTTAGGAATAACCATGGACATAGACAGTTGTGAACATTTGGGTTAATTTTTCGCTGAAAGGTTTAGTTCTTTGTTCCAAGCTGAACCTCGTGATATCTACGCTCTAGCTTGAGGGCATGTTAGAGTTGCTTTTATTTAGTCTTATCTTATATGACCTTATGTTATGCTAAACCCATTAGTATATGAAGGGAACATGATTACTCAATAAAGAATAAGATTCAGCTCTCTTTCTCAATATTAAAACAATCCTAATTAAGAGGGTGAAAGCCAATAGGGAGACTTGCCTGCTAAGATAAGTAAAGGCGATTTGTGTACTTGCGTTGCTCGAATTGAGGACCCCAGACATATGTACAAAACAAAAAAGAAGAGAAATAGTAAGATGGTGAGTATCTATGAAAATGCACTAACCAAATCAATTCAACTTAGGCAACATTGAAGGCTGGCGGCAAACTAAAGGAACTAAGACCATCAAACAATGACCAGATGTTCAAAAGAGATGGTAGATACAAATATGTACTAGATAATTAGAGAGAGACAATCACCATGGAGAGTCATTGGACCTTACCATAAGAAAAAGAAGAATAAGAACAGTGACCAAGGAGCAGCTTTCGAAGATAGAATGAAATATAGAAAATCATTAATTCGCATATACTTGAGGGGATTTTCATTTCATTACCAATAGAGGCTTCAACAAATTTCCAGAGGTTGATCTTTAATGAAGATACTGAGCACCTTACTATTCAAAGCAATTTTGAATTAGCATCAGCCTTTTTCTTCCTTCTTTGTATGCATGAGATATAAAAATCAAACTTGTTCAGTAACCTTTTGTTGGGGGCGGATTACCTTCCTATGTGGAGAAAGCCCAGTGGTGACGAGCATCATTCAAAGAGCATGGAGAAGCTCGAAAGGTACAACGAGGCAGCCCGGGTTCCGTGTTTGGGCCAGAACAGAAAACCAAAATTCCGATTGGAATACGATATCTAACCGAGCGCAAGCATGCAGAAAATCGGGATTTTGGTATAGGCGGATGTTTTGTACGGGTCAGATTTTATGATTATCTTTACACGGTCCAGATTGCTCCAGACTTAGGGATCACTAGAAGAAGCCTATATTAGAGTTTTTTAAGAAGTCTATATATATTAGGTTTCCTAACCGAATGTGAGTGATACATAACAAAAAGAAGTTCAACTTTCACGAGAAGAGTGAGATTGAAGGATTGAGAGAGAGATCGAAGCCGTGGAGGTTCGTGTAGTCGGATTTGACAAAACAAAGGCTCTATGTGATCTCGTTTTCGGTAACTTGTATTAGTTCTTGTACCTCTTATTCTCTACTTGAGTAGTTGTGGTGATTCATGTTCAAATCGGACATGGGAAGTTTGTTAGAAGGGTTGCATTCTTCAATTTCCATTAATGGGCACTATTAAGAGTTGGGACTCCAGATCGTTTCGTGGCTTTCTTCAGATTTGGGTTTACACATAATATAAATATATCTGTGCATTGGTTTATGATTCGTGTGTTTGTGCATTTCAAGTCCACGCATTCTTTACTTCTCATAAAGTACTTATCAATCAAGGACGAAGAATTTTTCCGTTGCGTTCCGTCTCCGTTCCCAACAAAGTGGTACCAAAAAACGAAGTTAATGAAATGAAAGATGGAGGTGAAACTTGTTTTAATGGTGAACTGCATGCAGGATCGAAGCTACAAAAGGAAAAAAAAAGTGAGAGCACAAAAGGAAAGACATGAAAATAATAGAGATCAAAAAAAGCCTCACCACTATTTGCGTGTAATGGACGTACCACTAAGCAAAAGGTTTTGATTGTGTACCAGCACAAGTGATATTCCAAGTAATTTGCAAGGTCAATAAGTCTTAGATGTTTAATCAATCTGTACCCTAGTGAAATATAAGGACATGAAACTAAAAAAAACTATAAGAATGCATGTGAATCTTGTCATGTTTTCTACATACACAAGTTTGATACTGCAATATCAACTGCACCAAGGGTTTAATGAAGAAACAACTGCTAAGTAGCACTAACTTGATATGTATAGGGAGAGAAGAAAAAACAAAAAGAGAGTTAGTGAGAAGAAGACATAAATAGAGAGGAAGACCAAGAGAGAATTTTATTTACGTGTGCATGGCAATAGAGTCAAAGTCGGAAATGAGATAAAATTCGATAAGTTAGGACAAAAACAAAAGTTACGAGAATCGAGAGTGCAAAGCGGAATTATTAGGTTCCTTTTCTCTCCTTTAATTTATATGTATTAAATTATTATCAATATCTATAACAGTTTGGTCCAATCCAGTTTTCAAATTATAAACAGTTAACATGGGTTGGGTAACATCTAAGTCAACGCGGTTCCAGACAGCAATGTAAGGCAGCAAAGACACAAATCATATGAAATGACTAGGTTGATGCTTAACACGACGATGTGGACGCCTTTAATAAAACCGATTAAAACTATATGTACAGTGATATTACACTCTCAAAACTTTTCCATTTAATTTCATATTAAGTTAATAGCTTCTCGAGTCGATATTCATGGCAGAAAACAAAAAAGATTGTCAAAAATACTTGTTACCTTCCTTAATGTTCATCAAGTTACTCTCTTGAAGAGTTTTATAACTCGACTCATAAGCTTGATTTCCTGATAGTTACTACATCTAGTCCAGGATGCACAATCGGCTACAATTGGATTTGTGCAAGTTTGACTATCAGGTAAACGAGTTATTAAGTTACTGGGGTGCCAACCAGCGCAAGACACTATCAAGTGCATGTTCAACCAGTTGTGGGAAGTAGAACTAGGGGGTTTATATTGTTTATTTTCTATTTTATGACTTGCATTTACTATCCTACTTCATCAAGGGTTTGGTTTATTTTGCTTTCCCAGCCAATTTGGGTAGGTTTATATGCTCTCCTAGTAGGATTATGCTTGGACTTCTATATAAGGAGATTGAGTTAAGGTTTGTGGAGAATCTTAGTGATCGTATTTTGAGTATTTTGAGAATTGAAATGTCATTTGCTCTTGGAGAGGCAATAATACCTCATCCACTAAAATTAGTTGTCGTATTTTGAGAATTGAAAGGTCATTTGCTTGTTCTTGGAGAGGCAATAACACCTCATCCACTAAAATTGCATGTGGTTTATGTTCTCATAAATGTTTGTTCAGGCTCACTTAATTGTGTTCAAAAACAATCTCTCTAATATCATTCTGCATTGCTCTAAATATTTCTCTTCTTTACAAACAGGTAATTGAATTTGACTCATCGAGCATTTTCTCGTCTTTGGATTTGGTTGAATAGATAGTCGTTATGCATAATTTCTCCAAACTATTCAGAAATAAATAGATGTATCATCATATCCTACATATTTTCCGGCTACCATTTCTTTAGACCGTATTTAACTTCACAAAACTTTATTTCCTTTTTGAGAATAAACTTCACAAAAAGAAATATGACGATAGATATAATCCTACCTCTAGCTATCGTACTTGTTTTAGTATTGAAATATCGTAGTTCTTCATTAAATAACTTCTTAAAAAAAATCCACCTCTTTGGTACCCCATTTATCATTAAAGTAATTGTTTGTTCTTCTCTACGTCAACATTATCTCTGTCTCTACCATTTTCCAACTTGCAGTAAGTGGAGGTGCTATTTGGTCGAATCAGATTCCCGCAGTGTTAGCCCTAAACCTGACTCAAACTTGTTAGTCTTATGGTTCCAAATTCTGCTCCCGGACACTTACCGTATAAGCTTCTGATAGGCTCAAGGTTCTATACAAAGAGACTGCCCCTACCCATTTACCAAAAACCAAGGCCGGGTCCAGGTATGTTCATAGTATTTCACTATCGCATATATATAAAAAGGGTAAAAAATTTCATCATCCATATTCTTACCTATACTTATTTGCGTCAGGATCAGGTCTAATACAGGTAGGATTTATGTAGATTCAAAGCCTACACACACATTTAAATGGTCAGGTCCACCTTTTAGGCCTGGACCCTGCCCTCCCATAATCGAGTCCGGAGGCCGATACCGATACGGTTTGGCATGTCCCGATCCGATACTGACCGATACCCGATACTAACCGATACCAACATTGCTCTTTTCCGGTCAATTCGGCAAAGAAAATTTAACGAAAAGGATCAATCAACAAGGATGTAAAAGCGTAGTAAGGTTGTAAAAGCATGTAAAAGACGAAAACTTATCACTGTTACATATTAAGGCAACACAATTTTATCACTCTTAAGCAAGGTTCAAGAACTCGGTATCGGTATCGGTATCGGACAGTTTGTATGAGTAGCCGTATCGGCAGTATCGGCGGTATCGGATCGGAGTATCGGATATGTTGGTATCGGATGTATCGGCAATTTAAATAATTATTAATTAATTAGTAAAAAAATAGAAATTTTTTTTTTTACATATTTATGCATTATTTAAGTGTTTTTCATGTTTTTTTTTAATTAGAATTGAATAAAACAATAGTCATCCTTGTTGAATGGTTTACCTGCGATGTATACGTTTTCTTCCTTTACATATTTTTAGTTACAATCTTACTATGTCATTATATTCGTACTAATTGAATCTTGTATTGTTCTGTAGGTTTCAATTTTGACGAATAAAGGCGCATAGAGGGAGGCACAAGAGATTAGAATCAAATAAGCAATGCAAATGGCAGGATGAGATAATGAGATAAGTGACAAGACCCATAATTATATTTGTCGAGGAATCGAGAAATTTTTTTAAATTTTTGTAAATAAATAAATATTTAATTGTATTCAGAAATTTAGTATAAGTGAGTAGTTATAAATTGTTACAATGTGATCTATGACACCAATTATTTTGTTTCATAATATATGGAAATAAAATTAGCAACAAGATTTACATGTTTTAATTTAAAAGTACGACAAAAAATCACTTGGCCAAAAAAATTCATCGGGACTCTGGCCTATCCCTTCATTTAAATTTCATGAATAATAGTCTTTTTACAATAAGTACGAACTACAATTTGTATACAAATACAAAAACTTGTGTATGAACTATCAAATACAATTTGTATACAAAAACTTGTGTATGAACAAATACAAATACAAATACAAATACAAAAATTTGTATACAAATACAAAAACTACAATTTGTATACAAATACAAAAATTACAAATATATCACTAAAATTGTTCATAATTATCATGATCGTCCTTATATGGTTCTTGGTTACGAGGGTAGTAGTGACTGATATCTGTATTATGAAAAAAAATTGTCATGAGGCCATCAAATGTTGAATGTTGTTCCGCCTCTGGAGTGTTGTATGGATAATAACTTGTGTATGAACTATCATATGTATTGTTGTAATTGTCTGAAGGAGTAGGTACATCATGATGGCTAGATCCTCCAGCATATGTATCATCCATGCGGTGCTCTCTAGGTTGATAATCACTTGGCCAGTCTTCAGAGTATTCATGAGACTGATCTCCAGGACTTTCATATTCATTAGTATTGTCAGCACCAGCAGCGAGTGTAGCTCCATTGCCTCCACTATCAGTAGTGTCGTCATTATCGCTGTCGACCTGTCGAGATTGTACATCTGGTGTTTTCTTTCTTTTTCCAGGCCTTCCAGCATTTTCGGCAATATCTTGTGGATCGACATCCAAGTTATCATCTAACCACTCATTTTCTCTGCCATCTAAGAGTGGTGTTTCCCTTTCTCTAGTCCAAGCTATGAGTGGATCTTCTTCATGAAATATCTCATCCAAATCAATAATATTTTGTTCATCTTGTGATCTTTGCATATTCGAACCCTCAATCTCATATTATAATGGACAAAAACTAATTTTTCTAGTCTTGTCATTAAAAGTCTATTGCGGGGACGAGTATGGATGAGAGAAAATGTTGTCCAATTTCTTTCACAGTTGGAAGAAGACACTGTTTGACTTAGTATGCGCACAGCTAATCGAGTCAAATTTGGGGCTTCCTCCCTAGCATGTATGGACCAACACTCAGCTACAAAATAATAAAATATATTAGCTTTGTAAGTATATAAATTTAATTAATAAATATTTTAAAGTATGAACTATTACTACCAGGAAGACATCTATTTACAGCACTTTGGAATTGATTTGAACTAAATACACCACTTCTCAATCTGAACTTTTCTGCCTGCAAAGTGATATTACAACAGTTATGGGTCTTATGACATTAAAATTAAATATTGTAAAGTTATAAAAAAATCCAATATCAAATAATATTTACCTCTTTGTTTATATTAAGGCGTGTTGTATTGTCATTTACCATTCTATTAACGACGCGGTGGAAACCATTCAGTACCTCGTCGTCATTTATAACATCATTAGAATATTGGTATTTGGGATTCAAGAAATAACTTGCAATATTGAATAAATAACTAGTTTTAAAATCCCTACAAACATTATAAAATAACATTTGAAGGGTATTAAATTTATAGAGTAGTTACCAGCTGCAGGTATATCTCGATGTAGTTGAGAATTCCATCTGGTATCAATCATTTCCCACCACTTCCTATATCCTTGACCAACATTCTTTTTTTTTATTTCTTTAGCCCTATCCATAGCCTCGTAAAGATGACCCATCTCAGCTTTATCATCGCTATCCACCATCCTTAAAACTTTTACTAGAGGTCGAAATATAGCAGTGACCCCTGCAATATCCCTCCAGTAAGTTTGACTCTCGATTAAACTGACAACCACATCTGCCTTTTCTCTATCTTTACGATTGAGTCTCATGTAGTTATCTGTCCAACCCCGTGTATTTATCATCCTTTTTAAATCAGCCTGATGTTTAAGGATGGAATCAAAAGCAATAAAATTGGTAGCAAACCGAGTGATGGCTGGTCTAACCAATTCTCCATTCTGAGTCTCAGTCCTCATGATGCTAAGAGCCCAACCATGATTATATATGAAACAAGTCATATCTTGAGACTTCCGTATTAGTGGCTTAATATGTGGATCATTGGCTATATCCTTCAACATGAGATCTATGCAATGTGCTGAACATGGCGTCCAATATAAATTTCTTCTCACCTGCATATAAACATATATATATATAATTAGAAAGAAGCTATATTTACAATAATAAATAACATATATACAAACATATTTATAATAAAAAAAATTCAGTATAAGTGCATTCTCACCTCCATTAACCTCATTCCCGCCTTCTTGTAGTTGGAGCCATTGTCAGTAATTATTTGGACGACCCTGTGTTCTCCAATCTGTTCCACAACTTCATTCATCAGTCCAAATATGTATTTACTATCTTTGTACTTGTTAGAGGCATCTACAGATTTAAGAAATATCGTTCCTTGTGGAGAATACATAAGAAAGTTAATGATGCATTTTCTGTTCTGTGTACTCTATCCATCGCACATAATGGTACATCCATACTCATCCCAATACCTATGAAATGATTTTAGGTACTCCTCCATGTCACTTATTTCCATATCCAAATAAGTATTTGAAATCTCATAAGGAGTTGGACCCTTTACTCCAGCCCCGGAAGCTGCTATGGCATCTATCATTGGTTGATAGTGTGGACTTTTAGCAGCATTGAATGATATATTATTGTATATAAAGAATTTTGATATAAATCTTCCTATATGATTTTTGGCATTCTTTATCCCCTTAATTGCACCCTTTATTTTGGGTTGCATTGCCCCTTGTTTTTTGAGGACATAAGGGTCCATACTCCTTACTTCTATCTCTGGAATATTTCTCACCTCCTCCCCACGATATGCGACTGACTTTGATCGGCCACCTAACGTCGGACCCCTGCTTGACCCTGTTTCTCTGTCCCCGACACTCCACCGTCTACCCCATTCCTCAGTTGCATGTTCTCTCCTACTTTGTCTCATGTCCCTTCTAAGATCCGTGAAGTCTTCAATTTCTTCTTCTGAGGAGGAATCTACTCGAGCTATCCTTGTCAACTCCTCCTCTACCCTTTGCTTTCTTTGATTCGCCATTATTTTATCCTTTTTTTACCCTCAACAAGCAACAACATTTCTTTTTTATAGCAATTGGTACCTCAGGACACGATGCTACATTTCCTGTAATACCCGCTAAGTGTTGTTTCAGCCGAGTAACACCTCCGTCCATTATTTTGCTACAATAATTGCATTCCACCCTCCTCTTATTATTAGGATTGACACATTTTCCATGTTTCCAACCAGCATCCATTTCCTCCGACGTACGACTTTTTGGTGCCATTAAGTAATCCTGAAATGATATAACGTTACATACAATAATAAAAAAATTGTTACATGCAGTAATAAAAATGTATAAAATTGTTAGATGCAATAATAAAAAATACAAAGAATGATAACTAATGTGTATTCTCCAGTAATAATTACTGACCAAAAATACAAAGAAATATCGTTACGTACAATAATATAGTTATATAAACTATAATGTTACATACAATAATATAGTTATATAAAATAAAATGTTACATACAATAATTAAAAAATTGTTACATGCATTCATAAATATTGTTAGATAGTCATATATACGATATATAAATTGCAATAATATAAAACATTACATAGATAACAATAACAGGTAGTATATAACTATATATATAATTTTGTTAGATACATAAATTAAAAAAAGACGTACAATATATAGTATATAGTATATAATATAAAAAAAGTCATAATATATATATATTAGTGTATATGTAATATAAAAATAAGTCACAATATATATATATTAGTGTATATGTACAATATATATATATATATATATATATATATATATATATATATATATATTAGTGTATATGTAATATTAAAAAAGTCACAATATATATATATATATATTAGTGTATATGTACAATAGAATATATATATATATATATATATATATATATATAGAAATATATATATATATATATATATATATATATTAGTGTATATGTAATATAAAAAAAGTCACAATATATATATATTAGTGTATATGTACAATAGAATATATATATATATATATATATATATATATATATATATAGAAATATATATATATATATATATATAGAAATATAGAAATATATATATATATATATATAGAAATATAAATATATATATATATATTAGTGTATATGTAATATAAAAAAAAGTCACAATATATATATATTAGTGTATATGTACAATAGAATATATATATATATATATATATATATATATATATAGAAAAAAAAAAAAAAATATATATATATATATATATATATATATATATATATATATATATATATATTAGTTTTATAAATAAAAAAAAGTCAGAATATATATATGTATATATGTATATATATATAAGTTGCTCCTAAAATATTATATGGATGCTGACTTAAACAGCCAAATTCCATTGGCTTTCTGGCTAGTGGGATGACTGTAGGTTACACTGGTCACGGGTTCGAATCCAGCGTTAGGTTTTTGTTTTTTTTTTCACAACCGTTGGATCTGAGCGGTGGATCGCTGACGTGGCGAAATGAACGGTGGAGATTTATCTAATGTGTGTTTGTATGTTGTTGACGTGGCGAAGTTCTGAGCGTGGATCGCTGACGTGGCTAAATGGGCGGTGGAGATTCTTTTGATCTGTGTTTTTGGGATGCTGACGTGGCAGAGATCCGAACGCTGGATCGCTGACGTGTCAATTTGGACGGTGGAGATTGGCTGATCTGTGTTTTTAGGATGCTGACGTGGCATGGATCCGAACGCTGGATCGCTGACGTGGCGAAATGGACGGTGGTGATTCGTTTCTAAGTTATTATGGATGCTGACGTGGCTTCTTTTTTTTAAATTGAACAAAACACGGGCGGAGAGAGAAAACATTCGGCCGAATATTTTTTCCCGGGAAAGAAACTCTCCGCCTCCGCTCGCCTCTCTCTCGCCGGGGAACGTCTCCACTCGCCTCCACCGCTCGAGCCAAGGCGGAGGAAGACTTCTCGAGCCGCGGTGGAGGCGGAGGAAGACTTCTCGAGCAGCGGTGGAGGCGGCGGAGGAGGCCAAGGACGAGCTCGACTGGAGAGGAATTGGTTACCTGGAAAAGGTTAGACTTTCTGGACTTCTTCTCTGTTTGTAAATTAGGGTTTGTTGTTTGTTGTGTGTTATTTTAGGCAAATCATCGAGTATTTATAGAAGTTTTTGATTGCACTGATACTTTTCTTCGATTATTGGATTTGACGTCGTCTGCAAAGCATTATTTGCTTTATTGGATGCTGATTTTTGGATTAGATTTGCTTTTGTTTTTGGTCGGAAATCATTTGATATGCTTTTGTTTTTGGTCGGCGAGGATTCCAATCTCCAGTAGGATTTAGGTTTGTATCGGGTCGTGTCGGTCTGTATCGGCTCGTATCGGACCGATACAACCCGATACAATACTTTTCCCCCCAATATCGGCCGATACCGATATTTTTCGTGAGTATCGTATCGGGTAGGCTCAGATCCGATCCGATACGGCCGATACGTATCGGTATCGGCCGATACTTTGAACCTTGCTCTTAAGGCAACAAAAAATCTCAAAAGATACATGCACATTAGTAGTCTGGAGATATCTAATTAAAGGAAACTATTAATATACTACAATAAATGCTTAAATCTAAGAAAAAAATATACTTTCTAATAATAATTAAAATTTTGTGGTTTACTATGAGAAAAAACTACTAAACAATACCTTAAACAAGAAGATGAATGCTTCCATCGGATATTTTAACAGCACATAAGGATCAGCGATAGAAGCAAACGACATCGTTGAAGTATCTGAATTTGAATTTGGTTCAGAATTATGCACACCAAAGCTTAGCTCTTGGGTCATGTAAGAACCATCAAGGATTCGAGCACCTCGTGCGAAGATCTGGACAAACCGACGCCTAAAAAGAACTTCAAATAAGCAAAGAAGAGCATATAAATTTACAGGGTAATTCTTAAAATAGTTTCACTTCTATCCATTGAAGATGGTTAAAATGTATACCACCTTATTACATTACATCAGAAACAAAAGGAAAATCAAATTTGTCTGAATATCAGTAAAGTGAAATCACAAGATGCATGATGGTTGACATGTATATAAAAGGTCCAGAATTCTCATTAATAGTTTTATTTTTATCCATTATTGATTATTAAATTTGTCATGTATGTCCATGACTCTGAAACATAGTCCCCGCCAATTAGATAGACAATTCACCATAGGTACATAAACAAAGAACCATCTTGTCATTACTCATTTTACCTATACCTAAAGAAGCCATATATTGAATGGTTTTAAATATGGTTTTAGAAAATATTATATTGCAACTTTAAGCCTTACTTTAGAAAAACTATTTTACTTTGGTTGCAATTATATTTCTCAAGGTTTATATGCAAAATTTCAAACAAAAATATGTGCTTAGCAGAATCATACCTGACTTGATTATAGGCTTTCACGTATGTGATTACCAGAATCTACTACTACTTGCTACTGTCGTGTCTATGCAGACCTACAGGCCCAGGTGGTTTAGCGGACGAGTACGTTCTCAGATAGATACATTCACTTAGTTGGTTATGATAGATATCCCTGAGCACACTGATTATTATTTACTGTTATATTGGCTTGAGTGTTTATTGTACCTTGCTATGTCCCCTGATGACCTTGATCCAGATTATGTCTCTAGGTATAGACGAGGAGAGCTACCCCGAGGTTTACTGGACATGAGCTGACGTTGGAGCAGCACTTGCACCAGAGGACGATGTTGTGCCGGAGGACTTCTCTTGAGCACTCATTTATTTCTCTATTTATTTATGCTTATTGTTCTTAGACATTTGGACTTGGTTTAGTGACTACTGGACAGATGTACTTGGTTTTATTTCTCTTTTCATTATTTTGATGACGGGTTGTTCCCCGCAACATTACTTTTACTGCCCTTGTTGATGGATAATTACATTTTTATTATTCTTGTGACTGGACTATTCCTTTGTGTTGCGATTCTTATTTGTGGATGAGATTAGAAATATAAACTGTGACAGGTGTTGTAGACATTTATATGTATATATTACAGCTTAAGTGTGCACTCTAACAGGTCCATTAAATTAGGTTTGCCCATTGGAGTTGTGTTGCTGGCCATTGCCATGTGACTAGTACCTTGGTATTTTGGGACCGTGACGTGACCGCCGGGGGGGGGGGGGGGGGGGGGGGGGGTGTGTTCAATTGAACACCCGACAACCACCAAAGTCTAACCATGTTCCCTCCCAAATCATATCCTTCTTTAAATCTTCAATACATATTTGGTTAGGTGTAGCCTACTCCATGGCTACTTTAACTATTAGCTTATTTAAAAGAGAGAACATACATTATAGCAAACAGAAACAATCCAGAAATACAGGCATGAAGAAAACTAATCCAACTAAACCAGTAAGTCAATTTAATAACCAGTTTAGGAATATCCATGTACATAGAGAGTTCTAAACATTTGGGTTCATTTTTCGGTAAAAGGTTTGACCAAGGTATAAAAATTCATCTATACTATCAAACATCAGACAGCCTACAGAGTTTCTTTCCATGATTTCTTAGTTGTATGCTTGTTGCGGTCTAAGCTTTTATTGTTCAATAAGTAACATTTAGAAGTATAGTGTAGATGGTACAATTGAATATTAAATGCACTTACAAGATATTTGTTTCCCTCTTTCCTTTCTAGTTAAATCATCTTTTGGCCTAGTCTTGAGCATCAATGGCCCACATCAGTGCAACTGCATATGCATATTAGTGCATTTGGCAACTGCAAAGCTGCATGACAGCCTGACATATAGGCTACCTCTCAAACGTAAACTAAGCAAGGTAGTAACACTGACTTTTAAATGATTTTACGAAACCAAGCCCAAAACCTGAACCCACTTAATAAAATATGTTTAAAGCTTTTAGTAACCCAAATGCAAAAGTTGCCTTGCACAACAATTCGCACCTCACTATAAGGACATTAGTCCAAAAACAAGAGCATTCCCAAGTGATCAACTTTCTCATCAACCATTTTCATGTATACTCCAAATTACAGAATCCACCCACTCGTGAGTCTCTCTCGCTGTATGTATCAAATACAAGGAATAACTGTTCTCTAAAATCTCTTTTAGACCGAAACTTAGTCTGAGATCCAAACCAGGCTCTTAAAATTCTCTTAGTAATATGAGAAATTAGAGAGATACAATCACCATGGAGAGTCATTGGACCTTACCATAGGAAAAAGAAGAATAAAGAACAGTGACCAAGGAGCAACTTTCGAAGATAGAATGAAATATAGAAAATCACTAATTCGCACATACTTGAGGGGATTTCCATTTCATTACCAATAGAGGCTTCAACAAATTTCTAGAGGTTGATCTTAAATGAAGATACTGAGCACCTTACTATTCAAAGCGATTTTGAATTAGCATCAGCCTTTTTCTTCCTTCTCTGTATGTGTGAGATATAAAAATCAAATTTGTTCAGGAACCTTTCGTTGGGGGCGGATTACCTTCCTATGTGGAGAAAGCCCAGTGGTGACGAGCATCATTCGAAGAGCATGGAGAAGCTCAAAAGGTCGACAGATACAACGAGGCAGTCCGGGTTCCGTATTTGGGCCAGAACAGAAAACCAAAATTCCGATTGGAATGCCATATCTAACCGAGCACAAGCATGCAGAAAACCAGGATTCCGGTATAGGCGGATGTCTTGTATGGGTCAGATTTTATGATTATCTTTACACGGTCCATATAGCTCCAGACTTGGGATCACTAGAAGAAGCCTATATTAGAGTTTTCTAAGTAAGTCTATAGTAGGTTTCCTAACCAAATGTGAGTGATATAAAACAAAAAGAAGTTCAACTTTCAAGATAACAGTGACATTGGAGGATTAGGAGAGAGATCGAAGGAGACTTCAGATAAATCGTTCGTGGAGGTTCATGTAGTCGGGTTTGACAAAACAAAGGCTCTACGTGATCTCGTTTCCGGTAACTTGTATTATTTTTTGTACTTCTTATTCTCTACTTGAGTAGTTGTGGTGATTCGTGTACAAATCGGACATGGAAGGTTTGTTATAAGGGTTGTATTCTTCAGTTTCCATTAATGGGCAGTTTTAAGAGTTGGACTCTAGATCGTTTCGTGGTTTTTTCAAATTTGGGCTTACACATAATAAAAATATATATGTTTATGCATTGGATTATGATTTGTGTGTTTGTGCGTTTCAAGTTCACTCATGCTTCACTTCTCATGAAGTACTTGCATTTCAAGTTCACTCATGCTTCACTTCTCATGAATTACTTATCAATCAGGGACGAAGAATTTTTCCGTTGCGTTCCGTCTCCTTTCCCAACAAAGAGATACCAGAAAACGAAGTGAATGAAATGAAAGATGGAAGTGAAACTTGTTTCGAATGGTGAATTGCATGCAGGATCCAATCTACAAAAGGGATAAAAAGGTAAGAGCACAAAAGAAAAGACATCAAATTAATAGAGATAAAAAAAGCTTCACCACTATGTGAGTGTAATGCCCACTAAGCAAAAGGTTTTGATTGTGTACCAGCACAAGTGATATTCCAAGTAATTTGCAAGGTCAATAAGCCTTAGATGTTTAATCAATCTGCCAGTGAAAAATAAGGGCATGAAAATAAAAAAATAAAAACTATAAGTATGCATGTGAATCTTGTCATGCTTTCTACATACACAAGTTTGACACTGCAATATCAACTGCATCAAGGGTTTAATTAAGAAACAACTGCTAAGTAGCACTAACTTGACTAACTTGACATGTATAGGGATAGAAGAAAAAACAAAAAGAGAGTGAGTGAGAAGAAGAAAGACATAATTAGAGAGGAAGACCAAGAGAGAGAATCTTATCTACGTGTGCATGGCAATAGAGTCAAAGTCGGAAATGAGAGAAAATTTGATAAGTTAGGACACAAACAAAAGTTACGAGAATCGAGAGTGCAAAGCGGAATACTTATGTTCCTTTTCTCTCCTTCAATTTATATATATTAAATTAGTATCAATATCTATAACAGTAAGTTATTGGTCCAATCCAGTTTTCAAATTCGAAAAAGTTGACATGGGTTGGGTAACATCTAAGTCGACGCAGTTCCAGACAGCAATACAAGGCAGCAAAGACACAAATAATATGAAATGACTAGGTTGATGCTTAACACGACGATGTGGATGTCTTTAATAGTACTGATTAAAACTATATGTTCGGTGATATTAGTGATTAAAACTAATTGTGTTAAAAAACAATCTCTAATATAATTCTGCATTGCTCTACACATTTCTCTTCTTTACAAAAAGGTAATTGAATTTAACTCATCGAACATTTTCTCGTCTTTGGATTTGGTTGAATAGATACTCGTTATGAATAATTTTCTCCCACAATTCAATTCGAAATAAATAGATGTATCAGCATATCCTAACATCTTTTCCGGCTACCATTTCTTTAAAGCGTATTTAAATTCGCAAAACTTTATTTCCTTTTTGAGAATAAACTTCACAAAACCTAAATATGGTGATAAAAATAATCCGACGTCTAACTATCGTACTTGTTTTTTCTATTGAAATATCGTAGGTTCTTCATTAAACAACTTCTAAAAATAAATCCACCTCTTTGGTACCATTTATCTTTAAAGTAATTGTTTGTTCTTCTGCACGTCAACATTGTCTCTTGTCTCTAACTTTTTTCCAACTTGCAGTAAGTGGAGGTGCTATCTGGTCGAATCAGATTCCCGCAGTGTTACCCCTAAACCTGACTAGAACTTGTTAGTTTTATGGTTCCAAATTCTGCTCCCGGACACTTACCGTATAAGCTTCTGGTAGGTTCAGGGTTCTATACAAAGAGACTGCCCCTACCCATTTACCACGAACCAATATATAAAAAGGGTAGAAATTGCCATCATCCCTATTCTTATCTATACTTATTTGCGTAGGGATCAGGTCTAGGGCAGATAGGATTTATGTGGATTCAAAGCCTACACACACATTTGGATAGTCAGGTCCACCTTTTAGGCCTGGACCCTGCCCTCCCATAATCGAGTCTGGGTCAGATATGGAAAAAGCAGGCCGGCTTCGGTCTCAAGAAAGCTAGATCTGGGTGCGATTGCTCCCAAGCATTTCCTCTCAAGAAAGGAATAACCTGTAGATAAATTATATTAGACAACATGTAGTATGATTATTATTATCAGTAATGTGAAGCCTACACCGATGGCTTTTCTTAACCATTTCAATTACCAACAACCAGGTTCATACATTACAACTAGTACATTTTTTGTTTAATGAACAAGACAACAAATTCAACCCAAATATGATATTATATTGGTGTATACGGCCGATACCGATACGGTTTTGTACGTCCCGATCCGATACCGACCGCTACCGACCGATACCCGATACTAACCGATATTGGGGATCTCTTTTCCGGTCAATTCGGAAAAGAAAATTTAACGAAAGAGACCAATCAATAAGGATGTAAAAGCATAGTAATGTTGTAAAAGCATGTAAAAGACAAAAACTTATCATTGTTACAAATTAAGGCAACACAAAATGATTTATCACTGTTACAAATTAAGGCAACACAAAATCTCAAAAGATACATGCACATCAATAGTCTGGAGAAATCTAATTAAAGGAAACTATTAATATACAACAATAAATGCTTAAATCTAAAAAAAAAATACTTTCTATTAATAATTAAAATTGCGTGGTTTACTATGAGAAAAAACTACTAAACAATACCTCAAACAAGAAGCTGAATGATTCCTTCGGACATTTTTAACAGCACATAAGGATCAGCGATAGAAGCAAACGACACTGTTGAAGTCTCTGAATTTGAATTTGGTTCAGAATTATGCACACCAAAGCTCAGCTCTTGGGTCATGTAAGAACCATCAAGGATTTGAGCACCCCGTGCGAAGATCTGGACAATGTTAACCCGACTGTTGAATTCTCTGAATTTGAATTTGGTTCAGAAATATGCACACCAAAGCTCAGCTCTTGGGTCATGTAAGAACCATCAAGGATTCGAGCACCCCTGTGCGAAGATCTGGACAACCCGACGTCTGAAAATAACTTCAAATAAGCAAAGAAGAGCATATAAATTTACAGGGTAGTTCTTAAAATAGTTTCACTTCTATCCATTGAAGATGGTTAAAATGTATACCACCTTATTACATCAGAAACAAAGGGAAAATCAAATTTGTCCGAATATCAGTAAAGTGAAATCACAAGATGCATGATGGTTGACATGTAATATAAAAGAAGGTCAAGAACTCTCATTAATAGTTTTATTTTTATCCATTATTGATTATTATATTTGTCATGTTTGTCCATGACTCTGAAACATAGTCCCTGCCAATTAGATAGACAATTCAAACCATAGGTACATAAACAAAGAACCATCTTGTCATTACTCATTTTACCTACACCTAAAGAAGTCACATATTGAATGATTTTAAATATGGTTTTAAAAAATATTATATTGCAACTTTAAGCCTTACTTTAGAAAAACTATTTTACTTTGGTTGCAATTATATTTCTCGAGAAGGTTTATATGCAAAATTTCAAACAAAAAGATGTGCTTATAACCAGAATCATATCCTTCAAAACTTCAAACCATGTTCAAGTAGGCCAACCTCTAGCCTAGCGGCTCCATTAACTACTATATTGGACAACTACTCGTATGCATTTCACATATCCAACCCACCTAAAAGACGATTTCTTTCATCATGTCCTCAATTGGTGCCCGCCTCTAACTTCCCATGGATGCACACAGTTCTTATCCTATACTTTAATGTATTGTCCTGCATCCATCTTAGCATTCTCATTCCGGTCATACTAACTTTTTGGACATGTTTCTTAATTGCCCAACACCCATAATATTAAAAAAAGATAATGGCATAACGCTTTTGTTTGTAAATCCATAGAGGTAAAATAAACTGCAATATGTCAGACGCTTACAAATCTCCATGATGTGTATGCCTAACTAGAAAGTCAAGAAAGACAACCAGGAAATTGTAACATTATTTTGTCGCATGAAACACAGAAAACCCTGAAATTTATTGACAGGGTAAGAGTTGCCATAGCAGGAGTAGCCGTAATGTTAGTTCTTTTGTACTGTTAAGGAAAGAGCTGACAATACCATATACTTGAATTTCCACTCTACAATGGCAACTCTCTATACACGTAGGTTAGGAGTTGCATCTTCAATAGATCATTTGCACAAATGTCAGGTCGAGGCAGAAAAGGTTGGCTAGGCCGACTAGTCTTGAATTCTTTATCTGGAAGTGCAGCAATTTGTCTCTTTGAACCAACATTTGGCCTAGGTGGTCCAAACTTCAGCTCTTTTCCTTGGATGGCTAAAATAGGACTCATATTTTTCCAAGCATACATGTCTTCTTCATTACACTGTAAATTAGTCATACCTTGGTATGCATTAAGCCGTTGAACCTTTGGTAGCTTTTCATGTGATGAATCATTACCTCCGTATGCATCGATCAATAATCGGGAGCCTTGTTTAACATCATTAGAAGAACTTTTTGTTGATCCATCATTTTGATCAATCGACGTGCCAAATCCAAATCGATGTCCACAACGTAGTTTGGAGGCCTTATCAAAAACACTTTCAGAAAAATTAAGGAAATGAAACCTTTCCCCTTGCGGAGATGAGGAAATCAAACCAACTCTGGGAGTTTGTGAAGGTGCTCTTGACTGAGAGGTTGACCCTTTCCCACCACTGAGAGATTGACCCTTCTTTCCCACCTATTGATACAAATACCATATTTTCATACTGATGACAGTATAGAAGAAATTGTGCATGATCAAGATTACACTCACCATATTGAAAGATAGAGTTATCGCCAGGTGTCGAAGGAAGTCGTGCATATTGGGAGGGATCCTGTAGAGTCAACAAAAGGTTATCTTGGTGTTGCATGGATAGTGTTGGTCGAAAATAAAATATGAACAGCCTACACTTGTTCGAAGCATTTTCTCAGAGGACGAGTACTCTATCCCAAATACAAGAAAAATTTGCAAGTTGAATATTCCAGGCAGGATCGCTTTTGAAATTTTTTATTCATGCATGAGTATTAAAAGAGAGAGCAAACATTATAGCAAAGAAACACATATCCATAAATAGAGGCATGAAGAGAACTAATCCAACTAAACCAGTAAGCCTATTTAATAATCAGTTTAGGAATATCCATGTATATATAGACAGTTGTAAACATTTGGGTTCATTTTTCGCTAAAAGGTTTAGACCAAGGTATGAAAATTCATTTACACTATCAACATCAGCCAGCCTGTTTTCATGATTTCAAAGTTGTACGTTACGGTCTAAGCTGCCATTATTCTACATTTAACATTGAGAAGTATACAATTTAATGGTACTTTTGGGACAAAGGCCCATAAATGCCCCCGTAAGGAGGAGAGATAATATAGTAGTTAATGGAGCCGCTATAAGTAGAGTTAGGCCTAGACTAATATGGTTTGAAGTGTTAAAGAAGGATATGGATCTTGTTAGCGCCAAGGTTCTAAACGGCGGTAGGCGAGTGCGACGAAGAGGGTCCGTCTTGCGCCTAGGTCACCTCGGCAATGCCTAGACACTTGGTACATTTTGGTCATTTTTACTGTTATACCAATATTGTTTTGAATAATATGCATATTTTAAGGATGTTCTATGCATAACTAAGTTGTAGAACAAATATTTATAAATTTTTTGTCCTGCAATAGTGAATCATAGGTCCATAATGATTGCAAAATTGTTTTACCAAAACATCTAGTTAGGTATTCCACCGCCTAAGAGTCCCCTACACCGTCTCACCTCCGCCTACAATGTCAAACCTCCACTGACCGTCTACTCTACCACCAACGACTAAAGCGGTGCGGAGAGCAGTCGTCTCGCGCCTAGGAGCCGCCTAGGCGGCCGTCTCGACCGCCATTTAGAACACTGGTTAGCGCTATAGAGGATATTGATGCCTTGTCAGTTTGGTGAAAGTAGTCATTTAGAGTAATATACTTGTTTTTAATCATCAAGTTTATTTGTTCTTGCCTAATTTGAACTCTGAATGGCTCAAATGATCGTCATGTCTTTATATGTTTGTCTGGACTACAGTTGTCTACGGACAGACTTTTTTAGTTATCAACAAGATCCCCTTTAAAGTTTTCAACAATCTGCTCAGGATTGATATCGATTTTGAAATACTTTGAATATCCACGAAAAAGAACTACAGCTCTAGATATTCATTTGCACCAAAAGAGACATTAATCATAATGCTGACCCAGTTGTTATGCCCATCCACATCCTAGATGGTGTATTTGTATTAGTTGAGGGTCTTGCACAAAGGTAAGCATCATTTGCATGACTTTGACACTCATTAGTCTTCTTTAGAACAACTCTGTAGGATCATCTTCTTATTCCACATAATTGGACACTATCGGAGAATCTTTACTTGAATTAGTAGATATTAATGAAGAATCAAAGGTAAGTAGTAAAGTTGAGGACTTATAATTCGGTATGATATTTTGCATGATGTTAACATAGTTATTAAAGTAATACAATTTGTTGACATGCATATTAATGTTGCTATAGCTAAATTAAAAGAGCTCATTATGGATGTTTAAAAATATAGAGATGATGGTTTTGCATCTTTTATAATTTCAGCTAAACAGATTGCAATAAAAATGGAAACTGATCCCGTCTTTCGTGAAATTTCGTAAAATAAGACATTTGAGTTAATGCCAATAATGAGACTATATGCTCACTCGATCGAAGAATCTTTTAGGGTTGACTATTTTATAGATATAATGGATCAAGCTATTTGTTCACTTAAAAGTAGGTTTGAACAACTTCAACCATATGAAAATATTTATTGGTTCTTATTTGATTTAAGAAGTTGATTTCTTTAGATGACAATTATTTGAAAAAAAATATTGGCATAATCTTGAAGGTGTTCTAAAATATAATGAAGTTTCTGATCTTGATGGAAAATAATTTATTTTTAGAATTGAATACTTACAAAATATTTTACAAAAGGGAATAAGTACTTCCATCGAAGTACTGAAATTTATATAAAAACAATGGAAATCTTATCCAAATGTTTGGGTTGCATATAAAAAATGTTTGGATTGCATATAATATAATATTTTAACTATACATGATATTGTTGCATCTGCGTAAAGAAGTTTTTCAAAGATAAAATAATAAAATCTTACTTGAGAACAACTATATCACAAAAAAGATTAAATAGTCTAGCTATGATATCTATTGCAAGTAATATGCAACAAAAAATTGATTATGATTGCTTAATTGATGATTTTCCTGGAAAAAAATGCTAAAAAGAACAATTTTTTAATAATTAGTTAAAGGTGGATAATGAAGGTCCAATTTTCATATTTGCCCTTGGCTCCGCCGTCCCGTAGACCTTAGAACAGGCCCTGAGCTGGGGAAAAGAAAGTTGGTATATGACGACAAAACTTTTTTATAGTAATGCTAGGTCCGGGAGATAAGTTCGACCAAATTGAACAAATGATATGTCAAGATCATTTTCTTCATTGGGAATTGAAGATAGGATAACGAGCAGACATCGAATGATTAATTTCTATTTCTCGTTATTGTAGAATTCGTCATCAAAATTGATCGCCCTTCTGCGGCCAATGGGCATACTAATGCAAGGACTTTTCGCAAGTTAATTCAGAAATGAAAAAAAGGGTACCTGAATGTGTATTTGTCTGCACATTGTTTAATAGTTCACTGTTTTTTTCGGATTTCGAGGATGAGAGGGTCGATGGACATACTAATGCAAGGACTTTTCACTGTTTAATAATTCATGAAATAATCTCTTTGTATATATGGGGGTAAAGTTGCATAACTTCTCATGTCATACGTAAGCGGGAGTCTCGTGACACTGGACACACTTTTATTAATAAACCATGGATCTATTTTGCACATGCAAAAACCTCTTTATCATTCATGAGCCACTTATCTATCAGAATGCAATTAAAAGATTCATCGGCCACCAAGCTTCATTGTTACAACAAATGAAGAAGATGTATAAGTTTCCTTATACTACATTTCAAAAAAGGATTGTTCAGATAACCGGTAATAATATTTGTGATCTAATAAGTATACAAAATAGTTTAAAATTCGAAAGGAATCTACTCGTTAAAATTGATTTGAAAAATCAAAAAAACTTATATAAAACTGAAGTCATATTTCTAGTGTATATAACCAAAACAATATAAGCTACTCCGTGTAGATGCAAGTGCATTCCTAGCAATCTAACATAATTGATTTCAATATATCATCGGCCTCAATACGAGAATGGACACAACGAGAGGAAATGAGAAATGGGTTTGGAGAGGGGCATAAATTTATTCATATATTCATATGTAAATTAAGTAGGTAAGTTGGCCTAATAAATCGTGATTATGGACTAGGCTTATATCCGCTTTCATTGAGGGAGCTTGGGCCTCTATAAAATGTGATTTAAGTTCCGATTTGCACTTTTAAGCCTAATTTCATTTTGGGCACGGTTCGGGCTTTGAGAAATTCTCCCCACCCATCCCATAGTTCTTACCATGAAAATATAGTAAAATTTAACTACCTTTGGCAACTTTTAGATATCTCAACTCAATGCGCATGTTCTGATACTTATTGACCTCTTTGTTACCATTCGTTAAAGTCCATGTCAGTAAACCGAAACTCAAAATCTATAGCAGCGATAAGCGAACACGGTTGCTAAAACGTGCAAAACAGGTTGACCCAGTCATTTTGGTTTCCTATATTTGGAATCACTTTTGCTATATAGGGCCGATTTGCCTATATTTTATCAAATCTTTTGATTAGGATTTCTTTTATTTTCTTTTGTTACTTTCCTAGTTTGATTAGAACTTATTTCTTAGAGCTCAAGTTATGTTTCTTTCTTATAAATAGTTATATGTAGAAGCAAAAAAAGTTAATTGTCATTATTTTGAGTTATTAATTCTCTTGCGGGGGAATTGAAGCGTCAACCCTCGTATCGTGGGTTATTGGTTTCAGTGATCGGTGTTTTCATGCTATGACAGGTGGTATCAGAGCTTTAACGTATCATGAGGCCGACTCAACGACGGCTACGCTTATCAAAGTGGTAGTCGTATGGAGGAATCTAAAATAGAAGAGGTATTTCATGGCGTGACAATGAAGGTCTGCTAACACCAAGACACGGTGACTCGATGCAAAAGGACAACTTGTTTTGAACTCGATGTACCATCAATGGCAAAAGATATCGAGTCTTGGTCGATAACAAAGATAACATCATCAGCCAACAGATAGGCAAAGCTGCAGAGTTAACGTTGGAAAGACACTCAGACCCGTACTTGGTGGGGTCAGAAAGTGTCGAGTGTCAGGGTGCTGAGCAGTTCAGAGTTTCATTCTCTATTAGAGCCTATAAAGATGAGGTCTCTCTCTCTCTCTCTCTCTCTCTCTCTCTCTCTCTCTCTCTCTCTCTCTATATATATATATATATATATATATATATATATATATATATATATATATTGAAAAAGGTAATTTTATTAAGATCTAACTCATATTACAATCCAACATTCATGACATAATATTGACATCAAATTCTATATTGTGCAGGATCCCAATTGGCGGGGTGTTGAGGCCTTCAAAAATACGTTTATTTCATTCACGCCATATATGCTAGGTCGTAGATGTCGGCCTGAATCTTTCTTCCTTGAACTAGCGGCTTCCTTTGCGTCAAAGATTAGATAGCAATTGTATTTGTGCTCTTAGATCTATGTGAACTTGTGTTAAAATGTCCAATTTATTACTTCAATTCTGCCAGAGCCACCATGTGAAGTCACATGTAAAGAATAAACGTTCTGATGTTTCTGGATCGCGATTGCATTGGACACAGGCTTGCCCCTATATATGTATATATGACTCGACATCTATCATATGCTGCTTGGGAGGCTATAGCAGTTTGATGTGGCGCGAGCACGAAAGACGCAACAACACTTAGCGGCTGGAGAAGGACGAGGAGAAGTACACACTTACTACTTTGCAGAAAAGTATATGAATCAAGTCTTTACAAGAGAAAGAATTTTCTATCATTGAAAGCGGAAGCGGACTTCAAGGAGGCCCGTGGGGTGCATGAGTTGTTAGTGATGGGAAACATAGAGATCAAAGAGTCAACGGTGAAAAGTGATTCCAGCAGAGGTATGATCGTTCCTTGACAATTATCGCGATAATCTTTCGAAGGTGTTTTATGGAGGACTACCAACCATGTGTCATATCCAGCACAACATCGATCTTGCTCCTGGGGCAAGTATGTTGAACTTGACACTTGACACACTACTGCATGCATGAGTCCATAAAAGGACAAATTTTTTTATAAGAAGATGGAGGACTTTATACATAAGAACTCGAGATCGAGTTCTCTACAAGAGAAGGGAACATTAGGAAAAGCATGAGCTTATGCACAGTTCCTGCACCATTAACTCTGACGAGGAAACCAGTTGGCTGATGTGTATAAACAGTCATTTGATTAACAAGATCACGGTTGGCTATAAGTTTTTGATACCGCGATTGGATGATATGCTAGATCAGTTGAGTGGAACTAAAATCCTTCCCAAGTTCGAAATTTGAAGAGGCTACCACCAAATACGTATTCGAAGTTCGAAATTTGAAGAGGCTACCACCAAATACGTATTCGAATTTAGGACAAGTGGAAGATGATGTTTAGGGCACATGAAAGAATACTCGAGTGGTTGGTCATGTTGTTTGGACTAGACAACGAACCGAGCACTTTTACGCGTCTGATGAATCAAGGCACTTTCATCAACAAGTTCGGGGTAGCATACTTCGATAACATATAGATCCACAATAAGGACCATGATGAACACTTCGTGCACTCCATACCTCACGAGAGGGCAGCGGATGTGACGAAACAGATGTGACGCATGTGACAAAATTGTTCATCTATGGTAAGGAGTCATATCCCTCTTGTTAGGGCAATCGGAAGTACATCAATGATGATATTGATCATGCAAGATGGTAAAAATTGTTACAGAGATTTTGGTACCAGCACTGCAGGCGTAAAGTTATCAATGTTAGTGATAGTTACTTTCAGAAGGAGGTGATATTGACGGAGAATTACATCAGTAAGCTTCAACCAAGGACATTTGGGTCATTCAACGTGTTAAGAGGAAGAAAGTTTAGCTAGGAAAGAAAGCCTCAACGAGCTTTACAATGACAGACGATGAGACATTGTATCCAGATAGCGGCACAAAAACTAGGGTCGCATTCTCTACAAAAAGAGGGGTCCGACAGACGCTATTAAATGCAAAACAGGATGATCCCATCCTTTTTGGGCTCCCTATTATACTTACAATTGGTTTTGTTATATGTAGAATTGGTTTTGTTATATGGACATATTTGACTTTATCAAATCTTTTAATTATGATTTCTTTTCTTTTATTATTTTATTGCTTTCCTGGTTTGAGTAGAATTTATTTCTTAGTGCTTAAGTTAGATTTTTTTCTTATAAATAGTATATTATAGAAATTAAGAAACAAGTTTATTGTTATTACCTTGAGTTATCAATAAAAGTTACTTCTCTTTTAATTCTTTTGCGTGGAAATTGAGGTGGCAGTCCTCGTATCTTTGCCTTTGGACTAAAAAAAATAGTCTCACATTGGCCACACCACCAAGTGGGTATCTCAATATAATACTTTATATGAGTTGAGGTGTGCACATGGGGTGTGGTGGGACACATGGGTGCTATGTGTGGGTGTTTTCCTAGAAGTAAAAATGATTTAACTCCTCATGAAAGCATTTATGCTTTTTGTCATGCTCTTGAAATTATTTTCATAGGAGCTAAACGTCAAAGGGGCTTAGCGACTCGGACTCGGACTCGGACTCGGGCTCGAGAGCGCTTTGTTGGCGCTCGGATATGCGTGAACCGCATGCGTGGCCGCATGGGCTGACCGCATGCGTGGCCGCATGGGCTGGCCGCATGCGCTGCGGCATGAGCGGTTGCTTGCGGGGCCGCATGAGCTATTACATGCGGGTCCGCTGCTATCGGATAGATTTAATTAGTTATGGAAAGATTGAGTCATTAATTTAAATTCGATATTTGTGGGATTTGAATTTAATTCATTCTAATCATCTAGGATTTAAATTAATCATGTGAAATTTGAATTTAATTCATTCCAATCATGTAGGATTTAAATTTAATCATGTGAGATTTAAATTTAATTCAAATCAATCATATGAGATTTAAATTTAATTCATTCCAATCTTGTGGGATATGGATTGAATTATTTCTAATCTTTTTGTAATTGGACGACCAGGATTAGGATTAGGAATTCCTCCATATGCCTATAGATGCTCTCTTCAAATCCCATTTAAGAACTTACTTTGAAAATTGGGAGAGGAAGAGAGTTGTTGCTGGAGCCGTCATTGAAGTCCAGGAAGTTCGTGCGAGTCCAAGCAAGGAGGTGACATCGAGCGTTCCAGAAATTCTACGTGAACTTGCTGATTCCTGGGAGCAGATCGTATGGGACGAATCTTGCTTTGAGCAAGGTGATCTTCATCACTCCAGCAAGCAGATTTCCTTCTTCTCCTTTCTCTTCTCTTCTGCTAGTTGTAATTCTGTTCTGTCCATCTTCAACTGCGAGTGCAAGAAAGAACGTGAAATTTATTTTTTTCTGATTCCTTTGTAATCAGAGCAAGTTGTAATCAGAATCATTATATAGTTCTTCGTGAAAATCGAAAATAGTCAGAGTAAAAACTTTTGTGTGAACCTCTGATCTCGACCACACGTTCTTCCATCTTTGGTTAAGCCTCGGGACTAACAGTCCTCTCATCTTGAGTCGTTGGTTTCAGTAGTCACCATTTTCGTGTTGTGTCAATTATAATATTTATATTAGTCATCACACCCCTACATGTTGCACAGTCATATAATATTTTGTAAACTCCTCTTAAAATATGTGTTGGAGAGATTGAACATGGGTTGTTCAAATATCATGTTTAAAGTCTATGTAACAGCAACAAAACTCTATTTTATCTGTGAGAGATAACGGTTACATATTTATAATATTTAACACCTTCACGGCCTTTTTTGGAAATTACTACTCATTCAAACTTAAATACTAATAACAGCTGCTACTTCTCTGAATAGAATCACAGACAACCTCAAATGGAGATCAACCTCAAATGGAGATCAGTAGTTACTCTCCCAAAGCTCTCATGCAATATTCAGTTTTGTTTTAACATTTATATTATTTGAACCACTAATAGTAATTCATTATATCATTAAAGAAATAATTCTTCTTCACAACTCAATGAGTTCTTTTTTGGCCCTATCAGTGGAAATCATCATCATCCAAGCCTTCTCCCATCATAGTGGGGTCTGTTGTGGAACATAAGGCTCCATAAAAGAATTCACACATCTTCCATGACAAGTTGTTGACATGACTTGTCAAATCTCTATGCTTGTGCCAGTTTCCTAGACATGTATGTACAATAGAAGTTCGTGCATAGAACATGAACGACCAGTTGCGAGTAGGTAGACCTACCTTTTAGCTATGCAGCATAAGTGCATGCAACCAAGGAGCACTCTCCAAGTTCCTAAAACTATAAAGAGTCCAGACGAACACGTATGTATGATACAATTTGCTGTAAGGAATTGCATTCACGTCAATGACACATTAAGCCAATGAGTTCAAAGAAGTAACATTCTCATGCGTTGGTCAAAGTATTTGGATTAAAAAAAAAAATGAACCAAGGTGGGCTTCGTCTCTTATTCTATATATGGACATGGGTCTAATATCCTAGACCCAATTGAAACTCTTATGCGAGATTCAGATTTACCATGGTAGGCTGTTCACATTGATGAGATGCCTCCAAATATTTAGCATTAACATGAAGACCACATGACGGATGAGAAGAACCGGCTGGCTTTGCAGGATTTTCGTTTTCTTTTGTAGAAAATTGCAATTCATCCTCAATCCTACCAAGCACATAGGAGGAGGAGAAGTGTGGTTGCCATGTGAGCGTAGGGAAGCTTGCAAGCTAGTATTTGCCTTAGTATATGTCCCGCAGAAGACCTGCAATAGGAACAAACATGTAAAATTATTAATTCAGAGAACAAAGTAAGTTTAAATCCAAAAATATAACAAGTTAGACTAGCGACTCGTAAGGTGTAGGAGGTGAGTAAACTTACATGATCCAGAACAGAATTTAGTTTAACTATTTGGCAAAAGTCCAAATGTGACAAAAAAGTTGAGAAGAAAAACTTCAATTAAACAACAAGCTCAAAGAATGACTTGTTATGAAAACACTCAGAAAACGAAAATAGTAGGGCAATGAAGACCAAGAAGTGAGATTTAAAACCCCCCACAATATTTCTAATTTTGCAGAGAGTAGCAAATCATTGCATAATATAGAATAGGAGCCTATAAGTAGCCAATAATGATAATTTCTTCGATCCTACAAACCAAAGAATGGAACAACACAGTTCGTGAGCAACATACATTTACATAACATCAAGATTTGAAAATTACAACAAGACCCAAAATTTCTTGCAACGTTCCCACGTGACTCGAATCACAACCTTGAGAATCTGATATGTTTTGTTAAGAGAGAGCTCTATTTGGAAATTTCGGTCATCGCAGAAAGAATTCAGAAGAAGAAGAAGAAAAGAAAAAAGAGTCGAACCTTGAGAATAATCCAGTCGCAGATGGCGCGGGCGATCCCCTCGGCGCTCCGCAGCTGCTGGTCGGCGACGATGCTGAGCTCCGTCGTGATTGTATGCTTCGATTCGGTCCTCAAGCTCTCCAGCAGCAGCAGCGAGCTGTAGATCGCCGCCACCTCGTCCGTCGTGACGGCTGCGCCCCTCCCCTTCTCTCTGATCTCCCTCGCTCTGGATAATTTTTAGGGTTAGGGTTTGGGATTTTTTTTTTGGGGGGGGGGGGGGGCCGGGGGGAGGAGGAGAGGTTGAGTGAAGGTTTGTTGGGGAGTGAGAAGGAGAAGAAAAAGGGTATTTGTTCCGTTACTTTGGGAGGTATTAAAAGACTTTGTTTGGGCGCGTGGCATGAACTTTTGTTTCTTGTTTTGTTTGACTGCACCTTCCATGTGTTGAAAGTTCTTTGAACCTTTTCTTTCTTTTCTTCGGCAAGAAACTAATTCCTAGGGAATATAAAATTCCTCTTAATAATATGTTCATATATCTCAAGGTTAATAATGAGCTGGATTGGTTCGGCCCGGATTTGACTGGTCCCAATCCAATCCGAGGGAGAGAATGGGTCAGGCCGACCCGGTTGTTCATATGGCTAACTCAGTCCGGACCAATGACCTGGTCTGCGGTGGACCGACTTAAACCGGTCTGGGTCTGGGTCGGTTCACAGCCAGCCCGATTATTATTTTCTTTTTTAATGTATAATATATATATATATATATATATATATATATATATATATATATATATATATATATATATATATATATATAAGTTAATAAATTTAAGTTAAAATTTATAAGTTATTTGTTACTAATTAATTTTTGTACAATTTGAAATTTATAAGTTATTTGTTAGTAGTTTTTTTTTATAATTTATATAAACTTTTTTGTTATATAAAAAATTTTATGATAAAATTTATATAGAAATTTATAAGTTGAAATTTAAATAGATATTTATATAACTTAAATTTCTTTATATAGAAATAAAGAAGTTAAAAGTCAAAAATAACAACATTAAGTAAAAAAAAAAAAGCTTAATTTGTTTTATTAATGCTAATAAAATTATAAATACATTGTAACATTAAGTAAGAAAAAAATAGAAACATGTAAATGATATTTTATTTACATAAAACTTGTAAAAAAATGTATAAGTCTTTTTTTTATTTTTCGTCATCCGTCGTCCGTCTTTTATTAAAGTTTACATTGTGAGGTATTAAAAGACTTTGTTTGGGTGCGTGGCATGAACTTTTGTTTCTTATTTTGTTTGACTGCACCTTCCATGTGTTGAAAGTTCTCTGAACATCACTTTTAGCATAATAATAAAGGCATAAAATTGGAACTACTGTTACATTGAACGGTTTACCGGATCGGTTCGATACAACTGTTTTTTCATATAAATATGATTATGATTACTTTTAAATATTTGAGCATAAATATTTGAGCATAATAATCAGGAATATGATTATTTTTAAATATTTGAGCATAATAATCAAAATTTTGTTCCGAATCACCTCCATAAGAATTGTTAGAGCCAGTACCATCCATATTTAAAAAAAAATAAGAGTAGAAAATATATTTATCTACCAACAAAACAAAAGAGAGAGGGAGGGAGGAAAAAGAATATTCAAAAATCAAAGACGAAAAATAACTATTATGTAAGTTGTTACTTGAAGCCTCCAAATTTTTTTTACATAAGTTGACTCAAGCACACTGCAGTTTGGCCTCCAGAGAGTTGTACTTCAGAAATTGATTGCTTAAAAAATTTTGTAAGAGAAGGAAGAAGAAATGTTGTTGTAATTAATTTTCATGATTCTTGGGCTATTTATAGAAATTGTTTGGGCCAAAATGACCCCTCATACCCTCAAAATATAGTTGTTATAAGGATATTTTGGTCATTTTAACAAAAATGACCAAAATACCCCTAAATCGTTCAAAACACTGCCACCAATTTGGGGGTATTTTGATCAAAATATTCCTCCAACGGATACCAAAAAAAATTCAACCGGGTCAGACCGGGCCTGAACCGGGCCTGGACCGGGCCAGTCTGGGACGGTCTGACCGGGCTCCAACAGTTAACTCGGGCCCGACCCGAACGTCAACCGGGCCGGACTTGGGGGTCGATATCTTGGACCCAGAACAGACCCTCAAGGAGTGTGGGTCGAGCCGGGCCGGTCCGTTGAACGGGTCCGGGACGGCCCAGACCGACGTTGACAGGGTCCGGGCCGGCCCATACCGGCGTTGACCAGGCCAGGGCTGGGCCAATTTACGGGCCGCCCGGCCGAATATGCACCTTGACATATATCTCTTGTTAACAATCACGGGCTAAACTTTATTATGGTAATGTGCACGTGCATTTTGTTCGTTCCTAGGAATCGAACTCGAGCAACCAAAAAAATATATCTTCCATCTTAATCACTTGAGTTAGAATTGTTTATTTGTACATAAATAATATTAGGTAGTTAAATAATTAGTTATTTTTTAGAAATAGTTAGTGGAGTATTTACAAACGGTTTAGACGGCTCAATTTTGAGCTGTTTCCAAGCCTCGTTATAAGAGTAGAGATAATTAGTGGAGTATTTGCATACGGCTTAGATGGCTCAATTTTGAGCCGTTTTTAAGCCTCAATAGATTTTTTCTTTGGTTCCATTGCTGCACACCATCTTGCGTGAAGCAGTTTCATTTGTGGCATAGAAAAAAAAATCTCGTCACTTCCAACTTCGACAAGATCGACAACTGTCTCCAACGTTGATCAACAACATCTATCGGAATAGGTCTAGATTGACGTCGATATTTCTTAATCTAATATGCACAAGGGAGGCCGAGCGAATGTCGATATGGACAACCGTAAACCTCTAGATCAAAACCCACGAACTTCGACCTACCTATCTCCTCATATAGTAAGGCCAATGTCTTCTGAGATATTACATGGGTTAAAGTATCCAAGAGGTATTCATTCTTATCTTCATGCTTTGCAATATTGAGGCTCATCTCAAATGATGTCTTAATCTCGTTCAACGTCGCATTTACTGTTAAATTTATAGCTGGCCATAAAGAGACAAAATTACCGACCGATGGCATTATATGTATTTTCATTTGCGTGTGATCCTTCGATCCGGTTGGTAGTGATTGTACCATAATGCTTCACCATATTCGTCAATGCTGAAACAAAATATTATTTATTGTGTTCTACCAAGTATCTTTGATATAAGGAATGCATTTCTGGTTACTCGTCTCCTACTTTTCTTTGAACATGTTCTAGGGTGTGTCATAACTGTCTCGGGTACTCGCTCGCGCTATACAAGATTCCAATCATTATAGAATTTCTCGAAGCTATTAGTAACGCGGCATGACCCGAACCGGGGTTGGCCCATGAGGTGCGATGTTGGACTGGGCCCATATGCCTTAAAAGAAAATTCTCATGTATGGCCTGAACCAATTCCAATTATCTACACCTCATGATCCCACCTCCTATCTGATGTAGGACTAAATTACCAACCCCATTGTCACCCGAAAATGAGATACAATCCAACAATCTCCATCTTAGCTTATTTTTGCTAGCTGAACAACCTTAGCACACCCCGGTTACCTTTGCTCGTTCCCACTAGCCGAGCACCCTTAGCACACCCCGGCTACCTTTGCTTGTTCCCGCTAACCGAACAACCTTAGCACACTCCGGCTACCTTTGTTCGTTCACGCTAACCGAGCACCCAAGAGATCCAACATATTGTCATCACGATCCGTTTGACCATAGAACCAAACCTGACACGTTCATCCACACCACCATTGTGTGCCAGCCAACTACAACATCTTGCTCCACCTTGGACTCATTAAATCCACCTTTAAAGCTAATTCGTATAGTTGATGCTCCTACTCCACCTTAAGAAGAGCATGTATAATCCATGAACATTCAGCACAATTTGTCTCGAACCAATTAGAGTCGCTCAAACCAGTCCCGTAACCTTGGGCTCTGATACCACTTATTGGTAACGCGGTATGACCCGAACCGGAGTTGGCCCATGAGGTGCGATATTGGATTAGGCCTATGTGCCTTAAAAGAAAATTTTCATGTAAGACCTGAACCAATCTCAATTATCTACATCTCGTAATCCTACCTCATATCCGATGAGAGACTAAATTACCAACTCCATTGTCACCCTCCTTTGAACGCTTAACCGAAAATGAGATACAATCCAACAGAAGCGTGCCATGTCAATTTTACTATCCACCTTCTCAAACTTGCTCTTGCATTATGCTTTGATATTGCAATTTATATGCCAAGAGCATAATAATCTGTGCGCGTGAGGAAATACGATAGTAAAATAATTTATTAAGGCATATTCTATGTCGGTAACAAAAACATAGGGCTCTCTGTGTCCTATATAAAGTGATTATAGTTTCCTTAATGCCCATGTATAATCATCAACTGTCTCACTCCTCATGAAACAAAAAGCATCTAAAAATGTTTTTTCGGTTGACGTAAATCCAACAATATAAAAAAAGGCACCTTGAATTTATTGGTCTTATATGTCACGCCCCGATTCCCGCAAGAGGGCCGATCGTCCTTGCTTGGCGCCTTGCGGGACCGATATTCCTCGCTTGGACGTGATGCAGTGCAAGCCTGAGTTGCGCTTGCATAAGGCCAAAGCTTTGAATAAGGGCAAGTAAGTTATTCAAGACGGAACCGGCAGAACAATATTGCATAAAAGTAAAGAAATACAATGGCATAAGAAACACAAGCTCTTTATTGATATTCAAAAGTGTTACAAGTGACGCATGGCCTAGATTACTTCGCTCAAGCTCTCTTTCTCTCGATTACAATAAAATTGTTCCATACATTCTATCCATTTATACAAAAGCAGCTCAAAATATCTCGATACGGCTCAAGGTATCGACTTCAGATTTCTGGGTCCTGGGGATGAGGCTCTACTAACGCTTCTACGGACGGTCCAGTATCTATGAACAAGCAAAGTAGTGGGGCTCCGTACTTTGGGGAAAGTATTGGTGAGTATAAAATTAACGAACAGAAGCAACACTCTCTAAAACCAACACTAAGTAAGCATGTGGTAAAATATTATATTACTAGTGATCTTGCTAGTTTTTCATAGGTTCATTGCATGCAGCACAGGATCAGAGTCAATTTACTTCTTTCAAAAATATATCTTTGAAAACAGTTTGCATATACAATATATTTTTACATGCTATAGGGACAATGTTCTATCGTGTAGTGCGCAGCATGTATCGTGAGCCATATTCATTTAACTCTTAGGAACATAAGCTATCTCTAGTGGACTATTCATTTTAAATCAAGACAAGTGCATCAAGTGGACTATTCAATTCAGTTCAATGGACAACAGCATATTCAAGTAAAACAGATACATATTATTTAGCATTTATGATAAGGAACATAAGTAATACAAGTAATCACTTATTCAGTGATCCTTACCCATCGCCGAACGGTTATCTCTGCAGCAGACATACAAGTTAACAATAATTTACATATATAAATAAGGTTCTATTTCATGTTCGTCCCTGCATCAAACAGTTAGGTATGCAAGAAGGCTAATATATCATGTGCCCTAACTATATGATGGCCCATGGAAACCCCTGATTAGAAATTAGGACGTTCAAGGTCATCTCACTAATAGACTGACACCCTTTCTCAATCCATGAATAGGATGTCCTGTCCTCTCCTAGGTCGAACGATTCACAATTCCCCATGAACCAATTAAGAGGGTACATTCTTGTGCACAAGTTTATCCAGATCGATGCATGAATACACTTCTATCAGATAACATACAATGCAAGCAAGAAAAAAAATCAAGGAAACTCTTCTATATAACAATCTATATTGATGTACGGGGCACGTAACCATCAATTCTCTTCTTCTTACTTAGCCTAATACTCGATGTACGGGGCACGTAACCATCGATGTACAGGGCACGTAACCATCGATGTACAGAGCACGTAACCATCGAGTACTGGCCTATATCATCTCTTGTTTCAGATCAAGCAATTCAAACAATTATATCTTTTATACAGTATGATCAATGAATTATTTTCAAGCAATTTTCTAGTAAAGCAAGCATGGAAGCAGTTCTTCTATCTCCTTTTGACAATCATGTAGTTCTACTCTAGTTTAGCATACGATACAAAGACAAGTTCAAGCAATATTTTACTCTTTCTTATTAGCAAGGCAATGGTTTGTTCAATAACCGTGTAAGTGTGACCTAGCATGCAATATTTTATACTTTTACTAAGCATGACAAGGTTCATTCGAGAGCGATGATCGTATAACTTAGCATACAATATTTTATTCTTTTCTTAGCATGGCAAGGGTTTATTTCAATGACAAACAATATGAGTTCTCTTATTAAGCATGCAGAGTCAGGTTCTATCATTCTTCTTATGAAAACTATCTCCTTAGAACAAGCAGTATAAAACTCAGATTAATTATTAAGGCGTGCAAGAATCAGAGAATGAAGTTCTGTCCACTCACCCAGATTAATCGTCTTGTGTTTCGAACGGAAAACTCTTTGAGAAGACTTTCGCTCGAACCATCAAAGCGATATATATTGTATATAGTGCCAACGCGAAGCAGGGGACTACATTATATGTGCAATCAAGGACCAATAGTCAGCGAAGGACTTGGCAAGTGTGTACAATCAGGAATCCCAAGACATTGATAGAACTTTATTATTATGTGGATGTGTTCTATGGTACTCCACATAGTGATTCTCGCCAAGCAACTTCAACACTTGTTGTATCGCCATTCTTCCTTTCTTACTATGAGATTTTGATCTCGATAAAGCGTTTTCATTGTTGACTTGTTTGTATCGTAATTCTGTCACATGATAGAATAAAGTTTTTGGGTGCAACTCCGACAAGGAAAAGTTCTTCAACTAGCTTCCTCTCATCATTCTTCAATCGTCCCACATACGGATGTCCCATTAGTGTATCGGCAATATGATGATTGTGCATTCCATTCTTGACTTAATTTGACTATCCACTTTTTATCGTATTCGCCTACAATTGTCATCTTGAATTGACATCCATATTTCTTTGTCCCAACGATTTTCTCCTTGCCTTTTATGTCGGTAAGTGTATCTTTTCTACGATGATGCCTAAAGAAACAACCTCTTTCACATCCAAGTTCTAAAAAAAATTGGCTCGACCAGGATTTAATCAATATTGGGCGTGTGTCATGAACTTTTGTTTTGCATAAGTTCTTTGAACTTACTTTCTCTTCCTCGGCATCTTTTGGGCCTCGTTTGGTCCTTAGAAATAGAAAGAAAGAAAATTGATTTTTTGTTTTCTTTCTTTTGAAAAAATTATAATTCTTATTAAAAAACATTTCTATTGTTTAAAGATCCGAGAAATTGTATGGGGTGAGTGAGGGAATAATTGTCCTCCCTATTTTTCTTTCTCTTAGGAATAAACTCATTTTCTTTGGCATTCAAACACATAAAAGAAATAACTTTCCTTTCCCAAGATCCAAATTCAGCGAACCAAACAAGGCTTTGGAAATTCTATTTAATTATAGGAAATTTAATTCTCGAGAATATAAAATTCCTAGAATAATATTTGTATTACTCTTTCTAACAACCATTGGCTTATCTTCATTAGGGATTATAACAAGCTTTAGTTTATAGTGTTTCGATTGTAAGAATTTGGCTCTCACACAACTCATGAGTATACATGGACTTTTTGGGTGAAAAGTTTGGTGTATGGTTCTATGACATGTATTACGGAAACACAGACACTTTAATAAGAGGAACAAATTTATATCCTAGCGTGTCGGATATACGATACGCCCTTAACATGACCCCCGATACATTATCCTTTGAGTATTCTATTTTGGGGAGTGAGTAATGACAAGAAAAAAGATTTTTGTTTCTTGAAGGTGTTATATTGGGGACATTAAACGAGTTTGGATGCGTGGCATGAATTTTATTTTTTGGACTTGACTTATGTCACCTTGTGTTGAAAGTATTTTGCATTTTTTCTCTTCTCCTTTTTTCTTTCTTCTTCCTCTTCCTCTTCCTCTTCCTCTTCCTCTTCGATATCTTTTGGATCTTCTTACATGAATGTACAAATAACATACTTTGGTTTATTATACTCCGAGTGTAAGTATTCAGTTGTCACACAATGCACGAGTATACATGGACTTTTTTGTTGAGAAGTTTGGGGTATGATTCTTTACATGTACCATAGAAGCACATATACTTGAACATTGTTTCCTATAGTATCGAATATGTGATACGTGCTTGACATGTCTAAGATATGTTCTTTGAATATCCCATTTTGGGGAGTGAACTGAGAAGGAAATGATATTTCACTATAAAAACAAAGCGACGACGAAAAAACATGTCTGTTTTTTTGGGGCTAGGGGAAGGAGAGATTGAGTGAAGGTTTTGGGGAGTGAGAAGGGAGAAGAAAAATGGTGCTCATTTTTGAAAGCCGTTAATTTGGGAGGTATTAAATGAGTTTGGGCGCGTGGCATAAAGTTTTGAAAGTTTTTGAACTTTTTCTTCTCCTCTTCCTCGGCATCTTTTGGAGCTTCCATTTAGGCATGCTTTTGGTTCACGAAAACAAGGGTTAGAAAAGGAAAGTCATTAATTTCCTATGTTTGGATCACTATCAGAATAAGTCAAATTAGCGACGTCTCAAAACATCGTTAAATGGCCAAAAAATGTCGCTAGATAATTTTAGCGGCGTCTTTAGTGACGTTAAGTTGAAGTCGCCTTTCAATTAGTCGCTGATCAAGAAAATGTCGCAAAACATCGCTATTTTGACGTTTTCTAGCGACGTCAATGCGTCACTATATTAGTGACGTAGAGCGAGCAACGTTGCTAAGTTAGCGACGTCTTGT
The DNA here is from genome assembly GCA_036927795.1 of Iris macrosiphon. NCBI lineage: Eukaryota > Viridiplantae > Streptophyta > Magnoliopsida > Asparagales > Iridaceae > Iris > Iris macrosiphon. Next base: position 180,030,356 of record JAYESA010000009.1, read on the forward strand.
TTGTCGCTATATGTCGCTAAATTTTTTCTTTTTAGTGACATTGTGTGATGTATTTAGCGACGTTATATTAAAATTGTAATACTGCCATGTCAGCAATTTATGATGGTCAACGACGTATTTAGTGAAGTATATAGCGACGGGGATAGCGACGTATACTTTGCGACGTAATTAGCGATGTATGTAAACGTCACTAAACGTCGCAAAAAATGTCGCTAACGATACAGTAAAAAAATAAAAAAAATGAAAATTGAATTATTTCCAAACCATTCTTCCTGTAATTTATGAATTCACAATTTGTACAAATAGACCCGAAGCAACCCTCCGTTGAATTTGCTGGGTTCGTCGACCCCCTTCGGTTGAACACTCAACACCGATAAATTAACATACATTTAATATGAATAATATAGTAAAATTTAAAGAAAATGAAATATTGAGATTACAAACCGAGTAAGGACAAAATCACGTCGTAAAAAATATAATAAATATCCACACAACTGAGTCTGAAAGCCTCATCCTAAAGAATACAAGAAAATGTCTGAATACCTCAAAAATAAAGAATATTCATAAATGACCAAATATCATAGGTCTGAAACACAAACAATGAATAAATGGTCATAACTACGACTATTGCGGATCTGCAGGAGGATGACTACCGGCGTGCATCATGGATAAGAATAGATCATACTGCTTCGTAAAATCGATACCGATGTCGATCGAGAAGAAAGTGACGTCGGTGGAGTCTGTGTCGATGAAGGCGCACCAGGAGGACGTATCTGCTCCAACTCTGTTAGTCGATGGTTGTATGAATCCATGGTAGATAACAACCTCGTACTGCTATGAACCATTGAATCCTGCATCATCGTCATTCTCTCGCCCATAGACAACTGTGATGCCTGCAGCTCCGTCATGATGCGCTCTGTCGACGCTCTAAGATCAAATGTCATATCCCGAAGCTTTGTGATGCTGTGCTCGAGCATATCAAATCGTGCGATGAGTGTCACATCATCCGCCTGCGGCTGGGACAGGGGCTGCTCCTCCATCCTTTGTAGCAACTCGTCACGGAGAGACATAATCTGACGGTCAACGGTCTCCTGGACTCGAGCCGTCGACTGCTAGGGCTGTGGGGAATGCGCACTTGTCGGGGAGGCCCTAGATGACTATGTTGCAACCAGGGCGCCATACGATCCTGTACCATAGTACGTACCCCTCTGGATACCACCAGTGGCGGTCACCCATAGCTCGTCCGCCGACGGAGCTGGAAAGGGCTGCAAGAAAGTACCAGCCTCTCCCGTTGCAGGTGCACTAGTAGTCACCCGCTCACGCAGCCTAAGATACTCGGCCTAAAAAATTTTGGATACTCGATAATTGCCTAAGTTATATTAAAATTAACACAAAGTAAATTAATACTTACATAGGTCTGCGAGACCCTCTCATCAATGAGACTCTCGCCCTTTTGATGGGTGACCAGGAAGACGGTCACCAAGTTTGCATCCTCACCCTCTATACCTGTTAAAAATATAATATTTAGTACTAAAATTAAATATTTTTTCCATCTAGTATTTTATCGTACTTGCATTAAAATAATATATCTGAAATAAAAGATATACCAAACAACAAAATTTAATCATCGGAATCGAGCTACCACACCACTTTGCTGCCTTCCGTTTAGCCGCCTTGGCATTCTCAGACCTTTCCTTGTACCCCGGATCGTCGAATCTAGCCCTCATCGCAGTCCACTGCTCAGGCGTAATCCAACCTTGGATCAATTTTCCAATGTGATCACGAGTCTTCTGGTCATCCAGAGCATCATGGATTAGCTTGGCGACAACGACAGAAAATATCTGCTCGATTAACTCGGCCTAGTGCAGAGGATATAAATATGTTTGCTACAATAAGTAATTTAGTAAGTTATATAATATGCATAAATTAGATGATTGATATAATATACTTTTACCTTGAAGTACGCAAACCAGATCGCCTTTCTCTCCTCTGGAGCTTCAGAGTAGTTGATCCAAGGACCACCATAGTTGTTCCTCGGAAAGAGACCCAGGCGTCTCTGTACCGACGAGGGACGATATTTATATAGAGATAATTATTTTTATCAAAAAAGTTAATATATGATGAATAAATAAATACACGATATATATGATGGTAAACCATCTAATTAACTTATTTTATACCGTCGACCCAAATCTCTGTCATCGTCTCCTCCGGAGGTGCGCATGGAGGATCTAGCTGATGCTGGGACAACGTCGGCTCGACCTCCTCCATATGTTCATCTGTCTCCATGGTTTCGTCAGAAGGAGGAATGCTGGACGAGGGAGTACTATCATGCCTGGAACTACTCATCCCAGGAGTGATGCCACGTAACATCATTGCAGTCGAAGATTTGACTGGTCGATATACTAGAGTACTAGGCGACGAGGATCCAGAACCAACAGTGGGCAGTACCGGAGGAGCACTCCGTCTACCTCGGGACCTGTCGAATCCTCCGCGTCATCCTGTCATACCTGATAACAATATATGATGAATAAAGAAAAACACAAATATATAGTACATTCTATAATCAAAATGTTATGCATATCTCACAATATTCATAGTGCACAGTAAATAACTAGTGATGTCCCAAGTCTAAATGGATAGTACATTCTACAGTCAAAATATAATATATATCTTCGTCAAAATAGTATATTCTACAGTCAAAATATAGTACATTCTACAGGTAAAATATTTTATTTTCAATCATCTTCAGAAAATTTATCTTGTTCGCCTTCCTCGTCCTCCTCTTCCTCTTCCTCCTCATCTTCACTTTCATCTACTCCGTCTTTGTCTTCATCTTCCTCTTCGGATAATTCTATATCTTCTTCATTATTAGTCGTGTAATGAGTAACTTTCGTTGGGTCCACATCTACAATATTTGTTACAAGAGGTAGCTCATCCTCCTGATAAGCTATTTTGTCTACGTCAAAGGTATTTTTAGCTTTAGTCTTGCATACTGCCCACCAATCTGATCTCGCTGTCCCCCGTCTAAGATAAGTTATGAAGTACACGAGCTGAGCCTGACTTGATAGGATAAATGGTTCGTAGCCTTGATACTACGCTTGTAGTTTATATCCACAAGACCATGCTTGTCAATTTTCCAATCTTGATCTTGAATCGGATCGAACCATTCACACTTGAATAGCACGATCTTAGCAGGTTCCGTGCCATAATTATATGTCAACTCCATAATCTCTCGTAAGATGCCGAGGAAATTATTGCCTGGATCGACGTCTTTGTAGTTCGAAGATTTGATACACAAACAAATATTTTTTGTGGAATCAAGATCCAGAAAGTTGTCTCTGATCGGAGCATTTGTTGACTTGAACCTAAACCCATTCACATAATAACTTGGTCATATTTTGACGACAGTAATTGGTCCATTGGCTAGAGTTCTAATAGATTCACTCTCGAGTGTTATTAGACGATCGACATAAATACCAAAGTAGCGATAGTAAGTTATTTATTGTGCAAGTGCATACAGAAAATGAGAGACAAGCTCCTTACATATGCGCCAAACCAAGAAAGAAAATGCCGTCTTATTTCTTGTTCTACTTCTTCGTCTGTTATATAGGGTCTAACTGACCTCAGCTCATCATTATATATGCTGAAAAATAATGAAGCAACCGCTGATTAGTAGCATAATAGTAGCTTATACTATTACATTGAGATAACGTAAACGTGGACGTATTAATTATTTACCCCTCTAGCTTCTCCACTTCATCCTCGTCCCAATTGAGTAATATATATAACTAAGCAGCCCTTAGCTTATCGTCATTCAAATATCTCTTCTTTATTTTTCTCGAAGGCTTTTCGGACTCATTGAATACTTTCAGTATTGCATCATTATATTCCCGATATCCGTCATCGTTTCTCGAAGCTCTCGTTCTATTAGTAGCAACATGAGGTTTGAAATACATCGAACAAAAGTTTGTAATCTCCTCGAGAACATAAGCTTCACAAATAGAGCCCTCAACCCGTGTCTTATTTTTTATCTTTCTCTTTAGGTGATTCAGATGCCGCTCGAAGGGGTACATCCACCGATAACTGACAAGACCACCAATACGTGCCGCATAGGAAAGATAAATTCGCAAATGCTCCATAGAGTCGAAGAATCCAGGAGGAAACACCTTCTTGAGCTTGCACAGTATTACCGCAATATCCTTCTCTTGCTTTTATAGACAACCGACGAGCAACTTAGTAGAACAAAGATCTCTGAAGAATATGCTGAGCTCTGTCAATGGATCCCAAATGACATGCGATAAGAATTTCCGAAATGCAATCGAAATTAACCTCTCCATGAATACGTGACAATCGTGGCTCTTCATATCTGCCAGTTTGTTCTCCTTGAGGTCGACGCATCTTCTCAAGTTTGACACGTACCCGTCTGGAAATTTTAGACCATGAATCCACCTACAAAGTTGTAACACCCCGTTCGTTCTAGCGGACTGCCGACTCAAACGGCAAAAGTGCAACTGTCCCGACCCACTTTGCCTCAAACGAGACTTGTCCCTACAGGAATCCCGACTTAGGCTTTCAGAGGCTCTCTTGACGTATCGCTCTACCGATGCAAATCATCGCTAAGGTGGGTGGCTACGGTGAACTTGTCTTTGCTTAGCCAGCACACATAAAATCTGGAATGTTCATGCTAGTCGCTAGGTGATTCACCCCCTGCATGCTAATAAATCCAACGCACCTAGCTAAGGAAATAATCCCAACTTGTATTGCTTATGCTAGAACATGAAAATTGAAATACTGCTTGTATTCAAACCCTCGCATGCTAAGTCCCTAACGGTTTCATCTCTCGGCTTACCTTCGGATCCGAGCAAACGTGTTTACTTATGTTCCTTAGAAACACATGCTTGCCTGCTACGAATGTCTAACGTTATTATATTGTGCAATGTATAAGCTCAATCCCGAATGCATGAATGGAACATAGATGCAATATAAATGAATCATGCAATACTGCTTGTCTTGTACTCACGTAGCCTCCGGGCGATAATCACGTAGCCTCCGGGCGATAAATCACGTAGCCTACGGGCGATAATCACGTAGCCTTCGAGTGATAATCACGTAGCCTCCGGGCGATAATCACGTAGCCTCCGGGCAATAATCACGTAGCCTTCGGGCGAATGAATGTTATTGTTCGATCATGGACAACTTGTGCATAAGGTATAGTTTCTGCGAGCGGCTGCTGGGGCACTGGCACCGTTCCAGCTCTGGATGAAACTCACGTTTAGTCTCACGTACTTGGACGGGGTGGTATGCGGCGCCTCTCATATTTGCACGTAGCAAACCATCTTCGTCACAGACTAAATCCTTTATGGCAATCAAGCTAGTGATCATCAAGTATATTTGAACCTGTTGTATATTAACTTGTGTCTTCGTGGCAGGGAAGGCAGGGTAAGTTGTGCAGGTGATTCAGATAGTCAGGTAAAAGACACCGAACGGTGTCAAGTATATTTTAAGTAAATTATTGTATGCAACACACCTGATACTCCTGTAAATCATATACTTGTAACGTGATCTTGCCTACAACATCGTGCTTGCATATGCTATGCCTCTTGAATGTTATACTTGCCCGTGCATGAATTAATAATGTTTGCCTTGGACAGGGAAGGTAAAATGGTAAGTCTCGCCGTGTTTCCTCTAACATCGCATGGCGCACTGCCACACGAGTTAGGCCATTCAAATATTGCATGAAACTGATCCTAAGGCAACTAGAAAGACAACTTAATAGTTGTGCACGGAACCTGTATTACGTGTTTGGATTTGTCGAGCGGGCGAGTAGCTTCCCCACCAGTGCATTCAATGTACTGATAATCCACCAGTTTGTATGCAGGGTGCGGGAGAACCTCGTTCGGTGCGGATGCCTCCTTCGTGCGTGCTAAGGTGTGAAGATCACTCTGAAGCAATGGTGCATCCGGAACAGAAGCACATATACAAGACATGATATTGTGAACATCGTCTGAACATCGTCTGTACAATCAATCCACAAATTATAGCCACTTGGTACGCTTTTACTATTTCAAAGAGAGAGGCTTGAGCGACTTATAATCTCGGCTATACGTCGCCTGTAACACTTGTTTATATCAATAAAAGAGTTGCTTTACTTTAACTTGTGTTTCAATGCTTTGCTATATTGTCGACTCAGTGAACCTGTTATCAAATCGCTATGCGTTTATGACTCCGCTGCACTCGGACAATCTGTGCGACTCTGTGTCTTAGAACTTTTACCGCCAGCCAATAGACTACAGCCTTGCACGGGCGTGGATCACGCTCATGCGGCATCACGCCCGGATGGGTCAACCGATCGTTCCGCGGAAGCGCTGGCGAGGGTGATTCCCGCCTAGCGGGAACGATCAATTTGCCTGCGGGAGATCGGGACGTGACATGTTGGTATCAGAGCCTGGGTTCTATGCCTTTGGACTTCGATTCGATATCTCTGTTTCGAAAGTTCGTTCATGGGTTATATGCATGCTCTCTCTCAATGCCTCGATGGGATGTTCCAATAATAAGTCTAAATACTTTCAAAATGCATTTTGAATGATATGCTTGCTTGTATGATTGTGTACTGCGAGTGGCCTTTGTGCCAACCTGTGCGAACCCTTGAGAGTATCGCTAGTAGCTTGTCCGATTTCACTAACTCTAAGTTTGGTTGAATGCATCTATTCGAGGGACGCCTTGAACTAGTGCACCATCCAAGACTTAAGAAAAGGTGAAACTCGAGTGCTAAGACTTCGCTATCACTAAGCTGGTTGACGTGCTCACGCTAGAAGTGTACTTCGAAAGTGCGCACGATCCAGTCTAAGCGATATGCTGATTTCGACGCTTGTGCAAGTGAATATCCAAATAAACAAGTGCAACGACTTGTCTAGGATTGCCTTAACCCTAGATTACTGCTTGTCCTCAGTAAGTCTCGAGGATGAGACTTTTTCTGAGTTGGGTAGGATGTAACACCCCGTTCCGTTCTAGCGGACTGCCGACTCAAACGGCAAAAGTGCAACTGTCCCGACCCGCTTTGCCTCAAACGAGAAGCAAATGATATCCAGACTTGTCCCTACAGGAATCCCGACTTAGGCTTTCAGAGGCTCGCTTGACATATCGTTCTACCGAGGTGAATCATCGCTAAGGTGGGTGGCTACGGTGAACTTGACTTTGCTTAGCCAGCACACATAAAATCTGGAATGTCCATGCTAGTCGCTAGGTGATTCACCCCCTGCATGCTAATAAATCCAACGCACCTAGCTAAGGGAATAATCCTAACTTGTATTGCTTATGCTAGAACATGGAAATTGAAATACTGCTTGTATTCAGACCCTCGCATGCTAAGTCCCTAACGGTTTCATCTCTCGGCTTACCTTCGGGTCCGAGCAAATATGTTTACTTATGTTCCTTAGAAATACATGCTTGCCTGCTACGAATGTCTAACGTTATTATATTGTGCAATATATAAGCTCAATCCCGAATGCATGAATGGAACGTAGATGCAATATAAATGAATCATGCAATACTACTTGTCTTGTACTCACGTAGCCTCCGGGCGATAATCACGTAGCCTCCGGGCGATAAATCACGTAGCCTACGAGCGATAATCACGTAGCCTACGGGCGATAATCACGTAGCCTCCGGGCGATAATAACGTAGCCTTCGGGCGAATGAATGTTATTATTCGATCATAGACAACTTGTGCACAAGGTATAGTTCCTGCGGGCGGCTGCTGGGGCACTGGTACCGTTCCGGCTCCGGACGGAACTCACGTTTAGTCTCACGTACTTGGACGGGGTGGTATGCGGCGCCTCTCATATTTGCACGTAGCAAACCATCTTCATCACAGACTAAATCCTTTATGGCAATCAAGCCAGTGATCATCAAGTATATTTGAACCTGTTGTATATTAACTTGTGTCTTCATGGCAGGGAAGGCAGGGTAAGTTGTGCAGGTGATTCAGATAGTCAGGTAAAAGACACCGAACGGTGTCAAGTATATTTTAAGTAAATTATTGTATGCAACACACCTGATACTCCTGTAAATCGTATACTTGTAACGTGATCTTGCCCATAACATCGTGCTTGCATATGCTATGCCTCTTGAATGTTATACTTGCCCGTGCATGAATTAATAATGTTTGCCTTAGACAGGGAAGGTAAAATGGTAAGTCTCGCCGTGTTTCCTCTAACATCGCACGACGCACTGCCACACGAGTTAGGCCATTCAAATATTACATGAAACTGATCCTAAGGCAACTAGAAAGACAACTTAATAGTTGTGCACGGAACCTGTATTACATGTTTGGATTTGTCGAGCGGGCGAGTAGCTTCCCCACCAGTTCATTCAATGTACTGATAATCCACCAGTTTGTATGCAGGGTGCGGGAGAACCTTGTTCGGTGCGGATGCCTCCTTCGTGCGTGCTAAGGTGTGAAGATCACTTTGAAGCAACGGTGCATCCGGAACTGAAGCACATATACAAGACATAATGTTGTGAACATCGTCTGTATAATCAATCCAGAAATTATAGCCACTTGGCACGCTTTTACTGTTTCAGAGAGAGAGGCTTGAGCGACTTGTAATCTCGGCTATAAGCCGCCTGTAATACTTGTTTATATCAATAAAAGAGTTGCTTTACTTCATCTTGTGTTTTAATTCTTTGCTATATTGTCGACTCAGTGAACCTGTTATCAAATCGCTATGCGTTTATGACTCCGCTGTACTCGGACAATTTGTGCGACTCTGTGGCTTAGAACTTTTATCGCTAGCCAATGGACCATGGCCTTGCACGGGCATGGATCACGCTCGTGCGGCATCACGCCCGGATGGGTCAAGCGATCGTTCCGTGGGAGCGCTGGCAAGGGTGATTTCCGCCTAGCGGGAACGGCCGATTTGCCTGCGGGAGATCGGGGCATGACAAAAGTCTCCCTTTATCCTCTTTCTCCAGTGAGAAAACTGACTTAGGCTGCTTTAACTTTTCATTCCCCTCCTCTATCAAATGCAACGCAGAACGCCTACATATTTCTTCTAAGTCTAACCTGGCCTTCGGATTATCTTTCTTCTTCCCCTTTACCTCTATTACAGTATTAATTATGTTATCAACTACATTCTTCTCGATATGCATGACATCAAGGTTATGTCTGATCAGATTGGTGCTCTAATATGGCAGATCCCAGAATATACTTCTCTTTGTCCAGTTATGGGTGCGACCAAATCCGTCACACTTGTACCCCTTAGCAGGCTCTTCGATAGCACTTGGTAAATTTTTTACCTCTTCCCATATCATGTATCTGGGCCAGCTTGGTGGTGGATTGGCCTTCTCTATAATGCCCACACGAAAAGCATTCATGTTCCTCCGGTACGGATGATCCTTGGACAGAAATTATCGATGACAATCGAAGAAGCACGATTTGCCTCCGTGTTTCAAACAAAAAGCCTTAGTGTGGTCCATGCAATACGGACATGAGAGACGACCATGAGTGCTCCATCCTGATAACATTCTATAGGCCAAAAAATCGTTGATGGTCCACATAAGTGCTGCCCTCATCTGAAAATTTTGCTTTGTGGAAACACCGTACGTGTTGGAACCTACTTCCCATAGCTGATTCAACTAATCTATCAAAGGCTGTAAATATACATTTATGTTCCTCTTCGGATTATTCATACCCGGGATAATAACGGTTAGGAATATATACGGAGTCTTCATGCACATCCAAGGCGGTAGATTGTACGGAGTGACAATCACAGGACAATACGAATGCTGGGAGCCCGAAAGTCCGAATAGGGTAAAACCATCGGAGGACAGCCCCAATCTGATATGACGCGGATCCGAAGCAAAATCTAGATACTCTTGATCAAAGTGCTTCCCTGCTTCTCCATCGGATGGATGATCCAATACTCCTTTGATCTATTTTCGCCTATGCCAACTCATGTTTTCTGCAGTCTCCTTCACCATAAACAAGCTCTGCAATTACGACGTCAAAGGCAAATAGTCCATCGAATCGGTAGGCTTTTTTGCACCAACAGACTCTTCTCTTCCAGTGGCCTTGTAGCGATCAACACCAAAGAATCTGCACGCATCTTCATCCTTATCGTCTTTGTAGTACAACATGTACCCATTGCGATATGCATCAATTTTCTCGTATCCTATCTAGAGCGATCTCACCATCCTCTTAGATCAGTAGAAGTCTTTAGGCAACTTTGCACCCTCTGGTAAGATCTTTATAATCAAATCCATCAGTCGGTTATAGCATTCTTGCGACATGTTAAAATCGGACTTGATGATCAATAATTTTGTAACTACCTCCAATGGTGAATGGTCCTCACAACCAGGATATAATAAAGTTCTTGCATTCTCCAGCAACTCCATGAACTTTGCAGCATCGATATTCGGTGCCTCCTCAGCTGCATCATGATTGTCCGAATCGAAACTATGCTCCGCTGCATCAAAAACCATGTTCACCCACCCTAACCATGTTCATCCACCCGTCGTCGTAAGCAGCATGGTTGTGGACATCCATATACAGCTCCACATAGGGCTCGGACTCTGATGCTAAAGACACAAGTTTTTCGTGTGCGGTCCACTGATAGAAGCATGAAATATGTGACTTTTGTAGATGTAAACCCCCTCGACCAGATTCCAGTATTTTAGGATTATTTTTCACAATTTAGGATTTGTTGTAATATTTTAATTTATTTTGCTTACATATCCTATTGACTTGTGCACATGTCCATCACCTAATTATTTGGAGCTTTATCTTGACTGTTATCCCCGAACGAAGTTCGCATACCTCTCCTAGACATGCCAGCCTACTATCCTGCACTTTGTGCAACTCCCAGATACTTAGTTTTGAGCCTCGTATGAGACGCACAAATCTCGTTGCAAACGTCCGTATTTAATTCCTATTTTAAATCCCAGACCTGTACCCATCCCTGTTCCAATAGCAATTTGAGGCCCAACATGCACCCGTTTTTTCCAGACAAAAATACGTTATTTTTCTACACTGAGTATACTATATTTAGTGTATTGACACCGTAGAAAAATTATGACCCTACCTGCCTCTAAATAATTAGAGAACACCGTGCGCAGTATTTATTAATTAAATAAATACGATGACCGTATCACCCAGAAAACCAGGCCCAGTCCCTGCCCAGACTCACCCCCACCCCCTCGGGACCCTCGCACAGCTTTTTCCTTCAATTCGGTGAAATTTAGAATTTTCGGGAATCGGGAATTTTCCGAGACAATTTTGTAATTGCGTAATTTCCCAAAATAGGACCTTTGCGCAATTTATGAAATTACAGGGACTTTTCTACAAAATTTGCACATGAGGTGTCATCCCCTGATTGGCCGGTGAACGTGCACCATCCATTCCAAAAGGAGTCCAGATTCAATGTATTTACATAAGTAAATATCCTAATTGATAATTTACAATTTAGCCCCTAATTAATTTCCTATAAAAAAATAAGAAAAAGAAAATAAAATAAGAAAATCCTAAACCTACCCTGGCCGCAGCAACCCCCCCCCCCCGGGCCGGCGGCGAGCTCCCTTGCCGGAGCGGCAACCCCCCCGGCCGCAGCGGCAAGTCGCCCCCGCCCACGGCGAGGCTCCCTCTTTCCCCGCTGGCCCCCTCTCTCCACTCTCCTCAGCTTCCCCTCTTCCCCTGATCTCACCCATGGCCGGAGCGGCGAGCGCCCCTGCCGGCGACGAGCCGACTCCTCGTCGGACCCGACCCCCCCGGCCGCTCTCTCCCCTCTCCCCCTCCCGCTGGGCCGAGCCCCTCTCTCTCCTTCTCCCCAACCTCCTCCTCCTCTCTCCTCCGGCCCATCCTAGTTCGCCACCACCGCCATCATCACCGTCGCCATCTCCTCCACTCCGCCACTCGCCACCCCCCCGGCCGCCCTTCCTCCTCTTTCCTCCACCTCCACCCCCATCTCAGGCCGCCGCCACCACCATCCTCCACCACCAGCACCAACGCCACCACCATGACCCACTCCTTCTCCTCCTCCTCACCATGGAACTCCTCCCCCTAACCCTAACCTAGCCCGAGCTGCCACCCCCCGGCCGCTGAGCTCAGCCCAGCACCCAGCCGCCTTCCACCTGACTTCTCCCCCACTGCGGCTTCAGACTCCGGCCACTGTCCAGCTCCGACTCGCTGTGCAGACTCCGACCAACTCCTGAACGATGCCCAGAGCTCCTCCGTCGACGAGTCGACGACCCCGGAGCCCTAGCCGCAGCGCCGTGCCCGGAAGCCCCGCTGACCGACGAGCTTCGCCTGAGCGCCTCCGGCGAAGCCCCGGCGAGTCTCCACTGGACTCGGACTGGACACAGCAGCTGGACACGGCCCGGACACGTCCAGGATACGAAACAGTCCCCCAGACACAGAGAAAATTCATTCCACGGAGCCCTGTTCAGGTAACCCGTTCTATCTCCTCGTAGTTCCGTTTTTAATTCCGTCAATTGTGACACGTAGGCTATGTGACCCTCTCGGTGCCCGTGCAACCCGCTCGGTACATCGCGTCCTGTGGCGATCGCGGCACGCGATCCAAAAACAGGAAAAACAACGACCCGATTCACCTCGGAACTGGGTACGCCCCGCCAAACGGGACGACTTGGTCGCACGCGGTCTTTACCGAAATGTGCGCGACGTTGATACGGACGTGTAGGAATTCGGAGAAGTTGATTTGGTTGTGCGTGCACACCGGAATCAACGCGTATCCGCCGACACCGCCCCGTATCCGTCAGTTCTGGAACACGCTGCAACTTTGTGTATACACGTCGGATTGAAACGAAACTTGCGCCATTGGACTCGTAGCAATACGCTGGTCCTATGATCCAAGTTTGGTTTAATTCTGAGAACGTTGACAAAATCCCGTATCGTGGGCCCCACAGGCTCCACTTGACGGGCGATTTTGTGACCGGCTCATCGGAATCCGATTTTGGAAGTTCCGTTGGGTTCGTATCATCGTTCCTGACTTGTTGATACTAAGTTTGGCGAATTTGGAGACCTTTGACCCTGACACATTTTTCGGTGCAAAGCGGCCCACATGTGGACCCCGCTTTGACCAGAAACTGTCATTTTTGCCCCTGTGTCCAAATTGGACGAAAGGACAGGCGTTTCTAGCTATTTGATATTTTCTGAGACTGTTAGTGATGTTTATTTCAGTATCCGGAGACATTCATTCTGAGATCAGAGTTTCTGACACTTGGTATTTGACATCTGGACATTATATTCGCAGCTCTCCTGCCAGGCAAGTATACCTTGCCTTGTTGTACTGTTTAAATTCAGTTATTGTTAGTTACATGTTTATTTATTATATAAATGTGCGCGTCCGAGAATACTCGGGTGCAGTCAACGAAGGCGTTGACGTTAGGATTGTATCTGACCTAGTGTCTAGTAGACCCACCTAAAGTTGTGAAGTTATTGATATGACTTCCAGGCCTTGACACGTATCATTACACGTCACAGAGTGAGTTCATGTAGGGACATGTGCCTCATATTCGACTGGCCATCGGTGTGAGCAACATTTGTAACGGTATTTAGCTTAGTTTATTTCTATAGAGACTTGCATCATTATACGAGATGTCCACGTCGTTTTCACGACTTGTATATCCTTGGGTGGGGAAGATATCTAGTAGACGTATGGGACACCCCCTTCTTGAGTCTTTTATCCTTCGTACCATGCTCCTCGGAGATGGTCGATTGCAGAGCTACCCGTGTATCCGGGGGCATATGACACATATACTAGCCAGTCATGACGATTGGTGAATTACGTCAGCATATGTCAAGCCTACACATTCCCATGCGTACTACCAGGTCTTTAAATTGCATTCACTTAGATGGTTAGCACACCCCCATTTATTTATTCAGTATTTACATACATGGCATGTTGTTTTTCTGTATCTTGCTATGTCCCTCTGAGGACCTGGTCCCCTGCCAGGTGTATATGTTCTTGAGTATTCGCAGGAGCACAGATCCGGACATGTTACGTATATCCCGAGGAGGTCTTCTCTTCGAGCCTCGAGATTGTCAGATGTTGTTCTTTATGGTGTGTATTCTGGTTCCTTTTTATTCTATTTCGGCAGTAGATTTGATTTCATCTGACTGTCATTCTTAGATATCTGTATTGAGATCTAGTTACATGATTATTGGTTATTCATATTTGATTCTGTGGATGAGATTTAGATATTACCCTGTGACTTGTGATCAGTTTTACCACTTATGAATTATTGTTCATTATACAGCGTACGCACGTATATATGGTTTCTATATATTGGAGTTGCCATATATACGGGCCAGCTGGCATGGTTACGTGACCTAGTCCTACGTATTTTGGGACTGGGGCGTGACAGTAGAAGCATAAAATATGTGACTTTTGTAGAAGCATGAAATATGTGACTTTTGTAGAAGCATGCTAAAGACACATTCGGCGTGAAACCCTTCGAGTACAAATGATATGTGACTTTTGTAGAAGCATGAAATATGCTGGGAAATTGTACGCGTATTTTACAGTCAAAACCCCCAACGTACATGAAGTCCCTCCCTGCATAAAACAGAGCTTCAGAGCTGTCCGCATAAAATAGAGCTTCAAGGCTGTTTGGCATAAAATAGGGCTTCATAGCTGTTTGCATAAAATAGAGCTTCAAGTCTATTTAGCGTAAAATAGGGCTTCGGAGTTGTCCGCGTAAAACAGAGCTTCAAGGCTATTTGGCATAAAATAGGGCTTCAGAGCTGTCCGCGTAAAATAGAGGTTCAAGTCTGTTTGGCGTAAAATAGGGCTTCAAAGCTGTCCGCGTAAAACAGAGCTTCAAGGTTGTTTGGCATAAAATAATGCTTCAGAGCTGTCCGCATAAAACATAGCTTCAAGTTTGTTTGGCGTAAAATAAGGCTTCAGAGCTGTCTACGTAAAACAGAGCTTCAAGGCTGTTTAGCATAAAATAGGGCTTTAGAGCTGTCTGCGTAAAACAGAGCTTCAAGGATATTTGGCATAAAATAGGGCTTCAAAGCTGTCCGCGTAAAGCAGAGCTTCAGAGCTGTCCACGTAAAACAGAGTTTCAAGGCTGTTCTGCGTAAAAGGTTGCTATAACTTCCTGCGTAAAGTTTAAAATACGTTGTTTTTAATGCAGCGTAAAGTTGTACGAGGGACTCTTCGTATTCCTCGAATAAATTTGTCAGTCAAATCAGTGAACCTGACAAAAGTATTGCACGATGATCGAGAGAACGATTGTGATAATTATTTTGTACAGAGACCCAGGTTGTCATTTAGTGACATATTTTTGATACAAGTTATTTTTTACACATTCAAAAGAAGAAAAATGGAGTCTTCTGAATATGCTGTCTATTCTACATTGACAGAAATAAGTTTTTATGCTCAAGACAAGACAAAATCAGATGCCACGTCAAAATCTGTTTCTTATATAGAGATCGAGGCATATCTCTGCATTTAATACACGAGATTTTGTTCTAATTTTAAAATTTATCATGACTGGAAAAGTTAAGACTGTGACTAATACGCTCACATCACCATTCTTGCATTTTACGCCAACCAGGTTATTTTCAACTATAGGAGTACGCCGTATGCTATCTCCTCGAAATATGCCAACTCGGCTATATTTGCAAAGGTACGTTGATAAGGCTATTTAGCCCAGAATACGCTCAAGACCTCAGTCGTAAAGGATAATTGGCTATTTTACGCTGGTTATCTATTATTCATGAATTATTAAGTTTTACGCAGGGGCAGTTACCTACGTGGCTTGCATGCCATGATCTTCGAGAAGTAGTTATACACGTTACCTCATAAAGGGATACATGTCATATGCAGATTCAGAAGATTATTGGAACGTGGGTAGCAGTTATCATAACCGCAGCATAAAGGAGACAATCTTCTTCACAGTTTGGCCTTTTACGATAATAAGATAGTCATTTGGCTTTTACGCCAACCATTTTACACAGGGGCAGTTACCTACATGGCTTGCATGTCATGATCTTCGAGAAGTAGTTATACGCATTACCTTATAAAGGGACACGTGTCATACACAGATTCAGAAGACTATAGAATATGGGTAGCAGTTGTCATAACCGCAGCGTAAAGGAGGCAATCTTCTTCACAGTTTGGCCTTTTACGCCAACAAGACAGTTATTTGGCTTTTACGCCAACCAGGCAGTTATTTGATTGATCTCTAAATAGAGACCCCTGGTCACAGGGTAAAAGGAGAGAGTTTTTGGCTGACAACTTTGGCAACGAGAATTCGATCCTACTTGCAACTTTCCTTTGACTAGCTTCTACCTTCAGTTCAGAGAAAGTTTGAAGCTTCTTCTACAACACTTCTTCATCATCGTGTGGTCCAAGAAACAAAGTGATCGACTGCAGATCAGACTTCCATAGCAATACTTTCCCAGAATAATTTTATTGTACTTAACATCATCGTATAGGATTATTTGTACTTTTTTTCTTTTCTCGTTTGTAAGCAAAAGTTTCGTACAAACCTTTGTTTATCCAAACAAAATAGCGACTCTGCTGGGGACAATTTTCTTCTCTGACGAGAAAGTAATTGCTCAACACGATATTGTATCCATCGGATCGACAAAGAAGACTTTGGTCGTCCAGTTCGACCAATCTGCCTATGAAGACATGCTTCATGCAGGGGGTAGTTCTCATTCCTCCTCTGTCTATAACAACAGGAAGTTGCATAAAGTATGGATGCCTAAGACGTCCTCTACCCTTCCTGCAAGTTCTCACTCACTGATCAACAAAGTTGTGACAATACAGCCAACACGCCCTGTGTGTAAAACTTTATCTCCCGTCTGTGACATGGTAGACAAAACTTTTGGCAATGTCTCAGTGCCAATCCAGAAGTCTCAAATACGCCATGTGCGTAAACCTTTGTCTTCCATCTGTGGCGTGGTAGATAAAACTTCTGGCAATACCTCAGTGCCAATCCAGAAGTCTCAGACATGCCCTACGCATAAACCTTTGTCTCCCGTCTGTGACGTGGTAGACAAAACTTCTGGCAATGCCTCAGTGCCAATCCAGAAGTCTCAAACACGCCCTGCGCATAAAATTATATCTCCCGTCTATGATGAGGCAGATGTACCCTTTGATCACATCAAAGAAAAACAAATGACGGATCCTTCAACCTCTAAGCTTTTACGCCCATAAGAGAATAAAGTTCCCACTTTACAGATTAAGCGTGACACTGAAAGCCGTTTGAGGACTTTCCTTGTTTTATGCGAACCTATGCAAAAATTCAAATTATGCCAGGATAGGTCTGTCCGAGAAAAGAAGACTTGTTTCACGAGAAGATACGCTCCTCCGACAGATGATGGATCATATGCTACTCATATGGGTGAACTGTTGTATTCCTATGACAGAGAAAGGGTTATGGTTCCTAATCTACACATTCCTACTGATATAAACAGGCAGAATAAGCCTTCTTCTTCTTCTGGTAATCTCCCTGATTTGCGTGATTTCTTGATCCTGAAATACAAAGACAGGAGATCTCCTAATATGTCTATCACACCCCCTAGAGAACATTATTGTAATAGTCATAAGGTTATAATTAACTGTTGCTGTTCTAAACTAAAACGGTCAGTGTTCGACCGATTGAACTATTCTTTGTCATTACAGAAAGAAGAACCAACATTTCCTTCAGTAAACATGGCTTCGTATATTCCTAGAGGAAAGTCGAGTTCAAGACGTTATCCCTCCAGAACTCCAAGCCAAAGGAGATTTGACAGACTCATCGAGACTTTTGAAGAAGGTATTTTTTGAAACACTCGCTCGAGGTCACGACAATCAGCTTTATATTCTTCAGATTCTGACACTAGAAGTCGCCAGTTTTCTGAACCAGATGCTGAAAGTATAGATTCAATCTCTACAGAGATCTATACTAATCCCTCAGTGACATATAGAGAAATAGGAGTTTATGCTGTTGGAGACGAACATGAAGAAGCTTCCCCATCAGGAAGTACTGAACAATGCATCACTGCATTAGAAACATCACTTAAAGAAATGCATACCATGATGGAGAGTATGCACCAAATGATGGTAACTCAACATACAACTGCAATAGCTCAAACACCTGTTCCTGACTTAACTACGTGTGGGGGTAGACATACCACCAGCCAATGCAAGCCAAGAGCCTGTTCAAAATCAAGAATCAGCTGCTCCTCAACCTCTTAACCTGGAGAATGTATTACCTACTGTTGGAGTTATAATACATCCAATCTCTCACCTTTCTGTTGTCCCTTTTCCATCTGAAGATCCAATACAAGCAGTTCAGGAATTGAAAGCCCAATTTGATGCTTTGAAACATAAAGATCAGCTTAAGAAGTTGGGAATTAACCAGCCATATCCAGTTGTCTGGGATGAGATCCCTTTCCCACCAAAATATAAACCACAGGCTATAGTTTTGTTTGAGGGAAAGATGTCGCCAAGCCAGTATATGAACTACTTCAGCACGATGACGGCATTGTTGCAAGGAAATAATGCCCTTCTCACTCGAGTGTTTAAAGGTTGTCTGTCTGGAGTAGCTTACCAATGGTATCGTAGTCTATCTGGCAACTGCATTACTTCTTTTGAAGATTTCAAAATTTTATTCTTCGCTCGATTCTACGAAGGAGGAATGGACATGTCTATGTAGCAGAAGGAAAAATAAAACGTTCGCACTTTTATTGAACGCTTTCGTCAGGCTACTTTACATATGCCTCGTAGAGTTCCAAATTCAGCCTTGGTGGACATTTGCAGAAAGAACCTACTCCCACTGATCTCGGTATTCACGAGACCATATCAGTTCCATGATTGGCCCTCATTTATCATATCGGCAGCAGCCGCTGAAGATAATATTTGGAAGGCTCATGACAACGAAATCATGATCTCTACCTCTGATAGAGGGAAGCGTTCATCCTCCAATAATGACCATACTCATAGTTCAAAAGGAAAGAAAGCCATGGCAATCAATACGTCTAGACAAAATACTCCGATAACTACGCAGATGAATTCTGGAAATTCCAAACCTAAAGAAGAATATTCTTTTGACGACGATGATATTTCAAGCATATTTGATTGTCTAGTCAAAAGTGGCAAGCTTACTCTACCAGAGATAAAGCGTCCAAATAAAGTCGGCAGTACATATAATCCTAAGTACTGTATTTTTCATAGATACATACATCACCCCACAAAGGCATGCTATGTACTGCAAAAGAAAATCCATGAGTTAATTGACCCCAAAGCCATCACTTTACATAATAACGAGAAGACGGTCACTGCAAATATGATCTTACTCCAATTTAGCAATTTTCCCCCTCAAGAATACCAGATGGTGTGGTACCTATTCCACGGGTAATGATGGATATTGTTAATCTCCCTCCTACCAGGGGTCAAAATCAAGATTTAGTGCCCCTAACTACCAAACGTGGGGAAATCCTGTAGGTTCATCCGGGAAGAACAACATCCTGATTGGGTCGCTAATGTTGTCCCAGTTATGAAGAAAAATAGAAAAGTACGTGTTTGCATCGACTTCCGAGATCTAAATACGACCTGTCCTAAAGATGAATTACCTATTCCTATTACAGACGTCATGATCGAAAATACGTGTGGTTTTGAGCGAATGTCTTTTATGGACGGATTTTCAGGATATAATTAAATTAAAATGAATCATGAAGATGAGAAGCATACTACTTTTCGTACACCATTAGGAGTATATTGCTATACAGTCATGCCTTTTGGATTGAAGAATGTCGGGGCCACATATCAACGAGCTATGAGTAACATATTCAATGAGTATTTACGCAAAACGGTGGAATGTTACGTATATGATATTGCGGTCAAAAGCTGACTCAAGGATAATCACATTCAAGACTTGAAGACAATATTTGATTTGATTCGCCAACATCAACTCAAAATGAACCCTACAAAGTCCTTTCTTGGTGTATCCAGTGGCAAATTTCTGGGATTTGTCATTACTGCTGAAGGCATTCAAGTTTACCCTGATAAAGTAAAAGCTATCCTAGAAATGCGACCGTCCCATAATCTCAGAGAATTTAGGGGATTTCAGGGTCGTCTAGCTTATATCAGGAGATTCATATCCAATCTCTCTGGAAGATGTCAACCTTTTTCTCGTCTAATGAAGAAAGGTATATCATTTGTATGGGACGAAGCCTGTCAACAAGCATTTAATGACATCAAACGCTATCTTACTAATCCTCCAGTTCTGGTGCCTCCTGTCATAGGAAGACCATTTTTGCTGTATGTTCGAGCAATGGATCATTCTTTAGGGGCTATTCTTGCACAGAAGAACAATGAGGGTCATGAACAGGCTATTTACAATCTAAGCAGGATGATGGTCGGAGCAGAACACAGGTATAACCCAGTAGAAAAAGAATGCTTGGCCCTAATATTTGCCATTCAGAAGACGCGATATTACGTGACAGACCAAACTATTCATATCATATCCAGAATTAATCTACTTCGGGTATTGATGAATGAGCCAAGTATTCTTAATTTCCGACTCGCGACTTGGGCAATGCTATTGACACCGTATGATATGGTGTACGTCCCTCAGAAATCCATAAAAGGTCAAGCCTTGGCTGATTTCTTAGCTGCCCATCCAATTCTAGAAACCTCCAAATTATATGAGGATATTCCCGACGAAGTTGCAGAATATAATTTGACAATGGAAGGTGATACATGGCAACTATTCTTTGATGGTGCTTCCAGAACTGGTCCCAAGGGAAACGTGGTTTCAGGGGTAGGGATTGTTCTGGTGACTCCTGATAAACTCGTCATTTATCAAGCATATTCTCTTAGTGAACCATGCTCTAATAATGTGGCAGAGTATAATGCTCTATTAATTGGGCTTCAAGTTGCTAAAGAATTGGATGTTGAATACTTGGAAGCTTTTGGTGATTCTCAGCTGATCGTCAATCAGGTCAGAGGAATATATGAAGTCTGCAATCCAGATCTCATTCCTTATCACTGAACAACAATCGAGATAGCAATATCTTTTAAAGGATTCTTCTTAGAACATGTTCCTCGATCTCAAAATTTGGAAGCTGATGCTCTGGTCAGTCTAGCTGCAGATCTAGCTATTCCTATAAGAAGGCAGAATTCGGTGATCCTTTTTAACAGAGATTTGTTTTGTGTAAAAAATAATTTTCACATAGAATGCAGCTATGTTGTAAACATGGTTCCTCCTAAGAGAGATTGGAGAAGTCCCTTTATAGACTTTGTGTCATATGGAATCTTACCAAAGGATCCTAAAGAAGCAGCATCTATCAAAAAATGATCGCTACGTTTCTATTTTGATGCTTCTTCACAAAGTTTGTATCGTCGAGCATATGATGGACTATTATTACGATGTCTCTCTGGTGATGATACAAGACGGGTTATCCGAGAATCTTATGATGGAGTATGTGGAGCACATCAACACGGTCCTAAGTTACAGGATCGTATCAAGAGGATGGGCTACTACTGGCCGACTATGATTGCAGATGCCGTGGAATATGCAAGAAAATGTAAAGCCTGTCTGGTTCATACAGATTTTATATATCAACCTTCTAAATATTTACATCCTACTATTTCATCATGGCCCTTTGAAGCATGGGGTATGGATATCATTGATCCTATTCATCCTTCATCTTCTAGAAGACATCGGTTTATATTAGCTATCACTGATTATTTCTCCAAATGGACGGAGCAATTCCTTTTGCTGAGGTAAAGACATCCAATGTGATAAGCTTTATCAAGCATCATGTAATTTATCGCTTTGGGATACTCTGAAGGATAATTCATGATAATGGGCCTCAATTCATCAGTCAAGCATTTTACCGATTTTGCGATAAAAATCAGATACAAAATATGTCCTCAACGGCATATAATCCTGCTGCCAATGGTTTTGCAGAAGCCTTTAATAAAACCATTATCAAACTCTTGAAGAAATTTGTCTCTTCGAACAAAAAAGATTAGAACGAGAAATTGGAGGAATGTCTGTGGGCATACCGCACAACGGTACGAACACCAACGGGTTGTACTCCATTTTCATCAGTTTACGGGTGTGAAGCAGTTCTCCCTATTGAAATTCAAATTCTATCACTCAGAATAGCAGTAGCTAATGAGCTGACTAAGGAAAATAATGATTATTTAAGAATTCAAGAGCTAGAAGGGTTAGACGAAAAATGCCTTCAAGCTCAACAGCGCATCGAGTTCTACCAAACACGCATCTCTAGAGCTTTTAATAAAAAAATGAAAGAAAAAGTGTTTAAAGTTGGTGAGTTAGTTTTAGCTGTGAATAGGCCAATGATCATTACACATAAAAGTAAGGAGAAATTCTAGCCCAAATGGGAGGGCCCTTATGTGATTGAAACAATATTTTCAAATGGCGCTTACAGATTAGCCAAGCCTAATGGAGATTTGATAATGGCTCCTATTAACAGCAAATTTTTGAAGAAGTATTATGCTTGATCTCCCTTGCTTAATGGAGTATGATAAAGATTTTATTCTGATGATACTACGTACAAAGATAAGTTGAATCATATTCTATCATGTTCATATGACCTCTGAATAGATATGTTTAACTAATTTGAAACTTCAAAACCTATCATGTCCATATTACCTCTGATAGTGTTTTGTATACAAATTTATTTGGATCATGTTCTATCATGTTCATATTACCTCTGAATAAATATATTCAGCAAAACTAGTTATCGAAAGTATATCATGTCCATATTACCTCTGATATCACTTTCATCTTAGCCTATCATTTATATTCTATTAATAAGTGATGGGTCCACAGAGTCAGAAAATGTGTCTTCATTATTTCGAAGAATAAAGAAGGAGCAAAAAAAAAGTATATAATCCATCATTGTGGAGGAGCAGTTAAATCACGGATTTATTGTGCTAAAGTAGCCATCCTTTCGTTCCTGGAGTTTAAAATTTTGGTGAGAGCCAGTTCCAGTCTTGCTTCGTCATTACTCAAGAGAGATAGTTCAGACAGAGAATCAACAAAACTTGCATGGATGACACCTACATGTGTTAAGTTCCGTTGAGCCGTATTCACTTGGCCCTCCGATACATCACGAACTAGCGATGCTTTGAGAAGCCTCTCCTTTGTTTGAGCAAGTTCAGCTTCCAGTTCTTGAATTCTCACTTCATATCCCTCACATTCGGCACGACACTGAGCTAGCTGAGGAATACTCTCCATCAATATTTCTTGCTCTTTCTCCATCTCTTGTTGCTGTTCCTGAATGGATTTATTTAAGTTTTCTGCCTTCTGAGCAAATTCTGAAGTTAGTGAGTCATACTCAGCCTAAACTAAGTCATTGATGCTGCCTCAGAATAATTGCAAATATTCGTTAATGGGTTGTTCTAAACCATTAACCATTTGCTCTAGCACATTAGCTCTGTCAGCTTCATTAAATTTTCTAATTTGCGCTATAGTGAGTTTGGAAGACGTCTTCAAAGCATCAAAGCCTAGATTCTTCTCTAGCACCATGTATATTAATTCTTTTAAAGTGAGGTAGAATATGCTAGTGTATTGTTCAACTAGCATAGCAAGGCTCGAATGGACGCTGGGAGTGGCCGCAATATCAGTAAATCTCCTTTCTGGAATGACTGCAGAAGATATTGCCACAGTCGTTGCTTCAACACATGGCGCAACAAAAGAAGAGATACCAACAATAGTTGAAGTTATTGGCATGCTCGACAAAGGTATATTTTTAACGATTGGAGGCACAGTCGAGGTGGTTGGTTCATCCACCTTTGATTCTATTTGAACCGCTGCTGGCGGGATTATATCTGAGAATGTTACGGATGAGGGATCAACGGTTTCAAGGTACGCTTCTTCGACAGTGGTCACAGCCGTTTCAGTAGCTGGATCCACAACGAAAGCAGAGGTTGTTTCAGCTCCGCCTTGCCCAGAAATGTCTTCGCTTGAAAATAAGATAAGAGAAAGTTAATATCAATTTGATGTTAAATTTTCTTGAAAAAGCGTAAAGACAACATTTACCCATGGCTGATGGTATGTATATTGCGTCTGCAGCCTGTATAGCTAAATTATTTCTTAATGATGCTAAACAAGCTATCATACCTGGAGAGAAAGGTACACCAACTGACGCTTGAGGGTCGTCATCCCAGTCATCACCCAAATCTATTCGAGGTTCATCGGGTGGAATCTCGCTTGAAGTATTCACAGATGAAGGAGGGGCTAATCCCATTATTTGTCTTGTAAGCGATGGTAAAGGTATAGTGATTATTAGAGAGCTCGGCCTTGAAGGCGATATAGAAGCATTACCAGTAACGGTGGTAGATGTAATTGCGGCAGCAGTCGTTGGCAAAGAATCTCCAGTACTTTCAGCTAAGACTGTGGAGGCTCCTTCTTTAAAAGGTGAAGGATGATGAGGGGATATAGGATCCCTTATCATAGAATCATCCCTAACAGAGAAAACAATAGGTTCACTCCTGGAAGAGGCCCCCATGGTGGAAGTCTTTTTAGGACCTTTAGTAGTTTGTTTCTTTTTACGAAGGGAAGGCTCTTTCTGAGTAGAAGCCTTTCATTTATTAGAAATTATGAGAGGCTCTGCTGGTGGAGCAATTATGCCTCTCGGTAATATCAATAAATAATAATCTGTCCAAGTAGTTTCATCGCCTTCATCAGAGGAGACAGATGGTATCTTCTCTCTTCCAGTTGATTTATGGGAGGACATTCTGAAACTTCTATATACATCAAAATTATGATGGAAATTATTAATGGACACATAAAACTGTGCGTATGAATGAAGAATGCGCAATTCCATGGAGAGAGAAGTCGCGGGTACAGCAAAGGTTGATCCAGTACAACCCATGATTAAATAACGTCATCCTCTAGCTCCATCAATAAGCTCACCTTTAAATTTAAAGCTGGTGATGGGATTTCGCACATGCAACTGATCATATCCAAATTGTCTGGCGAAACGGCTAGGCAGATAAGGTTCCAGGTAGCAGTGATCCTCAATCCTATACAACAGGTGTGAAGGTCTAATACAGACCAACCAGTAAAATGCTTCAGGAGAAAGAATAGACTTCCTCTGACCTATATCATGAAGTTTAGTCCCCTGCTGATTGATATGTACGGGGGGAACGATGCAAAAAAATTTCCAACTATGGGCAAAGTTCAGTGCTAGTCGACAATCTATGACGCTTGTCACATTCCAAGAAGAATTCTTATAATTTAACAGGAAGTTATTGCCCGAACCACTGGCAGATCCGGGATACATCACTCTGGTGTTATGAAGGATTAACCATCCCATCAAATATAAGAATGGTAATTCCACTCTGGGATAACCTTCGCGTTGAGTGGTATCGGTCAGCAGCCCATTAGTAATAGCCCTCAGGCAACTTGTATCCTGCATACCATGGCAGGAAGTAGACCCAATCTTGATCCAAATACCAAATGCACTGCGGGCCATAGGATATTGCGATGAATATGATCTGCAGACGCAATGCCAGGCACCACCCATCGGTGTAGCCAAATAGAAAGGAAGCCAGCCAGTTGAGCTTCTTTCGACAGAGGCTCTCGGTAATGCGTCATATAACTGTAGACTTTGGTCCCTGCAGGATAACTATCTATATCTTCATTAAGAACACAATCTAGAGTTTTTGCGTCTTCAATAAGCTCATCTATTGTGTTGGCATTAAGAATACTTAGAGGGTTCAAAGGTTTGTCTTTGCTATTTATAACTTTGTCCTGCTTGGCATTTCTAGACTGATGGAAGAAATGGTAAGATACTCATTTGTTAATATGAGCTAAATTAGAAGGCTCTCTATAAAAAGTGGTACATGCAAGATAGTGGCTCATCAGTTCTTGGTATACAGCCACTACCTGAGGGTTGGTATCCTTCAACTCTCTATTGGTGGGAACGTATTCTTCATAGGGAGTGTCTCTCATTGGTAATTTTGAGATATCTGATATCTCATGAAGTGCTAGGCCCAACTCACCTATTGGACTGGCGAAAGTCCCAGTAAATGAGTTATATCGCTCCATCAAAGCTAAGAATAAATTTGTGTTGATAGGCAGTCCAACACTAGTAGCACTGACAGCATCAAATAAGTTGATACTTTCTAGCTCCATTTGAAAGTGCTTCAGGGCCAATGCAGTTAATCTGGCCCATCGAAAATTATGGGGGTTAAGCCATCCACTGGTGCGAGGGTTAACTTTGGGATATACTCCTCTTTGCCCCATGAATTCATTGCAGAAAGTTGCTATTTGAAATGGCTGGATCAAAGAAGAGTCTTCACTAAGGACGCTGCCTGGTAGTAAACCTCTGAAGGGCACAATAGGACCTGAGGGACTACTTACGAAGAATCCTCTGTTTAATCTTTTCTTATAGAAGATCTTCCCTGGCTGGCCACGAAGATCAGGAGTCAGAGTCCATGCCATCCTTCTGGGATGTGTGGCATGGAAGAATGCAGAAATAGGGTAGTCTCTGAATATCTTTGGTAGGTACATAACAGTGCCCTCAACAAAAAATATTCAATCTTACTTCTTGGGCTTTGTTTGGGATTGCTTATTAATAACATCCCCAAATAAGAAAGCTGGTTTCTTATACTCGGTTCCATCTATGTATGTCAAGGGTTCCCCGCTGATCATAGTTAGCAACATTCTTTCTCCTTGGGGCAAAATTAGAATTCTCCTTTCTTTAGGATACTCGTTTCCAGAGATGGAGAAAGTTACATGGGATAAGTCCACCAAGTAGTTAAAATTTAACATTCCAGCAGTATAACCCATTACTTCAGCCAGATGGGGGATCTGTAGGTCCACTACAAAAATAATAATAGAATAAGTCAGTTTTACGCTG
This sequence comes from Iris macrosiphon, assembly GCA_036927795.1. NCBI lineage: Eukaryota > Viridiplantae > Streptophyta > Magnoliopsida > Asparagales > Iridaceae > Iris > Iris macrosiphon. The sequence continues at coordinate 180,057,216 of JAYESA010000009.1, forward strand.
GAATTTACTTTCAGTGCGTAAAATATAAGGTATTACATTCTTGCAGTATACGCCAAATTTAACAGTTTGAGTTTTTACGCCTGATTGCAAAATATGGAGTTTTATGCTAGAATTTACTTTCAGTGCATAAAACATAAGGTGTTACATTCTTGCAATATACGCCAAATTTAACAGTCTCAGTTTTTACGCCAGATTGTAAAATATGCAGTTTTATGCTGGAATTTACTTTCAGTGCGCACAACGCAAGGTGTTACATTTGCGCGTAAAATAATGATGACCACAAGTTTACCCAGAATAAAAATCTTCCAGAATACGCCAAATTTAACAGTTTGAGTTTTTATGCCAGAGTGCAAAATATGGAGTTTTACGCTGACACATTAAAATGTGGGCGTATTTGCGCATACACGTATAACGTGTGCGAAGGGTTTTTATTTCTCGAAATTTTACCTGTGATGCCTGGTGCACAGCTAGACAGCGGAGCACTTCGTTCAGAACGAGGCTCGCTTGGCCTAGTAGGAGTTGCTCGTGCTTGAGCAAATAAGCGAGATGATGAAGCGGCTTACTTTCCTTTAGCGGTGGAGGTCTGTTTTGGTGCCATGGCAGAAAAGAAGGATTTTTCAGAAAGAGATGAAGGGTTTTTCAAAAAGAGATGAAGGATTTTTCTCTCCCATGACCTAGGCCTATTTATAGAGTTCAAATGACTCTCCGAATCCTTAACCAAATCCGATTTTATCATAGTCGATTATGATTTAGGACCACGTCAGCCGATCATTTAAAAAGGAAGACAGATAGTCATGCTGTGTAAAGGATCCATCAGATGCTATGATCTATGAATTTACGCACACTGTAAAGATCCACGCGCAGAGCAAGGATCTATGATTTTACGCTCAGATGCTACGGATCTATGATTTTATGCGCAAAGCAAAAATCTTAAATTACGTGGGACAGATCAGTTAGCAGAATACGCGTATATATTGATAATCTGAGTTTTACGCTCGAAAAAGCCAGTTATAAGAGTTTACGCAGAAAATGCTCTTTTATTTTAAGAATCAGTATTTTTTGATTCCATATTGTTTTTGGGATTGAAATACGCAAATATCGGTGTTTGCAAACAGACGACGAGTATTCAGTAACTTCTCTTCTTCTTCTTCTTCTTCTTCTGTCGAGAGGACTTCATCATACAAAGGGCCAAGGAGTTCCCTGAAAATCTCATTTCATGCTTCATTCAAAGTATTTTAAATTACGAGGAATTTGAAAACTTTGAAGGGGGTCTTGTAGAAGCATAAAATATGCTAGAAAATTGTACGCATATTTTACAGTCAAAACCTCCAACATACATGAAGTCCCTTCCTGCGTAAAACAGAGCTTCAGAGCTGTCTACGTAAAATAGAGCTTTAAGGCTGTTGGCGTAAAGTAGGGCTTCAGAGCTGTCCGCATAAAATAGAGCTTCAAGTCTGTTTGGCGTAAAATAGGGCTTCAGAGCTGTCCGCGTAAAACAGAGCTTCAAGGCTGTTTGGCGTAAATTAGAGCTTCAGAGCTGTCCGCATAAAACAGAGCTTCAAGTCTGTTTGGCGTAAAATAGGGCTTCAAAGCTGTCCGCATAAAACAGAGCTTTAAGGTTGTTTGGCGTAAAATAAGGCTTCAGAGATGTCCGCGTAAAACAGAGCTTCAAGTTTGTTTGGCGTAAAATAAGGCTTGAGAGCTGTCTGCGTAAAACAGAGCTTCAAGGCTGTTTAGCGTAAAATAGGGCTTCAGAGCTGTCTGCATAAAACAGAGCTTCAAGGCTGTTTGGCGTAAAATAGGACTTCAAAGCTGTTCGCGTAAAGCAGAGCTTCAGAGTTGTCCGCGTAAAGTAGAGTTTTAAGGCTGTTCTGCGTAAAAGGTTGTTATACCTTCCTGCGTAAAGTTTAAAATACGTTATTTTTAATGCAGCGTAAAGTTATACGATGAACTCTTCGTATTCCTCGAATAAATTTGTCAGTCAAATCAGTGAACCTGACAAAAGTACTGCACGATGATCGAGAGAACGACTGTGATGATAATTTTGTACAGAGACCCAGGTTGTCATTTAGTAACATATTTTTGATATAAGTATTTTTTTACGCATTCAAAGGAAGAAAAATGGAGTCTTCTGAATACGCTGCCTATTCTACATTGACAGAAATGAGTTTTTACGCTCAAGACAAGATAAAATCAGACGCCACGTCAAAAGCTATTTCTTGTACAGAGCTCGAGGCATATCTCTGCATTTAATGCACGAGATTTTGTTCTAATTTTAAAATTTGTCATGATTGGGAAAGCTAAGACTGTGAATAATACGCTCACATCACCATCCTTGCATTTTATGCCAACCAGGCTATTTTCAACTATAGGAGTACGCCGTATGTTATCTCCTCAATATATGCCAACTCGGCTATATTTGCAAAGGTACGTTGATAAGGCTATTTAGCCCAGAATACGCTCAAGACCTCAGTCGTGAAGGATAATTAGCTATTTTACGCTGGTTATCTATTATTCATGTATTATCAAGTTTTACGTAGGGGCAGTTATCTACGTGGCTTGTATGCCATGATCTTTGAGAAGTAGTTATATGCGTTACCTCATAAAGGGATACGTGTCATATGCAGATTTAGAAGATTATTGGAACATGGGTAGCAGTTGTCATAACCACAGCGTAAAGGAGACAATTTTCTTCACAGTTTGGCCTTTTACACCAATAAGACAGTTATTTGGCTTTTACGCCAACCATTTTACACAGGGGCAGTTACCTACGTGGCTTGCATGCCATGATCTTCGAGAAGCAGTTATACGCGTTACCTTATAAAGGGATACGTGTCATACGCAGATTTAGAAGACTATTGGAATGTGGGTAGCAGTTGTCATAACCGCAACGTAAATGAGGCAATCTTCTTCACAGTTTGACCTTTTACGCCAACAAGACAGTTATTTGGCTTTTACGCCAACCACGCGGTTATTTGATTGATCTCTATAAATAGAGACCCCTGGTCACTATAATGCCCCGTTCCTCCTATTCGAGGAGCGCGGCTAAGAAACACAATATGGTATCGTTCGATCGGGATAGATTGAAACAAAAACTCGTCCTCATTATGGATTTGTTTCTTCAGAATCGATTTCCATATTCAGTGGACCGTGCCTCCGGGATCGACTTAGCGGCAGAGTCACGAGGGACCTCTCATCTTTTATTGCCTCGAATTTTGATGTCGCTTATTGCTTTTGTGCTTTGAGTTAGTTTTCGGATTTGCTTATTTTTTTGAACGGTTTCGATGGATTTCATTATTTTCGTTCATTAAACTGCACTTCAATTCCAAGATTAAAAAAAGATGAATGAGTATTGATCGAGCTGTTCGTGATGCAGGTGAACGAGCAGTAGGCGACTTACGAGCAGGGTCTTGAAGCGCCTCTTTCCTTCTCCCTTCCATCCATACTAAGTGAGTGGCTACCATCCCGATTAGCTAGCCCTGCTTCCAAGTCTTCACACCAAAACTCTTGCATTCTTGTTGTCCCGATCAGACGATACCAAGTAATAACTAAAAGACTACAAGCTAAAATGGGAATAGACTTGGATTATTATTATGCTTGTCAATCCAACACGTAAACTGTTATCTATTGTATGCTTGCTTATTTTAACTGTTCTATACATGCCTCAATTTTAGTTAGAATGCATCTTCTTTTATAAATTGTGCAAAGTATGGAATCCACCATATATGCGTATAATTGTTCATGGAGGCTATGCAAAATGAATCATGCATTGCCCGTGTTGCCTTAACTGCATGAAGTGATAATTTAAGTAAACATCGTGTGTTCGATCATGGACAACTTGTGCCACTTTTTAAAGTACTTGAAGAAAGGAGCTTGCAACCCAAGCATAATGCAGCTTCGTGGCAAAGCCGTCCTCCAGCCCGTAGGTTTATATCATTTTGAAGTTTAGTAAAGGGATGTAATGTACAGGACTGCTATCTTATTTTGAGTCAACACTTTTGTAAGCCCGTGCGACAAATTAGCTGACTCGTTCAAGAGTTTGTAATAGATGTTCATTATCAATAAAGAGAACTTTTCCATGTTTTAAATCCGTGTTTCAATTTATCTGCGTACTCTGAATATGTGCTCGTTATGCAAAAATACTTTAGCCTTGTGTGGGCGCAACCCCAGGCCCGCACGGCGGTCACGATTCGGGGGACGCCCCAATAATTTCACAGAATCGGGTCATGACATAATGGTATCAGAGCACAGATTCAAGTTTCTAAGACTCTCGTACTGGAAAAGTTCCTTTAACGATCATGTAAACACCCTAAAATTTCGAAGTAAAATTAATATAATTTTTCCGTATATTTTCGGTATTTTTCTGGATGTCTGTCACTAAGGTTTTGTGGGTTAAATAATTTTAAGTGTGGCTTAATGGGGTTAAAATATTCTGGAAGCAAAAATTTATTGTGTATAATGGAGAACTGGACGCGTGGCATTTTTCGGTGAATTTATTGGACACCGGAGCAACGTATCGAGGACCAAAAGCTAATTGGATTGTAAACCAAACCAAACCCGAACCAAACCAACCCGAAACCCGCAGAGGAAGCCCTAGCCGCCGGATGTACTGTACAAAACCTATAAATCCCTCCCCCTCGGCGTTCGTGCCAAGCCCTAGCCGCCATCTTCGCCTCGACACGGAGACCCTCATCCCGACCTTGCCACCGGTGTAGCCGAGCGACTCACCTTCACCGCCGATCGACGTCGAGCCCACGACCCGTCAGTCGTCGAGCCCACGACCCTTCAGTCGTCGACCCTGACGCCTCCCATCGCTGCCACACCATGATCCGTCAGTCGTCGACCTAGCCGCCGACTTCACAGCAGACCGACCTGACCCAGGCCGCCGCCGACCGATCTGGACCCGCGGCCATCCCCTTCGAAGGCCGACCCTGCCGGAGTCCGCTGGACGCCGCCATTTTCGACGATCAACTCGCGGCCTCACCCCTCCACCGCGAGCACAGTCCTCCCCGAGCGCGACTCATCCGCCTCTCAGCGACTCCGCGGACACGAGGAAGCAGAAACTCTGAACCAGGACACGGAATTGGCTCTCGGTCACTTGGAAAACAGAACCCACGGAGCCCTGTTCAGGTATTGATTTCTCCCCACTCGCAACTCCGTTTTCAATTCTGTCGATTGCTATGCGTAGACTGTATACCCCTCTCGGTGCCCGTGCAACTCGCTCGGTGCATCGCGTCTTGTAGTGGTCGTACACCGCGATCCAAAACAGAAAAAAACAACGCCCTGTTTCACCTCGGAACTGAGTCCGCCCCGCCAATCGGGACGACTTGGTCGCACGCGGTCTTTACCAAACTGTGCGCGACGTTGATACGGTCGTGTAGGATTTCGCAGAAGTCGATTCGGAGGTGCGTGCACCCCGGAATCAACGCGTATCCGCCGACAACACCCCGTATTCGTTGATTCTGAAACACGCCGTAACTTTGTGTACATACGTCGGATCGAGACGAAACTTGTGCCATCGGATCCGTAGTAATACGCTGGTCCTGTGAGCCAAGTTTGGTTCGATTCTGAGAACGTTGGCAAAATCGCGTATCGTGGGCCCCACAGGCTCCACTTGACGGGTGATTTTGTGATCGGCTCATCGGAATCCAATTCTGAAAGTTTCGTTGGATTTGTATCGTCGTTCCTGACTTGTAGATACTGAGTTTGCAGAATTTGGAGACCTTTGACCCTGACACGCTTTTCGGTGCAAAGTGGCCCACATGTGGAACCCGCTTTGGCCCGAAAATGACCTTTTTGCCCCTGTGTCCAAATTGGACGTAAGAACAGGCATTTCCAGCAGTTTGACATCTTCTGAGACTGTTGGTGATATTTATTACAGCTTTCGGAGTAGTACCTACCGGACCCACAGATACCAGGACGACAGTTGACATTCAAACATCAGGCAAGTGTACCTTGCCAAACTCTGCAGCTTAGTTATTTATTTCCTTGCTATATATATATTACTGTGCATGCTCAACCTAGGACCGTGTGACGTACTTAGCGTCCGATTATCAGTCGGGTGCCGACACTGTACGCAGTGTTGGGTAATGTCATCTAGATATGGACATACGTGACACTTTATCTTCTCGTACTTGTCATACCAAGTACACTTGACCCAGGACACTGGACACTGATCATGAGACAGGATCTTCCCGAGATATTCGTGGTGATCCTGTATAGGATGCAGGACTTATAGAGATACTATATTCTAGATACATTATGACTTGTGCATTAGTTATGACCCCGCTGACATGGACGTGAGACGTTATGTTCATGATTTGTGTGGTTACATTGGGTGGGGAGAGACACACAGACTACAGGCTGATCATATATATACACCCCTATTATCGTGAGGCACAAGACTCTATAGCCGAGCTTGGCCCATTACTCATTATTACTGCTGCTACCCGGCTCCCCTACACAGAGCTTGTAGTATGCTTCAGCCTGAGTTCTAGTGCTGCTCTCATCTTGCATATCACTTAGCTGGTTATTTTAGTATTCCCTTATTGTTCCATCTATTGCTGGAGATACCAACAGGCTACAGGTTGATTATGTTATGCCGGCTACTCAGTCTCCCGCTGAGCTAGACCACCTCTTGACACCCCTGCTACCGGCTCCCCTTCACAGAGCTTGTAGTAGTTCCAACCTGAGTACTGTTGATATTCTCTCTTGCATTTTATACAGATGTTACATACTTACCCTGCTTATCTCATTATTTGCTGCACTGTTTATATTCTGGCTTGTATTATTTTCTGTACCTTGCTATGTCCCCTGAGGACCTGGATATGGATTTTGTTCCCAGATTTTGCAGAACAGGTTTACCCCGAGGTTTACGGGACCGCAGCAGGAGGAGCCGATCCAGGAGCCGTACCACCATCTGAGGGCGAAGTCTTAGCTGAAGACTTCTCTTGAGCATCCATGTTTATGCTCAGCTTTTATTATTTATTCCGGTCTTTTACTTTCTGGTCTGTTGAACCATTGTACTAGATATTTATCGAGTTTTTCCCCGAAGTACTTTGTGAGACTAGATGATGATTTACATTCCTTATTTATTCTGTGGATCATATTTTATATCTTGTGTGGATGAGATTATTTGTGCCCTGATTGTCGTAGACTTGTTTTACAGCTTAAGTACGTCCTGATGGATCCATTATATGGAGTTGGTCCATCGGTGCGTACTGCTGGCCATTGCCACGTGTCTAGTCCCACGGTATTTTGGGACTGGGACGTGACATGGTTTTTGTGGTGGCCCATGCAGGTCTACGACTAAATTGTTCGGTTTCAACTTAGGGACCGGACCAGCCTGCCCTAAGGATAGTATAAACTATAGGATCTCATCCATCATTAACCATTTGTTGAACTCTATATCGAACTCAAAATTTGTTACTTGAACTGCATCCTGTATTGATTCCTATGAGCGTTCTCATAGTTTATCTTTTGATTTCAGAGCAATGGATTCCGGGAACAGAGATAATTTTCCTTTGGAGACACCACACGACGCTGTGGTTACTTTTGGAGATGAAGTGACACCAGGGGATGGTGGACGAGCATCACAGGGTGATCAAACCGGACAGCCTAATCCAAGGTTCCGGAGAGATGATATTCCACCTCCACCACAGTTCACTCCCCAGATGCCAGTATTCCCGCCAAGACAAGCCATGGACGGGCAACAAATGTTCCAGATGATGTATGCTATGATGCAAGTACAGCAGCAGATTCAGCAAGAGGCCCATCGGCAGGAGGCCGAGTATCTGAGGACCAGCCTGGTATCCGCATTGGAGCAGGCTAATCCAGCAGCGAGGCGAACATCGACGGGATCTATCACCGACTTCCGTCATCTCAAGCCTCGCACATTTTCTGGTAAAGAAGGGCCAACGGAAGTTCATGAGTGGCTCACAAACATTCAGCATCAGCTGGAAGCCGCTGAACTTCCAAGAGAGAAGTGGATGACTGCAGTCAAAATGCAGTTAACTGATAATGCGCATCACTGGTGGCTAGCAGAGGAAAGGAGACTTGGACAGGACAGAGTCACATGGGAAGAGTTCTCCAGACTCTTCCAAGAGATGTACATCCCGGCAGTTGCACGGTCAGAGCTCAGGGACAAGTTCAACCGCCTCATCCAGGGCAGCATGACAGTGGAAGAATACAATTCTGAATTTATTCGCCTGAGCCGCTTTGCCCCGACATTGATCTCGACAGAGGAGGAGAAAGCGGAAAAGTTCTTTGACGGGTTGAAGTTCGAGCTTCAAAGATTGATTGGCTCAGTGGCACCTACAAATTATACTGATGTTCTAGCAGCAGCGCGACGCATGGAGCGCGTCACTAGAAGGGAATCGAATCTGAAGAGGCCAAACACCTCCGCACCAACCAAGGCAGCACATAGAGATTTTGCAAAACGATTCCAGAGGAGTACGCCAGATAGAGCAGCGCACAGGGCCATATCCCTTCCTACTTGTCATCACTGCGGCAAGGTAGGACACATTGAGAGAGAATGCCGACGCAAGTTGGGACTCTGCCTAGCTTGCGGGTCCAACCAGCATCAGACCAGAGACTGCACCGAGCGCAGAGAGGGAGCGCCGAGATTAGCTTTGCCTGCACCACGACCAGCTTACCCAGCAGTAGGAGCACAGCAGGCAGGAGTTGGAGGCGTCAGGCCACCAGCCCCAGGAGGGAATCAGCAGAGACCACCCCTAGCACTGCAGGCAGCTTTATTTCAGCAGGCCCAGCAGCAGCGAGGCCAAGCACAGGGGCGAGGACAGGCATTCACTTTAGCTGTTGAGGAGGAGGCTACAGCAGGCGAGGTCATCGCAGGTACTATTTTAGTAGCTTCATTACCTGCAGTAGCATTATTTGATTCTGGAGCATCGCATTCATTTATAGCAGCTAGCTTTGTGGCCACCCATAGAGTAGCTATCGCACCCCTTCCGAAGATGAAGAGAATTCTTACGGGAGGCGGTATTATTCCGGTTAGTGATGTCTGTAGATCATGTTCTGTAGTAGTTTGTGGAAGAGAAATGCGAGCTTAATTTTTGATCTTTTCTATGCCTGACTATGACGTTGTACTTGGTATGGACTGGTTGAGTCAGTACCATGCGACTCTTGATTGTCGGCTTGGAAAGGTATTATTTAGACCGCCTGGCCATCCAGAATTTGAGTTTCTTCGAGGAGCAGTAGAGCAAGGAGTTCAGCCTACTCTTAGGGTATTATCTGTAGAAGAGAAGACAGGTTACCCAAGAGTCATATCAGAATTTGTGGATGTATTTCCTGATGATCTTCCAGGTTTACCGCCTGATCGGGAAATAGAATTCACAATAGACTTAACTCCAGGAGCAGAGCCAATCACTTCATCGGTTTATCGGCTAGCACCTAAGGAGTTAGTGGAGTTGAAGGAACAGGTTGATGATCTTTTGGAGAAGGGTTTCATTCGGCCCAGTGTTTCACCTTGGGGAGCACCCATCTTATTTGTGCCGAAGAAGGATGGAACAGTACGGTTGTGTATTGATTACCGGGCACTAAATGCTGTCACCATCAAGAACAGGTATCCTCTACCACGCATTGATGATCTATTCGATCAATTGAGTGGTGCAAGGGTATTCTCGAAGATTGACCTTAGATCCGGCTATCATCAGATCAAGGTGAGGAAGGAAGACATCCCGAAGACAGCTTTCAGGACGAAGTATGGGCATTATGAGTTCTTGGTGATGCCGTTTGGTTTAACCAACGCACCAGCAGTGTTTATGAGCTTAATGAACAGGGTCTTTCATCAGTTCTTGGATAAATTCGTAGTGGTGTTCATTGACGACATTCTCATATATTCCAAGAGCCCTGAAGAGCACGAGGAACATCTTAGAATCGTGTTAGAGACCTTGAGACAGGAGAAGTTATATGCCAAGCTTAGTAAGTGTGAGTTCTGTATGGACAAAGTACCTTTCTTGGGATACATCATATCAGGAGAAGGACTTTCAGTAGATCCTAAGAAAGTTGCGGCAATAGAGACTTGGCCTACACCCACATCAGTCGCAGAGGTGAGAAGTTTTCTCGGACTTGCGGGATATTACCGAAGGTTCATAGAAAATTTCTCAAGGATTGCAGAACCAATGACAAAGCTAACACGAAAGGATCAGGAGTTTGTATGGACAGAAGACTGCCAGAAGGCTTTTGAAGAACTGAAAAGAAGATTAACAACAGCACCTGTCTTGACTCTTCCTTCAGGGTCAGGAGGTTTTGTTGTTTACAGTGATGCATCAGGCAGTGGACTAGGATGTGTTTTGATGCAACATGGCAAAGTCATTGCTTATGCGTCGAGACAGTTGAAGGACCACGAGAAGAACTACCCGACACATGATCTGGAGCTAGCAGTAGTTATATTTGCATTGAAGATATGGAGACACTATCTTTATGGAGAGAGGGTAGAAATCTTTACTGATCACAAAAGTCTGAAGTATGTGTATACTCAGAAGGAGCTTAACATGAGACAGAGACGCTGGCTGGAACTGATGGTAGATTTTGACATCGATCTGCAGTATCATCCGGGAAAGGCGAATGTGGTTGCAGATGCACTCAGCAGGAAGCCTACGGCGTATTTCTTGACGATGCAGCCCGAGTTATTGAGAGATTTACAGGAGCTACAGATAGAGGTTATCGTACCGGGACAGAATGGATTGATGGCTAACCTTGAGATTCAGTCATCACTCGTGGAGAAGATTAAAGAAGCATTGCCCACCGATGCTAGATTCCGAAGACTCAAAGAGAGGACAGAAGCAGGTATGCAGACAGGACTACGCATCCACGAAGACGGAACATTAAGGTTTGAAAATCGCCTGTATGTCCCAAATGGAGAATTGAGACAGGAGTTAATAACTGAGGCGCATAGCTCTATGTACTCTGTTCACCCAGGAGGAACCAAGATGTATCGGGACTTGAGACAGTATTACTGGTGGCATGGAATAAAGAGAGAGATCGCAAGATTTGTGGCCAAATGCTTAGTATGTCAGCAAGTGAAGGCCGAACATCAGAGAACTGCAGGTATGTTACAGCCGCTTTCGATACCGGAATGGAAGTGGGAGCACATCACGATGGATTTTGTCACAGGATTTTCGAGGAGCCCCAGCGGAAGAGACGCAGTATGGGTGATAGTGGATCGACTCACTAAATCGGCACACTTCTTGCCATTTAGAGTTGGACAGTCCACAGAGGTACTAGCTGACATGTATATGCGACAAATCGTCAAATTACATGGAGTACCTGTTAGTATTGTATCGGATCGAGATTCGAGATTTATATCTCATTTCTGGAGAAGCATGCAAGAGAGTCTAGGCACCAGACTCAAATTCAGCACGGCATACCACCCGCAGACAGATGGACAATCGGAGCGCACCATTCAGATCTTGGAGGACATGTTGCGATCATGTATGCTAAATTTCAGAGGATCTTGGGAAGATCATTTGCACTTAGTAGAGTTCTCCTACAATAACAGTTATCAGGCCAGCATTCAGATGGCGCCATTTGAAGCTTTATACGGACGGAAGTGCAGATCACCTGTGTGTTGGAGTGACGTTGGTGAACGTCAAATACTGGGTCCAGAATTGGTAACGCAGACAGTGGAGAAGGTAAAACAGATACAGAATCATCTAAGAACAGCTCAGGACAGACAGAAGCATTGGGCTGATACACACCGGCGTCCCCTAGAGTTCAAGGAAGGAGATCATGTGTTCTTGAGGATTTCGCCCACTCGGGGTACTATCAGATTCGGGAGCAGAGGCAAGCTGAGCCCAAGGTATATTGGGCCATTTAACATCCTCGAGCGCGTTGGTGAGGTGGCTTATCGGCTTGTATTACCTCCATCCTTAGAGGGAGTGCATGACGTATTCCACGTCTCACAGCTGCAAAGGTACGTGACCGACCCAAGTCACGTAGTCGATCACTCAGAGATTGCAGTGGGCCCAAGCTTGAGGTATGAGGAACAACCAGTTGGCATCCTCGACGTCAGTGAGAAGACATTGCGGGGACAGACGATCAGACTGGTTCGAGTAGCTTGGAAGTATCATTCACCAGACGAATCGACTTGGGAACGAGAAGATAGTATGCGCCAGCGATACCCCCACTTGTTCGAGGAGGCAGTTGTAAACTAGGCCACCTTGTATTTCCATAACTCTTTTTTTAGTAGCTTATTCTTTGATTGCGAGGACGCAATCCTTTTAAGGAGGGAAGATTGTAAACACCCTAAAATTTCGAAGTGAAATTAATATAATTTTTCCGTATATTTTCGGTATTTTTCTGGATGTCTGTCACTGAGGTTTTGTGGGTTAAATAATTTTAAGTATGGCTTAATGGGGTTAAAATATTCTGGAAGCAAAAATTTATTGTGTATAATGGAGAACTGGACGCGTGGCATTTTTCGGTGAATTTATTGGACACCGGAGCAACGTATCGAGGACCAAAAGCTAATTGGATTGTAAACCAAACCAAACCCGAACCAAACCAACCCGAAACCCGCAGAGGAAGCCCTAGCAGCCAGATGTACTGTACAAAACCTATAAATCCCTTCCCTTCGGCGTTCGTGCCAAGCCCTAGCCGCCATCTTCGCCTCGACACGGAGACCCTCATCCCGACCTTGCCACCGGTGTAGCCGAGCGACTCACCTTCACCGCCGATCGACGTCGAGCCCACGACCCGTCAGTCGTCGAGCCCGCGACCCTTCAGTCGTCGACCCTGACGCCTCCTATCGCTGCCACACCGTGATCCGTCAGTCGTCGACCTAGCCGCCGACTTCACAGCAGACCGACCTGACCCAGGCCGCCGCCGACCGATCTGGACCCGCGGCCATCCCCTTCGAAGGCCGACCCCGCCGGAGTCCGCTGGACGCCGCCATTTTCGACGATCAACTCGCGGCCTCACCCCTCCGCCGCGAGCACAGTCCGCCCCGAGCGCGACTCATCCGCCTCTCAGCGACTCCGCGGACACGAGGAAGCAGAAACTCTGAACCAGGACACGGAATTGGCTCTCGGTCACTTGGAAAACAGAACCCACGGAGCCCTGTTCAGGTATTGATTTCTCCCCACTCGCAACTCCGTTTTCAATTCCGTCGATTGCTATGCGTAGACTGTATACCCCTCTCGGTGCCCGTGCAACTCGCTCGGTGCATCGCGTCTTGTAGTGGTCGTACACCGCGATCCAAAACAGGAAAAAACAACGCCCTGTTTCACCTCGGAACTGAGTCCGCCCTGCCAATCGGGACGACTTGGTCGCACGCGGTCTTTACCAAACTGTGCGCGACGTTGATACGGTCGTGTAGGATTTCGCAGAAGTCGATTCGGAGGTGCGTGCACCCCGGAATCAACGCGTATCCGCCGACAACACCCCGTATCCGTCGATTCTGAAACACGCCGTAACTTCGTGTACATACGTCGGATCGAGACGAAACTTGCGCCATCGGATCCGTAGTAATACGCTGGTCCTGTGAGCCAAGTTTGGTTCGATTCTGAGAACGTTGGCAAAATCGCGTATCGTGGGCCCCACAGGCTCCACTTGACGGGTGATTTTGTGATCGGCTCATCGGAATCCAATTCTGGAAGTTTCGTTGAGTTCGTATCGTCGTTCCTGACTTGTAGACACTGAGTTTGCGGAATTTGGAGACCTTTGACCCTGACACGCTTTTCGGTGCAAAGTGGCCCACATGTGGAACCCGCTTTGGCCCGAAAATGACCTTTTTGCCCCTGTGTCCAAATTGGATGTAAGAACAGGCATTTCCAGCAGTTTGACATCTTCTGAGACTGTTGGTGATATTTATTACAGCTTTCGGAGTAGTACCTACCGGACCCACAGATACCAGGACGATAGTTGACATTCAAACATCAGGCAAGTGTACCTTGCCAAACTCTGCAGCTTAGTTATTTATTTCCTTGCTATATATATATTACTGTGCATGCTCAACCTAGGACCGTGTGACGTACTTAGCGTCTGATTATCAGTCGGGTGCCGACACTGTACGCAGTGTTGGGTAATGTCATCTAGATATGGACATACGTGACACTTTATCTTCTCGTACTTGTCATACCAAGTACACTTGACCCAGGACACTGGACACTGATCATGAGACAGGATCTTCCCGAGATATTCGTGGTGATCCTGTATAGGATGCAGGACTTATAGAGATACTATATTCTAGATACATTATGACTTGTGCATTAGTTATGACCCCGCTGACATGGACGTGAGACGTTATGTTCATGATTTGTGTGGTTACATTGGGTGGGGAGAGACACACAGACTACAGGCTGATCATATATATACACCCCTATTATCGTGAGGCACAAGACTCTATAGCCGAGCTTGGCCCATTACTCATTATTACTGCTGCTACCGGCTCCCCTACACAGAGCTTGTAGTATGCTTCAGCCTGAGTTCTAGTGCTGCTCTCATCTTGCATATCACTTAGCTGGTTATTTTAGTATTCCCTTATTGTTCCATCTATTGCTGGAGATACCCACAGGCTACAGGTTGATTATGTTATGCCGGCTACTCAGTCTCCCGCTGAGCTAGACCACCTCTTGACACCCCTGCTACCGGCTCCCCTTCACAGAGCTTGTAGTAGTTCCAACCTGAGTACTGTTGATATTCTCTCTTGCATTTTATACAGATGTTACATACTTACCCTGCTTATCTCATTATTTGCTGCACTGTTTATATTCTGGCTTGTATTATTTTCTGTACCTTGCTATGTCCCCTGAGGACCTGGATATGGATTTTGTCCCCAGATTTTGCAGAACAGGTTTACCCCGAGGTTTACGGGACCGCAGCAGGAGGAGCCGATCCAGGAGCCGTACCACCATCTGAGGGCGAAGTCTTAGCTGAAGACTTCTCTTGAGCATCCATGTTTATGCTCAGCTTTTATTATTTATTCCGGTCTTTTACTTTCTGGTCTGTTGAACCATTGTACTAGATATTTATCGGGTTTTTCCCCGAAGTACTTTGTGAGACTAGATGATGATTTACATTCCTTATTTATTCTGTGGATCATATTTTATATCTTGTGTGGATGAGATTATTTGTGCCCTGATTGTCGTAGACTTATTTTACAGCTTAAGTACGCCCTGATGGATCCATTATATGGAGTTGGTCCATCGATGCGTACTGCTGGCCATTGCCACGTGTCTAGTCCCACGATATTTTGGGACTGGGGCGTGACATCAAATTCCTGTGCGAACTCTTGAACTCGCTAGGCCAAAATAAGATACGTTCATGTAATGAGTCCATAATATATTATGATCCTAATGTAATTTACCTTCTTTTGAAGGAATGGCACCAGCGCAATCTGCAGCGCTAGTACCGGACGAAACGCAAGGCCAAAAAAGTAGTTTGGGCACTTCAGGAAGCTCTCGGAGCTAATGGGGCATATCTCAAGTCGATCCGCTTGAGCGGGTGATGAAAATGTTAGAAGCACAACGACAAAGAGATGATGCTCCCCAAGCCAAGTTCGAAAGCAATCTAGAGACCCGATTCTCAGTCCAACAGAAGCAGGTAGATGCCCTGTAACAGATCATTCAGACTTTGGCTTCCAACCATTCCGCGGCAACGCCAACGACTCTGGTGGAACAGCCCGTGCTTGAAGTAGAGACGCCATAAATTCCAAGGCCGAGGGAAGTGACTGCCTTCGACTTTGGTCACTTCAAGAAAGTCTGCAACACCCCATTCAACGGGACTAAGGAACCAAAAGTGGCTCTAGATTGGTTGGCCGAACTTGAAGACCACTTCGCTCTGCTAGTGGTCCCCGAAGAGAAGCGTGTTGCCTACACGCAACTATAGCTCTGCCTCAATAAGCATGATTGGTGGGACGTGCATCGACAATCTCTTCAATTTGATCACGGAGAGGAGGCGATCTCGTGGACGACTTTTTGTGCCGCGTTTGAAGAGGAGTTTATACCCCCTCTAGTACAACGTCAGATGGAGAACGAGTTCGTGCAACTGAGGCAAGGCAGCATGACAGTCAAACAGTACTACGCCGAATTCAACCGACTCTCCAAATTTGCTAGGGCCTATTTAAATGATGTAGCGAGTCAAGCTAGAGGGTTTAAAGGTGGACTACGCCCTGTCATCCTTGCGCACGTGGTCGTTTATCAGTACGGTACAATACGAAAAGTCATGAATCATGCCCTATCTCTTGAACCGTAATATCCTCACGTTTCTACCGGCGCTGTGCATACCTACAATCATAAATGCCATAGCGACGAGAAAGAAAACACCGCTACAAAGAGCCGAAACAACGGTGGTCAGCGGAGGGCAAATTCCAACCAAGTATGTCAGTATTGCAAAAAACGTAGGCACGCCTTCAATCAATGTCGTAAGAGACTTGGGTTATGCCTCGCTTGTGGGGGTCCAGGCCATGCCATTAGTTCTTGTCCGAACCTTCCTGATCATCGCCCACAATGAAATAATCCCTAATGGTAGGTTTATTCCTAAGTTTCGGGACAAAACTTCCAATTGGTTGGGTAGGATATAACGCCCCATTCCTCCTATTCGAGGAGCGCGGCTAAGAAACACAAGATGGTATCGTTCGATCGGGATAGATTGAAACAAGAAATCGTCCTCGTTATGGATTTATTTTTCGGAATCGATTCCCATATTCAGTGGACCGTGCCCCCAGGATCGACTTAGCGGCAGAGTCAGGAGGGACCTCTCCACTGTTATTTTTTATTGCCTCGGATTTCAATGTCCCTTATTGCTTTTGTGCTTTGAGTTGGTTTTCGGATTTGCTTATTTTTTTTGAACGGTTTCGATGGATTTTATGATTTTCGTTCATTGAACTGCACTTTAATTCCAAGATTAGAAAGAGAGGAAGGAGTATTGATCAAGCTGTTCGTGATACAGGTGAACGAGCAGTAGGTGGCTTACGAGCGGAGTCTTGAAGCGCCTTTTTCCTTCTCCCTTCCATCCATACTAAGTGAGTGGCTACCATCCCGATTAGCTAGCCCTGCTTCCAAGTCTTCACACCAAAACTCTTGCATTCTTGTTGCCCCGATCAGACGATACCAAGTAATAACTAAAAGACTACAAGCTAAAATGGGAATAGACTTGGATTATTATTATGCTTGTCAATCCAACACGTGAACTATTATCTATTGTATGCTTGATTGTTTCAACTATTCTATACATGCCTCAATTTTAGTTAGAATGCATCTTCTTCTATAAATTGTGCAAAGTATGGAACCCACCTTGTATGCGCATAATTGTTCGTGGAGGCTATGCAAAATGAATCATGCATTACTCGTGTTGCCTCAACTGCATGAAGTGATAATTTAAATAAACATTGTGTGTTCGATCATGGACAACTTGTGCACAAGGGTATAAGTTCCGCGGACGGTCGCTGGGGCACTGGCACCGATCCAATCCGGGCGGAACTTCGTGCGTAGTCAATCGTGTGTGGACTGGATAGCTTGCAATGCATCGTGTGTTTATCGTATGGCCATCGTGTGTTCTCGTTGCATGCTATCCTTGTCCTTGACTAGTCCATTATGGCAATCAAGCCAGTGATCCTTGTATGTATTTAAACCTGTTGCAAACTAACTTGTGTCTTTGTGGCAGGGAAGGCATGGTAAGTATCGTACAGGTGGTTCAGACGGACATGTAAAATCCACCGAACGGTGGCAAGTTTATTTCAGTAAATTCTATATGCTGCTTACTTGTAAATGAACTAAGGCAAGATAGAAACCCACAATAATATGCATGCTTTATTAAAATAATGTGTTGATTGGTATATTTGGGTTAGCTCGCCTTCACCAGTATGTTTCGACATACTAACCCTCGTTGAAACAAGTTCCCCGTACTAAGGCGAACTGAGCGAGGAGCCGAAGTCGTCTTCCCGATCCAGACCAGCTGTAGGCGCATCCTGATCGCGCTATTTTTTAAAGTACTTGAAGAAAGAAGCTTGCAACCCAAGTGTCATGCCCCAGTCCCAAAATACCGAGGGACTAGACACATGGCAATGGCCAGCAGCACACACTGATGGACAAACCCAATTTAATGGATCCATCAGGGCGTACTTAAGCTGTAAAATAAAGTCTACAACGACATGGCATAACTAATCTTATCCATACAAGATAAAATATGATCCACATAAATAAGAAATACAAATCATCAACCAGTCTCAACAAAGTACTTCGGGGAACAACCCGATAAAAATCTGATACACTGGTTCAACAGACCAAAATATAAATAACTGAATGAAGTAAATACTGAGCATGAAACATAGATGCTCAGGAAAAGTCTTCAGCTAACACCTCGTCCTCGGGTGTCGGTACATCTCATGTATCAGCTCCTGCTGTTGTCCCATATACCTCGGGATAGATCTCATCTGCAAATCCTGGGGACATAATCCGAATCCAGGTCCTCAGGGGACATAGCAAGGTACAAAATAATACAAGCCATAAATAATGCAGTGCAGAAAATAATGAAATAAATAGGGTAAATATATAACCATCTATGTGAAATGCAAGTGAGAGCATCACTAGTACTCAGGCTGAAGCCACTACAAGCTCTGTATCGGGGAGCCGGGTAGCAGTAATAACACGTAATGTGCCTAGCTCTGCTGGAGAGTCTACGGCCTCACAATAGTAGTAGATAGATATATATAAAATAGCCTATAGCCTGTGTGTCTCTCCCGACCCAATGTAACTACACGTCTCATGTCCACAACGTCTCATGTACATGTCACGCACGATCATAGCTAATACAACCAGTCATATAGCATCTATGAATATAATGTCTATGTCATAAACCTGTATCCTATACAGAATCACCATGAATATCTCAGGAAGATTCTATCTCATGAATAGTGTCAAGTGTCCTAGGTTATAATGTACTTGATAAGACAAGTACGAGAATGTAAAGGGTCACGAATCTCCATCTCTAGGTGACGTTACACAACTCTGCGTACAGTATTGGCACCCGACTAGTAATCGAACGCTAAGTAAGTCACACGGTCCTAGGTTAAGCATGCACAATAATATAAATAAATCAAGGAAAATATGTAACAAGACTGCAAGGTTGGCAAGGTACACTTGCCTGGGGTTTGAATACCAACAATTATTCCTGTATCAGTGGATCCTGCAGGTACTCCTCCAAAAGCTGTAATAAACATCACCAACAGTCTCAGAAAATATCAAATAGCTAGAAACGCCTGTCCTTAAGTCCAATTTGGACACAGGGGCAAAAATGACAGTTCCTAGTCAAAGCGGGGTCCACATGTGGGCCGCTTTGCACCGAAAAATGTGTCAGCGTCAAAGGTCTCCAAATTCGTCAAACTTAGTGTCAACCAGTCCAGAAAGATGATACGAACCAAGCGGAACTTTCAGAACTGGATTCTGATGAGACGATCACAAAATCGCCTGTCAAGTGGAGCCGTGTGGCCCACGATACGCGATTTTGTCAACATTCTCAAAATCGAACTAAACTTGGGTCACAAGACTAGCGTATTGCTACGAGTCCGATGGCGCAAGTTTTGTTTCGATCCGACGTGTGTACACAAAGTTATGATGTGTTCCAGAACAGGCAGATACGGGATATTGTCGGCGGATACACGTTGATTCCGGTATGCACGTACATCCAAATCAACTTCTGCGAAATCCCGCACGTCCGTATCGACGGTGCGCATGTTTCGGTGAAGATCGCGTGCGACCAAGTCGTCCCGTTTGGCGGGATGCACTTAGTTTTGGGGTAAAACAGGGTATTGGTTTACCTATTTTTGGATCGCGGTTTGCGATCGCCATAGGACGCGACGCACCGAGCAGGTTGCACGGGCATCGAGAGGGTTACACAGTCTATGCGTCACAACTGACGGAACAAAAAACAGAATAACGAGGAGAGAGAACGGGTTACCTGAACAGGGCTCCGTGGAACGAGAATTTCTCGTGTCCGGGTTACTATTTTGTGTCCTGTCTCGAGTCTGCCGTGTCCGGGCTAGGGCAGCGTGTCATCGAGGCTGCGCGGGGCTGGGCGGAGGATGACGAGGCGGAGCTAGTCGGCTGTGCTGGGCGGAGCTGTGAGGGGATCGAGTCGAGCGGGGTCGACGGTTTGGGGTGGTGGTGTTCGTCGAGGGTTCGACGCCGGTGGAGTCGGGGGAGGAAGTCGAGGGTGGATGGTCGGGTATGGGTCGAGGGAGATGGTCGAGCGATGGAGCTGGGGCTGGACGGTGGATGCTCGAGGGTGGATGGTGAGGGGATGGTCGGCTGTGGGTGGTGGAGCTCGTCGGGGTCGAGGGCTTTGGGGAGGCTGTGGGTGGTGGAGCTCGTCAGGGCGGGACGGTGGAGATGGTCGGGAGAGATGGAGGAGATGGTGGCTAGGGGATGACTGGAGGAAGAAGACGACGGAGATTAGGGTTCAGGCGAAGCGGTCACTGCGGGCGGAGGAGGAGAGAGATGACTAGGGTTGCAGCGACGGTAGGGCGCGGACTTCGAGGGGTTTTAAGGGGGTCGGAACAGTATTTTCGGATGGGATTGGGAATAGGGTTTCAGTTAGGGTTTTGGGTCCTGGTCGGGTTCGATTCGGATTTGACCCGACCCGTTAAGGCTGGGTTTGGTCCAGTTCCGTTCACTACGGTTTGGTTTGGTTTGGTTTATTTAAAATAAACCTGGTTCAGTAAGGGTTTATTTAGGTTTAAATCTACATTAGTTTCTAGGGCTTTAAAAATGCTTCCGGAGTCCAATAAATTTACAAAAAATTACCATATGTCCAGTTTTTCATTTTACACCAGAAAATATTATTTTCATAATATTTTAATATTAATTAACATTATTTAAAAATCCTTTAATTATAAAATATCTTAGTTTTAATTCCAAAAATTACAGAAAATTTTAAGAAAATATTTTTAAAATATTCTGAAAAATTAGGGTGATGACAATCTACCCCCTTAAGAGGATTGCGTCTTTGCAATCGAAGAATAAACTACTAAAGGAAAGATCTATGGGAATTACAAGAATGCTTAAGTTATACCTGCATCTGCAAATAGGTGAGGATAACGCTGGCGCATAATATCCTCTCGTTTCCAGGTCGATTCGCCAGGAGAGTGATGTTTCCAAGCTACACGAACCAGTCTAATTGTCTGTCCTCGTAGTGTCTTCTCACTGATGTCGAGTATGCCAACTGGTTATTCTTCATACCTCAAGCTAGGGCCCACTGCGATCTCATAATGATTGACTACATAACTTGGGTCAGTCACGTACCTTCTCAGCTGTGAGACATGGAATACATCATGCACTCCCTCTAAGGATGAAGGTAATGCAAGACGATAAGCCACCTCACCAATGCGCTCCAGAATATCAAATGGTCCGATGTACCTTGGACTCAACTTGCCTCTGCTCCCAAATCTAATAGTACCTCGAGTAGGCGAAATCCTCAAGAATACGTGCTCTCCTTTTTTGAACTCCAGGGGATGTCTGTGTGTATCAGCCCAATGCTTCTGTCTGTCCTGAGCTGCACGAAGATGATTCTGAATTTGTTTTACCTTCTCCACTGTCTGCATTACCAATTCTGGACCCAGTATTTGACGCTCACCAACGTCACTCCAACATATTGGCGATCTGCACTTTCTACCATACAATGCCTCCAATTGTGTCATCTGGATGCTAGCCTGATAACTGTTATTGTAAGAGAATTCTACCAAGTACAAACGATCTTCCTAAGATCCTCCAAAGTTTAGCATACACGATCGCAGCATATCCTCCAAGATCTGAATCGTGCGCTCCGATTGACCATCTGTCTGTGGATGGTAAGCTGTGCTGAATTTGAGTCGGGTGCCAAGACTCTCTTGCATGCTTCGCCAAAAATGAGATGTAAATCTTGAATCACGATTCGACACAATACTAACCGGCACTCCATGTAATCTTACAATTTGTCGTATATACATGTCGGCTAGTACCTCTGTGGACTGTCCAACTCTAAATGGCAAGAAATATGCCAATTTAGTGAGTCGATCCACGATAACCCATACCGTATCTTTTCCACTGGGGCTTCTTGGAAATCCAGTGACAAAATCCATAGTGATATGTTCCCACTTCTATTCTGGTATGGGAAGCGGCTGTAACATACCCGTAGTCCTTTGATGCTCGGCCTTTACTTGCTGACATACTAAACATTTCTCCACAAATCGTGCAATCTCCCTTTTTATTCCATGCCACCAATAATACTGCCTTAAATCTTGGTACATCTTTGTTCCTCCTGGCTGAACAGAGTACATAGAGCTATGTGCTTCAGTCATTAACTTCTGTCTCAATTCTCTGTTTGGAACATACAGGCGATTTCCATACCTCAATGTCCCGTCCTCATGTTTGCAAGTCCCGTCTGCAAGCCTGCTTCTGTCCTCTCTTTAAGTCTTTGAAATCTAGCATCAGTGGGCAATGCCTCTTTAATCCTCTCCACAAGTGATGACTTAACTTCGAGATTAGCTAGCAAGCCACTCTGTCCTGGTAAAACAACCTCTATCTGGAGCTCCTGTAGATCTTTCAATAACTCAGGATGCATCGTCAAGAAATAAGCCGTGGGCTTCCTGCTGAGTGCGTCTGCTACGACATTCGCCTTTCCCGGGTGATACTTCATATCTATATCAAAGTCTTCCATCAATTCAAGCCAACGTCTCTGTCTCATGTTGATCTCCTTCTGAGTATATACATACTTCAGACTCTTGTGATCAGTAAAGATGTCTACCTTCTCTCTATAAAGATAGTGCCTCCAAATCTTCAATGCAAATATAACTGCTGCTAGCTCAAGATCGTGTGTTGGATAGTTCTTCTCATGGACCTTCAACTGTCTCGATGTATAAGCAATAACTTTGCCATGTTGCATCAAAACACATCCTAGTCCACTACCTGACGCATCACTGTAAACAACAAAACCTCCTGGCCCTGAAGGAAGAGTCAAGACAGGTGTTGTTGTTAATCTCCTCTTCAATTCTTCAAAGGCCTTCTGGCAATCTTCTGTCCATGCAAACTCCTGTTCCTTACGTGTCAACTTCGCCATAGGCTCTGCAATCCTTGAGAAATTTTCTACAAACCTCCGGTAATATCCCGCAAGTCCGAGGAAACTTCTCACTTCTGCAACTGATGTAGGTGTAGGCCAAGTTTCTATTGCAGCCACCTTCTCCTGATAAACTGAAAGTCCTTCTCCTGAGATAATATGTCCCAAGAAAGACACTTTATCCATACAAAACTCATACGTACTGAGTTTGGCATATAACTTCTCCTGCCTCAACGTCTCTAGCACAAGACTGAGATGCTCCTCGTGCTCTTCGTGGCTCTTGGAATATACTAGAATATCATCAATAAACACAACCATAAATTTGTCCAAGTACTGATAAAAAACTCTATTCATCAAACTCATGAACACAGCTGGCGCGTTGGTTAAACCAAACGGCATTACTAAGAATTCATAATGTCCATACTTGGTCCTGAAGGCTGTCTTCGGTATATCCTCCTTCCTTACTTTAATCTGGTGATAGCCGGATCTAAGGTCAATCTCCGAGAATACCCTAGCACCACTCAATTAATCGAATAGATCATCAATGTGTGGTAAGGGATACCTGTTCTTAATTGTCACAGCATTCAGTGCCCTGTAGTCAATGCACAAACGTACTGTTCCATCCTTCTTCGGTACAAATAATATGGGTGCTCCCCAAGGTGAAACATTGGGCCGAATAAAACCCTTCTCCAGAAGATCATCAACTTGTTCCTTCAATTCCACCAATTCCTTAGGTGCTAGCCGATATACTGATGAAGTGATAGGCTCTGCTCCTGGAGTTAAGTCTATCGTGAATTCTATTTCCCGATCAGGCGGTAAACCTGGAAGATCATTAGGAAATACATCCACAAACTCTGATATGACTCTTGGGTAACCTGTCTCCCCTTCTACAGATAGTACCCTAAGAGTAGGCTGAACTCCTTGCTCTACAGCTCCCCGAAGAAACTCAAATTCTGGATGTCTAGGCGGTCTAAATATAACCCGTCCAAGTCGGCAATCAAGAGTCGCATGGTACTGACTTAACCAGTCCATACCAAGTATAACATCATAATTTGGTATGGAAAAGATTAGAAATTGAGCTCGCATCTCTCTTCCACAGACTACTACAGAACATGATCTACAGACGTCACTAACTAGGATAATTCCACCTCCCATAAGAATTCTCTTTATCTTCGGAAGGGGTACGGTAGCTACTCTATGGGTGGCTACAAAGCTAGCTGCTATAAATGAATACGATGCTCCAGAATCAAATAAAGCTACAGCTGGTAATGAAGCTACTAAAATAGTACCTGCGATAACCTCTCCTGCAGTAGCTTCCTTCTCAACAGCCAATGCAAAGGCCTGTTCTCGTCCCTGAGCTGGACCTCTCTGCTGCTGAGCCTGCTGAAATAGTGCTGCCTGTGGTGCCAATGGTGGTCTTTGCTGATATCCTCCTAGAGCTGGTGGTCTAACTCCTCCAACTCCCGTCTGGGGTGCTTCCACTGCTGGATAAGCTGGCCTTGGTGCAGGTAAATCTAGTATCGGTGCTCCCTCTCTGCGTTTAGTGCAGTCTCTGGATAAATGCAGGTTGGATCCATAAATCAGGCATAATCCCAACTTGCGTCTGCATTCTCTCTCAATGTGACCTACCTTGCCGCAGTAGTGACAAGTAGGAAGAGATATGGCCCTGTGTGCTGCTTTCTCTGGTATACTCCTCTGGGATCGCTTTACAGAATCTCCCAGTGATGTCCTGGAAGGTGCTGATGTGATTGGCCTCTTCAGATTTGACTCCCTTCTAGTAACACGCTCCATGCGTCGTGCTGCTGCAAGGACGTCGGTGTACGATATAGGTGCAACAGATCCGATCAACCTCTGGAGCTCGAACTTTAGTCCGTCAAAGAACTTCTCTGCCTTCTCTTCTTCTGTCAGAATCAAGGTTGGGGCAAAGCGACTCAGACAAATAAATTCTGCGTTGTATTCTTTCACTGACATATTACCTTGGATAAGGCGGTTGAACTTGTCTCTGAGTTCCGACCGTACAACTGCTGGGATATACATCTCTTGGAAGAGTCTGGAGAACTCTTCCCAAGTGGCTCGGTCCTGTCCGAGCCTCCTCTCTTCTGATAACCCCCAATGATGTGCATTTTCAGTCAACTGCATCTTGACAGCAGTCATCCATTTCTCTCTCGGAAGTTCAGTTGTTTCCAACTGGTGCTGTGTGTTCGTGAGCCATTCGTGAACTTCAGTTGGCCCCTCATTGCTAGAAAAGGTACGAGGCTTGAGCTGACAAAAAATAGTGATAGATCCCGTCGCTGGTCGCCTAGCTGGTGGGTTTGCCTGGTCCAATGCGGATACTAGGCTGGTTCTCAAATACTCTGCCTCATGACGCTGAGTCTCTTGTTGAACCTGCTGTTGGACTTGCATCATGGCATAAATCATCTGAAACATATGTTGTCCGTCCATGGCTTGCCCTGGTAGAAAAATAGGCATCTGTGGAGTGAACTGTGGCGGAAGTGGGATGTCATCACGCCGGAACCTTGAATTAGGCTGGCCGGCTTGATCGCCTTTAGATGATTGTCCTCAATTCCCTGGTGTCACTCCATCTACATAGGTAACCACATCATCGTGTCGCGTATCCAAGGGATTCTTATCTCCGTTCCTTGGATCCATTATTCTGCATCCAAAAAGATAAACTATAAGTACGATCAGAGGAATCAACACAGGATGCAAATCAAGTAATTAGTTCGAGTTCGATATAGAGTTCAAAAATGGTTCAAACTATGGATGAGATCCTATAACTTATCCTATCCTTAGTGCAGGCTTACTCGGTCCCTAAGTTGAAACCGAACGATTTAGTCGTAGACCTGCATGGGCCACCACAAAAACTATGTCACGTCCCAGTCCCAAAATATCGAAGGACTAGACACGTGGCAATGGCCAGCAGCACAACTGATGGACAAACCCAATTTAATGGATCCATCAGGACGTACTTAAGCTGTAAAATAAAGTCTACGACGACATGGCACAACTAATCTCATCCATATAAGATAAAATATGATCCACAGAAATAAGAAATGTAAATCATCAACCAGTCTCAACAAAGTACTTCGAGGAACAACCCGATAAAAATCTGATACACTGGTTCAACAGACCAAAATATAAATGACTGAATAAAGTAAATACTGAGCATGAAACATAGATGCTCAGAAAAAGTCTTCAGCTAACACCTCGTCCTTGGGTGTCGGTACAGCTCCTGTATCAGCTCCTGCTGCTGTCCCGTATACCTCGGGATAAATCTCGTCTGCAAATCCTGGGGACATAATCCGGATCCAGGTCCTCAGGGGACATAGCAAGGTACAAAATAATACAAGCCATAAATAATGCAGTGCAGAAAATAATGAAATAAATAGGGTAAATATGTAACCATCTATGTGAAATGCAAGTGAGAGCATCACTAGTACTCAGGCTGAAGCCACTACAAGCTCTGTGTCGGGGAGCCGGTAGCAGTAATAACACGTAATGTGCCTAGCTCTGCTGGAGAGTCTACGACCTCACAATAGTAGTAGATAGATATATAAAACAACATGTAGCATGTGTGTCTCTCCCCACCCAATGTAACCACACGTCTCATGTCCACAACGTCTCATGTAGTAGTAGATAGGGTTCAGGCGAAGCGGTCGCTGCAGGAGGAGGAGGAGAGAGATGACTAGGGTTGCGGCGGCGGCGGGGCACGGACTTCGAGGGGTTTTAAGGGGGTCGGAACAGTATTTCCGGATGGGATTGGGAATAGGGTTTCGGTTAGGGTTTCGGGTCCGGGTCGGGTTTGATTCAGATCCGACCCGACCCGTTAAGGCTGGGTTTGGTCTGGTTCAGTTCACTACGGTTTGGTTTGGTTTATTTAAAATAAACTGGGTTCAGTCAGGGTTTATTTAGGTTTAAATCTACATTAGTTTCTAGGGCTTTAAAAATACTTCCGGGGTCCAATAAATTTACAGAAAATTACCCTATGTCCAGTTTTTCATTTTACACCAGAAAATATTATTTTCATAATATTTTAATATTAATTAACATTATTTAAAAATCCTTTAATCATAAAATACCTTAGTTTTAATTCCAAAAATTGCAGAAAATTGTGAGAAAATATTTTAAAAATATTCTGAAAAATCAGGGTGATGACACCAAGCATAATGCAACTTCGTGGCAAAGCCGTCCTCCAGCCCGAAGGTCTATATCATTTTGAAATTTAGTAAAGGGATGTAATGTATAGGACTGCTATCTCATTTTGAGTCAACACTTTTGTAAGCCCGTGCGGCAAATTAGCTCACTCGTTCAAGAGTTTGTAATAGATGTTCATTATCAATAAAGAACTTTTCCATGTTTCAAATCTGTGTTTCAATTTATCTGCGAACTCTGAATATGTGCTCGTTGTGCAAAAATACTTTAGCCTTGTGCGGGCGCAACCCCAGGCCTGCACGGCGGTCACGAATCGGGGGACGCCCCAATGGTTCCATGGAATCGGGTCGTGACAGTCACAGGATAAAAGGAGGGAGTTTTTGGCTCACAACTTTGGCAACGAGAATTCGATCCTGTAGAAGCATAAAAAATACGCTGCAGAGTTATACGCAGTACTTCAGTGATGGGCGGCATAAAATATGACTTCAGAGCCATCGGCGTACAACAGGGCTTCATTGCTAGTACATCATAAAATATAAGCTCTAGGACAATCCGTGTAATGCAGTATTTCCAGGCTTCTTCGGTGTAAAAAGGTTGTTACATCGCTACTTTGGCGTAAAACCTACTTGCTTTTAATGCGGTGGAAAGTTGTACGGGGAATGCTTCGTATTCCTCGAATGAACCTGTCAGATCATGCAGTGAACCTGACTCCTGACAACGAGTACTGCACAACTATCCAGACGACGGCTGCAATGATGGTGTGGCACAGAGACCTAAACCGTCGTTTAGTGACATTTCCCTGATACAAAGTGCTTTTACGCATACAAGAAAATACGTTGCCTAGTTTTATACAGGCAGATGTGAGTTTTTTACGCTCAGCAGAAGACAAAACAAACTGCCACATCAAAAGCTGCTCTTCATACAGAGCTCGAGGCACGTCTCTGCATTTAATGCTCAGAATGGGGGCAGATCTCTGCATTTAATGCACGAGATTTGGTTCTATTTTCAAAGACTGGGCGAGCCATAATTACGGCTAATACGTCCATGTCACCACCTCTGCATATTACGCCATCAGGCTATTTTCAGCTATAGGAGCACGCTGTACGCTATCTCCTTGAAATACACCACCGGGCTATTTTCAGCTATAAGGAGTACGCCGTATGCTATCTCTCCGGAATACGCCAACTCAGGCTATATTTGCATTTGTGTGTGATAAGGCTACTTGGTCCAGAATACGCTCAAGACCTCAATCAAGGAAGGGGGATCAGCTATCTTTTACGCTAGCTACCTATCCATGCAGCATCAGGCTTCTACGCCTACAAGGCTTCTATGCCGACTCGACAACCACTTGGCTTCTACGCCAACCTGACAACTATTTGGTTTCTACGTCATGGTGACAGTTATTGGCTTCTACGCCAACCTTTCTTACGCAAGGAGCAATTACCTACGTGGCTTGCAGGCCGTGATCTTCGCAGCAGTTATACGTATTTTCTCATCATGGGACACGCGTCATACGCATGTTCAGAAGATTATCTATACGTGGGTGGCAGTTATTATAACTACCGCATAAAAAGTGCCATACTCTCCACTGTCCGGCTTCTACGCCGACTGGACGGTTACTGTCACTAAAATCCTATAAATAGAGACCCCTATTGACAGAGGTCCGAGGTCAAAAATTTGGAGAATAGAAGTCAAAGGGTCGAAGCACAGATAGAGAGCAGTGTTCGACAATTTTGGCATCGAGAATCCACCCCTTCTTGCAATCCTTGAAGCTTCTCCGTCTTCTACGGCACTTCTTCATCATCGTGTAGTCCAAGGGACAAAGTGATCGACTGTAGATCAGACACCTATAGCAATATTCACCCAGATTAAATTTTGTACTCAACATTCTCGCATAGGATTAATAGTACTTCTTGTTTGTAAACCTAAGAAAGGGTTTCGTATAAATCTAGTTTTATTTCTTCCGTTTATTATCAAACGCAAGATGGCGACTCTGCTGGGGACCACTTTCTTATCTAACGAGAAAGCAATTGCTCAACACGATGCAGTGTCAGTAGGATCAATAAAGAAGACCTTGGTCGTCCAGTTCGACCAATCTGCCTACAAAGATATGCTTCAAGCAGGGGGTAGCTCTCACTCTCTCTCTGTCCAAGACAACAAGAAATTGCGTAAAGTCTGGATGACCCGGACATCCCCTACCATTCCTGCCGACTCTCTGGTTTCTCCGACCAACAAGGTTGTAGCTTCGCAACCTCCGCGCCCCGCGCATAAAACTCCGTCTCCCGTCTGTGACGTGGCAGACAAAACTTCGGGCAATGCATCAGTACTAGTCCAGAAGTCTACTCCGCGCTCTGCACGTAAAACTCTGTCTCCCGTCTGTGATATGACAGACAAAACTTCTGGTAATGCCTCAGTGCTAGTCCAGAAGCCTACTCCGCGCTCTGCGCGTAAAACTCTATCTCTCGTCTGTGACGTGGTAGACAAAATTTCTGATAATGCCTCAGCGCCAAATCAGAAATTCCAAACGTGCTCTGCGCGTAAAATTGCATCTGCCCTCCGTGGAAAAGCAGATGGTCCCTGCAATTTACGCAAGGGAAAACAAGTGGCGGACTTCTCCTTTAGGCCAGCAACAGAAGAATCTGCCCGCTCTCCAGATTATGCGAGAAGCTAATGGCCGATTGAGGGCTTCCTCAGTTTTATGCCAGCCTGAGCAGAGCTCCAAATTACGCCAGGTCAAGCCCCTCAGCGTAAAGAAGACCCAGTTGGTGGATAGATACGCTCCTTATGGTTCAGCTGCTACTCATATGGCTGAACTGCTGTATATAGGTGGCAGAAAAAGGGTTGGAGTTCCCAATATCCGCATACCAACTGATGTAAACAGAAAGAACAAGCCTTCTTCTTCTTCTTCTTCTGTATATCCTTCTGACTTGCGTGAATATCTGATCCAGAAGCGCAAGGATAGGAGATCTTCCAGCATATCTATTACGCCGCCTAGGGAGCACTATTGTAATAGTCATAGGATTGTAGTTAATTATTGCTGTTCTGAAGCAAAACGGTCGGTTTTTGACTGGTTGAACTACTCTATGCCTTCACAGGAAGAAGAGCCTACATACGCATCAGTGAACATGGCTTCACACATTCCTAGAGGAAGGTCGAATTCAAGATGTCATCCCTCTAGAACTCTAAGCCAAGGGAGATTCAACAAACTCCTTGAGAACATTGAAGTTGGGGTGTTCCGAAATACCCGTTCGAGGGCACGACAACCAGCTTCGTATTCTTCTGATTCCGACACTGGGGGTCGCCAGTTTCCCGAATCAGATGCTGAAAGTATAGAGTCATTCTTTATAAAGACCTATACTAGCCCTTCAATGACATCCAGATAAATGAGAGTCTATGCCATTGAAGATGAATGCGAAAATGCTTCCTCGTCAGGAAGTACTGTGCAACGCATCGCTGTGTTGGAGACATCTCTGAAAGAGATACAGTCCTTGATGGAGAATATGCACCAGATGATGCTGACTCAACACACAGCTGCTATAGCTCAAGCATCGGTCCCTCCGACTTAGATACGTGTGGGGGTGGACTTACCACCATCCAATACGAATCAGGAGCCTGCTCTAGATCTGGAGTCAGCAGCTCCTCCACTTCCTAACTCGGAGAATGTATTGCCTCCTGTTGGAGTCACGATACAACCGATCTCGCACCACTCCGTGGTCCCTCTACCGGCTGAAGATCTGATGCAGGCAGTACGGGAATTGAAGGCCCAATTTGATGCCTTAAAACATAAAGATCAGCTAAAAAAATTGGGAATCAACCAGCCGTACCCAGCTATCTGGGATGAGGTCCCTTTCCCTCCTAAATACAAACCATAGACTATGGCTCTGTTTGAGGGAAAGACATCACCGAGCCAGTACATGAACTATTTTAGTATGATGACGGTGTTATTGCAAGAGAATGACGCCCTTCTCACCCGAGTGTTCAAAGGCTGTCTCTCGGGAGTGGCTTATCAGTGGTACAGGAGTCTTGCGGACAACTGTATTACTTTCTTTAAAGATTTTAAGACTTTGTTCTTCGCGCGATTCTACGAAGGAGGGATGTACATGTCTATGTCCTCTCTCATCGAAGTAAAGCAGAAGGAAAAAGAGAACGTTCGTACTTCCATCAAACTTTTTCGTCAAGCCACTTTACAAATGCCTCCCGGAGTTCCAGAATCAGCATTGGTGGACATTTGCAGGAAGAATCTTCTTCCAGTGATCTCGGTGTTCACAAAACCAAATCAGTTCCATGATTGGCCCTCGTTCATCATCTCAGCGGTAGTCGCTGAAGACAACAGTCGGAAGGCGCGTGATAATGGAATTATGATATTTGCCTCTGATAGAGGCAAAAGGTCATCCTCTAACAGCGACCATCCTCGTGGTTCCAAAGGAAAAGAAGCTCTGGTGATCAATACGTCCAAGCAAAAGACTGCGGCAACCACACTGACGAAATCTGGGACTTCCAGGCCCATTGAAGTATACTCTTTTGACGATGACGATATTCTGAGCATATTCGAGTGTCTCGTCAAAAGCGACAAGATTACCCTCCCTGAGGTGAAGCGGCCTAATAAAGTCGGCAGTATCAATAAACCTAAGTACTGCATTTTCCATAGGTACATACATCACCCCACAAAGGCGTGTTATGTGCTAAAGAGGAAAATCCAGGAGTTGATCGATGCTAAGGCCATCACTCTGCGCAACAGCGAGAAGATGGTCACAGCCAACATGATCTCTCTTCAATTTGGCAATCTTCCTCCTCAAGAAGTTCCGGATGGTGTTGTACCTATTTCTCGGACAACGATGAATATCGTTAATCTCCCTCCAACCAGGGGTCAAAATCATGACCTGGTACTCCTAACTACCCAGCGGGGCGAGATTATGTGGGTTCATCCAGATCTGGTATCAGAGATCGAGGAAGAGACTCAAGTTGCAAAGGCTAAGTCTAAGAAGAACTTGAAGCGTAAACCATGTCATATGGTTACGGCATCCTCGACATCAGAAGAAGAGGTTTTGGCTACTGGAACCCGTTCAGGGAAGGCCTACCTCAAAGACTATGGAGGAAGTCAGGAAGAGGCATCAGCAGACACTTCAGCTGCCAAGCCTTCAGAACCTGAATTCATCGTACCAGAGGCCGGTCCTTCAAGACCAACTTCGGCGGACAAGGGCAAGCAAAAAGAGGTGCAAAAAGAGGTGCGCTTTGATAAACCTTTGAAGAATATTCAAAACAAAGGTTTGGATAAGCCATACAACTTCGACATCCTGGCCCAGTTGCCTAATACACCAGCCAAATTGTCCATTTTTGAACTACTCAAGATCTCTAAGGACACTCGTCAAGCCCTGAGTGAAGCATTAATGCAGGCGGATGCATACTTGATCCAGCTCAAGTCCCCTGATAAAGAATCTGTGGCATGTCCTCAATGCCATAGTGTGATGGAGGTGGTCCCGAATATCACTTTCACTCAAGATGACATGCTGGTGAAACACAACAAGCATGACAAACCCCTCTATTACACCGGATATGTCGGTTCCATGGAGGTTGACCGGATTCACATAGATCCGGGATCGTCGATCAGCATCATTCCTCATAGTCTGCTCAGACCGCTGAGGATTCCTACCAGCGAATTGGCTTACACCACCACTACAATCGTGGGCTTCAACGCCAGAAAAAGTAAGCCGTTGGGGAAAATTTGCCTGAGGATCCAGATTGGCGACCTCAGATCAGTGGCTACATGCTATGTCATTGATTCAGAGGTATCCTACAATATTCTGCTGGGCAGACCATGGATCCACGACCACAACATCGTTCCTTCGACTCTACATCAATACTTTAAATATGTAGATGCCCAAGGAATAGTACAAACAGAGTTTGCTGACCTTAACCCGTTTAAAAGAGTAGAATTCTACTACTCCGATGCCATATTGTACACTCAAGACTACATGGAGGAGATGTCAGGCAAGATAGAGGAGGAATCCCACAGGGAGCCAGAAGAACCCTCTGCCGAACAACCTCTGTCAATCAAGGTGAAAGGGCGAACTACTCGTCCAAAAGTCATGGAATCCCTGGCCATCCACCTGAACAAAACCAAGTCAGGAAACAGATGTGATCCTCTAGTAATCACTTTGAACCAGAAGCCTCCATCCTTGGTCATCAACCTTCGGCGCAACAAGCAGCCAACTGATATAAATATAACCAGGAACGTGGTTTCTGACGATAATAAAGATCCTCTTTTTCAGTACAATGACGCTCAAATTCCGAATCAGGAATCCTCTCCCCACAACGATATAGAACCTATAGCACAAAGATTCTTGAAAGCTATAGATTCCTATCATCCGTATGTGTGGGAAGTAGCGTCACCATCTAATGTCATCACGACATATGGACCACAAGAGGATGCCATCTTTATTGTCCCGCCTACTTGCAGCAGTTAGCGTCCAATAGTCTTCGGTCGCATGCACAATAAGCCGGCTGTACCAGAAGATTCTTCCAATGACGATGCTGGTAAAATGCAGGTTCACAGATATAGCCCGCAAGCTTTGAAGATTATGCAAAAGTATGGGTTATGACTTGAAGCTGGAACCAGGCCTCAACTATGGGAAAGGCAGGCGAATACCGTTGCACGGTGATCCCTACTGTCCACGAACTCGTTTTGGGTTAGGGTATACCACCTCCCTTACAATTTCTGAGTCAAATGAGGATATCTCTTCCTCTTCTCAAGATGGCTCGCCGTCCTCCAGCTCATCTAATGATCTCGAACGAGCATTGTCAGTGAATACGGTATTGACAGATTCCCTCGAAGCAGACGAACAAGAATCTGAACCGTTTGAGAATGACTCTTGGGCTCAGCAAATAGATATACAATGGAAACTCCGGTTCGAGCAAAGAGAACCTTCCACTGAAGATAAAGTTATCCAAATCGACGTTGGGGATGAACTTTCACCAAAGCCGATATTTATCAGTAACAATCTTTCCGAAGAAGAAAGGAAAGAAATAATCCAGCTGATAAGAGAATACATCGACGTCTTTGCGTGGAATTATGAGGATATGCCAGGTCTTGATCCAAAAGTGGCTACTCATAAGTTCAATATAATGCCCAATTCGAAGCCTGTGAAGCAACATCAATGTCGGTTTCGTCCGGACATGATGGACGCCATCGAAGCTGAAATCAAAAAGTTGATAGCCTGTGGCTTCATTCGAGAAGAACAACATCCTGACTGGGTCGCCAATGTTGTCCCGATCATGAAGAAAAGTGGAAAAGTACGTGTCTGCATCGATTACCGAGATCTGAATGCAGCCTGCCCCAAGGATGAATTTCCACTTCCCATTACAGACGTCATGATCGATAATACGTGCGATTTTGAGCGCATGTCTTTCATGGACGGATTTTCAGGATACAACTAAATCAAGATACATCCTGAAGACGAGAAGCATACTGCCTTCCGGACACCATTGGGGGTATATTGCTACACGGTCATGCCCTTCGGACTGAAAAATACCGGAGCTACGTACCAACGAGCTATGAGTAACATATTCCATGAGCATTTACGTAAAACAGTAGAATGTTACGTAGACGATATAGCTGTCAAAAGTCGCCGCAAGGATAATCACACCCAAGACCTGAAGACAGTGTTCGAGTTGATGCGCCAACATCAACTCATAATGAATCCTATAAAGTCCTTTCTGGGTGTATCTAGTGGCAAATTCTTGGGATTTATCATTACCGCCAAAGGCATTCAAGTGGATCCCAAAAAAGTCAAGGCCATCTTAGAAATGCGACCTTCCCGTAATCTGAGAGAACTCAGGGGATTTCAAGGTCGTCTGGCTTATATCCGGAGATTCATATCCAACCTCTCGGGGAGATGTCAGCCCTTTTCTCGCCTCATGAAGAAAGGTGTATCCTTTGTATAGGACGAAGCCTGTCAGCAAGCGTTTAATGATATCAAACGCTACCTCACTAATCCTCCAGTTCTGGTGCCTCCTGTCATAGGAAGACCATTCTTGTTGTATGTTAGAGCAATGGATCATTCTCTGGGAGCTATTCTCGTACAGAAGAACGATAAAGGTCATGAACAGGCTATCTACTATTTAAGCAGGATGATGGTCGGAGCTGAACACCGGTACAATCCAGTGGAAAAAGAATGTTTGGCCTTAATGTTCGTCATTCAGAAAATGCGACACTGTCACCGGCCAGACTATTTATATCATCTCCAGGATCAATCCTCTTCGGGTATTGATGAACAAGCCAAGCGTTCTTAATTCTTGACTCGCGACTTGGGCGATGTTATTAACACCGTATGATATGGTGTACGTCCCTCAGAAGTCCATCAAAGGCCAAGCATTGGCTGATTACCTAGCTGCTCATCCGATTCCGGAAACCTCCAAACTATATGAGGGCATTCCCGACGAAGTTGCAGAGTGTAATTCTGCGATGGAAAGTGATGCATGGCAGTTATTCTTCGATGGTGCCTCCAGGACTGGTCCCAGAGGAAATATAGTTTCAGGAGTAGGAATTGTCCTGGTTACTCCTGAGAAACTCGTCATCTATCGAGCATATTCTCTTAGCGAACCTTGCTCTAATAACGTGGCAGAGTATAACACCCTACTAATCGGGCTCCAAGTCACTAAAGAATTGGACGTCGAATATCTGGAAGCGTTTGGTGATTCTCTGCTGATCGTCAATCAAGTTAGAGGAATATATGAAGTCCGTAATCCAGACCTCATCCCTTATCACCAAGCAACGATCGAAATAGCCATGTCTTTCAAAGGGTTCTTCCTAGAGCATGTGCCTCGATCTTAGAATCTGGAAGCTGATGCCCTGGCCAGTCTAGCTGTAGATTTAGCTATTCCTATAAGAAGGCAGAATTAGGTGATCCTTCTTAACAGAGATTTATTCTGTGTAAAAAAAACTTTCACATAGAACGCAAATACGCTGTGAACACAGATCTTCCCAAGAGAGACTGGAGAAGTCCCTTTATAGATTTCGTAGCATACGAAATCTTACCAGAAGATCCTAAAGAAGCAGTATCTATCAAAAGACGATCATTATGCTTCTATTTCGATGCGTCTTCACAATGTCTATATCGCCGGACTTATGACGGACTATTATTACGATGTCTCTCCAATGATGAAGCACAGCGGATTATCCGTGAAGCTCACGACGGCGTATGCGGAGCACATCAACCCGGTACTAAGCTACAGGATCATATCAGGAGGATGGGCTATTACTAGCCTACTATGATCACAGATGCAATAAAATATGCAAGATAATGCAAAGCTTGCCAGGTTCATGCAGATTTTATACATTAATCTTCTGAACATTTATATCCTACGGTGGCATACTGGCCTTTTAAAGCATGGGGTATGGATATCATTGGTCCTATTCATCCGTCTTCTTTCAGAGGTCATCGGTTCATATTAGCCATCACGGATTATTTCTCTAAATGGGCAGAAGCAGTCCCTCTTGCTGAGGTGAAGACATCTAATGTGATCAGCTTCATTAAGCATCATGTCATTTACCGCTTTGGGATTCCCCGAAGGATAATTCATGACAACGGGCCTCAGTTCATCAGCCAAGCATTTCATCGATTTTACGATAAAAATCGGATACAAAATGTGGCCTCTACGGCATACAATCATGCTGCTAATGGTTTGGCAGAAGCTTTCAACAAAACCATTATCAAACTCTTGAAGAAGTTTGTCTCTTTGAACAAAAGAGATTGGAATGAGAAGCTAGGAGAATGTCTCTGGACATACCGCACAACGGTACGAGCACCGACGGGTTGTACCCCATTCTCGCTGGTTTACGGGAGTGAAGCAGTTCTCCCCATCAAAATTCAAATTTTGTCACTCAGAAAAGCAGTGGCTAATGAGTTGACTCAGGAAAAGAATGACCTATTAAGGCTTCAAGCGCTAGAAGGATTAGATGAAAAATGCCTTCAAGCCCAACAGCGCATCGCGTTCTACCAGGCACGTATTTCCAGAGCTTTTAATCAAAAAGTAAAGGAAAGAGTGTTCAAAGTTGGCGAGCTAGTTCTAGCCGTGAAAAAGGCCAATGATCATTACTCATAAGAGTAAGGGTAAATTCCAGCCCAAATGGGAAGGCCCTTATGTGATCGAGACAACGTTCTCAAACGTCGCTTACAGATTAGCCAAGCCTAATGGAGACTTGTTAATGGCTCCTATCAACGACAAATTCCTAAGAGGTACTATGCTTAATCTCTTTTGCTCAACGGAGTATGGTGAAGATCTCATTCTGACAATACTACTTCCAAAGAACTAGTTGGATCATATTCTATCATGTCCATATAACCTCTGAATAGATATGTTTAACTGATTTGGAACATCCGAACCTATCACGTCCATATTACCTCTTATAGTGTTTTGTGTACAAATTTTAGTTGGATCATATTCTATCATGTCCATATAACCTCTGAATAGATATGTCCAGCTGAAGCTTACCGAAAGTATATCACGTCCATATTACCTCTGATATCACTTTCACTCTAGCCTATCGTTTATATTCCAAAATGATAGGTCCACCAAAGTTAGATAAAGCCTTTTTATTATCCCTAGAAAGAGCAAATTACATGTAAAAGCAAAAGGTACATCATTTGGGAGGAGCAGTTAAGTCGCGAATCTATTGCGCCAGAGTAACCATTCTCTTATCCCTGGAGTTCAAGACGTCAGCGCGAGCCCGCTTCAACCTTGCCGCCTTATTGTTCAAAGTAGATAGCTCGGACCGAGCGTGTACAAAACCTGCATGGATGACACCCACATGCGTCAGGTTCTGCTGAGCCGTCTCCATTAGATCCTTTAACACGTCACGAGCTGTTGATAAAGAGAGAGCCTTCTCCTTGGCCTTAGCGAGGTCATCTTCCAATTTGCGGACCCTCGCTGTCTCTTCCTCATATTCGGTCTCCCACTGAGTCAGCTGGGGAATGACATACTCCAATTCGGCACGCTCTTGATCCATCTGCTGCTGCTGTTCCTGGGCAAATTTGTTCAGAGATTTCATTTTCCCAGCAAGCTCTGCAGTTAAGGAGTCATATCTAGCTTGAACGAGACTGTCAATGCTGCCTCGAGATAGCTGCAAATAATCGTTAATGGGTTGTTCCAAACCACTAACTATTTGCTCTAGCGCATCAGCTATGTCATTATCGTTAAAATATCTAATCTGCGCTATACTGAAGTTGGAGGATGTCTTCAGAGCCTCGAAGCCTAGATTCTTCTCCAGCACCATCGATATCATCGTTTTCAAAGTGGCGTAGAAAATGCTTGAAAATTGCTCAACTAACATGGCAAAATCAAATTAGACGCTGGGAGTGGCTGCAATATCGGAGAATCCCCCTCCAGGAATAATTGCAGACGATGTTGCCACAGTCGTCGCCTCAACAGATGGCGCGACGAAAGAAGAAGTGCCAACAACGGTCGAAGCGGTTGGCATACTCAAAGGGGGCATAGTCGTAATGACAGGCTCATCCTCCTCTCGAGATATCAAAACCATTTTAGGTGAGCCGGCATCCGAAAACGTTTTCTCTTCAAAGTCGGGCACCTCCGTGTCATCGACAGGAGCTGAAACAAAACCAAAAGTTGCATCGACGCTGCCCTCCCCGTAGATGTATTCCCCTGAAAAGAAGACAAGAGAAAGTTAATATCAACATGATGTTAATTTTTCTAAAAAAAGGCATAAAGATGACATTTACCCATGGCCGATGGTATATATGTCGCGTCTGCAGCCAGTACAGCTAAATCATTTCTTAATGATGCTAAGCGAGCTGTCATACCTGGAGAAGGGGGTGTGCCAACTGACACTGGCAGGTATTCTTCCAGGTCTTCACCGAGATCCACTCGAGGCTCATTGGGTGGAATCTCGCTGGGTATACTTACAGACGCGGCAGGGGTTTCTTCCGTTGCAGGTCTGGATAAAGATATTCTTATTTGACTTGGCCCCGAAGGCGATTTCGTACCACTACCTGAAGCAGTAGCAGCGACAGCAGCCTCGAGCAAAGATTCTCCGGCACTGCCAGCCGGAACTGTAGAGGTTTATTTTCTAAAATGCGAGGAACCTCTAATCAAAGGATCGTCTCCAACAGGGGAAACAGTAGGCTCACTCCGAGAAGCCTCATGACTGGAAGTCCTGACAGGACCACTAACAGTCTTCTTTTTCTTGCGATGGGAAGTCTCCTTCAAAACAGGAGCCCTTCGCTTACCAGGGATAACCAGAGGCTCTACAGGCGAAGGTATTTCGCCTCTCGGTACTTTCAGCAAAGACTCATCTGGATTGACAGAGTCTTCACCCTTGTCAGAGGAAACTGATAGGATTTCGTCTCTTCCCGCGGACTTAGAAGAGGGCATCCTAAAACTTCCACGTATATCAAAATTGTGATGGAAGGTGTTGATGACCACGTAAAACTGGGCGTACGAGTGGAGGATGCGCAACTCCATGGAGAGTGAAGTCGCGGGCACAATAAAAGCTGCTCCAGTACAACCCATTATGAAGTACCGCCATCCTCTCGCTCCATCAATAAGTCCACCCCTGGACTTAAAGCTGGTGACGGCATTGCCCACGTGCAATTGGTCATACCCAAACTGCCTGACAAACCGACTAGGCAGGTAGGGCTCCAAGAAGCATTGGTCTTTATTTTTGTACAATAAATGGAAAGGTCTAATGCAGACCAACCAATTAAAAGCTTCAGGAGAAAGAACGGTCTTCCCTTCACCTGAGTCCTGAAGCCTGCTCCCCTGTTGATTAAGATGTAAAGTGGGGACGGTGCAGAAGAGCTTCCAGTTGTGAGCAAAATTTAACGCTCGCCGACAGTCTAAAACTGTGGTCACGTTCCAGGTAGAATTCTTGTAATTCAACAAGAAATTACTCCCCGAACTACTGCCAGAGCCGGGAGACATCACCCTGGGATTATGGAGAATTAATCATCCCATCAAATACAGGAACGGTAATTCTACCCTGAGAAAGCTGTCACACCGTATTTCATCGGCAAGCAGCCCATCAGTAATGGCCCTCAGGCCAGCTTGTATGCGACATACCATGGCAGGAAGAAGGCCCAGTCCTGCCCCAAACACCAGACGCACTGCAGGCCATAAGGTATTGCGGTGAATGCGATCCGAAGATGCAATACCTGGTACTACCAATTGGCGTAGCCATACAGAGAGGAAGCCAGCCAGTTGAGCTTCCCTTGACAGAGGCCTGCGGCAATGCCTCAAATAACTGTAGGCCTTAGTGCCTGCAGGATATTTCCCTATCCCTTTGTCGAGGACTCGATCTGAAGCCCCAGCGTCTTCAATAAGGTCATCGACTACTTGAGTAGTAAGCACGCTCAGAAGGCTCAAAGGCTGTCACGCCCCAGTCCTAAAATATCGAGGGACTGGACACGTGGCAATGGCCAGCAGCACGCACCGATGGATAACCCAATTTAATGGAGCCATCAGGGCGTACTTAAGCTGTAACGAAGGTCTACTACAACAAATCACACTAATCTCATCCATAAAGATAAAGAAATAAACTGCATAATGAAATGGAAATAAGTAGCAACAACAAGTCAGTCGGGGAAACAATCCGACTTATGTCTGAATACACTGGCTCAATAGGCCAGGAACAAAAGAGATAAACATAAAGTAAATACTGAGTACGGGATCAGGTACTCAGGAGAAGTCTTCGGCAGTCACCTCGTCTGCAGGGTTCAGTTCTGCTCCAGTATCAAGTCCAGCAATAGCCTCAGCTCCTGTCCCGTATATCTCGGGGTACTGCTCCTCAGCTAAACCTGGGGACATAATCCATTCCAGGTCCTCAGGGGACATAGCAAGGTACAGAAAATACAAGCCAAATAAATGCAGTATAAATAAATAAATGAAACAGCAGGGTAAACTATGTAACCATCTATGTGATATGCAAATGAGAGCAACACTAGTACTCAGGCTGAGACCGCTACAAGCTCTGTGTCGGGGAGCCGGTAGCAGTAATAACACGTAAAGGGTCTAGCTCTGCTGGAGAGTCTACAACCTCACAATAATAGTAGATATATATATATAACAGCCTGTAGCCTGTGTGTCTCTCCCCACCCAATGTAATCACGCAAACCATGACCATAACGTCTCATGTCCATGTCAGCGGGATTATAACTAATGCAACAAGTCAAACTGTCTATAACTAAAATATCTCTGTCAAGTCCTGTATCCTATACAGAATTACCATGAATATCTCAGGAAGATTCTGTCCATGTATAGTGTCAAGTATCCTGGGTTGTAGGGTACTTGATATGTCAAGTACAAAAGTAAAGGGTATCGTAAATCCATCTCTAAATGACGAACCCAACATCGCGTACGGTGTTGGCACCCGACTAGGATCGGACACTAGGTACGTCATACGTTTCCTAGGTTAAGCAGTTTAAACAAGTTTACATGAATTTACACAAGACATCCAGCAAAGTATTATTACAGGAAATATGAAGATAAAGACTGCAAGTTTGGCAAGTTGCACTTGCCTGATGTTTGGATTCCACTTAGGTCCTGTTCTCGGAAATTTCCAGAGATGTCTTCGAAAGATGAAATAGACAGTACCATCACGCTCAAAAGGTGTCAAATAGCTAGAAACGCCTGTCCTTGGGTCCAATTTGGAGACAAAGGCAAAAACGGTAATTTCGGGCCAAAACTGGGTCCACCGGTGGGCCCGCTTTGCACCGAAAAACGTGTCAGGGTTCACTGTCTCCAAATTCATCAAACTTAGTGTCAACAGGTCAGGAACGCTGATACGAACCCAACGAAACTTTTAGAATTGAATTTCGATAAGCCGAGCACAAAATTGCCCGTCGAGTGGGGCCTATGGGGCCCACGACACGCGATTTCGTCAACGTTCTCAGAATCGAACCAAACTTGACCCACAGGACCAGCGTATTGCTACGAGTCCGATGGCGCAAGTTTCGTCTCGATCCGACGTGTGTGCACAAAGTTAGGGTAAATTACAGAAAAATTGGATACGGGGCGATGTCCGCGGATACGCCTTGATTTCGGTGTGCACGCACACCCGAATCAGCTTCCGCGAAATCCCACACGTCCGTATCGACGACGCGCACGTATCTGTGAAGACCGCACGCGACCAAGTCGTCCCGTTTGGCGGGGCGTACTCAGTTTCGGGGTGAAACAGGGTCTAGTTTTTCCTGTTTTTGGATCGCGGTGTGCGATCACCACAAGACGCGATGCCCCGAGCGGTTTGTTCGGGCACCGAGAGGGTCATACAGGCTACGCAACGCAATTTACGGAATCGAA
Source organism: Iris macrosiphon (assembly GCA_036927795.1). Classification (NCBI taxonomy): domain Eukaryota; kingdom Viridiplantae; phylum Streptophyta; class Magnoliopsida; order Asparagales; family Iridaceae; genus Iris; species Iris macrosiphon. Next base: position 180,099,723 of record JAYESA010000009.1, read on the forward strand.
ATTCGAGCCATGGACAAGAAGATACACGTACCTGAACGGGGTCGAAAAACAGTGTTCTCGTCGTGTCCGACACGTGTCGGACTCGGGGATCGAATTAGGGTTAGGATTAGGGCTTCCCAGGCGGGGCTGCGGTGGCTGAGGTGCGGCGCTGCTGTGGGGGAGGCCGGCCGGAGGGGCTCGGGTGGCGCCGGCGAGGCTGGGCGGAGGCGTCGCAGGGGCCGGAGGCGGCCGGAGCAGCGGCGGGGTTCGGCTCTAGCTGCTGTTGCTGCTCGGCGCTGTCGTCGGGCCGGAGGTAGGCGGAGGAGGAGGAGAGGCGGTGGAGGCGACGGCGCTGGGGTACTGCGGGTCCGGGCGGCGGCGGCTGACGGTGGTGGAGCGAGGTGGCGGCGGAGTGGGGTCTGAGGCGGTGGGGGTCGACGGCCGGGGGGGATATATATATAGAAAAGGGGCGAGGGAGAGGGGGCCGAGAGGGGCGGAGGATGTGGCGGGGCTAGCGGAGGGGGAGGCGGGTCGTGGCGGCCGGAAATCGCGGCGGGCGGCCGAGAAATCGGGGCGGGACGAACGTGGGGGTGAGGGGTGCAGCGGGTCGGGTCTGGCGGGTGCGGGTGTGGCCGACCCGACCCGACCCGATAGGAAACGGGCTGGGCCGGGCTGCTGGGCTTCTGCCCACTGGGCCGGGCCCAAAAACAAAATAATAATAATAATAATAATAATAATAATAATAACCATTAATTAATTAATAATTAGTTTAAATAGTTTTTAGGCATTTAAAAATAGGTCAGAGGCCCAATAAAATCCAGAAAAATTACTCTAAGTCCGGTTTTCTATTTTACACCAAAAAAATCATATTTCATTACATTTTAATATTAGTTATTAGCAATTAAAAATCGTACAATCACCACAGCACCTATGTAAATTCCTGAAAATTGCAGAAAAAACCCCAAAAGATTGATTTTAAAAATCTGAAAATTTTAGGGTGTTTACAATCTACCCCCCTTAAGAGGATTGCGTCCTCGCAATCGAAGGATAAACTACAAAGGCACAAATTTACAGAATTAAAGAATGCTTAGGTTTTACCTGATTCTTCAAATAAGTGTGGATAACGCTGGCGCATAACATCCTCCCATTCCCAGGTCGATTCGCCAGGAGAGTGCTGTTTCCAAGCTACCCGAACCAGTCTAATTGTCTGCCCTCGCAGTGTCTTCTCACTGGTGTCGAGTATACCCACTGGCTGCTTCTCGTATCTCAGGTTAGGTCCCACCGAAATCTCAGAATGATCAACTATATGACTTGGGTCAGTCACGTATCGCCTCAGCTGTGAGGCGTGGAATACATCATGCACTCCCTCTAAGGATGGAGGTAATGCAAGACGATAAGCCATCTCACCAATGCGCTTCAAGATATCAAATGGTCCAATATACCTTGGGCTTAACTTGCCTCTGCTGCCAAATCTGATAGTACCTCTAGTGGGCGAGATCCTCAAAAATACATGCTCTCCTTCCTTGAACTCCAGGGGACGTCTGTGCGCATCGGCCCAATGCTTCTGTCTATCCTGGGCTGTACGGAGATGATTCTGAATCTGCTTTACTTTCTCCACTGTCTCCGTTACCAACTCTGGACCCAGTAATTGACGTTCGCCAACATTGCTCCAGCATATAGGCGATCTGCACTTCCTTCCGTACAACGCCTCGAAAGGTGCCATCTGAATGCTTGCCTGATAGTTGTTGTTGTAGGAGAACTCCACTAAGTGCAGATAATCTTCCCAAGATCCTCCGAAGTCCAGTATACATGATCGCAGCATATCTTCCAAGATCTGAATTGTGCGCTCTGATTGGCCATCTGTCTGAGGATGATAGGCAGTACTGAATTTGAGCCTGGTGTCGAGACTCTCTTGCATGCTTCGCCAGAAGTGAGATATAAATCTCGAGTCTCGATCTGATACAATACTAACCGGCACTCCATGTAATTTTACGATCTGTCGCATATACATGTCGGCTAGTACTTCCGTGGATTGTCCGACTCTGAATGGCAAGAAGTGAGCCGACTTAGTGAGCCGATCCACGATGACCCATACCGCATCCTTTCCACTAGGGCTTCTTGGAAATCCAGTGATGAAGTCCATGGTAATATGCTCCCACTTCCATTCAGGTATGGGAAGTGGCTGCAACATACCTGCAGTCCTTTGGTGCTCGGCCTTTACCTGCTGGCAGACTAAGCATTTTGTCACAAATCGGGCAATCTCCCTTTTCATTCCATGCCACCAGTAATATTGTCTTAAGTCCCGGTACATCTTGGTTCCTCCTGGATGAACAGAGTATATGGAGCTATGTGCTTCCGTCATCAACTCCTGCCTTAATTCTCCATTTGGAACATATAGGCGATTTCTGCACCTTAATGTCCCATCCTCGTGGATGCGAAGTCCCGTTTGCATGCCTGCTTCGGTTCTCTCTTTCAGTCTTCAGAATCTGGCATCATTAGGCAAAGCTTCTTTGATTCTCTCCACCAGCGATGACTTAACTTCGAGGTTAGCCAGCAAACCATTTTGTCCAGGTAAAACAACCTCTATCTGAAGATCTTGCAAGTCTTGTAATAGCTGAGGCTGCTCCGTTAAGAAATAAGCCGTGGATTTTCTGCTGAGGGCGTCGGCTACAACATTTGCTTTCCCCGGGTGGTACTGCAGATCTATGTCAAAGTCCACCATCAACTCAAGCCAACGCCTTTGCTTCATGTTGAGCTCCTTCTGAGTATAAACATACTTCAAGCTCTTATGATCAGTGAATATTTCGCCTTTCTCTCCATACAGATAATGCCTCCAGATCTTCAATACAAAAATCACTACAGCTAGCTCCAGGTCGTGCGTTGGGTAGTTCTTCTCGTGGACCTTCAACTGCCTCGATGCATAAGCGAAAACCTTGCCATGTTGCATCAAGACACACCCTAGTCCACTACCGGACGCATCACTATAAACAACAAAACCTCCTGACCCTGAGAGAAGAGTCAAGACTGGTGCTGTTGTTAGACGCCTCTTCAATTCTTCAAAGGCATTCTGGCATTCTTCCGTCCATATGAACTCCTGATCCTTCCGTGTCAGCTTCGTCATCGTCTCTGTGATCTTTGAAAATTTTTCTACGAACCGCCAGTAATACCCAGCAAGTCCAAGAAAATTTCTCACTTCCGCAACAGAGGTAGGGGTAGGCCAGGTTTCTATAGCAGTGACCTTCTCTGGGTCCACAGACAGTCCTTCACCCGAGATAATATGTCCTAAGAATGGCACCTTGTCCATACAGAACTCACATTTGCTGAGCTTGGCATACAGCTTCTCCCTTCTCAAAGTTTCTAGCACAATTCTTAGGTGTTCCTCGTGCTCTTCGTGGTCCTTGGAGTAGACTAGAATATCATCAATGAATACCACCACGAACTTATCCAAGTACTGATGGAATACTCCGTTCATCAAACTCATAAATACAGCAGGTGCGTTGGTTAAACCAAACGATATTACTAGGAACTCATAATGTCCATACTTAGTCCTAAAGGCCGTCTTTGAGATATCTTCCTTCTTCACCCTAATCTGGTGATAACCGGATCTAAGGTCAATCTTTGAGAATACCCTAGCACCACTCAATTGGTCAAACAAGTCATCAATGCGTGATAAGGGGTACCGGTTCTTAACAGTTACCACATTAAGGGCTCTGTAATCAATGCACAACCGCACAGTTCCGTCCTTCTTGGGTACAAAAAGTATGGGCGCTCCCCAAGGTGAAACACTGGGCCGAATAAATCATTTCTCCAGAAGGTCGTCAACTTGCGCTTTCAATTCCACTAACTCCTTAGGTGCTAGCCGATATACCGATGAAGTGATAGGTTCGGCTCCTGGAGTTGGTCTATTGTGAATTCTATCTCCCGATCAGGTGGTAAACCTGGAAGGTCGTCGAAAAATACATCCACAAATTCTGATATGACTCTTGGGTAACCTGAATCCTCTTTTACAGTTAATACCCTAAGAGTTGGCTGGACCCCTTGTTCTACAGCTCCTCGAAGAAATTCAAACTCAAGATGGCTAGGGGGTTTAAATATCACTTTTCCAAGCCGGCAATCCAGTGTCGCATGGTACTGACTTAACCAGTCCATACCAAGTACAACATCGTAATCAGGCATAGAAAAGATCAGGAATTGGGCTCGCATCTCTCGGCCACAGACTACTACCGAATATGATCTACAGATATCACTAACCGGGATAATCCCACCTCCCGTTAGAATTCTCTTCATCTTCGAGAGATGTGCAGTAGCTACTCTATGTATGGCTACGAAGATAGCAGCAATAAATGAATGCGAGGCTTCAGAATCAAATAAAGCTACAGCAGGAATTGAAGCTACTAATATGGTACCTGCTATCACTTCGCCTGCAGTAGCTTCTTCTATGACTGCTAGTGCATATGCCTGACCTCGTCCCTGAGCGGGACCCCTTTGCTGACGAGCCTGCTGGAACAAAGCTGCCTGAGGTGGTAGTGGTGGCCTGGCTCCTCCAGGCCCTGTCTGAGTTGCTCCCCCAGCTGGAAGAGCTGGCCTAGGTGCAGGTGGAGCTGGTTGATTCGGAACTCCCTCTCGACGTTCCGAGCAGTCCTTTGAGAAGTGTTGTCCGGATCCGCAAACCAGGCAGAGTCCCAGCTTGCGTCTACATTCTCTTTCAATATGACCTACTTTGCCGCAGTAATGACAAGTAGGTAGGTTCTTTGATGCTGCTTTCTGAGGCAGGTTCTTCTGGGGCCGTTTGGCAGAATCCCCAGGTGATGACTTGGACGGTGCTGAGGAGAATGGACGTTTCAGGCTTGATTTCCTCCGAGTAACGCGTTCCATCCGACGTGCTGCAATAAGGACGTCGGAGTAAGAGGTGGGCGCGACAGATCCGATTAACTTCTGAAGCTCGAACCTGAGCCCATCAAAGAAATTCTCCGCCTTCTCTTCTTCAGTGGGAATTAGAGAAGGGGCGAAGCGGCTCAGGCGAATGAATTCGGTATTATATTCCTCCACCGTCATGTTGCCCTGGATCAGGAAGTTGAATCTGTCTCGGAGTTCTGACCGAGCCACAGCAGGGATGTACATTTCCTGGAAGAGTCTGGAGAACTCCTCCCAGGTGACCTGATCATGTCTGAGCCTTCTTTCTTCGGACAGCCATCAATGGTGTGCGTTGTCCGTCAGTTGCATCCTGACGGCAATCATCCACTTGTCCCTTGGAAGTTCAGCGGCCTCCAACTGATGCTGCGTGTTCGTAAGCCATTTATGAACTTCAGTTGGTCCTTCCTTGCCCGAGAAGGTACAGGATTTAAGTTGGCGGAAATCTGTGATAGATCCCGTCGTTGGTCGCCTATTTGGTGGATTTGCATATTCCAATATTGCAACTATGCTGTTCCTTAGGTTCTCGGTCTCATGACGTTGGGCCTCCTGTTGGATCTGTTGTTGTGCCTGCATCATGGCGTAGAACATCTGGAACATTTGTTGTCCGTCCATTGCCTGCCCTGGAGGAAAGACAGGCATCGTAGAAGGGAATTGGGGTGGAGGCGGGATGTCATCACGCCTGAACCTGGAACTGGGCTGACCAGATTGATTGCTCTGAGAGGATTGTCCTCTGGTATCTGGCGTCGTTCCAGCTTCACAGGTAACCACAGCTTCAGGCGGTGTACCCAAGGGATTCTCGTCACCACTTCTGGGATCCATTACTCTGCATAAAAGAAAACAATGAGAACGCACAGAGGAATCAAATCAGGATGCAATTCAAGCAATTAAATTGAATTCGACATAGAGTCCAAAAATGATTCAATCAATGGATGAGATCCTATAACTTATCCTATCTTATTGCAGGCCTGTTCGGTCCCTAAGTTAAAACCGAACAATTTTGTTTAGGACCTGCATGGGCCACCACAAAAACCATGTCATGCCCCAGTCCCAAAATATTGAGGGACTGGACACGTGGCAATGGCCAGCAGCACGCACCGATGGATAACCCAATTTAATGGAGCGATCAGGGCGTATTTAAGCTGTAACGAAGGTCTACTACAACAAATCACACTAATCTCATCCATAAAGATAAAGAAATAAACTGCATAATGAAATGGAAATAAGTAGCAACAACAAGTCAGTCGGGAAAATAATCCGACTTATGTCTGAATACACTGGCTCAATAGGCCAGGAACAAAAGAGATAAACATAAAGTAAATACTGAGTACGGGATCAGGTACTCAGGAGAAGTCTTCGGCAGTCACCTCGTCTGTGTAACACCCCGTTCCGCTCAAGCGGACTGCCGACTCAATCGGCAATAGTGCAACTGTCCCGACCCGCTTTGCCTCGATCAAGAAGTAAAGGATATCCAGACTTGTCCCTACAGGAATCCGGCTTGGACTTTCAGAGGCTCGCTCAGACGTATCGCTCTACCGAGGCGAATCATCGCTAAGGTGGGTGGCTACGGTGAACTTGTCTTTGCTTAGCCAGCACACATAAAATCTGGAATGTTTATGCTAGTCGCTAGGTGAATCACCCCTGCATGCTAATAAATCCAACGCACCTAGCTAAGGGAATAATCCCAACTCATATTGCTTGCTAGAACATGGAAAAGAAAATACTGCTTATATTCAGACCCTCGCATGCTAAGTCCCTTAACGGTTTCATCTCTCGGCTTACCTTCGGGTCCGAGCAATCGTGTTTACTTGTGTCCCTTAGAAACGCATGCTTGTCTGCTTATGAATGTCTAACGTTATTATAATGTGCAATGTTTAAGCAATCCTGAACACATGAATAGAACGTAGATGCAATATAAATGAATCATGCTACTGCTTGTCTTGTACTCACGTAGCCTCCGAGCGATAATCACGTAGCCTACGGGCGCACGTAGCCTACGGGCGATATTCACGTAGCCTACGGGCGATAGTCACGTAGCCTACGGGCGCACGTAGCCTACAGGTGATAATCACGTAGCCTTCGGGCGAATGAATGTTATTGTTCGATCACGGACAACTTGTGCACAAGGTATAGTTCCTGCGGGCGGCTGCTGGGGCACTGGCACCGTTTCGGCTCCGGACGAAACTAACGTTTAGTCTCACGTACTAGGACAGGGTGGTATACGGCGCCTAACGTTCTTGCACGTAGCAAACCATCTTCGTCACAGACTAGTGTCCATTATGGCATACGCCAGTGATCACCTTGTACTTAACTTGTTGCATGCTTGTTTGTAAACGAAAGATAAACCATTCATCCTCGCTTAGCGGCAATCCGCGTGCGAGTCATTGCATAGCATTAATGAACTGAACACCTGAACGATCTAAAAATAACGACCCTCATGTTTGCATATGCTATGCTCCTGAATGTTTATACTTGCCCGTGCATGAATTAACAATGTTTGCCATGGACAGGGAAGGACAAATGGTAAGTTGGTAAGTCTTGCCGTGTTTCCTCAAATATCGCACGGCACACTGCCGACACGTTAGGCTATTCAATGTTTGCATGAAACTGATCCTAAGGCAACTAGAAAGACAACTTAATAGTTGTGCACGGAACCTGTATTACGTGTTTGGATTTGTCGAGCGGGCGAGTAGCTTCCCCACCAGTGCATTCAATGTACTGATAATCCACCAGTTTGATATGCAGGGTGCGGGAGAACCTCGTGCGGTGCGGACGCCTCCTTCGTGCGTGCTAAGGCCAGGAGTTCCCTCTGAAGCCTAGCAACGGTGCGTCCGGGACTGAAGCGCTTATACAAGACATAAGTTGTGAACATCGCCTGACCATCGCCTGTACAATCATTCCACAGTTGTAGCCACTTGGCACGCTTTTACTGTTTCAGAGAGAGAGGCTTGAGCGACTTGTAATCTCGGCTATACGCCGCCTGTAATACATGTTTCATATCAATAAAGAGATTACTTTACTTGTTTCAATGCTTCCGCTATATTTGTCGACTCAGTGAACCCGTTACCGATCGCCTATGCGTTCATGACTCCGCTGCACTCGGACAATCTGTGCGACTCTGTGGCTTAGAACTCTTGCCGCCAGCCAATGAACCATGGCCTTGCACGGGCGTGGATCACGCTCGTGCGGCATCACGCCCGGATGGGTTAAGCGATCGTTCCGCGGGAGCGCTGGCGAGGGTGATTCCCGCCTAGCGGGAACGGCCGATTGCCTGCGGGAGATCGGGGCGTGACAGGTTGGTATCAGAGCCTGGCTTCTACGCCTTTGTCCTCAATTCGATATCTCTGTTTCGAAAGCTCGTTCGTGGGTTATGTGCACGCTCTCTCTCAATGCCTCGATGGAATGTTCCAACAATAAGTCTAAATACTTTCAAAATGCGTTTTGAATGATATGCTTGCTTGTCTGGTTGTATACTGCGAGTGGCCTTTGTGCCAACCTGTGCGAACCACTTGAGAGTATCGCTAGTAGCTTGTCCGATTTTCACTAACCCTAAGTTTGGTTGAATGCATCTATTCGAGGGACACCTTGAACTAGTGCACCATCCAAGACTTAAGAAAAAGGTAAAACTCGAGTGCTAAGACTTCGCTATCACTGAGCTGGTTGACGTGTTCACGCTAGAGGGTACCTTCGAAAGTGCGCACGATCCAGTCTAAGCGATATGCTGATTTTGAAGCTTGTGCAAGTGAAGATCCAAATAAAACAAGTACAAACGACTTGTCTAGGATTGCCTCAACCCTAGATTACTGCTTGTCCTTAGTAAGTCTCGAGGACGAGACTTTTTCTAAGTTGGGTAGGATGTAACACCCCGTTCCGCTCAAGCGGACTGCCGACTCAATCGGCAATAGTGCAACTGTCCCGACCCGCTTTGCCTCGATCAAGAAGCAAAGGATATCCAGACTTGTCCCTACAGAAATCCGGCTTGGACTTTCAGAGGCTCGCTCAGACGTATCGCTCTACCGAGGCGAATCATCGCTAAGGTGGGTGGCTACGGTGAACTTGTCTTTGCTTAGCCAGCACACATAAAATCTGGAATGTTTATGCTAGTCGCTAGGTGAATCACCTCTGCATGCTAATAAATCCAACGCACCTAGCTAAGGGAATAATCCCAACTCATATTGCTTGCTAGAACATGAAAAAGGAAATACTGCTTATATTCAGACCCTCGCATGCTAAGTCCCTTAACGGTTTTATCTCTCGGCTTACCTTCGGGTCCGAGCAATCGTGTTTACTTGTGTCCCTTAGAAACGCATGCTTGTCTGCTTATGAATGTCTAACGTTATTATAATGTGCAATGTTTAAGCAATCCTGAACGCATGAATGGAACGTAGATGCAATATAAATGAATCATGCTACTGCTTGTCTTGTACTCACGTAGCCTCCGAGCGATAATCACGTAGCCTACGGGCGCACGTAGCCTACGGGCGATATTCACGTAGCCTACGGGCGATAGTCACGTAGTCTACGGGCGCACGTAGCCTACGGATGATAATCACGTAGCCTTCGGGCGAATGAATGTTATTGTTCGATCACGGACAACTTGTGCACAAGGTATAGTTCCTGCGGGCGGCTGCTGGGGCACTGGCACCGTTCCGGCTCCGGACGGAACTAACGTTTAGTCTCACGTACTAGGACAGGGTGGTATGCGGCGCCTAACGTTCTTGCACGTAGCAAACCATCTTCGTCACAGACTAGTGTCCATTATGGCATACGCCAGTGATCACCTTGTACTTAACTTGTTGCATGCTTGTTTGTAAACGAAAGATAAAGCATTCATCCTCGCTTAGCGGCAATCCGCGTGCGAGTCATTGCATAGCATTAATGAACTGAACACCTGAACGATCTGAAAATAACGACCCTCATGTTTGCATATGCTATGCTCCTGAATGTTTATACTTGTCCGTGCATGAATTAACAATGTTTGCCTTGGACAGGGAAGGACAAATGGTAAGTTGGTAAGTCTCGCCGTGTTTCCTCAAATATCGCACGGCGCACTGCCGACACGTTAGGCTATTCAATGTTTGCATAAAACTGATCCTAAGGCAACTAGAAAGATAACTTAATAGTTGTGCACGGAACCTGTATTACGTGTTTGGATTTGTCGAGCGGGCGAGTAGCTTCCCCACCAGTGCATTCAATGTACTGATAATCCACCAGTTTGATATGCAGGGTGTGGGAGAACCTCGTGCGGTGCGGACGCCTCCTTCGTGCGTGCTAAGGCCAGGAGTTCCCTCTGAAGCCTAGCAACGGTGCGTCCGGGACTGAAGCGCTTATACAAGACATAAGTTGTGAACATCGCCTGACCATCGCCTGTACAATCATTCCACAGTTATAGCCACTTGGCACGCTTTTACTGTTTCAGAGAGAGAGGCTTGAGCGACTTGTAATCTCGGCTATACGCCGCCTGTAATACATGTTTCATATCAATAAAGAGATTACTTTACTTGTTTCAATGCTTCCGCTATATTTGTCGACTCAGTGAACCCGTTACCGATCGCCTATGCGTTCATGACTCCGCTGCACTCGGACAATCTGTGCGACTCTGTGGCTTAGAACTCTTGCCGCCAGCCAATGAACCATGGCCTTGCACGGGCGTGGATCACGCTCGTACGGCATCACGCCCGGATGGGTTAAGCGATCGTTCCGCGGGAGCGCTGGCGAGGGTGATTCCCGCCTAGCAGGAACGGCCGATTGCCTGCGGGAGATCGGGGCGTGACAGGTTGGTATCAGAGCCTGGCTTCTACGCCTTTGTCCTCAATTCGATATCTCTGTTTCGAAAGCTCGTTCGTGGGTTATGTGCACGCTCTCTCTCAATGCCTCGATGGGATGTTCCAACAATAAGTCTAAATACTTTCAAAATGCGTTTTGAATGATATACTTGCTTGTCTGGTTGTATACTGCGAGTGGCCTTTGTGCCAACCTGTGCGAACCACTTGAGAGTATCGCTAGTAGCTTGTACGATTTTCACTAACCCTAAGTTTGGTTGAATGCATCTATTCGAGGGACACCTTGAACTAGTGCACCATCCAAGACTTAAGAAAAAGGTAAAACTCGAGTGCTAAGACTTCGCTATCACTGAGCTGGTTGACGTGTTCACGCTAGAGGGTACCTTCGAAAGTGCGCACGATCCAGTCTAAGCGATATGCTGATTTTGAAGCTTGTGCAAGTGAAGATCCAAATAAAACAAGTACAAACGACTTGTCTAGGATTGCCTCAACCCTAGATTACTGCTTGTCCTTAGTAAGTCTCGAGGACGAGACTTTTTCTAAGTTGGGTAGGATGTAACACCCCGTTCCGCTCAAGCGGACTGCCGACTCAATCGGCAATAGTGCAACTGTCCCGACCCGCTTTGCCTCGATCAAGAAGCAAAGGATATCCAGACTTGTCCCTACAGGAATCCGGCTTGGACTTTCAGAGGCTCGCTCAGACGTATCGCTCTACCGAGGCGAATCATCGCTAAGGTGGGTGGCTACGGTGAACTTGTCTTTGCTTAGCCAGCACACATAAAATCTGGAATGTTTATGCTAGTCGCTAGGTGAATCACCCCTGCATGCTAATAAATCTAACGCACCTAGCTAAGGGAATAATCCCAACTCATATTGCTTGCTAGAACATGGAAAAGGAAATACTGCTTATATTCAGACCCTCGCATGCTAAGTCCCTTAACGGTTTCATCTCTCGGCTTACCTTCGGGTCCGAGCAATCGTGTTTACTTGTGTCCCTTAGAAACGCATGCTTGTCTGCTTATGAATGTCTAACGTTATTATAATATGCAATGTTTAAGCAATCCTGAACGCATGAATGGAACGTAGATGCAATATAAATGAATCATGCTACTGCTTGTCTTGTACTCACGTAGCCTCCGAGCGATAATCACGTAGCCTACGGGCGCACGTAGCCTACGGGCGATATTCACGTAGCCTACGGGCGATAGTCACGTAGCCTACGGGCGCACGTAGCCTACGGGTGATAATCACGTAGCCTTCGGGCGAATGAATGTTATTGTTCGATCACGGACAACTTGTGCACAAGGTATAGTTCCTGCGGGCGGCTGCTGGGGCACTGGCACCGTTCCGGCTCCGGACGGAACTAACATTTAGTCTCACGTACTAGGACAGGGTGGTATGCGGCGCCTAACGTTTTTGCACATAGCAAACCATCTTCGTCACAGACTAGTGTCCATTATGGAATACGCCAGTGATCACCTTGTACTTAACTTGTTGCATGCTTGTTTGTAAACGAAAGATAAACCATTCATCCTCGCTTAGCGGCAATCCACGTGCGAGTCATTGCATAGCATTAATGAACTGAACACCTGAACGATCTGAAAATAACGACCCTCATGTTTGCATATGCTATGCTCCTGAATGTTTATACTTGCCCGTGCATGAATTAACAATGTTTGCCTTGGACAGGGAAGGACAAATGGTAAGTTGGTAAGTCTCGCCGTGTTTCCTCAAATATCGCACGGCGCACTGCCGACACGTTAGGCTATTCAATGTTTGCATGAAACTGATCCTAAGGCAACTAGAAAGACAACTTAATAGTTGTGCACGGAACCTGTATTACGTGTTTGGATTTGTCGAGCGGGCGAGTAGCTTCCCCACCAGTGCATTCAATGTACTGATAATCCACCAGTTTGATATGCAGGGTGCGGGAGAACCTCGTGCGGTGCGGACGCCTCCTTCGTGCGTGCTAAGGCCAGGAGTTCCCTATGAAGCCTAGCAACGGTGCATCCGGGACTGAAGCGCTTATACAAGACATAAGTTGTGAACATCGCCTGACCATCGCCTGTACAATCATTCCACAGTTGTAGCCACTTGGCACGCTTTTACTGTTTCAGAGAGAGAGGCTTGAGCGACTTGTAATCTCGGCTATACGCCGCCTGTAATACATGTTTCATATCAATAAAGAGATTACTTTACTTGTTTCAATGCTTTCGCTATATTTGTCGACTCAGTGAACCCGTTACCGATCGCCTATGCGTTCATGACTCCGCTGCACTCGGACAATCTGTGCGACTCTGTGGCTTAGAGCTCTTGCCGTCAGCCAATGAACCATGGCCTTGCACGGGCGTGGATCACGCTCGTGCGACATCACGCCCGGATGGGTTAAGCGATCGTTCCGCGGGAGCGCTGGCGAGGGTGATTCCTGCCTAGCGGGAACGGCCGATTGCCTGCTGGAGATCGGGGCGTGACAGTCTGCAGGGTTCAGTTCTGCTCCAGTATCAAGTCCAGCAATAGCCTCAGCTCCTGTCCCGTATATCTCGGGGTACTGCTCCTCAGCTAAACCTGGGGACATAATCCATTCCAGGTCCTCAGGGGACATAGCAAGGTACAAAAAATATAAGCCAAATAAATGCAGTGCAAATAAATAAATGAAACAGCAGGGTAAACTATGTAACCATCTATGTGATATGCAAATGAGAGCAACACTAGTACTCAGGCTGAGACCGCTACAAGCTCTGTGTCGGGGAGCCGGTAGCAGTAATAACACGTAAAGGGTCTAGCTCTGCTGGAGAGTCTACAACCTCACAATAATAGTAGATATATATAGAACAGCCTGTAGCCTGTGTGTCTCTTCCCACCCAATGTAATCACGCAAACCATGACCATAACGTCTTATGTCCATGTCAGCGGGATTATAAATAATACAACAAGTCAAACTGTCTATAACTAAAATATCTCTGTCAAGTCCTGTATCCTATACAGAATCACCATGAATATCTCAGAAAGATTCTGTCCATGTATAGTGTCAAGTGTCCTGGGTTGTAGGGTACTTGATATGTCAAGTACAAAAGTAAAGGGTATCGTAAATCCATCTCTAAATGACGAACCCAATATCGCGTACGGTGTTGGCACCCGACTAGGATCGAACACTAGGTACGTCATACGTTTCCTAGGTTAAGCAGTTTAAACAAGTTTATATGAATTTACATAAGACATCCAGCAAAGTACTATTACAGGAAATATGAAGATAAAGACTGCAAGTTTGGCAAGGTGCACTTGCCTGATGTTTGGATTCCACTTAGGTCATGTTCTCAAAAATTTCCAGAGATGTCTCTGAAAGCTGAAATAGACAGTACCATCACACTCAGAAGGTGTCAAATAGCTAGGAACTCCTGTCCTTGGGTCCAATTTGGAGACAAGGACAAAAACGGTAATTTCGGGCCAAAACGGGGTCCACCGGTGGGCTCACTTTGCACCGAAAAATGTGTCAGGGTTCACTGTCTCCAAATTCATCAAACTTAGTGTCAACAGGTCAGGAACGCTGATACGAACCCAACGGAACTTCCAGAATTGAATTCTGATGAGCCGAGCACAAAATCGCCCGTCGAGTGGGGCCTGTGGGGCCCACGACACGCGATTTTGTCAACGTTCTCAGAATCGAACCAAACTTGACCCACAGGACCAGCGTATTGCTACGAGTCCGATGGCGCAAGTTTTGTCTCGATTCGACGTGTGTGCACAAAGTTAGGGTGAATTGTAGAAAAGTCGGATACGGGGCGATGTCCGCGGAAACGCGTTGATTCAGGTGTGCACGCACACCCGAATCAGCTTCCGCAAAATCCCACACGTCCGTATCGACGACGCGCACGTATCTGTGAAGACCGCACGCGACCAAGTCGTCCCGTTTGGCGGGGCGTACTCATTTCCGGGATAAAACAGGGTCTGGTTTTTCCTGTTTTTGGATTGCGGTGTGCGATCACCACAGGACGCGATGCCCCGAGCGGTTTATCCGGGCACCGAGAGGATCATACAGGCTACGCAACACAATTTACGGAATCGAAATCCGAGCCACGAGCAAGAAGATACACGTACCTGAACGGGGTCGAAAAACAGGGTTCTCGTCGTGTCCGACACGTGTCGGACTCGGAGATCGAATTAGGGTTAGGGCTTCCTAGGCGGGGCTGCGGCGGCTGAGGGGCGGCACTGCGGTGGGGGAGGCCGACCGGAGGGGCTTGGGCGGTGCCGGCGAGGCTGGGCGGAGGCGGCGCAGGGGCCGGAGGCGGCCGGAGCAGCGGCGGGGTTCGGCTCTAGCTGTTGCTGCTGCTCGGCGCTATCGTCGGGCCGGAGGCTGGCGGAGGAGGAGGAGAAGAGGAGGGGCGGTGGAGGCGACGGCGCTGGGGTGCTGCGGGTCCGGGCGGCGGCGGCTGACGGTGGTGGAGCGAGGTGGCGGCGGAGTGGGGTCTGAGGCGGTGGGGGTCGACGGCCGGGGGGATATATATATAGGAGAGGGGCGAGGGAGAGGGGGCCGAGAGGGGCGGAGGACGTGGCGGGGCTAGCGGAGGGGGAGGCGGGTCGTGGCGGCCGAAAATCGCGGCGGGCGGCGGAGAAATCGGGGCGGGACTAACGTGGGGGTGAGGGGTACAGCGGGTCGGGTCTGGCGGGTGCGGGTGTGGCCGACCCGACCCGACCCGATAGGAAACTGGCTGGGCCGGGCTGCTGGGCTTCGGCCCACTGGGCTGGGCCGGGCCCAAAAACAAAATAATAATAATAATAATAATAATAATAATAATAATAATAACCATTAATTAATTAATAATTAGTTTAAATAGTTTTTAGGCATTTAAAAATAGGTCAGAGGTCCAATAAAATCCAGAAAAATTACCCTAAGTCCGGTTTTCTATTTTACACCATAAAATCATATTTTCATTACATTTTAATATTAGTTATTAGCAATTAAAAATCGTACAATCACCACAGCACCTATGTAAATTCCTGAAAATTGCAGAAAAATCCCCAAAAGATTGATTTTAAAAATCTGAAAATTTTAGGGTGTTTACAAAGGCCTATCCCTGCTATCCATGACTTTGTCGGGCTTTGCATCTCTAGCCTGATGGAAGAAGAGGTAGGATGCCCATTTTTTGGTATGAGCCAGATCAGAGGGCTCATTATAGAAGGCGGTGCACGCAAGGTAATGGCGCATCAGCTCCTGGTACACTGCCACCACCCGAGGGTTTGTATCCACCAGCTCCCGGTTTGTGGGAACATATTCTTCATAAGGAGTATCCCCCATTGACAGTCTTGAAATCTCTGTCTTTTCGTGAAGGGCCAATCCCAACTCCCCCAGTAGAGTGGCGAAAGTCCCAGTGAGCGAGATATATCACTCCATCAAAGCCGAAAATAGGTTGGGGTTGAGAGGTAACCCAACACTGGAAGCACTCACAGCCACGTACAGACCAATGCTCTCCAGCTCAGTCTGAAAATGCTTCAGGGTCCACGCAGCTAAACGAGCCCATCGAAGATTTGTAGGGGTAACCCACCCATTGGTCCGAGGATTAACCTTGGGGTATACTCCTCCATGCCCCATGAAGTCATTGCAGAAAGTCGGCAATTGGACTGGTTGGAGCAGTGAAGTATCTTCACTCGGGACACTGTCCGGATACAATCCCCTGAAAGGCATCACAGGGCCTGAAGGGCGGCTCACGAATGATCCTTGGTCGGACCCTTTCTGATAAATTATCTTCCCCGGCTGGCCGTGAAGATTAGGGGTCAGAGTCCACGACATCCTCCTCGGATGTGTAGCATAGAAGAATGCCGAGATAGGGTAATCTCTCAGCATCTTGGACAGGTATATGACCATGCCCCCAACAGTAAAAACCCAGTCTTCCTTCTTGGGCTTCGTCTGGGATTGTTTATCGATCATATCCCCGTAGAGGAAAGCTGGTTTTATGTATTTTGCCCCATCTATGTACGTCAGGGGCTCTCCGTTGATCATGCTCAACAGCATTCGCTCTCCTTGAGGCAATATCAGGATTCCCTTTCCTTCAGGATACTGGGGTCCTGAAATAGGAAATGTCACATGGGACAAATCCTCCAGATAATTGGAGTGCAGCATCCCAGCATCAGAACCCATCACCTCAGCCAACGAAGATATCTGCAAGTTAACTACAAAGTGCAAGAAAAATACGTCTGTTTCTATACTAGACCTCACAATCTTGCAGCTTATGCCAAGGAGCAACAGTCTGTGCTTTTACGCCAAGACTGTAAAAACTTGAGTTTTTACGCTGGAATCTCATTCCAAGGCATAAAATTCAAGATTGGCAGTATACACAAAAATCTGACAGTCTGTGTTTTACGCCAGACTGCCGAAGCTTGAGTTATTATGCTGGAATTTTCATCCAGAGCGTAATACCCAAAATTTGTAGTATACGCCAAATTTTGACAGTCAAAGTTTTTACGCCAGACTGCAAAAATATGGAGTTTTTACGCTGACACATTAGGAATGTGGGCGTAAAAGATAAAATATCTATGTGCATCATCTTTCTCGAAGAGGCTATCAGCACAGAAGATGACCTAGCGCGTTCACGTACAACGTGTGCGAAGGGTTTTCTTCGTTCTTGTCATCCCAAAAGCTTTACCTATAACGCCCGGTGCACAGCTTAACGGTGGGACACTTCGTTCCGAGCGAGGTTCGCTCTGCCCGATGGGAGTCGCTCTTGCTTGGGCAGAGGAGCGAGAAGAGGAGGCAGCCTTCTTTCCCTTAGAGGAGGAGATTGGTTTTGGTGCCATTGCTAAAAAATCAGAATGCTCAGAGAAAAAACGAAGGAGAGTACTCAAAGAAACGAAGGTTTTCTTTTGCAAAAGACAGATGAAAAGTTTTTCTCTAAAGGCCTTGGGATATTTATAGAGTTCATACGGACTCCTCGAATCCCTAACCAAATTCGATATTTAATATTCAGTTATGATTGGGGACTACGTCAGCCTATTATTCGGGGAAGGCGGACAGTCAGGGAATTCAAAAAGTTTTTCGTGCATAGCAGATTCATGGTTTTACGCCAAGGAGCTTTTTACGCTCGGGAAGCTACAAATCTACGGTTTTACGCTCAGAGGCTATAAGTCTATGGTTTTACGCCCGGATGCTTTTATGCTCGGTAGCTTTTACGCTCGAGGGGCTACAAACCTACGACTTCACGCTCAGAGGCTACAAATCTATGATTTCACGCTCAGAAGCTTTTTTACGCTCAGAGGCGACAAGTCCACGACTTCACGCTCGGAAGTTTTCTTTTCATAGGCTATAAATCTACAGTTTTACGCCCGGATACTCTTATGCTCAGCAGCTTTTACGCTCGAGAGGCTACAAACTTATGATTTTATGCTCATCTACGCTACGGATCTATGATTTTCCCATATCTTAAAATACGCAGGTCAGAGTATGCAGATATCTGAAAAAATCTCAAGACGGCCAATTACAAGGGTTCACGCAGAAGATACTCCTTCTTGGCCTCAAAATATCCCAAGTACCCAAAGTATACAGAGTTCAACATTGAAAATAACTCTTCTTCTTGGATCGATTGGAAGTTCATCCAAAATCCAGTCAGAATATTTTCTCTACAGTTCAAGATAGCGACTCAGTTTTGACAGCCATTTCTTGCCCTATTTTAAGGGATTTTCGGGAAATCATTCTTGAAGATGATGGTCTGAACAAGAATTCTTCTTATCAGAGAAGTGATAAATTCAGAATTCTACGCAATTCCTCGTTCAAAACAGCATGACAGTTCGGATATTCGACTTAAATGCTAAGCAGTTTTCTATGCGTCCTCAGTTACACGTAAAAGACGGGACGAGATCAGATACTCTTTTTATCAGAGTCGGCATAAAGTTATTCTGACGTGGCGAAACCACACATATACAGACTTTATCACAGCAAAGAATATGGCAAATCACCATATGCGTAAAAGAAGACGATTTTATTAATCATGATTACATATGAGGGAAATCCAGTCTACAAAGGATTTTTTATCTTCATGATTACATGATTACATATGAGGAAAATTCCGTCTACAAAGGGTTTCTCATCCTCATTTAAAGATCACGCCCAGAATCTGTTCTGTCAGGCTCTCGCATTGGTGGAGATCTTTATCCGTCTTCTACAGCAGTTCATCGACTTTCACAGTCGATGAACAAGAAAATGATTAATGGCGGGAGAATACAAAACTGGGCTTGTCTAAATTATTCAAGAGCTCATCCTCCATATGCCATGACAGATTGAGTTGAGGTGTTAGACCCAACTCAATACTGGAAGACAGGGCTAGTTTGTCTGCCCTCGTCCACCAACGGCAGAAGAAAATATAACTTGCAAGCTGTGTGGTCTAATGTGACCCTTCCTCTCTTCTGGACGAATCGCCATATGAAGTTGCTGATTATCCCGAGCAAAGGAAGCTATGATATCCTTCTATGATCCATCGTTGCAGAGGATATTTGCTCGAAAATGCCTTCTTTTTCGGCTCCTTACATGCTGGAAGAACATGATCTTCTTCTTCCTCAAGACGACCCGATGAACTCCGGCAATCATCTCTGTGGGGTGAAGAAAATATGGGAAGAACAGGTTAACTTATCAGCCTTTTTATAGGCAAAAAAACACACCGAATCCCAACAAATCCCCAAAAATCTGTCAAGAAATCAGCCTCGAGGAACGAGTCAGACTTGACCGTTTCATGCTTCATTCAAAGTGTTTCAAATTACGAGGAATTTGAAAACTTTGAAAGGGGTCTTGTAGAAGCATAAAAAATACGCTGTAGAGTTATACGCAGTACTTCAGTGATGGGCGACGTAAAATATGACTTCAGAGCCATCGGCGTACAACAGGGCTTCATCACTAGTACAACGTAAAATATAAGTTCCAGGACAATCCGCATAATACAGTATTTCCAGGCTGCTTCGGCGTAAAAAGGTTGTTACATTGCCACTTTGGCGTAAAACCTACTTGCTTTTAATGCGGTGGGAAATTGTACGGGGAATGCTTCGTATTCCTCGAATGAACCTGTCAAATCATGCAGTGAACCTGACTCCTGACAACGAGTACTGCACAACTATCCAGACGACGGCTGCAATGATGGTGTGGCACAGAGACCCAAACCGTCGTTTAGTAATATTTCCCTAATACAAAGTGCTTTTACACATACAAGGGAATACGCTGCCTAGTTTTATACAGGCAGTGTGAGTTTTTTACGCTCAGCAGAAGACAAAACAAACTGCCACGTCAAAAGCTGCTCTTCGTACAGAGCTCGAGGTACGTCTCTGCATTTAATGCTCAGAATGGGGGCAGATCTCTGCATTTAATGCACGAGATTTGGTTCTATTTTCAAATACTGGGTGAGCCATAATTACGGCTAATACTTCCATGTCACCACCTCTGCATATTACGCCATCAGGCTATTTTCAGCTATAGGAGCACGTTGTACGCTATCTCCTTGAAATATGCCACCGGGCTATTTTCAGCTATAAGGAGTACGTCGTATGCTATCTTCCCGGAATATGCCAACTCAGGCTATATTTGCATTTGTGTGTGATAAGGCTACTTGGTCCAGAATATGCTCAAGACCTCAGTCAAGGAAGGAGGATCAGCTATCTTTTACGCTAGCTACCTATCCATGCAGCATCAGGCTTCTACGCCTACAAGACTTCTACGCCTATTTGGCTTCTATGCCGACTCGACAACCACTTGGCTTCTACGCCAACCTGACAACTATTTGGTTTCTACGCCATGGTGACAGTTATTGGCTTCTACGCCAACCTTTCTTACACAAGGAGCAGTTACCTACATGGCTTGCAGGCCGTGATCTTCGCTGCAGTTATATGTATTTTCTTATCATGGGATACGCGTCACACGCATATTCAGAAGATCATCTATACGTGGGTGGCAGTTATTATAACCGTCGCGTAAAAAGTGCCATACTCTCCACTGTTCGGCTTCTACGCCGACTGGACGGTTACTGTCACTAAAACCCTATAAATAGAGACCCCTATTGACAGAGGTCCGAGGTCAAAAATTTGGAGAATAGAAGTCAGAGGGTCGAAGCACAGACAGAGAGCAGTGATCGACGATTTTGGCATCGAGCATCCACCCCTTCTTGCTATCCTCGAAGCTTCTCCGTCTTCTACAGCACTTCTTCATCATCGTGTGGTCCAAGGGACAAAGTAATCGACTGCAGATCAGACTCCTATAGCAATATTCACCCAGATTAAATTTTGTACTCGATATCCTCGCATAGGATTAATAGTACTTTTTGTTTGTAAACCTAAGAAAGGGTTTCGTATAAATCTAGTTTTATTTCTTCCGTTTATTATCAAACAGATCCTACTTGCAACTTTCCTTTGACTGGCTTCTGCCTTCAGTTCAGAGAAAGTTTGAAGCTTCTTCTACAGCATTTCTTCATCATCGTATGGTCCAAGGAACAAAGTGATCGACTGCAGATCAGACTTCCATAACAATACTTCCCCAGAATTATTTTATTGTACTTAACATTCTCGTATAAGATTATTTCTACTTTTCTCTTTTCTCGTTTGTAAGCAAAAGTTTCATACAAACCTTTGTTTATCCAAACAACTTCCACTTCTTGATAATATTTTTAAACCCCCTGATTTTTCAGAAATTTTAAAAAATTAATTTTCACAATTTTTAGGAATTTTTTGTAATTTTTTAACAAATTAAAAATTAAATATTTGAATTAAATAATTTTAAACAATATTAACATATTATAAAAATAATATTTTTGGGTGTAAAATAAAATATTAGATATAGGATAATTTTTCTGGAATTTATTGGACCCAGGAAACATTTTTAAAGACCTAAAAATTAATTATTTATTAAACCAAAATAAACCCTAAATAAACCCGATTTATTTCTGACCCATACCAACCCGAACCGGACCCAACCCTGTCTAGCTAAACCGGGCCCAAACTCGGCGGGTCGGATCGGGTCTGAACCCGACCCGAAACCCGACCCGTTAATCCTAACCCTAACCCCCAATTTCCTCGACCCGGCCGCTTCACCTCGCCCGTAACCGCCGGTTGCCCCGCTCCCCGCGCCGCTTGGCCTCCCCGCAACCGCCGGCGACCCCTCGGTTCGCCTTCGCTCGTAACCGTCCCGGCCGTCGCTTCTCCTTCCTCTCCTCCTATAAATACCGCGCTGCCTTGCCGTCGTCCCCGACCTCTCCCCAGCGCCTCTCTCCACCGGCCACCTCCCGCAGCTCCAGCCCCCGCTCCGCCGAGCACCCCCTAGCGCCGATGATGCCTCCGCTTCGACCTCGCTGGCAGCAGCAGCAGAACCTTATCGCCTCCAGCTTCGGCAGCCACGGTCGGCGACGCCGCCACGAAGAACCCGGCCATCTCCGACGACGAGAACCCTAACCCTAGCCACCATGTCGCAGATCACAATTTTAGTCCTTTTCGGAGCCCTATTCAGGTAGTCGTTTCTCTCTCCTCGCTGTCCCATTTTCCGTTCTGTCTGTTGTGACGCGAACCCTGCGTGACCCTCTCGATACCCGTACAATTTGCTCGGTTTGTCGCGTCATGTGGCGATCGTGAACTGCGATCCAAAACTAAAAAAATATTTGCCCCATTTTCCCCCGAAATTGAGTGCGCCCCACTAAACGAGACTACTTGATCGTTTGCAGACTTTATCGAAAGGTGCGTGCCGTTGATACGGACGTGTAGGATTTCACGGAAGTTGATTTGGATGTGCGTGCACACCGAAATCAACGCGTATCCGTCAACAACATCCCGTATCAGCCCTGTTCTAGAACTCATGTAACTTCGTGTCCGCACATTGTATCGAAACAAAACTTGTGCCATCGGACTCGTAGCAATACGCTGGTCCTGTGACCCAAGTTTGGTTTGATTCTGAGAACGTTGACAAAATCGCGTAACGTGGGCCCTGCGACTCCACTTGATGGGCGATTTTGTGATCGGCTCATCGAAATCCAGTTTTGGATATTCCGTTGGGTTCGTATCATCGTTCTGGACTTGTGAACACTAAGTTTGACGAATTTGGAGAATATGATCTCTGACACATTTTTGGGTGCAAAGCGGGACACATGTGGACCCCGCTTTGACTAAAAAACTGTCACTTTTGCCCCTGTGTCCAAATTGGACTCAAGGATAGGCATTTCTAGATATTTGATGACTTCTGAATCTGATGGTGATGTCTATTTCAGCAACCGGAGGACTACCTGTAAATTCCACTGATACCAGAGCAGCAGTTGGAGTCAGAACCCCAGGCAAGTGTACCTTGCCAAAACTTGCAGTACCTGCTTTATATTGTTATCTTGATTTAATCATATGTTGTATATGCTCAACCTAAGACCGTGTGACAATACTTAGCGTCTGAATAATATTCGGATGTCAACATTGTACGCAGAGTTGTGTAACGTCACATAGACATGGATATCGAGACCCTATACTTTCTCGTGCTTGCCTTATCAAGTACGACATACCCCAGGACACCTGACACTATTCATGAGACAGAATATTCCTGAGATATTCATGGTGATTCTGTATAGGTTACATGATTCATGACATAGATATTGCATGCTTAGATCTCATTATGACTTGCTGCATTAGATATGATCTTGCGTGTCATGGACATGAGACGTGTGATTACATTGGGTGGGAAGAGACACACATGCTACAGGCTAATTTATATATATATATTTATTGTGAGGTCTCAGACTCTACATCAGAGCTAGGCACTCTACTAGCGATATCTCTGCTACCGGCTCCCCGACACCGAGCTTGTAGTGGTCTCAGCCTGAGTTTTAGTGATGCTCTCATCTGGCATTTCACTTTGCTGGTTACATAGTTTACCCTATTGTTTTATTTACTATTGCACTGCATTATTTTTGGCATGAGTTATTCTTGTACCTTGCTATGTCCCCTGAGGACCTGGATCCGGATTATGTCCCCAGGAATAGTAGAGGAGATCTATCCCGAGGTAAACGGGACAGGAGCAGAAGCAGGAACATGTGCATACATTGGAGCAGTACCAGGAACCGAGGACGAGGTGATTGTCGAGGATTTCTTCTGAGTATATGCTTCTTCTATACTCAGTTTTGATGCTATTAAAATTCTTGTTTAATGAACAGTTGTATCAGACTTATTATCGGGTTGTTCCCCGATTTATTTACTTGTGACTTGATGATGATTATATTTCACTTTGTTGATATTAATGTATTCATTTCTGTGGATGAGATTAGTAGACCTTTATTATTGTACTACAGCTTAAGTACATCCTGATGGGTCCATTAAATTGGGTTTGTCCATCAGTGTGTGATGCTGGCCATTACCACGTGGCTAGTCCCTCGATATTTTGGGACTGAGGCGTGACATGATTTTTGTGGTGGCCCATGTAGGTCAACGACTAAATTGCATCGGTTTCAACTTAGGGACCGAGCAAGCCTGCAACAATGATAGGATAAGTTATAGGATCTCATCTACTTGATTTAATCGTTCTTGATCTCTATATCGGATTCAAAATTAAATTCTTGACTTGCATCCTGCCTTGATTCCTCTGTGCACCTCTTATTGTTTATTTTGGATGCAGAGTAGTGGATCCACCGCAAGGACGCGGACAAGCTTTTGCGACGACCTTGGAGGACGCGCAGACTCGTGGAGTAGCTAATGCGTGTAAGTTTTCCATAGTTATCTATTCTAGTATTTCTTTAGCTCGTGCCTATTGGTTCGTGACCTTAGTCTTAACCTGGTAGTTTTGAACTTGCTAATAATTGATAACCTAGTATGTTTTTATAAGTGATAACCTAGTTTTTCTAAACTGTAGTTTTCTTGCTTTAACTAGATTTTTTTCACTCTGAAAATTGCATAACTTCCATTGCTTAGGGAAATGAAGTTTTTCCCTATGTGTTTTGCTTAAACCCTCATCCTTGATTCTCCTTGATCATAAATCTTGATAGTGATGTGCTTTGAACAATGCTTGCAACTGTGTCATCTCTGTTGACCGGTTATTCTTTGATTGCGAGGACGCAATCCTCTTAAGAGGGGTAGATTGTAAACCCCCTAATTTTTCAGAAATTTAAAAAAATCAATTTTCACATTTTCTGTAATTTTTTTAAATTTTTTACTAATTAAAAATCAAGATATTTGGAATTAAATAATTTTAAACAATATTAAAATATTATGAAAATAATATTTTTGGGTGTAAAATAAAATATTATACATAGAATAATTTTCCAGGAATTTATTGGACCCTGAAATATTTTTAAAGACCTAAAAACTAATTATTTATTAAACCAAAATAAACCCTAAATAAACTCGGTTTATTTCTGACCCAGACCAACCTGAACCGGACCCGACCCTGTCTAGCTGAACCGGGCCCAAACTCTGCGGGTCGGATCGGGTCTGAACCCGACCCGAAACCTGACCCGTTAACCCTAACCCTAACCCTAACCTTAACCCCCAATTTCCCTAACCCGGCCGCTTTACCTCCGCCCGTAACCACCGGCTGCCCCGCTCCCCGCGCCGCTTGGCCTCCCCGCAACCGTCGGTGACCCCGCGGTTCGCCTCCGCTCGTAACCGTCCCGGTCGTCGCTTCTCCTCCTATAAATACCCCGCTGCCTCGCCGTCGTCCCCGGCCTCTCCCCAGCGCCTCTCTCCATCGGCCACCTCCTGCAGCTAAATCCTCCGCCTTCAGCTCCAGCCCCCGCTCCGTCGAGCTCCCCAGCGCCGACGACGCCTCCGCCTCGATCTCGCCGACAGCAGCAGCAGCAGAACCTCACCGTCCCCAGCTTCGGCTGCCACGGTCGACGACGACGCCACGAAGACCCCGACGAGCAGCCGCCAACGCCGCCACTAGCCCCGGCCATCTCCAACGACGAGAACCCTAACCCTAGCCACCGTGTCGCGGATCACAATTTCAGCCATTTTTGGAGCTCTGTTCAGGTAGTCGTTTCTCTCTCCTCGCTACCCCATTTCCTGTTCCGTTTGCTGTGACGCGAACCCTGCGTGACCCTCTTGATACCGTATAATTTGCTCGGTGTGTCGCGTCCTGTGGCGATCGCGAACTACGATCCAAAATCAGGAAAATATTTGCCATATTTTTTCCCGGAACTGAGTGCGCCCCGCCAAACGGGACGACTTGGTCGTGTGTGAACTTCACCGAAAGGTGCGCGCCGTTGATACGGAAGTGTGAGATTTTACGAAAGTTGATTTGGATGTGCGTGCACACCGGAATCAACGCGTATCCGTCAACAACACCCCGTATCGGCCCTATTCTGGAACTCGTTGTAACTTCGTGTCCGTACGTCGTATCGAAACGAAACTTATACCATCGGACTCGTAGCAATACGCTGGTCCTGTGACCCGAGTTTGGTTTGATTCTGAGAACGTTGACAAAATTGCGTATCGTGTGCCTCGCGGCTCCACTTGACGGGCGATTTTGTGATCGGTTCATCGAAATCCAGTTCTGGACATTCCGTTGGGTTCATATCGTCGTTCTGGACCTGTGGATACTAAGTTTGATGAATTTGGAGAATATTGTCTCTGACACATTTTTTGGTGCGAAGCGAGCCACATATGGACCCCGTTTTGACCAGAAAACTGTCACTTTTGTCCCTGTGTCCAAATTGGACTCAAGGACAGGCATTTCTAGCTATTTGATGTCTTCTGAATCTGATGGTGATGTCTATTTCAGCAAACGGAGGACTACCTGCAAATTCCACTGATACCAGAGCAACAGTTGGAGTCAGAACCCCAAGCAAGTGTACCTTGCCAAAACTTGCAGTACCTGCTTTATATTATTGTCTTAATTTATTCATATGTTGTATATGCTCAACCTAGGACCGTGTGACAATACTTAGCGTCCGAATAATATTCGGGTGTCAATACTGTATGCAGAGTTGTGTAACGTCACATAGACATGGATATTGAGACCCTATACTTTCTCGTGCTTGCCTTATCAAGTAGGACATACCCCAGGACACCTGACACTATTCATGAGACAGAATATTCCTGAGATATTCATGGTGATTCTGTATAGGTTACATGATTCATGACATATATATTGCATGCTTAGATCTCATTATGACTTGCTGCATTAGATATGATCTTGCGTGTCATGGACATGAGACGTGTGATTACATTGGGTGGGAAGAGACACACATGCTACAGGCTAATTTATATATATATATTTATTGTGAGGCCTCAGACTCTACATCAGAGCTAGGCACTCTACTAGCGATATCTCTGCTACCGGCTCCCCGACACCGAGCTTGTAGTGGTCTCAGCCTGAGTTTTAGTGATGCTCTCATCTGGCATTTCACTTTGCTGGTTACATAGTTTACCCTATTGTTTTATTTACTATTGCACTGCATTATTTTTGGCATGAGTTATTCTTGTACCTTGCTATGTCCCCTGAGGACCTGGATCCGGATTATGTCCCCAGGAATAGTAGAGGAGATCTATCCCGAGGTAAACGGGACAGGAGCAGAAGCAGGAACATGTGCATACATTGGAGCAGTACCAGGAACCGAGGACGAGGTGATTGTCGAGGATTTCTTCTGAGTATATGCTTCTTCTATACTCAGTTTTGATGCTATTAAAATTCTTGTTTAATGAACAGTTGTATCAGACTTATTATCGGGTTGTTCCCCGATTTATTTACTTGTGACTTGATGATGATTATATTTCACTTTGTTGATATTGATGTATTCATTTCTGTGGATGAGATTAGTAGACCTTTATTATTGTACTACAGCTTAAGTACATCCTGATGGATCCATTAAATTGGGTTTGTCCATCAGTGTGTGATGCTGGCCATTACCACGTGGCTAGTCCCTCGATATTTTGGGACTGAGGCGTGACATGGTTTTTGTGGTGGCCCATGTAGGTCAACGACTAAATTGCATCGGTTTCAACTTAGGGACCGAGCAAGCCTGCAACAATGATAGGATAAGTTATAGGATCTCATCTACTTGATTTAATCGTTCTTGATCTCTATATCGGATTCAAAATTAAATTCTTGACTTGCATCCTGCCTTGATTCCTCTGTGCACCTCTTATTGTTTATTTTGGATGCAGAGTAGTGGATCCACCGCAAGGACGCGGACAAGCTTTTGCGACGACCTTGGAGGACGCGCAGACTCGTGGAGTAGCTAATGCGTGTAAGTTTTCCATAGTTATCTATTCTAGTATTGCTTTAGCTCGTGCCTATTGGTTCGTGACCTTAGTCTTAACCTGGTAGTTTTGAACTTGCTAATAATTGATAACCTAGTATGTTTTTATAAGTGATAACCTAGTTTTTCTAAACTGTAGTTTTCTTGCTTTAACTAGATTTTTTTCACTCTGAAAATTGCATAACTTCCATTGCTTAGGGAAATGAAGTTTTTCCCTATGTGTTTTGCTTAAACCCTCATCCTTGATTCTCCTTGATCATAAATCTTGATAGTGATGTGCTTTGAACAATGCTTGCAACTGTGTCATCTCTGTTGACCGGTTATTCTTTGATTGCGAGGACGCAATCCTCTTAAGAGGGGTAGATTATAAACCCCCTAATTTTTCAGAAATTTAAAAAAATCAATTTTCACATTTTCTGTAATTTTTTTAAATTTTTTACTAATTAAAAATCAAGATATTTGGAATTAAATAATTTTAAATAATTTTAAACAATATTAAAATATTATGAAAATAATATTTTTGGGTGTAAAATAAAATATTATACATAGAATAATTTTCCTGGAATTTATTGGACCCTGAAATATTTTTAAAGACCTAAAAACTAATTATTTATTAAACCAAAATAAATCCTAAATAAACTCGGTTTATTTCTGACCCAGACCAACCTGAACCGGACCCGACCCTGTCTAGCTGAACCGGGCCCAAACTCTGCGGGTCGGATCGGGTCTGAATCCGACCCGAAACCTGACCCGTTAACCCTAACCCTAACCCTAACCCCCAATTTCCCTAACCCGGCCGCTTCACCTCCGCCCGTAACCACCGGCTGCCCCGCTCCCCGCGCCGCTTGGCCTCCCCGCAACCGTCGGTGACCCCGCGGTTCGCCTCCGCTCGTAACCGTCCCGGTCGTCGCTTCTCCTCCTATAAATACCCCGCTGCCTCGCCGTCGTCCCCGGCCTCTCCCCAGCGCCTCTCTCCATCGGCCACCTCCTGCAGCTAAATCCTCCGCCTTCAGCTCCAGCCCCCGCTCCGTCGAGCTCCCCAGCGCCGACGACGCCTCCGCCTCGATCTCGCCGACAGCAGCAGCAGCAGAACCTCACCGTCCCCAGCTTTGGCTGCCACGGTCGACGACGACGCCACGAAGACCCCGACGAGCAGCCGCCAACGCCGCCACTAGCCCCGGCCATCTCCAACGACGAGAACCCTAACCCTAGCCACCGTGTCGCGGATCACAATTTCAGCCATTTTTGGAGCTCTGTTCAGGTAGTCGTTTCTCTCTCCTCGCTGCCCCATTTCCTGTTCCGTTTGCTGTGACGCGAACCCTGCGTGACCCTCTTGATACCGTATAATTTGCTCGGTGTGTCGCGTCCTGTGGCGATCGCGAACTACGATCCAAAATCAGGAAAATATTTGTCATATTTTTCCCCGGAACTGAGTGCGCCCCGCCAAACGGGACGACTTGGTCGTGTGTGAACTTCACCGAAAGGTGCGCGCCGTTGATACGGAAGTGTGAGATTTTGCGAAAGTTGATTTGGATGTGCGTGCACACCGGAATCAACGCGTATCCGTCAACAACACCCCGTATCGGCCCTATTCTGGAACTCGTTGTAACTTCGTGTCCGTACGTCGTATCGAAACGAAACTTATACCATCGGACTCGTAGCAATACGCTGGTCCTGTGACCCGAGTTTGGTTTGATTCTGAGAACGTTGACAAAATTGCGTATCGTGTGCCTCGCGGCTCCACTTGACGGGCGATTTTGTGATCGGTTCATCAAAATCCAGTTCTGGACATTCCGTTGGGTTCATATCGTCGTTCTGGACCTGTGGATACTAAGTTTGATGAATTTGGAGAATATTGTCTCTGACACATTTTTTGGTGCGAAGCGAGCCACATATGGACCCCGCTTTGACCAGAAAACTGTCACTTTTGTCCCTGTGTCCAAATTGGACTCAAGGACAGGCATTTCTAGCTATTTGATGTCTTCTGAATCTGATGGTGATGTCTATTTCAGCAAACGGAGGACTACCTGCAAATTCCACTGATACCAGAGCAGCAGTTGGAGTCAGAACCCCAAGCAAGTGTACCTTGCCAAAACTTGCAGTACCTGCTTTATATTATTGTCTTAATTTATTCATATGTTGTATATGCTCAACCTAGGACCGTGTGACAATACTTAGCGTCCGAATAATATTCGGGTGTCAATACTGTATGCAGAGTTGTGTAACGTCACATAGACATGGATATTGAGACCCTATACTTTCTCGTGCTTGCCTTATCAAGTAGGACATACCCCAGGACACCTGACACTATTCATGAGACAGAATATTCCTGAGATATTAATTCCGTATAGGTTACGTGATTCATGACATAGATATTGCATGCTTAGATCTTATTATGACTTGCTGCATTAGATATGATCTTGCGTGTCATGGACATGAGACGTGTGATTACATTGGGTAGGGAGAGACACACATGCTACAGGATGATTTATATATATATATATATTTATTTATTTATTGTGAGGCCTCAGACTCTACATCAGAGCTAGGCACTCTACTAGCAATATCTCTGCTACCAGCTCCCCGACACCGAGCTTGTAGTGGTCTCAGCCTGAGTTTTAGTGATGCTCTCATCTTGCATTTTACTTTGCTGGTTACATAGTTTATTTTATTGTTTCATTTACTATTGCACTGCATTATTTTTGGCATGAGTTATTCTTGTACCTTGCTATGTCCCCTGAGGACCTGGATCCGGATTATGTCCCCAGGAATAGCAGAGGAGATCTATCACGAGGTAAATGGGACAGGAGCAGAAGCAGGAACAGGTGCATACATTGGAGCAGTACCAGGAACCGAGGACGAGGTGATTGTCGAGGATTTCTCCTGAGTATATGCTTCTTCTATACTCAGTCTTTGATGCTATTAAAATTCTTATTTAATGAACAGTTGTATCAGACTTGTTATCGGGTAGTTTTCCAATTTATTTACTTGTAACTTGATGATGATTATATTTCACTTTGTTGATATTGATGTATTCATTTCTGTGGATGAGATTAGTAGACCTTTATTGTTGTACTACAGTTTAAGTACGTCCTGATGGGTCCATTAAATTGGATTTGCCCATCAGTGTATGCTGCTGGCCATTGCCACGTGGCTAGCCCTCGATATTTTGGGACTGGGGAGTGACATATTTTAAGTTGCAATATCTCACACACGGACACTTAATTTTGGTACCGTCGATGTACTGAGGGAACGTCTTGGCGAACTGCAGGAACTATTGTACACCCTCAATGAATTCATCCCGCATATCGCACATGTCATCAGGATGACGGTTGTACATCCACGAACAATGACGCAGATAGTAATTCATATCCATTTCTAGATACTTCTGCAAAAAATGAATAGACATCAAGTATATACTCATCGTTAAATACAGTACATGCACTAATACTCCTAGTCCTAGCATATATACTCATCGTTAAATACAGTACTGCACTTACTTACCACCTGGTACTGCTGTTCTTGAGTGTGTATCAACTGATACCACTCATAACAGACCCCCACCCAGTCTGATACTCTGTATCAGTTCTTTACTGATACATCTAGCTCACAACATAACTCCCTATATGTTGGACAACTTACAATCTTCCAGTTCTCCATACTGTTGCTACTGCAATTTCTTACCTGCTCGAGTCCCCTCTCTCACCTTCAACCACTGCTATTACCTTAACCAACATTGTGCACTGTGCACTACTATCCAACCCGATATTCCCTCCTGCACCTTGCTGCTCACATACTTCCTTTCTTGTGACAATTTAACACAGCACACAGTCTTCTACTGGTACATGGACAACAGTGTGGACTGATGGACTTACCAGTCTTGATCGTTACAAAGGACGACACCCACCACATGGACTGAACTCACATGCCCATGGCTAAATTCCAACGACCACTGGAACAGTTCACACTCCTTACCATGACTACTAGAACACAGCATACTCGATTTTATAACACAGTCCAATCACCACTTTACCATAGTGCTCATGCACTTGTCTGGCACTCCTACACCCACATTCACACACACATCAAATGCACCTATGTATACACATGTACAATTGAGCAAATTTCCTTCGTCAATATAGGTATCTCACACACACACAATACCAAAGTCAATCTATCAAACACCTTTAGTGCTACACTATACACACAGTGTGTATGTCGTGTCTGTGTCAGTCGTGTATGTCATGTCTGTGTCAGTGTCTGTCATGTGTGTGTCGTGTCTGTGTCAATGTCATGCCGTGTCCAGAGAGAGAGAGAGAGAGAGAGAGAGTTAGGATTAGGGTTAGTGTCATGCCGTGTCTGTCACGTGTGTGTGTGTGTCGTGTCTGTGTTAGTGTCATGCCGTATCCTGTGAGAGAGAGAGAGAGAGTTAGGGTTTACCTAGAGGAGGAGGAGGAGGATAAGGAGGGGGACGCCGGAGGGGGACGCTGTGGAGGACGTCGTGCAGTTCGCCGGAGGGGGGGGGGGGGGAAGAGGGGGGTTTTAAAAAATTGGGGGTGAAGGAAGATTTTGACAGAAGGGGGGAATCGAAACCTATATTAAAATTTTAGCGACGTTTAGCGACGCCAACTTATGACGTCACTAATAAAAATATTTTGCGACGTTATAGACGTCGCTAAAAATGTCGCTAAATATCTAAAAGATTAGTGTCGCTAAATACGTCGCTAAATATCGCTAAATCATAAAATTCAGCAGCGACGTTTAGCGACCTTAAATAAACTTATAGTGACTATTCTTTTAAAATACAGAATTACAGTCGCTAAACGTCGCTATATGTCGCAAAACATCGACTTATAGTGACGTTAGTCTTTGGAGTCGCTGAAATCTTTAATATTAGTGACGTTCTACTTTGACGTCGCTAAAAACGTCGCTAATCCCATAATTTTTAGTAGTGGGATGCCAAAGAATTGAGGAGGAAAGGAAAGTGATTTCCAATGGAAAGAAAAATAGGAATGAAAATGGTTCCCTCCATCCAACCAAGGATTCATTTTCCTACCTTTAAGTATTCCCCTTTCCTCCCAATTTCTTAGGCATTTTCAAACACCAGAAAAGAAAATCAATGGTAATAGTAATTTCCCAAAGGAAACGAAAGAGCAAGGAATTGATTTTCTTTCTTGCAATTAGGGGTCTTTTGGATGAATGTTTTGTATTCCTAAAAATTTAATTTCCATTCATTTCCCATGGGAAAGAAATTCAAAATTTTTATTGGTTAGGTTAGGTTGGAAATATGAAAAAGGAATCTTAATTTATTTAGTTTTCCATAAATACCCTTTCATGCTTCTATTACATAAATTTACATGTTTGAGATAGAAGTTAAAATTTTAAAAGTAAAATGAGTGTGTTATTATCCAAACAAAATATTCAAACAACATAGAAAAAGTAATAACTTTCCTTTCCCAACCACATGATTCCCGAACCAAACGAGGCATACATCTCCAACGCTATTGTGAGTTTGGAAAAAAAAAATTGTTGTCACATAGGAATGACACGTTTTCATTTGAAAAGTCCTTCTCCAATGCAAAAATCAAATAAGTGATAAAGATGACATGACAAAGATAATGTGCAGTGCATTGTCTAGTTCTAGACAATGCACTTGAGAATGACTTTACTTCCACATCATCAATTATGAATAAAAATATTTATAAAAAAAGGAAGAAGATGAGAAGTTGTCTTGGAAGTTGAATAAAGATACTTTTTATTGTCTTCTGAATTCTTTTGCATTGGAGAAGAGTTTTCTACCTCATTGTCTTTTGTGAATATAATCTTGTCACATATGAAAGACACTGTTTTATGTCTCATACCACCTAAGAATCACAACACATAACAAGACAATAGGGTTGGAGAAGCTCTTACTTCTCTTCCTCCGCATCTTTTGGGTTTGGTTTGGTTTGCAGAAATGGAAATAAAGGAAATTGTTTCTTTGTTCTTTTCCTTCCTTTGAAAAATTGTAAGTCTTATTAATTTTTCTTTCCAGCATTTAAAGATTCGAGAAATGCATTGGGCGAGTGAAGGAATAATTTTCTCCTTATTTTTCCTTCTCTTGGGAATCAATTTTATTTCTTGCTCATATTTTGGCATTCAAACATATGAAAGGAATGGCTTTTTTCTTCTTCCAAGATCCAGATTCCGCGAACCAAACGAGCCTTTGGAACTTCCATTTAATTATAGAAAATTTAATTCTCGATAATATAAAATTTTCTAAAATAATATTTATATCTCTTTCTAACAACCACGGACTAATCTTCATTATAGATTATAACAAGCTTTATCTTATAATGTTCTGATTGTAAGTATTCGTCTCTCACACAACTCATGAGTATACATTAACTTTTTGGTTGAAAAGTTTGGAATATGGTTCTCTAACATGTATTACGGAAACACGGAACAAGAGGAACGAATTTATATCCTAGTGTGTCGAATATGCGATACGCGCTTAATAGACCCAGATACATTATTCTTTAAGTATTCCATTTTGGGGAGTGATAATTGAGAAGAAAAATATTTTTGTTTCTTAAAGGTGTTATATTGGGGACATTAAATGAGTTTGGACACGTGACACGAATTTTATTTTTTGGATTTGACTTTTGTCACCTTGTCTTGAAAGTATTTTGCATTTTTTCGTTGACTTTTTTGTTAAGAAGTTTGGGGTTTCACATGTACCGCAGAAGCACATACACTCGAACAAGATGAATGAATTTGTTTACTAGAGTATCGAATATGCAATACGTGCTTGACACGTCCCAGATAAGTTCTTTGAATATCCTATTTTGGGGAGTGAGAACTGAGAAGAAATAGGGTGTTATGTTTTTGAAAGCCGTTACTTTGGGAGGTATTAAATGAGTTTAGGCGCGTGGCATGAATTTTTGTTTTGCACAAGTTCTTTGAACTTTTACTCTCTTACTCGTCATATTTTGGGCCTAGTTTAGTCCATAGAAATGGAAAGAAAGATAATTGATTTTTTGTTTTCTTTCTTTTGAAAAAGAATATAATTCTTATTCATTTTTGTTTAAATATCCGAGAAATTGTATGGGGCGGAGTGAGGGAATAATTTTTCTCCCTATTTTTCTTTCTCTTAGGAATAAACTCATGTTCTTTGGCATTCAAACACATAAAAAGAATGGCTTTCCTTTCCCAAGATCCAGATTCTACGAACCAAACGAGGCTTTAAAAATTCCATTTAATTATAGGAAACTTAATTTTCGAGAATATAAAATTCCCTAGAATAATATTTCTATTACTCTTTCTAACAACCACGGGCTAATCTTCATTATGGATTATAACAATCTTTAGTTTATAGTGTTCCGATTGTAAGAATTTAGCTCTAACACAACTCATGAGTATACATGAACTTTTTGGGTGAAAAGTTTGGTGTATGATTCTTTGACATGTATTACGGAAATATAGATACTTAACAAGAGGAATAAATTTATATCCTAGCGTGTCGAATATACGATACGCGCTTAATATGACCCTCGATACATAGTATTCCATTTTGGGGTGTAAGAAATTTGAAGAAAAAGATTTTTGTTTATTTAAGGTGTTACATTGGGGACATTAAATGAGTTTGGACGTGTGGCATGAATTTTATTTTTGGGATTTGACTTTTGTCACCTTGTGTTGAAAGTATTTTGCATTTTTTGTTCTCCTCCTTTTTTTTCTTTCTTCTCTCTCTTCCTATTTGGCATCTTTTGGATTTTCTTACATTAATGTACAAATAACAGACTTGGTTTATTATACTCCAAGTGTAAGTATTCAGTTGTCACACAATACACGAGTATATATAGACATTTTTGTTGAGAAGTTTGAGGTATGGCCTACAACATGTACCACAGAAGCACATGTACTTGAACATTGTGGTCCGAGGCTTTGTGACGAGGGAGACGGTTGGACAACGGTTGGCAACGAAAAGTCTCGCGTGCGTCCAACTACCGAGGAATATCGTGTCATATCAATGACATGTCCCTGTCAAATACATACCAGATAGCATGGGAATCCAATATACAATAATAAAGTTTGAAAGTGTGTCATCACATGTATTCGTGTTCAATCGTTCATGCAACAAAGTTTCTATGATATGCAAACACAAAATAAATGCCAAACTATTGCAATGTAAATAAATGGAAAAAAAAAAAACATAACTATTTGAATATTACAATACAAACCATATAAAATTGTGATTATTCTTAGATCTTAATTCAAAGTAGCAGTCAAACTTAATGAATGAGGAACATAATAATCAAGAAATACTAATATTGACGGAAAATACTAAGTAAAAATACAGGAAATATGTGGGCCATACAAGTAGGTTAGGAAATGCATCTTCAATAGCATTATCACAAATGTCAGGTCGAGGCAGAAAACTTTGGCTTGGCCGACCAGGCACAATACTCAATACTTTTTCCAAGCAATAGTCTTCTCCATTACACTGTAAATTAGTCATACCTTGGTATGCATCAAACAGTTGAGCCTTCGGTAGCTTTTCAAGTGATGTATCATTACCACTGTATGCATCTATCAATAATCTGGAGTGTTGTCTAACATCATTAGAAGAACTTCTTGATGATCCATCATTTTGATCAATTGCCATGCCCAATCCAAATCGATGTCCATAATGTGGTAGGTTGCTCCCAAGCATTTCCTCCCAAGAAAGGAATACCTATAGATAAATTATATTAGATAACATGTAGAATGATCATTATTATCAGTAATGTGAAGCCTCCACCGATGGCTTTTCTTAACCATTTCAATTACCAACAACCAGGTTCATACATTACAACTAGTACATATTTTGTCTAATGAACAAGACAACAAATTCAACCCAAATATGATTTCATATTGGTGTATACGGCCGATACAAATACGGGGTGGCATGTTCCTATCTGATACCGACCGATAACCGATACTAAGCGATACCGACATTGGGATCTCTTTTACGGTCAATTTGGCAAAGAAAATTTAACGAAAAAAACCAATCAACAATGATGTAAAAGCATAGTAAGGTTGTAAACACATGTAAAAGACGAAAACTTATCACTGTTACAAATTAAGGCAACACAAAATGATTTATCGCAGTTACAAATTAAGGCAACACAAAACCTCAAATGATACATACACATCGGTAGTCTGGAGAGATCTAATTAAAGGAAACTATTAATATACTACAATAAATGCCTAAATCTAAGAAAAAAAATATACTTTCTAATAATAATTAAAATTGTGTGGTTTACTATGAGAAAAAACTACTAAACAATACCTCAAACAAGAAGCTGAATGCTTTCATCGGACATTTTTAACAGCACATAAGGATCAGCGATAGAAGCAAACGACACTGTTGTTGAAGTCTCTGAATTTGAATTTGGTTCAGAAGTATGCACACCAAAGCTCAGCTCTTGGGTCATGTAAGAACTATCAAGGATTCGAGCACGCCCGTGCGAAGATCTGGACAACCCGACATCTGAGAAGAACTTCAAATAAGCAAAGAAGAGCATATAAATTTAAAGGGTAATTCTTAAAATAGTTTCACTTCTATCCCTGTCCATGACCATGTTTGGTTAGGTGTAGCCTAGTCCATGGCTACTTTAACTATTAGCTTATTTAAAAGAGAGAACATACATTATAGCAAAGAGAAACAATCCAGAAATAGAGACATGAAGAAAACTAATCCAACTAAACCAGCAAGTCGATTTAATAACCAGTTTAGGAATATCCATGTACATAGAGAGTTCTAAACATTTGGGTTCATTTTTCGGTAAAATGTTTGACCAAGGTATAAAAAGTCATCTATACTATCAACATCAGACAGCCTGAAGAGTTTCTTTCCATGATTTCTTAGTTGTATGCTTGTTGCGGTCTAAGCTTTTATTGTTCAATAAGTAGAGCATTTAGAAGTATATAGTGTAGATGGTACAATTGAATACCAAATGCACTTGCAAGATATTTGATTCCTTTTTCCTTCCTGGTTAAATCATCTTTTGGCCTAGCCTTGAGCATCAATGGCCCACATCAGTGCAACTGCATATGCATATTAGTGCATTTGGCAACTGCCAAGCTGCATGACAGCTTGATGAACTTTCTCATCAACCATTTTCTTGTAGACCCCAATTTACAGAATCCACCCCCTCGTGAGTCTTTCTCTCGCTGTATGTACCAAATACATGGAATAATTGTTCTCTAAAATCTCTTTTAGACCAAAACTTAATCTGAGATCCAAACCAGGCGCTTAAAATTCTCTTAGTAATACGAGAAATTAGAGAGAGACAATCACCATGGAGAGTCATTGGACCTTACTGTTGATATGGTATGTTGGGTGTCATATTTAAGTATAGTATAAGCACATGGGAATATCCTGAGGACATATTTGGGATGCCAGAATATGTCACAGGATATTCCATTATGAGATTATTGTCATAATGATTGAAATCATTGTATTAATGACTGTAAGGCTATATAATGCCAATGAGAAATCAATAAAATTATCAACTAATTTCAACATGGTATCAGAGCCAAGTTTCCACAAACCCTAGCCGTCACCAAGCTTCCACAAACCCACAGGAGGATTTCCTAGATCTCCTCCACCGAACTCTTCCACGCCCCCCCCCCCCTTTTTTTCCTCCTCTCCTCTTCTCCGCCCTTCGCAGGCCGCCCTTCGTTGTTGCTGTCCCGTCCCGCTACTGCTGCGGCTACTACTGCTGCTGCAGCTGCTGCGACTGCTGCTGCTGCGACGGCGGTTGTGACATGCGTGCTGCCGCCTTCTCCGCACCAGCACGAGGCAGCGCCTAATAGGGATGCCTAGATCTGAAAAAAGGGGAGACATGTTCGGATCTAGGAGCGGACGACGAGGACAAGCGTGAGTCGTGGAGCGAACGTGACGTGACTGGATAGACGACGCATCGATGGAGGAGATCATCAAGAAGCTAGATTCTGCAGAGGTGGCGACGTTGATGAAGTTGTTGACGATGTCGGCTGGTGAGAACACGACACGAACGTCGCCGGAGTTGAAGCTTCCCTCCATCGATCTGAAATTAGATGGACCAGCCACCTATCTGAGTTGGTCACAACGGATGAGAAGAACCCTCGCAGGAAAAAACATGGAGGGGTTCCTGACGGGCGAGACGACAGAGCCGGACG
Source organism: Iris macrosiphon (assembly GCA_036927795.1). Taxonomy (NCBI): domain Eukaryota; kingdom Viridiplantae; phylum Streptophyta; class Magnoliopsida; order Asparagales; family Iridaceae; genus Iris; species Iris macrosiphon. The sequence goes on from JAYESA010000009.1 coordinate 180,138,766, forward strand.
AGGGCTCGACAGAATACGATGAGTGGAAGTCCACTCATATGGTGATCTACATCTGGCTTCTCAACTCCTTAGTCCAGTCTATTGCCGCCACAGTAGACGGTATTGAGATGGTGAAAGATGTGTGGGAGAAGTTGAGAAGAACCTATGATGGTGTGGGGAACAACTTACGGGTCTTCCAGATAAAGGGGAAGATTGATGATACCGTACAGGGAGAGAAGACGATGCAGGAGTATGCCACAGAGTTGGAGCATCTGTGGTTGGATTATGATCACTCCTCAGATCGGGCGAGCTGCGGGGACTCTAAGTGTAAGGAGAGACAGGTGTGTCTGCAGGAGAGGACGATGAAGTTCCTCAAAGGGCTGACTGCAGCTTTCGCACAGAGGACGGCCCTACTTCTAGCCCAACCAAAGATCCCTAGCCTTGAGGAGGCTATCTCAGCCATGATCCAGGAGGAGACACGCATCAGTCTGCAAGCCGGGACAGGTGGTCCCCCCGAAGCAAAGTCAGCACTAGCGATCACCAGCTCAGGTAACACAGGATCTAAGGGAGAGCCCTGGCAGCATAACCGGCAGTGCTACAATTGTGGGAAGATGGGTCATCATCGGTATGCTTGTACCAAACCACCTAGGGAGGGAGATTCAGGTGGTGGACGAGGACCGTTCGGCGGACGAGGATATAATGGAGGACGTGGTCGTGGTCGAGGGGATAGACGAGGCGGCCGAGGAGGTTATCGGGCAAACCTCCTGATATCAGAAGGGAACGGAGAAGCTGATGACACCTTTACTGTGGAGGACCAGGCACTGGGAGACATGAGGAGTAGAACAGAGGAGGCGTCCACCTCATTCTTTGTTAGGGGCAACGCTTCTATGTATGCCCATCCATCAGAAGGTACTGACGAATCACTTGCCCTTGCGTCTATCTCTTCCCTTAAATCATCAGACTGGATTATCGACTCGGGAGCATCTCGGCATGTGACGGGGAATGCTAGTGAGTTTTCTTCCTACACTCACCTAGCATCAGCAGACAGCATTCAGACAGCTGATGGCACTTTCCAGCCAGTGGTCGGTAAGGGTACTGTTAATTGTACAGGTTCAGTAAGATTATCCAATGTTTTACATGCTCCATCCTTTCCAGTCAGTCTCTTGTCCATTAGTTCTATAATCCTCCAACTTAAATGCATTGTTTCTTTTGATATTCCTAAGGTGACCTTCCAGGAGAAAGGGACAGGACGAAGACTTGGGACTGGCACTTGGCATGAGGGACTGTGGTACCTTGATCGAGAAGGACTGGACTCAGCATTGGTATCTATGGCAGAGAAGGCTGGCATGGAAGGACTGCAGCAGAGGACTGAGGATACCTTGATACTCCATCATCGGAGGATGGGACATTCTTCCTTTGATACTCTAAGTAAGTTGTATCCAGAGATTTATGCAAAAACAAATAAAGAGAAATTAGTATGTGATGCGTGCGAGTTAGGAAAACTTACTAGGAGCTCATATGTTGGCACGGGTCATAGGAGCACTTTTACTTTTGAGGTAGTACATTCTGATGTCTGGGGTCCATGTGCTACTAACACTATGAATGGTTATAAGTACTTTATTTCTTTCATTGAGTGTGCCTCTCGTGTTACCTGGTTATATTTGATGAAAAATAAGAGTGATGTACCTGCTTGTTTTCGAGATTTCCATAAGCATGTCCAGACTCAGTACAAAGCAGTTGTGAAGGTACTGAGGTCTGACAATGGAACAGAGTATACCAACAGGACGCTTGCAGAATACTTGTCAGCACACGGAATACAGCATCAGACCACCTGTGCATACACACCAGCACAAAATGGAGTTGCGGAAAGGAAAAACAGACACCTTCTGGAGGTCGCAAGAAGTATGATGATCGACATGAATGTCCCACAGAGTCTGTGGGGACATGCAGTGTTGACAGCAGCTCAACTCATCAACAGGATGCCCTCGAAGGTCCTCGGATGGAAGTCCCCATGTGAGGTATTGCAAGGCAATAATAGTGGGATACTCCCACTGAAGGTGTTTGGGTGTGTGTGTTTTGTGAAGGACAACAGGCCATCAGTTGGGAAACTTGACCCTAGAGCGGTCAAATGCATCTTCGTAGGCTACTCGGCGACCCAAAAGGGGTATGTGTGCTGGAGTCCAGTAGAGAAGAAGAAGTTTGTCAGTATGGATGTCCACTTTCGGGAGCATGAGCCATACTACCGCCAGGACGGAACTTCACACAACACGCCTAATACTGCCAGTATTAGGCGAGAGGGGGAGATGGAGAACTTTGTGGTAACCGATTTAGAAGTTTGGCATGGAGGCACGGAGAAGGGACAAGAAGGTGAAGGTGTTAGGCCTACGGCTCAGGGAGAGTTACTTACCTACAGCAGGAGAGAGAAGCAAACTGCAGGACCAGTACCGACAGTGCCAATGCCAAGTCCCTTGCCTGCGTTCGTCCCAACTCCTGAGGCACCGACACCAACCCCCCTTCAGGTGATACCCCCTCCTTCACAAGATATCATTCCTCCTACTACTACTCCTCCCACACCACTATCTGTACGGAGGACCACTCGCAGCAATGCAGAAAATCCTCCAAACAGATATGGTTGGGATATTGCTCAGTTTATTTCTTATGACCATATCCCTTCTTCTCATAGAGCATTTATAGCATCTTTGGATAATATTACTGTACCTAACAATTGGCAGGTTGCCAAGAGCGATCCAAACTGGAAAGCGGCAATGCACGAGGAGTTGGGAGCTCTGGAGAAGAACCACACTTGGGAGCTTGTGAGACTGCCAGAGGGGAAGAGAGCAGTTGGATGCAAGTGGGTCTTTACCGTGAAGCAGAACCCAGATGGACAGATTGATCGCTACAAAGCTCGACTAGTAGCCAAAGGATACAGTCAGACGTACGGCATCGACTATGACGAGACCTTTGCACCAGTTGCAAAGATGAGCACTGTCAGGACTCTGATTTCTCTGGCAGCGAATGGTGGATGGAAGCTACACCAACTGGATGTGAAGAATGCGTTTCTTCACGGAGATCTAGTGGAGGAGGTGTACATGGAGATACCACCAGGATTTGGCACCAATCAGACAGTAGGCAAGGTCTGCAGGTTGAAGAAGTCCCTCTATGGACTGAAGCAGTCTCCTCGAGCGTGGTTTGACAGATTCAGAAGGGCGATGATAGGGATGGGATATCAGCAGATCAATGCTGATCATACTGTGTTCTTCCGTCGGAGTGGAGGCCACATCACCATGCTTGCAGTGTATGTGGACGATATGATTATCACAGGAGATGATGAGCAGGAGATCGTCCAACTCAAAGGAAAGCTTGGCAAGGAATTCGAGGTGAAGGATCTCGGCCTTCTTCGGTACTTCCTTGGGATTGAGATTGCTCGAGAAGCAGAGGGGATTGTTCTCTCTCAAAGGAAGTATGCACTGGACCTTCTCACAGAAACTGGGATGTTGGGGTGCAAACCTGCAGCGACACCAATAGATCAGAGGTTCAAGATTGATGCTGAGGCTGGAGAACCAGTTGATCGGGATAGATACCAGAGACTGGTTGGCAAGTTGATCTATTTGAGCCACACACGTCCTGATATCTGCTTTGCAGTAAGTGTGGTGAGCCGCTACATGCATGACCCACGGAAGGGTCATATGGATGCAGTGTACCAGATTCTGAGGTACTTGAAAGGTGCTCCCGGGAAGGGACTAATATTCAGGAAGAATAATCACGTGAGCATCGAGGGCTACTGTGATTCTGACTGGGCTAGTTGTGCTGATGACAGGAGGTCTACCTCGGGATATTGCATATTTGTAGGAGGTAACTTGGTCTCCTGGAGGAGTAAGAAGCAGTCTGTGGTGGCCAGATCGACAGCTGAAGCAGAGTACAGAGCTATGGCCTTGGGAGTTGCAGAGCTGCTATGGTTGAAGAATATGCTGGTGGAGCTGAAGCTGGATCAAGGAGCCAAGATGAAGCTGTGGTGTGACAATCAGTCAGCTATTAGTATCGCCAACAATCCAGTACAGCATGACAGGACCAAACACATCGAGATTGATAGATTCTTCATCAAAGAGAAGTTGGATAGAGGATTACTGGAGCTTGGCCATGTTCCAACCAGGGATCAAGTAGCAGATGGACTAACCAAGGGACTCGCCTCAGTGAGCATGATTAGAGGATGTGACAAGATGGGCTTAGTGAATATCTTTCACCCATCTTGAGGGAGAGTGTTGATATGGTATGTTGGGTGTCATATTTAAGTATAGTATAAGCACATGGGAATATCCTGAGGACATATTTGGGATGCCAGAATATGTCACAGGATATTCCATTATGAGATTATTGTCATAATGATTGAAATCATTGTATTAATGACTGTAAGGCTATATAATGCCAATGAGAAATCAATAAAATTATCAACTAATTTCAACACTTACCATAGGAAAAAGAAGAATAAAGAACAGTGACCAAGGAGCAGCTTTCGAAGATAGAATGAAATATAGAAAATCACTAATTCACATATACTTGAGGGGATTTCCATTTCGTTACCAATAGAGGCTTCAACAAATTTCCAGAGGTTGATCATTAATGAAGATACTGAGCATCTTACTATTCAAAACAATTTTGAATTAGCATCGGCCTTTTTCTTCCTTCTCAGTATGCGTGAGATATAAAAATCAAACTTGTTCAGTAACCTTTCGTTGGGGGCGGATTACCTTCCTATGTGGAGAAAGCCCAGTGGTGACGAGCATCATTCGAAGAGCATGGAAAAGCTCGAAAGGTCGTAAGATACAACGAGGCAGTCCGGGTTCCGTGTTTGGGCCAGAACAGAAAACCAAAATTCTGATTGGAATGCCATATCTAACCGAGCGCAAGCATGCAGAAAACCGGGATTCCGGTTTAGGCAGATGTCTTGTACGTGTCAGATTTTATAATTATCTTTACACGGTCCATATTGCTCCAGACTGATAGAAGCCTATATTAGAGTTTTCTAAGAAGTCTATATTAGGTTTCCTAACCAAATGTGAGTGATATATAACAAAAATAAGTTCAACTTTCAAGAGAAGAGTGAGATTGAAGGATTAGGAGAGAGATCGAAGGAGACTTCGAAGAAATCGTTCGTGGAGGTTCATGTAGTCAGGTTTGACAAAACAAAGGCTCTATGTGATCTCGTTTTCGGTAACTTGTATTAGTTCTTGTACTTCTTATTCTCTACTTGAGTAGTTGTGGTGATTCGTGTACAAATCGGACATGGAAAGTTTGTTAGAAGGGTTGCATTCTTCAATTCCCATTAATGGACCAGTTTTAAGAATTGGACTCCAGATTGTTTCGTGGTTTTCTTCAGATTTGGGTTTCCACATAATAAAAATATATTTGTGCATTGGATTATTATTCGTGTGTTTGTGCGTTTCAAGCTCACTCATGCTTCACTTCTCATGAAGTAGTTATCAATCACGGACGAAGAATTTTTCCGTTTCGTTCCGTCTCCGTTCGCAACAAAGTGATACCATAAAACGAAGTGAATGAAATGAAAGATGAAAGTGAAACTTGTTTGAATGGTGAACTGCATGCAGGATCCAAGCTACAAAAGGAAAAAAGTAATAGCACAAAAGGATAGACATCAAATTAATAGAGATAAAAAAGCTTCATCACTATGTGCGTGTAATGGCCCACTAAGCTAAAGGTTTTGCTTGTGTACCAGCACAAGTAATATTCCAAGTAATTTGCAAGGTCAATAAGCCTAAGATGTTCAATCAATCGGTACTCCAGTGAAATATAAGGGCATGAAAATAATAAAAACTATAAGTATGCATGTGAATCTTTCAACTACATACACAAGTTTGAGACTGTAATATCAACTGCATCAAGGGTTTAATTAAGAAACAACTGCTAAGTAGCACTAACTTGACATGTATAGGGACAGAAGAAAAAACAAAAAGAGAGTTAGTGAGAAGAAGAAAGACATAATTAGAGAGGAAGACCAAGAGAGAGAGAATCTTATCTACGTGTGCACATGGCAATATAGTCAAAGTCGGAAATGAGATAAAAATTGGTAAGTTAGGACAAAAACAAAAGTTACGGGAATCGAGAGTGCAAAGCGGAATTCTTTTGTTCCATTTCTCTCCTTTAATTTATATATAATAAATTATTATCAATATCTATAACAGTAAGTTGTCCAATCCAGTTTTCAAATTCGAAAAAGTTGACATGGGTTTGGTAAAATCTAAGTCGACGCGGTTCCAGACAGCAATACAAGGCAGCAAAGACACAAACAATATTAAATGACTAGGTTGATGCTTAACACAACGATGTTGACGTCTTTAATAATACTGATTAAAACTATATGTACGGTGATATTACACTCTCAAAACTTTTCCATTTATTTTCATATTAAGTTAATAGCTTCTAAAGTAGATATTCATGGCAGAAAACAAAAAAGATTGTCAAAAATACTTGTTACCTTCCTTAATGTTCGTCTAGTTACTCTCTTGAAGAGTTTTATAACTCGACTCATAAGCTTGATTTCCTGATAGTTACTATATCTAGTCCAGGATGCAAAATCGGCTACAATTGGGTTTGTGCGGGTTGACTATCAGGTAATTGAGTTATTGAGTTACTGGAGCGCCAACCAGCGCAAGACGCTGTTTTGGTAGGTCAATACCTAGTGCATGATCAGCCAGTTGTGGGAAGTAGAACTAGGGGGTTTATATTGTATTTTATGACTTGCATTTACTATCCTACTTCATCAAGGGTTTGGTTTATTTCGCTTTGCCTGCCAAATTTGGGTAGGTTTATATGCTCTCCTAGTAGGATTATGTTTGGACTTCTATATCAGGAGATTGAGTTAAGGTTTGTGGAGAATATTAGTTATCATATTTTGAGAATTGAAAGGTCATTTGCTTGTTCTTGGAGAGGCAATAATACCTCATCCACTAAAATTGCATGTGGTTTATGTTCTCATAAATGTTTGTTCAGGCTCAGTTAATTGTGATAAAAAACAATCTCTCTAATATGATTCTGCATTGCTCTACACATTCTCTTCTTTACAAAAAGGTAATTGAATTTGACTCATCGAGCATTTTCTCGTCTTTGGATTTGGTTGAATAGATAGTCGTTATGAATAATTTCTCCAAACTATTCAGAAATAAATAGATGTATCATCGTATCCTACACTTTTTCGGCTACCATTTCTTTAGACCGTATTTAACTTCACAAAACTTTATTTCCTTTTTGAGAATAAACTTCACAAAACGAAATATGACGATAGAAATAATCCTACTTCTAGCTATCGTACTTGTTTTTGTATTGAAATATCGCAGTTCTTCATTAAATAACTTCTAAAAAAATCCACCTCTTTGGTACCCCATTTATCATTAAAGTAATTCTTTGTTCTTCTCCACGTCAACATTGTTTGCAGTAAGTGGAGGTGCTATCTGGTCGAATCAGATTCCCGCAGTGTTAGCCCTAAACCTGACTCGACTTGTTAGTCTTATGGTTCCAAATTCTGCTCTCGGACACTTACCGTATAAGCTTCTGGTAGGCTCAGGGCTCTATGCAAAGAGATTGCCCCTACCCATTTACCACAAACCAAGGCTGGGTCTAGTTATGTTTCTGGTATTTCACTATCGCATATATAAAAAAAGGGTAGAAATTTTCATCATCCCTATGCTTATCTATACTTATTTGCATCAGGATCAGGTCAAGGGCAGGTAGGATTTATGTGGATTCAAAGCCTGCACACACATTTAAATGGTCAGGTCCACCTTTTAGGCCTGGACCCTGCCCTCCCATAATTGAGTCCGGGTCTGATATGGCAAAACCAGGCCGGCTCCGGTCTCAAGAAAGCTAGGTCTGGGTGCGGTAGCTCATTCCTCTCAAGAAAGGAATAACATGTAGATAAATTATATTAGACATGTAGTATGATCATTATTATCTGTAATGTGAAGCCTTCACCGATGGCTTTTTTTAACCATTTCAATTACCAACAACCAGGTTCATACATTACAACTAGTACATATTTTGTTTAATGAACAAGACAACAAATTCAACCCAAATATGATATCATATTGGTGTATACGGCCGATACCGATACAATTTGGCATGTCCCGATCCGATACTGACCGATACCCGATACTGACCGATACCGACATTGGGGATCTCTTTTCCGGTCAATTCGGCAAAGAAAATTTAACGAAAAAGATTAATCGAAAAGGATGTAAAAGCGTAGTAAGGTTGTAAAAGCATGTAAAAGACGAAAACTTATCACTGTTACAAATTAAGGCAACACAAAATAATTTCTCACTATTACAAATTAAGGCAACACAAAATCTCAAAAGATACATGCACATCAGTAGTCTGGAGATATCTAATTAAAGAAAACTATTAATATACTACAATAAATGCTTAAATCTAGAAAAAAAATTTACTTTCTAATAATAAATAAAATTGTGTGGTTTACTATGAGAAAAAACTACTAAACAATACCTAAATCAAGAAGCTGAATTCTTCCATCAGACATTCTTAAGAGCACATAAGGATCATCGATAGAAGCAAACGACTCTGTTGAAGTATCTGAATTTGAATTTGGTTCAGAATTATGCAAACCAAAGTTCAGCTCTTGGGTCATGTAAGAACCATCAAGGATTCGAGCACCCCGTGCGAAGATCTGGACAACCCGACGCCTGAAAAGAACTTCAAATAAGCAAAGAAGAGTATATAAATTTACAGGGTAATTCTTAAAATAGTTTCACTTCTATCCATTGAAGATGGTTAAAATGTATACCACCTTATTACATCAGAAACAAGAAAAAATCAAATTTGTCGGAATATCAGTAAAGTGGAATCACAAGATGCATGATGGTTGCCATGTATATAATAGGTCCAGAATTCTCATTAATAGTTTTATTTTTATCCATTAATTGATTATTAAATTTGTCATGTTTGTCCATGACTCTAAAACATAGTCCCTGCCAATTAGATAGACAATTAAAACCATAGGTACATAAACAAAGAACCATCTTGTCATTACTCATTTTACCTATACCTAAAGAAGCCACATATTGAATGATTTTTATCCACCGTCTCCACGACCGCGGCGAGGGCCAAGATCGGCTTGCAGTGGATCCTCGTCTCCTTGCGGAACAATATCCGGTCATTGGGGATCAAGGGATCGGGATGTAACTAGGAGCGCTCCTCGACCTCGATGAGGGATCAGAGGCTGGAGTTGGTGAAGACGCACAGGTTGATTCTTACGATGGGTCTCCGATGAGGCTATTGTTGAAGAGCAGTAGCAATAACAGTAGGATGTCTACCCCAATGTCGCATTGATCCCTAATTTTAATAGGACTTAGAAGCAAGAAACTGGAGATTGGGATTGAAAGAACGAACCTGGAGATGATCGAACCTGGAGAGACCCTTCTCCCCTCCCACTTCTAGCCTTCTCTCCCTTCCAGTCGTTCCCCAACCTGGAGATCCCCTATCATAGCTTTGGTAACTCTTCTAAATGTTTGAGGGGAAAATAAAGGAGGGATGTAAAATAAGAATAGGGAAACCTAAAAATTTGGTAACTCTTTTACGGCGGACATATTTGCACGATGTAAAAGAGTATTATTTATTTACGGAGCACATAAAGCACGATATAAATGAGTCTTCAATCACAACGTGCATTAAAGCACACTGTAAATGAGTCTTCATTCACAACGTGCAATAATGCACGCTGTAAATGAATCTCCAGTCACGGCTTGCAAGTCAAACGTGCCGTAAAAAAAAAAAGACAACTCTTTTACGAATCACATATTTGCACGCTGTAAAAGAATGTCATTTACAACGTGCTTCCAATGCGTGCCGTAAATTGCACGTCGTAAATGCTACTTTCTTGTAGTACAGGTTAAAATGCAGCTCTAGAAACAAGCTTACAAAATTTCTCCTCTTAATTTTAACTTCTAATGTAAGTCTTTATAAGTCATAGATTTAATCACATTAAATACTTTGTTAGCTTCCTTCTCTGCCAAATTATGTAAGAAAGAATTTACAGCATATTACAATAAAAATCATGGTTAATCTGTGTAATATTCCTACATTTGATACACAATTACTTGATTTCTTTATCATCGATACCTCTATGGCATGTTAAATGCTTAGAGTAATAATGAATCACATAACTTCAGTTAGCACCAACGTCTGCATAAACAATAACAACAACCATACTATAGTCTTTATCCTAAAATTTTAGGATAGGTTATTTGAATCATGTTCTTCAATTCGGATTTCTTAAGGGCCAAGTCCTCTGTAACGCTAACAAAATCATATCCTTCAAAACTTCAAACCAAGTTCGTGTAGGCCAACCTCTAGTCTAGCGGCTCCATTAACTACTATATTGGACAACTACTCGTATGCATTTCACATGTCCAACCCACCTAAAAGTCGATTTCTTTCATCATGTCCTCAATTGGTGCCCCCTTTAACTTCCAAGGATGCACGCAGTTCTTATCCTATACATAATGTATTGTCCTGCATCAATCTTAGCATTCTCATTCCGGCCACACTAACGTTTTTGACATGTTTCTTAATTGTCCAACACCTACACATAACATTAAAAAAAGATAACGGCATAATGTTTTTGTATGTAAATCCATAGAGGTAAAATAAACTGCAATATGTCAGACGCTTACAAATCTCCATGATGTGTATGCCTAACTCAAAAGTCAAGAAAGACAACCAGGAAATTGTAACATTATTTTGTCGCATGAGACATGGAAAACCCTGAAATCTATTGACACAGTAAGAGTTGGCCCTAGCAGGAGTGACCGTAATATTAGTTCTTTTGTACTGTTAAGGAAAGAGCTGACAATACCATATACTTGAATTTCCACTCTACAATGGCAACTCTCTAGGTAAGAATCTATGACAAGAAGTGCAGTTTCAAAATTGCAATACATATCAGACTAGACATCTAATAAAACTGACATCTACTTCTACTACAAGAAAAACATCCTACTGACATGAAACTCGAGATATGCAAGGTTTGGGGAGTGTCCAGATGTGTGCAGTTCCAACAAAAGCAATCTTTGCATACGGTCCAAATGTATGTAACATTGCCCATACATTTCCATAACCATATGATATGATGCTTCAGCTGCAACACAAGTTTTTTAAAATTTGTTCGATTCTCCGACGTTGATACTCATGGCAGTGTAGTGGCGATGTAACTGGGATAATCTACACCGCAGATTATCTTAGGAGTAGCCTGGTGTAACAGTTGTGATGTACTATGCATGTGTGTGTACTTAAACCACCCAATGAGGATATACCAATTATTCTCAATGTAGCATTTCTACAAAAACAAATATTGTCTTTCAACACCTATGGAAGAGTAGCATGTTCTTGTCAGGCGGGTGGAGATCATCCTTGTTCAATAACGAAGATTTAGTACGTACGAAGCATTGGGGCCAAACTCAGAGTCATCAATGTCATGTCGTGTCAAAACACATATCAGACATAACATTGCACTCTAATATACACAGTAGTAACACTATCAAGTGTCAGTCGCCACTCGTGTCATATTTGTTTTCAATTGTTCATGCAAATGAGTTTATATGAAAATGAAAACCAATAAAAATGTCAAACATCCTATTGCAACATCCTATTGCAATGTAATTTAACGGGTCAAAAACATAACTATTTGGATGTTACAAAACAAACCATACATGTTATACTGTTATCCAGCCTTCTGTGATTATTCTTAAATCTTAATTCAATTTGTAAGTAGTAGTTAAACTTAACGAATGTGGAACATAACCATCAACGAATGTGGAACATAACCATCAAGAAATACTAGCATTAACGGGAAATACCGAGTAAAAACTACATGAAAGATGTGGGCCATACATGTAGGTTAGGAGTTGCATCTTCAATAGATCATTTGCACAAATGTCAGGTCGAGGCAGAAAAGGTTGCCTAGGCCGACTAGTCTTGAATTCTTTTTTTGGAAGTGCAGCATTCTGTCTATTTGAACCAACATTTGGCCTAGGTGGTCCTAACTTCAGCTCTTTTCCTTGGATGGCTAAAATAGGACTCATATTTTTCCATGCATACATGTCTTCTTCATTATACTGTAAATTAGTCATACCTTGGTATGCATTAAGCCGTTGAACCTTTGGTAGCTTTTCATGTGATGTATCATTACCTCCGTATGCATTGATTAATAATCGGGAGCCATGTTTAACATCATTAGAAGAACGTTTTGCTGATCCATCATTATGATCAATCGATGTGCCAAATCCAAATCGATGTCCATAACGTGGTTGGGAGGCCTTATCAAAAACACTTTCAGGAAAATTAAGGAAATGAAACCTTTCCCCTGGCGGGGATGAGGAAATCAAACCAACTCTGGCAGTTTGTGAAGGTGCTCTTGACTGAGAGGTTGACCCTTCTTTCCCACCTATTGATACAGATCCCATATTTTCAGACTGATGGCAGTATAGGAGAAATTGTGCATTATCAAGATTACACTCACCATACTGACAGAGAGAGTTCTCGCCAGGTGTCGAAGGAAGTCGTGCATATTGGGAGGGATCCTGCAGAGTCAACAAAAGGTTATCTTGGTGTTGCATGGATAGTGTTGGTCGAAAATAAAATATGAACAGCCTACACATGTTCGAAGCATTTTCTCAAAAGACGAGTTCTAGCTCTATCCCAAATACATGAAAATTTTACAAGTTGAATATTTCAGGCAGGATCAATTTTGAAATTTTGTATTCATGCATGAGTATTAAGAGAGAGAGAGAGAGAGAGAGAGAGAGAGAGCATACATTATAGCAAAGAAACACATATCCATAAATAGAGGCATGAAGAGAACTAATCCAACAAAACCAGTAAGTCTATTTAATAATCAGTTTAGGAATATCCATGTGCATAGACAGTTGTAAACATTTGGGTTCATTTTTCGCTAAAAGGTTTAGACCAAGGTATGAAAATTCATTTACACTATAAACATCAGCCAGCCTGCAGAATTTCTGTTTTCATGATTTCAAAGTTGTACGTTTCGGTCTAAGCTTCTATTATTCTACATTTAACATTTAGAAGTATACAATTTAATGGTACATTTGGGACAAAGCCCCATAAATGCCCACGTAAGGAGGAGAGATAATATAGCAGTTAATGGAGCCGCTAGAACTAGAGTTAGGTCTAGACTAATATGATTTGAAGTGTTAAAGAAGGATAAGGATCTTGTTAGCGCCAAGGTTCTAAACGGCGGTAGGTGAGTGTGCGACGAAGAGGGTCCATCTTGCGCCTAGGTCACCTTGGTAGTGCCTAGGCGCTTGGTACATTTTGAATTTTTTTTACTATTTTACCAATATTTTTTGTATAATATGCATATTTTAAAGGTGTTCTATGCATAACTAAGTTGTAGAATAAAGATTTATAAAGTTTGAGTAATGCAATAGTGAACCATAGGTTCATAATGCTTGGAAAACAGTTTTACCAAAACATCTAGTTAGGTATTCCACCGCCTAGGCGTCCCCTACGCCGCCTCACCTTCGCCTATGCTACCAAACCTCCACTCACCGTATACCCAACCGCCAACGGCTAAAGTGATGCGGAGAGCAGCCGCCTCGTGCCTAGGGCCGCCTAGGCGGCCGTCTCGACCGCTATTTAGAACAGTGGTTAGCGCTATAGAGGATGTGGATGCCTTGTCAATTTCGAGGAAGTAGTCATTTAGAGTAATATGTTTTTAATCGTCAAGTTTATTTGTTCTTGCCTAATTTGAACTCTAAATGGCTCAAATGATCGTCATGTCTTTATATGTTTGTCTGGACTCCAGTTGTCTGCGGACATACTTTTTTGGGTATCAACAAGATTCCTTTTAAAGTTTTCGGCAATCTGCTCAGGATTGATATCGATTTTGAAATACTTTGAATCGCCTCGAAAAAGAACTATAGCTCCAGATATTCATTTGCACCAAAAGAGATTTATCATAATGCTCATCCAGTTGTTATGCCCATCCACATCCTAGATGGTGTATTTGTATTTGTTGACGGTCTTGCACAAAGAGAAGCATCATTTGCAAGACTGACTTGAATTAGTAGAATCATTTTCTTATTCCACATAATTGGATACTATCAGAGAAGCTTTACTTGAATTAGTATATATTAATGAAGAATCAAAGGTAAGTAGTGAAGCTGAGGACTTATAATTCGGTATGATATTTTCCATGATGTTAACATAGTTAGTAAAGAAATGGAATTTGTTGACATGCGTATTAATGTTACTATCGCTAAATTAAAAGAACTCATTATGGATGTTAAAAAATATAGAGATGATGGTTTTGCATCTGTTATAATTTCAGCTAAACAGATTGCAATAAAAATGAAAATTGATCCCGTCTTTCGTGAAATTCGTAAAATAAGACATTTTGAGTTAATGCCAATAATGAGACTATGCTCACACGAAGAATTTTTTAGCATTGACTATTTTATAGATATAATGGATCAAGCTATTTGTTCACTTAAAAGTAGGTTTGAACAACGTCAACCATATGAAAATATGTTTTGGTTCTTATTTGATTTAAGAAGTTGATTTCATTAGATGACAATTATTTGAAAAAAATATTGGCATAATCTTGAAGGTGCTCTAAAATATAATGAAGTTTCTGATCTTGATGGAAATAATTTATTTTTAGAATTGAATACTTATAAAATATTTTACCAAAGGGAATAAGTACTTCCATCGAAGTACTCAACTTTATATAAAAAAATGGAAATCTTATCCAAATGTTTGGGTTGCATATACAAATGTTTGGATTGCATATAAAATAATATTTTAACGATACATGATACTGTTGCGTCTGTGTAAAGAAGTTTTTCAAAGCTAAAATAATAAAATCTTACTTAAGAACAACTATATCACAAAAAAGATTAAATAGTCTAGCTGTGCTATCTATTGAAAGTAATAAGCAACAAAAATTTGATTATGATAGCTTAATTGATGATTTTGCGGGAAAAATGCTAAAAAGAACATTTTTTTTAATAATTAGTTAAAGGTGGACAATGAAGGCCCAATTTTCGGATTTGTCCTAGGTCCCGCTGTCCCGTAGACCTTAGAACAGACCCTGAGCTGGGGAAAAGAAAGTTGGTTTGTGACAACAAATCTTTTTTATAGTAATGCTAGATCCGGGAGATAAGTTCGACCAAATTGAACAAATGATATGTCAAGATCATTTTCTTCATTGGGAATTGAAGATCGGATAACGAGCAGACATCGAATGTTTAATTTCTATTTCTCGTTATCTTAGAATTCATCATCAAGATGGATCGCCCTTCCGCGGCCAATGAACATACTAATGCAAGGACTTTTCGCAGGTTAATTCAGAAATGAAAAAAGGGTACTAGAATGTGTACTTGTCTGCACATTATTTAATAGTTCACTTTTCTTTTCGGACTTCTAGGATAAGACGGCCGATCCTAACATAATTTATGAGGAGCCAGATGACGAAGCCTCCTCCTCAGATAAAGATGTCTCCGACACAAAGTGTGTGCATGGAAGGAGAGGGTGTCGTCTGGAGCGATGGTAAGACTTGTTGCTTGCATTATGGAGGATGCAAGTTCAAGTCATCTTTGTATATATGGGGGTAAAATTGCATAACTTCTCATGTCATATGTAAGAGGGAGTCTCGTGACATTGGACACACTTTTATTAATAAACTATGGATCTATTTTGCGCATGCAAAAACCTCATTATCATTCATGAGCCACTTATCTGTCAGAATGCAATTAAAAGTTTAATCCGCAAAAAGCCAAGCTTCGTTGTTACAACAAATGAAGAAGGCGTATAAGTTTCCTTATACTACATTTCAAAAAATTAAAGGATTGTTCAAATAACCGATAATAATATTTGTGATCTAATAAGTATACAAAATAGTTTGAAATTCGAAAGGAATCTACCCGTTAAAATTGATTTGAAAAATCAAAAAATCTTATATAAAACTGAAATCATATTTCTAGTGTATCTAACCAAAATAATATAAGCTACTCCGTGTAGATGCAAGTGCATTCCTAGCAATCTGATATCATAGATCTCAATATATCATCGGTCTTGATACGAGAATGGACGCAACGAGAGGAAACGAGAAATGGGTTTGGAGAGGGGCATAAATTTAATCATATATTCATATGTAAATTAAGTAGGTAAGTTGGCCTAATAAACCATGATTTTGGACTAGGCTTATATTTGCTTTCATTGAGAGAGGCCTCTATAAAATGTGATTTAAGTTCCGATTTGCACTTTTAAGCCTAAATTCATTTTGGGCATGGTTCGGGCTTTGAGAAGTTCTCCCCACCTATCCCATAGTTCTTACCATGAAATTATAGTAAAATTTAACTACCTTTGGCAACTTTTAGATATTTCAATGGGCATGTTCTGATACTTATTGACCTCTTTGTTACCTTTTGTTAAAGTCCATGTCAGTGCACCAAAACTCAAAATCTATAGCAGCTATAAGAGATAAGGCGGATGCTAAAACGTGCAAAACAAGTTGACCCAGTCATTTTGGTTTCCTATATTTAAAATCACTTTTGCTATATTAGGCGGATTTGCCTATATTTTATCAAATCTTTTGATTAGGATTTCTTTTATTTTCTTTTATTACTTTCCTAGTTTGATTAGAACTTATTTCTTATAGCTCAAGTTATGTTTCTTTCTTATAAATAGTTATATGTACAAGCTAGAAAAAAGTTAATTGTCATTATTTGAGTTATTAATTCTCTTGTGGGAGAATTGAAGTGTCAACCCTCGTATCGTGGGTTATTGGTTTCAGTGATTGGTGTTTTCATGCTATAACAGGTGGTATCAGAGCTTTAACCTATCGCGAGGCCAACTCAACAACGGTTACGCTTATCAAAGTGGAAGCCGTAGGGAGGAATCTAAAAAAGAAGAGGTATTCCATGGCATGACAATGAAGGTCTGCTAACACCAAGCCACGATGACTCGATGCAAAAAGACAACTTGTTTTGAACTCGTTGTATCATCAATAGCAAAAGATATCGAGTCTTGGTCGATAACAAAGATAACATCATCAGCCAATAGATAGGCAAAGCTGCAGAGTTAAGGTTGGAAAGACACTCAAACCCGTACTCTGTAGGATGATATGGTAGATCAGTTGAGTGGAACTAAAATCCTTCCCAAGTTCAAACTTTGAAGAGGCTACCACCAAATACGTATTCGAATTTAGGACAAGTTGAATACGATGTTTAGGGCACATGAAAGAATATTCGAGTGGTTGGTCATGTTGTTTGGACTAGACAACGAACCGAGCACTTTTATGCGTCTGATGAATCAAGGCACTTTCATGCTATGCAGTTAATAACGATTTTTTTATGATAACGGTCCAGTAGAGTTATACATATATCACCGATATATCGGTTTTATAACGGTAAATATCGGTTTACATTTTTAACACAATCTTTATATATGAACAATACACTTAATAGTTTTCTATTATAAAATATGCAGAAAGTATACATATCGTCGAAAAATCCAAGAGATCCAAGATAAAGGAGATCACTTGAGGAACATCTCTGAATAAGTTTGATGTATGAAGATTTTGATGGCAGAAGATGTAATCTCCATTCTCCATTGATGTGAATGTTATATCATTCAATATCGATTTTTTTGTAGCAAAACTAGAATGTCATATCATTCAATATCGGTTTTTCTGTAGCAAAACCAAAACCGTGAGAAATCGGTTTTTTGTAAACCGATATTTCGAACAATATCGGCCATATCGGCCGATAATATCGATTCCGATATTTTACCGATATTTCTGCAAAAAAATATCGGTCCAGGACCGATACCATTATATATCGGTTATATAACCGATATATAACCGTTTTTGACTGCTTAGCTTTCATGAACAAGTTTACGGTGGCATACTTTGATAACATATAGATCCACAATAAGGACCATGATAAACACTTCGAGCACTCCATAGTCCATACCTCACGAGAGGGTAGCGGATGTGACGCAAGGGATGTGACGCAACGGATGTGACGCATATGACGAAATTGTTCATCAATGGTAAGGAGTCATATGCCTCGTGTTAGGGCAATTGGAATAGTATTTTGTAGAAATTAAGAAACAAGTTTATTGTTATTATCTTGAGTTATCAATAAAAGTTAGTTCTCTTTTAATTCTTTTGCGTGGAAATGGAGGTGGCAGTCCTCTTATAATGAGTCGTTGGTTTCAGCAGTCGCCATTTATGTGTTGTGTCAATTATAATATTTATATTAGTCATCACGCCTCTACATGTTGCACAGTCATATAATATTTTGTAAAATCCTCTTAAAATATGCTTTGGAGAGATTGAACATGGGTTGTTCAAATATCATGTTTAAAGTCTACGTCACTGCAACAAAACTCTATTTTATCGGTGAGAGATAAGGGTTACATATTTATAATATTTAACACCTTCAGGTACGGCCTTTCTTGGAAATTACTACTCATTCAACCTTAAATACTAATAACAGCTGCTACTTCTCTCAATAGAGTCACAGACCAACCTCAAATGGAGATCAGTAGTTGCTCTCCCAAAGCTCTCATGCAATATTCAGTTTTGTTTTAACATTTATATTAATTGAACCACTAATAGCAATTCATTATATCATTAAAGAAATAATTCGATTTCACAACTCAATGAGTATTTTTGGCCCTATTGGTGGAAATCATCATCATCCAAACCTTCTCCCAACATAGTGGGGTCTGTTGTGGAACATAAGGCTCCATAAAAGAATTCACACATCTTCCATGACAAGTTGTTGACATGACTTGTCAAATCTCTATGCTTGTGCCAGTTTCCTAGACATGTATGTACAATAGAAGTTCGTGCATAGAACATGAACGACCAGTTGCGAGTAGGTAGACCTACCTTTTAGCTATGCAGCATAAGTGCATGCAACCAAGGAGCACTCTCCAAGTTCCTAAAACTATAAAGAGTCCAGACGAACACGTATGTATGATACAATTTGCTGTAAGGAATTGCATTCACGTCAATGACACATTAAGCCAATGAGTTCAAAGAAGTAACATTCTCATGCATTGGTCAAAGTATTTGGATTAAAAAAAAAAATGAACCAAGGTGGGCTTCGTCACTTATTCTATATATGGACATGGGTCTAATATCCTAGACCCAATTGAAACTCTTATGCGAGATTCAGATTTACCATGGTAGGCTGTTCACATTGATGAGATGCCTCCAAATATTTAGCATTAACATGAAGACCACATGACGGATGAGAAGAACCGGCTGGCTTTGCAGGATTTTCGTTTTCTTTTGTAGAAAATTGCAATTCATCCTCAATCCTACCAAGCACATAGGAGGAGGAGAAGTGTGGTTGCCATGTGAGCGTAGGGAAGCTTGCAAGCTAGTATTTGCCTTAGTATATGTCCCGCAGAAGACCTGCAATAGGAACAAACATGTAAAATTATTAATTCAGAGAACAAAGTAAGTTTAAATCCAAAAATATAACAAGTTAGACTAGCGACTCGTAAGGTGTAGGAGGTGAGTAAACTTACATGATCCAGAACAGAATTTAGTTTAACTATTTGGCAAAAGTCCAAATGTGACAAAAAAGTTGAGAAGAAAAACTTCAATTAAACAACAAGCTCAAAGAATGACTTGTTATGAAAACACTCAGAAAACGAAAATAGTAGGGCAATGAAGACCAAGAAGTGAGATTTAAAACCCCCCACAATATTTCTAATTTTGCAGGGAGTAGCAAATCATTGCATAATATAGAATAGGAGCCTATAAGTAGCCAATAATGATAATTTCTTCGATCCTACAAACCAAAGAATGGAACAACACAGTTCGTCAGCAACATACATTTACATAACATCAAGATTTGAAAATTACAACAAGACCCAAAATTTCTTGCAACGTTCCCACGTGACTCGAATCACAACCTTGAGAATCTGATATGTTTTGTTAAGAGAGAGCTCTATTTGGAAATTTCGGTCATCACAGAAAGAATTCAGAAGAAGAAGAAGAAAAGAAAAAAGAGTCGAACCTTGAGAATAATCCAGTCGCAGATGGCGCGGGCGATCCCCTCGGCGCTCCGCAGCTGCTGGTCGGCGACGATGCTGAGCTCCGTCGTGATTGTATGCTTCGATTCGGTCCTCAAGCTCTCCAGCAGCAGCAGCGAGCTGTAGATCGCCGCCACCTCGTCCGTCGTGACGGCTGCGCCCCTCCCCTTCTCTCTGATCTCCCTCGCTCTGGATAATTTTTAGGGTTAGGGTTTGGGATTTTTTTTTTGGGGCGTGGAGGGGGGGGGGGGGGGGGGGGGGTGGGGCGGGTGGAGGAGGAGAGGTTGAGTGAAGGTTTGTTGGGGAGTGAGAAGGAGAAGAAAAAGGGTATTTGTTCCGTTACTTTGGGAGGTATTAAAAGACTTTGTTTGGGCGCGTGGCATGAACTTTTGTTTCTTGTTTTGTTTGACTGCACCTTCCATGTGTTGAAAGTTCTTTGAACCTTTTCTTTCTTTTCTTCGGCTAGAAACTAATACCTAGGGAATATAAAATTCCTCTTAATAATATGTTCATATATCTCAAGGTGTATAATGAGCTGGATTGGTTCGGCCCGGATTTGACTGGTCCCAATCCAATCTGAGGGAGAGAACGGGTCAGGCCGACCCGGTTGTTCATATGGCTAACTCAGTCCGGACCAATGACCTGGTCTGCGGTGGACCGACTTAAACCGGTCTGGGTCTGGGTCGGTTCACAGCCGGCCCGATTATTATTTTCTTTTTTAATGTATAATATATATATATATATATATATATATATATATATATATATATATATATATATATATAAGTTAATAAATTTAAGTTAAAATTTATAAGTTATTTGTTACTAATTAATTTTTGTACAATTTGAAATTTATAAGTTATTTGTTAGTAGTTTTTTTTTATAATTTATATAAACTTTTTTGTTATATAAAAAATTTTATGATAAAATTTATATAGAAATTTATAAGTTGAAATTTAAATAGATATTTATATAACTTAAATTTCTTTATATAGAAATAAAGAAGTTAAAAGTCAAAAATAACAACATTAAGTAAAAAAAAAAAAAGCTTAATTTGTTTTATTAATGCTAATAAAATTATAAATACATTGTAACATTAAGTAAGAAAAAAATAGAAACTTGTAAATGATATTTTATTTGTATAAAACTTGTAAAAAAATGTATAAGTCTTTTTTTTATTTTTCGTCATCCGTCGTCCGTCTTTTATTAAAGTTTACATTGTGAGGTATTAAAAGACTTTGTTTGGGTGCGTGGCATGAACTTTTGTTTCTTATTTTGTTTGACTGCACCTTCCATGTGTTGAAAGTTCTCTGAACATCACTTTTAGCATGGAATAATAAAGGCATAAAATTGGAACTACTGTTACATTGAACGGTTTACCGGATCGGTTCGATACAACTGTTTTTTCATATAAATATGATTATGATTACTTTTAAATATTTGAGCATAAATATTTGAGCATAATAATCAGGAATATGATTATTTTTAAATATTTGAGCATAATAATCAAAATTTTGTTCCGAATCACCTCCATAAGAATTGTTAGAGCCAGTACCATCCATATTTTAAAAATTATTTAAAAAAAAATAAGAGTAGAAAATATATTTATCTACCAACAAAACAAAAGAGAGAGGGAGGGAGGAAAAAGAAAATTCAAAAATCAAAGACGAAAAATAACTATTATGTAAGTTGTTACTTGAAGCCTACAAATTTTTTTTACATAAGTTGACTCAAGCACACTGCAGTTTGGCCTCCAGAGAGTTGTACTTCAGAAATTGATTGCTTAAAAAATTTTGTAAGAGAAGGAAGAAGAAATGTTGTTGTAATTAATTTTCATGATTCTTGGGCTATTTATAGAAATTGTTTGGGCCAAAATGACCCCTCATACCCTCAAAATATAGTTGTTATAAGGATATTTTGGTCATTTTAACAAAAATGACCAAAATACCCCTAAATTGTTCAAAACACTGCCACCAATTTGGGGGTATTTTGATCAAAATATTCCTCCAACGGATACCAAAAAAAATTCAACCGGGTCAGACCGGGCCTGAACCGGGCCTGGACCGGGCCAGTCTGGGACGGTCTGACCGGGCTCCAACAGTTAACTCGGGCCCGACCCGAACGTCAACCGGGCCGGACTTGGGGGTCGATATCTTGGACCCAGAACAGACCCTCAAGGAGTGTGGGTCGAGCCGGGCCGGTCCGTTGAACGGGTCCGGGACGGCCCAGACCGGCGTTGACAGGGTCCAGGCCGGCCCATACCGGCGTTGACCAGGCCAGGGCTGGGCCAATTTACGGGCCGCCCGGCCGAATATGCACCTTGACATATATCTCTTGTTAACAATCACGGGCTAAACTTTATTATGGTAATGTGCACGTGCATTTTGTTCGTTCCTAGGAATCGAACTCGAGCAACCAAAAAAATATATCTTCCATCTTAATCACTTGAGTTAGAATTGTTTATTTGTACATAAATAATATTAGGTAGTTAAATAATTAGTTATTTTTTAGAAATAGTTAGTGGAGTATTTACAAACGGTTTAGACGGCTCAATTTTGAGCTGTTTCCAAGCCTCGTTATAAGAGTAGAGATAATTAGTGGAGTATTTGCATACGGCTTAGATGGCTCAATTTTGAGCCATTTTTAAGCCTCAATTGTAATCCCCTTGATTTTCAAGAATTTTTAAATTTGGATTTTTACAATTTTCTGGAATTTTCTAGGAATTTTCTGAAATTAAATACAGGTGTTTGAATTATTAAATGATTTTTATTTACTGTTAAATAATATTAAAATATTATGAAAATAATATTTTATGGTGTAAAATGAAAAACTAGACATAGGGTAATTTTTCGGGAATTTATTGGACCCCGGAAGTGTTTTAAAAAGCCTAAAACCTATTTTTAAATAATTAATTAATTAAACCTAAAATAAACCGGGTTTATTGGAAATAAACCGAACCAAACCAAATTGGACTGAACCGGACCGGGTTTATTATTAAACCAAACTCTTATCGGGTCGGATCCGGGTCCAACCCAGACCCGACCCGTTAACCCGTAACCCGACCCGCATAGGTTTCGGATCGGGCCGGATCCGCTTAACCGACCCGACCCGTTGGACCCGCGAACCCGGCTGCTACAGTCGTCTCCTCTTCCCCGACTGTTGGCATCCCCTCCGCCGGCCGTTACGCTCCCGCCGCCGCCGGCCGACTGCTCCTTTTCCTCTCCCCGCAACCGCCGTCCCCTCCGCTCCGGCTTCCCCTCACCGGACAACCCTCCGCCTCCCTCCACCACTCTATAAAAACCCTAGCCCGCCTCTATTCTCCGCCTCGCCGTCATCTTCTCCGGCTCCGCCCCTCGCCGCCCTCGCAGCGTTCGTCCCCAGCCTTCAGCCGCCGGCCGCCCTAGGGCCTCCCCGAACCCTCATCGATTTCCGCCTGGACCTGGACCCCCAACGCCGCCTTTCTCCTTTCTCCTCCTCCTGCTCTCCTCCGCCCCGCTCGACGACACCGTAGCAGCTCCGGCGAGCTCGCCTCCTCCAGACACGACAAGCAGCAGCCGCAGAGCCTCCACCTCGCCGTCCTCGGCCTCCCTCCGGCCATCTCAGCCGCGTGTCAGCCAGCAGCAGCACCGGACACAGACTCGACCGGACACAGCCGCTCGGACAGGAGCAGTAAACCCTAAACCCTAATTTTGAAATCTCGTGTCGGACACAGTGTCCAGGACACAGGACACGAAACAGATACGAAGATTCGGTTTTCTGGAGCCCACTTCAGGTATTCATAACTTTTTGCTCGTAGCTCGGAATCCGATTCCGTAAATTGCGTCACGAAGCCTGTAAGACCCTCTCGGTGCCCGGACAAACTGCTCGGGGCATCGCTTCCTGTGGTGATCGCACACCGCGATCCAAAAACAGGAAAAACCAGACCCTGTTTCACCCCGGAATCGAGTACGCCCCGCCAAACGGGACGACTTGGTCGCGTGCGGTCTTCACCGACACGTCAGCGTCGTTGATACGGACGTGCGGGCTTTCGCAGAAGCTGATTCGGATGTGCGTGCACACCGGAATCAGTGCGTATCCGCGGACACCGCCCCGTATCCGTGTTTTCTGAATCTCACTGTAACTTAGTGTATACACGTCGGATTGAGACGAAACTTGCGCCATCGGACTCGTAGCAATACGTTGGTCCTGTGGGTCAAGTTTGGTTCGATTCTGAGAACGTTGGAAAATCGCGTGTCGTGGGCCCCACAGGCTCCAACTGACGGGCGATTTTGAGAACGGCTCATCGGAATCCAATTCTGGAAGTTCCGTTGGGTTCGTATCAACGTTCCTGACTTGTTGACACTAAGTTGGACTGATTTGGAGACCTTTGACCCTGACGCGTTTTTCGGTGCAAAGCGGCCCACATCTGGACCCCGCCTTGACCCGAAAATGATGTTTTTGCCCTTGTGTCCAAACTGAACTTAAGGACAGCCGTTCCTAACTATTTCCTATGTTCTGAGACTGTTGGTAATGTTCATTTCAGCTTTTGGAGGAGTTATTGCTGAACCCACTGTTACAAGGACCGCCACTGATATTCCAATCCCAGGCAAGTGTACCTTGCCATAAATTGCAGATTATTAGTTTAATTAGTTCTCTTGTTTTACTTTTCTGTGACTATTGTACATGTTATAACCTAGGACCGTATGACATACTTAGCGTCCGATCACAGTCGGGTGCCAACCCCGTACGCGGAGTTGTGTACGTCATTTAGTGATGGATATTCGAGAACCTTTATATTCTTGTGCTTGTTTATCAAGTACACTATAACCTAGGACACCTGACACCATACATTGGCAGAATCTTCCTGACATATTCAAGGTGATTCTGTATAGGATACAGGATGGACATAGTTATATATTCTTAGTTTATGACTGTTGCATTAGATCTGATCTCACGTGACATGGACATGAGACGTGTGGTTACATTGGGTGGGGAGAGACACACAGGCTACAGGCTGTTCTATACATATATACTATTATTGTGAGGTTGTAGACTCTCGAGCAGAGCTAGACCACTACTAGATATTGCTGCTACCGGCTCCCCGACACAGAGCTTGTAGCAGTCTCAGCCTGAGTACTAGTGTTGCTCTCAGTTGCATTTTCACTTAGATGGTTATGTAGTTACCCTGCTTATTTCATTTACTATTTCACTGCATTTATTTCTGGCTTGTATTATTTGTACCTTGCTATGTCCCCTGAGGACCTGGAATGGATGATGTCCCCAGGTTTAGCAGAAGAGCATTATCCCGAGGTTTACGGGACAGGAGCTGAAGCTATACCAGGAGCTGTTGCTGAAGAAGAACCTAACATAGAAGCAGAGGTGATGGCAGAAGATTTTACTTGAGATTATGTTATTTGTACTCTTCATATACTTTATTTTGGACTCTTTTGTTCTGGTTGGATGAACCAGTATTTAGACTCTTATCGGGTTGTTCCCCGACATACTCTGCTGAGACTGGACTTGATGTACTTTCTTTTATTTGCTGTTGTTCTCATTATTCTGTGTGTGGATGAGATTAGTTTTTGATATGATATTGTAGACCTATATTACAGCTTAAGTATGCTCGATGGATCCATTAAATTGGGATGTCCATCGATGTGTACTGCTGGCCATTGCCACGTGTCTAGTCCCACGACATTTTGGGACTGGGGCGTGACATGGTTTTTGTGGTGGCCCATGCAGGTCAACGATTAAAATTGTTCGGTTTCAACTTAGGGACCGAACAGGCCTGCAAATAAGAATAGGATAAAATTTCTAGGATCTCATCCACTTGCTTGAAAACGTTCTTGATATCTGTATCGGATTCGAATTAAATTTCTTGACTTGCATCCTGCCTTGATTCTTGTGTGCTTCTTATAGTTTATTTTGGTTGCAGAATTATGGATTCACAAGCCGGCGACGAGACTCATCCAGTAGTACCACAAGATGTTGTGGTTAATCACGAAGATGAAGTGATACTATTGGATGAAGGTCAAACAGCACAACAACTTAGTCCAGCAAGACAGAATGCCTCGAGAATCCCAGAAGAGGACGTTCCATCATCAACGCAGCTTGCTCCTCCGATGCCTACCGTTCCACAAGGGCAGGCTATAGACGAACAACAACTATTTCGAATGTTCTACGCGATGATGCAATCCCATCAGAAGGTTCAACAAGAAGATCAGCAAAACCAAGTGGAGAAGTTCATCGACAGATTTAGCTCAGAGTTAAGGAGATTAATCAGTTCAAATGCACCTACCTTAGACATGAACATTCTTGCTGCAACACAACCCATGGAGAGCAACACAAGGATCGAGTCCAGCCAAAAGCGGCCATATGCAACAGTACCAGACCTATCACAACAAGAAAGAGTTGCAAAACGAACACAGCTGAATCCACCATTTGCACTAGTCCTCCCTACTTGTCATTATTGTGGCAAGGTAGGCCATTTCGCTAAAGAATGCCGACTCAGACTGGGACGATGTTTAGCTTGCGGATCCAAAAAGCATTCGGTAAGAGATTGCCCTGAACGTCGAAAGAAAGCAATGATGATTCAACAACCAGCCGTATCAGCACCAGCCGAAGCACCACAGGAAGAAATTGCAAAGAAGTCTCAACTGCAACAACCCCCAGAAACATCTCCGCAAGTAATGCCTATCTGTCAAAATTGTCGCAAGAGAGGCCACATTGAGAACGAGTGCAGACGTAAACTGGGACTATGCTTGATTTGCGCGTCCAATCAACACTTAGCCAAAGATTGTCCTCAACATCGAAAGAGAGCACTGATAATAAACAGACAAGCGCTACCAGTACCGAAGTCAGCCTCTTCAGCATTGGAAGCACCGCCAACGAAAGTTGAAGGAGTTATACCACTAGCCCCAGGAGAAAATTAGCTGAGGCCACCCTTGGCACCACAAGCAGCACTCTTCCAGCAAGCCCAACAACAGCCGAGGAATCATCTGCGAGGACGCGGACAAACTCCGGTGATGAATTTGGAGGATGCGCAGATTCATGGAGTAGCTAGTACGAGTAAGTTTTTATAGTTCCTGTTTCTAGATTGCTTTATTTGTGCCTGCTGGTTCGTGACCCCAGACTTGACCTGATAACCTTAACCTAATAATTTTAACTTGCTAATAATAGATAACCTAGTAAATTTGAACTTGCTAGAGTGTTTTATAAAGGATAACTTAGTGTTAACCTAGTAGTTTATTCTGAGCATGTCAATAAATATAGAATGTTTATAAATGTTAACCTGATAAGTTTTTAAAATATAACCTGGTTTTCTAAAACAGTAATTTTCTAGATTTCCCACATTTGGGAAATTGCATAACTTTTTAAATGCTTAGGGAAATAATTTTTCCTAGGTATTACTCTCAACCTTGATCCTCCTTAAATTTACTGTGTTTCGAATAATGTTTGCAACCGTGTCATCTCTGTTGACCGGTTATTCTTTGATTGCGAGGACGCAATCCTCTTAAGGGGGGTAGATTGTAATCCCCCTGATTTTCAAGAATTTTTAAATTTAGATTTTTACAATTTTCTGGAATTTTCTAGAAATTTTCTGAAATTAAATACAGGTGTTTGAATTATTAAATGATTTTTATTTACTGTTAAATAATATTAAAATATTATGAAAATAATATTTTATGGTGTAAAATGAAAAACTAGACATAGGGTAATTTTCCGGGAATTTATTGGACCCCGGAAGTGTTTTAAAAAGCCTAAAACCTATTTTTAAATAATTAATTAATTAAACCTAAAATAAACCGGGTTTATTGGAAATAAACCGAACCAAACCAAATTGGACTGAACCGGACCGGGTTTATTATTAAACCAAACTCTTATCGGGTCGGATCCGGGTCCAACCCAGACCCGACCCGTTAACCCGTAACCCGACCCGCATAGGTTTCGGATCGGGCCGGATCCGCTTAACCGACCCGACCCGTTGGACCCGCGAACCCGGCTGCTACAGTCGTCTCCTCTTCCCCGACTGTTGGCATCCCCTCCGCCGGCCGTTACGCTCCCGCCGCCGCCGGCCGACTGCTCCTTTTCCTCTCCCCGCAACCGCCGTCCCCTCCGCTCCGGCTTCCCCTCACCGGACAACCCTCCGCCTCCCTCCACCACTCTATAAAAACCCTAGCCCGCCTCTATTCTCCGCCTCGCCGTCATCTTCTCCGGCTCCGCCCCTCGCCGCCCTCGCAGCATTCGTCCCCAGCCTTCAGCCGCCGGCCGCCCTAGGGCCTCCCCGAACCCTCATCGATTTCCGCCTGGACCTGGACCCCCAACGCCGCCTTTCTCCTTTCTCCTCCTCCTGCTCTCCTCCGCCCCGCTCGACGACACCGTAGCAGCTCCGGCGAGCTCGCCTCCTCCAGACACGACAAGCAGCAGCCGCAGAGCCTCCACCTCGCCGTCCTCGGCCTCCCTCCGGCCATCTCAGCCGCGTGTCAGCCAGCAGCAGCACCGGACACAGACTCGACCGGACACAGCCGCTCGGACAGGAGCAGTAAACCCTAAACCCTAATTTTGAAATCTCGTGTCGGACACAGTGTCCAGGACACAGGACACGAAACAGATACGAAGATTCGGTTTTCTGGAGCCCACTTCAGGTATTCATAACTTTTTGCTCGTAGCTCGGAATCTGATTCCGTAAATTGCATCACGAAGCCTGTAAGACCCTCTCGGTGCCCGGACAAACTGCTCGGGGCATCGCGTCCTGTGGTGATCGCACATCGCGATCCAAAAACAGGAAAAACCAGACCCTGTTTCACCCCGGAATCGAGTACGCCCCGCCAAACGGGACGACTTGGTCGCGTGCGGTCTTCACCGACACGTCAGCGTCGTTGATACGGACGTGCGGGCTTTCGCAGAAGCTGATTCGGATGTGCGTGCACACCGGAATCAGTGCGTATCCGCGGACACCGCCCCGTATCCGTGTTTTCTGAATCTCACTGTAACTTAGTGTATACACGTCGGATTGAGACGAAACTTGCGCCATCGGACTCGTAGCAATACGTTGGTCCTGTGGGTCAAGTTTGGTTCGATTCTGAGAACGTTGGAAAATCGCGTGTCGTGGGCCCCACAGGCTCCAACTGACGGGCGATTTTGAGAACGGCTCATCGGAATCCAATTCTGGAAGTTCCGTTGGGTTCGTATCAACGTTCCTGACTTGTTGACACTAAGTTGGACTGATTTGGAGACCTTTGACCCTGACGCGTTTTTCGGTGCAAAGCGGCCCACATCTGGACCCCGCCTTGACCCGAAAATGACGTTTTTGCCCTTGTGTCCAAACTGAACTTAAGGACAGCCGTTCCTAACTATTTCCTATGTTCTGAGACTATTAGTAATGTTCATTTCAGCTTTTGGAGGAGTTATTGCTGAACCCACTGTTACAAGGACCGCCACTGATATTCCAATCCCAGGCAAGTGTACCTTGCCATAAATTGCAGATTATTAGTTTAATTAGTTCTCTTGTTTTACTTTTCTGTGACTATTGTACATGTTATAACCTAGGACCGTATGACATACTTAGCGTCCGATCACAGTCGGGTGCCAACCCCGTACGCGGAGTTGTGTACGTCATTTAGTGATGGATATTCGAGAACCTTTATATTCTTGTGCTTGTTTATCAAGTACACTATAACCTAGGACACCTGACACCATACATTGGCAGAATCTTCCTGACATATTCAAGGTGATTCTGTATAGGATACAGGATGGACATAGTTATATATTCTTAGTTTATGACTGTTGCATTAGATCTGATCTAACGTGACATGGACATGAGACGTGTGGTTACATTGGGTGGGGAGAGACACACAGGCTACAGGCTGTTCTATACATATATACTATTATTGTGAGGTTGTAGACTCTCGAGCAGAGCTAGACCACTACTAGATATTGCTGCTACCGGCTCCCCGACACAGAGCTTGTAGCAGTCTCAGCCTGAGTACTAGTGTTGCTCTCAGTTGCATTTTCACTTAGATGATTATGTAGTTACCCTGCTTATTTCATTTACTATTTCACTGCATTTATTTCTGGCTTGTATTATTTATACCTTGCTATGTCCCCTGAGGACCTGGAATGGATGATGTCCCCAGGTTTAGCAGAAGAGCATTATCCCGAGGTTTACGGGACAGGAGCTGAAGCTATACCAGGAGCTGTTGCTGAAGAAGAACCTAACATAGAAGCAGAGGTGATGGCAGAAGATTTTACTTGAGATTATGTTATTTGTACTCTTCATATACTTTATTTTGGACTCTTTTGTTCTGGTTGGATGAACCAGTGTTTAGACTCTTATCGGGTTGTTCCCCGACATACTCTGCTGAGACTGGACTTGATGTACTTTCTTTTATTTGCTGTTGTTCTCATTATTCTGTGTGTGGATGAGATTAGTTTTTGATATGATATTGTAGACCTATATTACAGCTTAAGTATGATCGATGGATCCATTAAATTGGGATGTCCATCGATGTGTACTGCTGGCCATTGCCACGTGTCTAGTCCCACGACATTTTGGGACTGGGGCGTGACATCAATAGATTTTCTCTTTGGTTCCATTGCTGCACACCATCTTGCGTGAAGCAGTTTCATTTGTGCTAGCTGAACAACCTCCATCTTAGCTTGTTTTTGCTAGCTGAACAACCTTAGCACACCCCGGTTACCTTTGCTCGTTCCCACTAGCCGAGCACCCTTAGCACACCCCGGCTACCTTTGCTTGTTCCCGCTAACCGAACAACCTTAGCATACTCCGGCTACCTTTGTTCGTTCACGCTAACCGAGCACCCAAGAGATCCAACATATTGTCATCACGATCCGTTTGACCATAGAACCAAACCTGACACGTTCATCCACACCACCATTGTGTGCCAGCCAACTACAACATCTTGCTCCACCTTGGACTCATTAAATCCACCTTTAAAGCTAATTCGTATAGTTGATGCTCCTACTCCACCTTAAGAAGAGCATGTATAATCCATGAACATTCAGCACCATTTGTCTCGAACCAATTAGAGTCGCTCAAACCAGTCCCGTAACCTTGGGCTCTGATACCACTTATTGGTAACGCGGTATGACCCCAACCGGAGTTGGCCCATGAGGTACGATATTGGATTAGGCCTATGTGCCTTAAAAGAAAATTTTCATGTAAGACCTGAACCAATCTCAATTATCTACATCTCGTAATCCTACCTCATATCCGATGAGAGACTAAATTACCAACTTTATTGTCACCCTCCTTTGAACGCTTAACCGAAAATGAGATACAATCCAACAGAAGCTTGCCATGTCAATTTTACTATCCACCTTCTCAAACTTGCTCTTGCATTATGCTTTGATATTGCAATTTATATGCCAAGAGCATAATAATCTGTGCGCGTGAGAAAATACGATAGTAAAATAATTTATTAGGGCATATTCTATGTCGGTAACAAAAACATAGGGCTCTCTGTGTCCTATATAAAGTGATTATAGTTTTCTTAATGCCCATGTATAATCATCAACTGTCTCACTCCTCATGAAACAAAAAGCATCTAAAAATGTTTTTTCGGTTGACGTAAATCCAACAATGTAAAAAAAGGCACCTTGAATTTATTGGTCTTATATGTCACGCCCCGATTCCCGCAAGAGGGCCGATCGTCCTTGCTTGGCGCTTTGCGGGACCGATATTCCTCGCTTGGACGTGATGCAGTGCAAGCCTGAGTTGCGCTTGCATAAGGCCAAAGCTTTGAATAAGGGTAAGTAAGTTATTCAAGACGGAACCAGCAGCACAATATTGCATAAAAGTAAAGAAATACAATGGCATAAGAAACACAAGCTCTTTATTGATATTCAAAAGTGTTACAAGTGACGCATGGCCTAGATTACTTCGCTCAAGCTCTCTTTCTCTCGATTACAATAAAATTGTTCCATACATTCTATCCATTTATACAAAAGCAGCTCAAAATATCTCGATACGGCTCAAGGCATCGACTTCAGATTTCTGGGTCCTGGGGATGAGGCTCTACTAACGCTTCTACGGACGGTCCAGTATCTATGAACAAGCAAAGTAGTGGGGCTCCGCACTTTGGGGAAAGTATTGGTGAGTATAAAATTAACGAACAGAAGCAACACTCTCTAAAACCAACACTAAGTAAGCATGTGGTAAAATATTACATTACTAGTGATCTTGCTAGTTTTTCATAGGTTCATTGCATGCAGCACAGGATCAGAGTCAATTTACTTCTTTCAAAAATATATCTTTGAAAACGGTTTGCATATACAATATATTTTTACATGCTATAGGGACAATGTTCTATCGTGTAGTGCGCAGCATGTATCGTGAGCCATATTCATTTAACTCTTAGGAACATAAGCTATCTCTAGTGGACTATTCATTTTAAATCAAGACAAGTGCATCAAGTGGACTATTCAATTCAGTTCAATGGACAACAGCATATTCAAGTAAAACAGATACATCTTATTTAGCATTTATGATAAGGAACATAAGTAATACAAGTAATCACTTATTCAGTGATCCTTACCCATCGCCGAACGGTTATCTCTGCAGCAGACATACAAGTTAACAATAATTTACATATATAAATAAGGTTCTATTTCATGTTCGTCCCTGCATCAAACAGTTAGGTATGCAAGAAGGCTAATATATCATGTGCCCTAACTATATGATGGCCCATGGAAACCCCTGATTAGAAATTGGGACGTTCAAGGTCATCTCACTAATAGACTGACACCCTTTCTCAATCCATGAACAGGATGTCCTGTCCTCTCCTAGGTCGAACGATTCACAATTCCCCATGAACCAATTAAGAGGGTACGTTCTTGTGCACAAGTTTATCCAGATCGATGCATGAATACACTTCTATCAGATAACATACAATGCAAGCAAGAAAAAAAATCAAGGAAACTCTTCTATATAACAATCTATATTGATGTACGGGGCACGTAACCATCAATTCTCTTCTTCTTACTTAGCCTAATACTCGATGTACGGGGCACGTAACCATCGATGTAAAGGGCACGTAACCATCGATGTACAGAGCACGTAACCATCGAGTACTGGCCTATATCATCTCTTGTTTCAGATCAAGCAATTCAAACAATTATATCTTTTATACAGTATGATCAATGAATTATTTTCAAGCAATTTTCTAGTAAAGCAAGCATGGAAGCAGTTCTTCTATCTCCTTTTGACAATCATATAGTTCTACTCTAGTTTAGCATACGATACAAAGACAAGTTCAAGCAATCTTTTACTCTTTCTTATTAGCAAGGCAATGGTTTGTTCAATAACCGTGTAAGTGTGACCTAGCATGCAATATTTTATACTTTTACTTAGCATGACAAGGTTCATTCGAGAGCGATGATCGTATAACTTAGCATACAATATTTTATTCTTTTCTTAGCATGGCAAGGGTTTATTTCAATGACAAACAATATGAGTTCTCTTATTAAGCATGCAGAGTCAGGTTCTATCATTCTTCTTATGAAAACTATCTCCTTAGAACAAGCAGTATAAAACTCAGATTAATTATTAAGGCGTGCAAGAATCAGAGAATGAAGTTCTGTCCACTCACCCAGATTAATCGTCTTGTGTTTCGAACGGAAAACTCTTCGAGAAGACTTTCGCTCGAACCATCAAAGTGATATATATTGTATATAGTGCCAACGCGAAGCAGGGGACTACATTATATGTGCAATCAAGGACCAATAGTCAGCGAAGGACCTGGCAAGTGTGTACAATCAGGAATCCCAAGACATTGATAGGACTTTATTATTATGTGGATGTGTTCTATGGTACTCTACATAGTGATTCTCGCCAAGCAACTTCAACACTTGTTGTATCGCCATTCTTCCTTTCTTACTATGAGATTTTGATCTCGATAAAGCGTTTTCATTGTTGACTTGTTTGTATCGTAATTCTGTCACATGATAGAATAAAGTTTTTGGGTGCAACTCCGACAAGGGAAAGTTCTTCAACTAGCTTCCTCTCATCATTCTTCAATCGTCCCACATACGGATGTCCCATTAGTGTATCGGCAATATGATGATTATGCATTCCATTCTTGACTTAATTTGACTATCCACTTTTTATCGTATTCGCCTACAATTGTCATCTTGAATTGACATCCATATTTCTTTGTCCCAACGATTTTCTCCTTGCCTTTTATGTCGGTAAGTGTATCTTTTCTACGATGATGCCTAAAGAAACAACCTCTTTCACATCCAAGTTCTAAAAAAAATTGGCTCGACCAGGATTTAATCAATATTGGGCGTGTGTCATGAACTTTTGTTTTGCATAAGTTCTTTGAACTTACTTTCTCTTCCTCGGCATCTTTTGGGCCTCGTTTGGTCCGTAGAAATAGAAAGAAAGAAAATTGATTTTTTGTTTTCTTTCTTTTGAAAAAATTATAATTCTTATTAAAAAACATTTCTATTGTTTAAAGATCCGAGAAATTGTATGGGGTGAGTGAGGGAATAATTGCCCTCCCTATTTTTCTTTCTCTTAGGAATAAACTCATTTTCTTTGGCATTCAAACACATAAAAGAAATAACTTTCCTTTCCCAAGATCCAAATTCAGCGAACCAAACGAGGCTTTGGAAATTCTATTTAATTATAGGAAATTTAATTCTCGAGAATATAAAATTCCTAGAATAATATTTGTATTACTCTTTCTAACAACCATTGGCTTATCTTCATTAGGGATTATAACAAGCTTTAGTTTATAGTGTTTCGATTGTAAGAATTCGGCTCTCACAAAACTCATGAGTATACATGGACTTTTTGGGTGAAAAGTTTGGTGTATGGTTCTATGACATGTATTACGGAAACACAGACACTTTAATAAGAGGAACAAATTTATATCCTAGCGTATCGGATATACGATACGCCCTTAACATGACCCCCGATACATTATCCTTTGAGTATTCTATTTTGGGGAGTGAGTAATGACAAGAAAAAAGATTTTTGTTTCTTGAAGGTGTTATATTGGGGACATTAAACGAGTTTGGACGTGTGGCATGAATTTTATTTTTTGGATTTGACTTATGTCACCTTGTGTTGAAAGTATTTTGCATTTTTTCTCTTCTCCTTTTTTCTTTCTTCTTCCTCTTCCTCTTCCTCTTCCTCTTCGATATCTTTTGGATCTTCTTACATGAATGTACAAATAACATACTTTGGTTTATTATACTCCGAGTGTAAGTATTCAGTTGTCACACAATGCACGAGTATACATGGACTTTTTTGTTGAGAAGTTTGGGGTATGATTCTTTACATGTACCATAGAAGCACATATACTTGAACATTGTTTCCTATAGTATCGAATATGTGATACGTGCTTGACATGTCCAAGATATGTTCTTTGAATATCCCATTTTGGGGAGTGAACTGAGAAGGAAATGATATTTCACTATAAAAACAAAGCGACGACGAAAAAACATGTCTGTTTTTTTGGGGCTAGGGGAAGGAGAGATTGAGTGAAGGTTTTGGGGAGTGAGAAGGGAGAAGAAAAAGGGTGCTCATTTTTGAAAGCCGTTAATTTGGGAGGTATTAAATGAGTTTGGGCGCGTGGCATAAAGTTTTGAAAGTTCTTTGAACTTTTTCTTCTCCTCTTCCTCGGCATCTTTTGGAGCTTCCATTTAGGCATGCTTTTGGTTCACGAAAACAAGGGTTAGAAAAGGAAAGTCATTAATTTCCTATGTTTGGATCACTATCAGAATAAGTCAAATTAGCGACGTCTCAAAACATCGTTAAATGGCCAAAAGATGTCGCTAGATAATTTTAGCGGCGTCTTTAGTGACGTTAAGTTGAAGTCGCCTTTCAATTAGTCGCTGATCGAGAAAATGTCGCAAAACATCGCTATTTTGACGTTTTCCAGCGACGTAAATGCGTCACTATATTAGTGACGTAGAGCGAGCAACGTTGCTAAGTTAGCGACGTCTTGTTTGTTGCTATATGTCGCTAATTTTTTTCTTTTTAGCGACATTGTGTGATGTATTTAGCGACGTTATATTAAAATTGTAATACTGCCATGTCAGCAATTTATGATGGTCAACGACGTATTTAGTGAAGTATATAGCGACGGGGATAGCGACGTATACTTAGCGACGTAATTAGCGATGTATGTAAACGTCACTAAACGTCGCAAAAAATGTCGCTAACGATACAGTAAAAAAATAAAAAAAATGAAAATTGAATTGTTTCCAAACCATTCTTCCTGTAATTTATGAATTCACAATTTGTACAAATAGACCCGAAGCAACCCTCCGTTGAATTTGCTGGGTTCGTCGACCCCTTTCGGTTGAACACTCAACACCGATAAATTAACATACATTTAATATGAATAATATAGTAAAATTTAAAGAAAATGAAATATTGAGATTACAAACCGAGTAAGGACAAAATCACGTCGTAAAAAATATAATAAATATCCACACAACTGAGTCTGAAAGCCTCATCCTAAAGAATACAAGAAATAATGTCTGAATACCTCAAAAATAAAGAATATTCATAAATGACCAAATATCATAGGTCTGAAACACAAACAATGAATAAATGGTCATAACTACCACTATTGCGGATCTGCAGGAGGATGACTACCGGCGTACATCATGGATAAGAACAGATCATACTGCTTCGTAAAATCGATACCGATGTCGATGGAGAAGAAAGTGACGTCGGTGGAGTCTGTGTCGATGAAGGCGCACCAGGAGGACGTATCTGCTCCAACTCTGTTAGTCGATGGTTGTATGAATCCATGGTAGATAACAACCTCGTACTGCTATGAACCATTGAATCCTGCATCATCGTCATTCTTTCGCCCATAGACAACTGTGATGCCTGCAGCTCCGTCATGATGCGCTCTGTCGACGCTCTAAGATCAAATGTCATATCCCGGAGCTTTGTGATGCTGTGCTCGAGCATATCAAATCGTGCGATGAGCGTCATATCATCCGCCTGCGGCTGGGACAGGGGATGCTCCTCCATCCTTTGCAGCAACTCGTCACGGAGAGACATAATCTGACGGTCAACGGTCTCCTGGACTCGAGCCGTCGACTGCCAGGGCTGTGGGGAATGCGCACTTGTCGGGGAGGCCCTAGATGACTATGTTGCAACCAGGGCGCCATACGATCCTGTACCATAGTACGTACCCCTCTGGATACCAGCAGCGACGGTCACCCATAGCTCGTCCGCCGACGGAGCTGGAAAGGGCTGCAAGAAAGTACCAGCCTCTCCCGTTGCAGATGCACTAGTAGTCACCCGCTCACGCAGCCTAAGATACTCGGCCTAAAAAATTTTGGATACTCGATAATTGCCTAAGTTATATTAAAATTAACACAAAGTAAATTAATACTTACATAGGTCTGCGAGACCCTCTCATCAATGAGATTTCCGCCCTTTCGATGGGTGACTAGGAAGACGGTCACCAAGTTTGCATCCTTACCCTCTATACCTGTTAAAAATATAATATTTAGTACTAAAATTAAATATTTTTTCCATCTAGTATTTTATCGTACTTGCATTAAAATAATATATCTGAAATAAAAGATATACCAAACAACAAAATTTAATCATCGGAATCGAGCTACCACACCACTTTGCTGCCTTCCGTTTAGCCGCCTTGGCCTTCTCAGACCTTTCCTTGTACCTCGGATCGTCGAATCTAGCCCTCATCGCAGTCCACTGCTCAGGCGTGATCCAACCTTGGATCAATTTTCCAACGTGATCACGAGTCTTCTGGTCATCCAGAGCATCATGGATTAGCTTGGCGACAACGACAGAAAATATCTGCTCGATTAACTCGGCCTAGTGCAGAGGATATAAATATGTTTGCTACAATAAGTAATTTAGTAAGTTATATAATATGCATAAATTAGATGATTGATATAATATACTTTTACCTTGAAGTACGCAAACCAGATCGCCTTTCTCTCCTCTGGAGCTTCAGAGTAGTTGATCCAAGGACCACCATAGTTGTTCCTCGGAAAGAGACCCAGGCGTCTCTGTACCCACGAGGGACGATATTTATATAGAGATAATTATTTTTATCAAAAAAGTTAATATATGATGAATAAATAAATATACGATATATATGATGGTAAACCATCTAATTAACTTATTTTATACCGTCGACCCAAATCTCTGTCATCGTCTCCTCCGGAGGTGCGCATGGAGGATCTAGCTGATGTTGGGACAACGTCGGCTCGACCTCCTCCATATGTTCATCTGTCTCCATGGTTTCGTCAGAAGGAGGAATGCTGGACGAGGGAGTACTATCATGCCTGGAACTACTCATCCCAGGAGTGATGCCACGTAACGTCATTGCAGTCGGAGATT
This sequence comes from Iris macrosiphon, assembly GCA_036927795.1. Taxonomy (NCBI): domain Eukaryota; kingdom Viridiplantae; phylum Streptophyta; class Magnoliopsida; order Asparagales; family Iridaceae; genus Iris; species Iris macrosiphon. The sequence goes on from JAYESA010000009.1 coordinate 180,177,200, forward strand.
TGACTGGTCGATATACTAGAGTACTAGGCGACGAGGATCCAGAACCAACAGTGGGCAGTACCGGAGGAGCACTCCGTCTACCTCGGGACCTGTCGAATCCTCCGCGTCATCATGTCATACCTGATAACAATATATGATGAATAAAGAAAAATACAAATATATAGTACATTCTATAATCAAAATGTTATGCATATCTCACAATATTCATAGTGCACAGTAAATAACTAGTGATGTCCCAAGTCTAAATGGATAGTACATTCTACAGTCAAAATATAATATATATCTTCGTCAAAATAGTACATTCTACAGTCAAAATATAGTACATTCTACAGGTAAAATATTTTATTTTTAATTATCTTCAAAAAATTTATCTTGTTCGCCTTCCTCGTCCTCCTCTTCCTCTTCCTCCTCATCTTCACTTTCATCTACTTCGTCTTTGTCTTCATCTTCCTCTTCGGATAATTCTATATCTTCTACATTATTAGTCGTGTAATGAGTAACTTTCGTTGGGTCCACATCTACAATATTTGTTAGAAGAGGTAGCTCATCCTCCTGATAAGCTATTTTGTCTACGACAAAGGTATTTTTAGCTTTAGTCTTGCATACTGCCCACCAATCTGATCTCGCTGTCCCCCGTCTAGGATAAGTTATGAAGTACACGAGCTGAGCCTGACTTGATAGGACAAATGGTTCGTAGCCTTGATATCTACGCTTGTAGTTTATATCCACAAGACCATGCTTGTCAATTTTCCAATCTTGATCTTGAATCGGATCGAACCATTCACACTTGAATAGCACGATCTTAGCAGGTTCCGTGCCATAATTATATGTCAACTCCATAATCTCTCGTAAGATGCCGAGGAAATTATTGCCTGGATCGACGTCTTTGTAGTTCGAAGATTTGATACACAAACAAATATTTTTTGTGGAATCAAGATCCAGAAAGTTGTCTCTGATCGGAGCATTTGTTGACTTGAACCTAAACCCATTCACACAATAACTTGGTCATATCTTGACGACAGTAATTGGTCCCTTGGCTAGAGTTCTAATAGATTCACTCTCGAGTATTATTAGACGATCGACCTAAATACCAAAATAGCGATAATAAGTTATTTATTGTGCAAGTGCATACAGAAAATGAGAGACAAGCTCCTTACATATGCGCCAAACCAAGAAAGAAAATGCCGTCTCATTTCTTGTTCTACTTCTTCGTCTGTTATATAGGGTCTAACTGACCTCAGCTCATCATTATATATGCTGAAAAATAATGAAGCAACCGCTGATTAGTAGCATAATAGTAGCTTATACTATTACATTGAGATGACGTAAATGTGGATATATTAATTATTTACCCCTCTAGCTTCTCCACTTCATCCTCGTCCCAATTGAGTAATATATATAACTAAGCAGCCCTTAGCTTATCGTCATTCAAATATCTCTTCTTCATTTTTCTCGAAGGCTTTTCGGACTCATTGAATACTTTCAATATTGCATCATTATATTCCCGATATCCGTCATCGTTTCTCGAAGCTCTCGTTCTATTAGTAGCAACATAAGGTTTAAAATACATCGAACAAAAGTTTGTAATCTCCTCGAGAACATAAGCTTCACAAATAGAGCCCTCAACCCGTGTCTTATTTTTTACCTTTTTCTTTAGGTGATTCAGATGCCGCTCGAAGGGGTACATCCACCGATAACTGACAAGACCACCAATATGTGCCGCATAGGAAAGATAAATTGGCAAATGCTCCATAGAGTCGAAGAATCCAGGAGGAAACACCTTCTTGAGCTTGCACAGTATTACCGCAATGTCCTTCTCTTGCTTTTATAGACAACCGACGAGCAACTTAGTAGAACAAAGATCTCTGAAGAATATGCTGAGCTCTGTCAATGGATCCCAAATGACATGCGATAAGAATTTTCGAAATGCAATCGAAATTAACCTCTCCATGAATACGTGACAATCGTGGCTCTTCATATCTGCCAGTTTGTTCTTCTTGAGGTCGACGCATCTTCTCAAGTTTGACACGTACCCGTCTGGAAATTTTAGACCATGAATCCACCTACAAAGTTGTAACACCCCGTTCCGTTCTAGCGGACTGCCGACTCAAATGGCAAAAGTGCAACTGTCCCGACCCACTTTGCCTCAAACGAGACTTGTCCCTACAGGAATCCCGACTTAGGCTTTCAGAGGCTCTCTTGACGTATCGCTCTACCGATGCAAATTATCGCTAAGGTGGGTGGCTACGATGAACTTGTCTTTGCTTAGCCAGCACACATAAAATCTGGAATGTTCATGCTAGTCGCTAGGTGATTCACCCCCTGCATGCTAATAAATCCAACGCACCTAGCTAAGGGAATAATCCCAACTTGTATTGCTTATGCTAGAACATGAAAATTGAAATACTGCTTGTATTCAAACCCTCTCATGCTAAGTCCCTAACGGTTTCATCTCTCGGCTTACCTTCGGATCTGAGCAAACGTGTTTACTTATGTTCCTTAGAAACGCATGCTTGCCTGCTACGAATGTCTAACGTTATTATATTGTGCAATATATAAGCTCAATCCCGAATGCATGAATGGAACGTAGATGCAATATAAATAAATCATGCAATACTGCTTGTCTTGTACTCACGTAGCCTCCGGGCGATAATCACGTAGCCTTCGGGCGATAAATCACGTAGCCTACGGGCGATAATCACGTAGCCTCCGAGTGATAATCACGTAGCCTCCGGGCAATAATCACGTAGCCTCCGGGCAATAATCACGTAGCCTTCGGGCGAATGAATATTATTGTTCGATCATAGACAACTTGTGCACAAGGTATAGTTTCTGCGGGCGGCTGCTGGGGCACTGGCACCGTTCCGGCTCCGGACGGAACTCATGTTTAGTCTCACGTACTTGGACGGGGTGGTATGCGGCGCCTCTCATATTTGCACGTAGCAAACCATCTTCGTCACAGACTAAATCCTTTATGGCAATCAAGCTAGTGATCATCAAGTATATTTGAACCTGTTGTATATTAACTTGTGTCTTCGTGGCAGGGAAGGCAGGGTAAGTTGTGCAGGTGATTCAGATAGTCAGGTAAAAGACACCGAACATTGTCAAGTATATTTTAAGTAAATTATTGTATGCAACACACCTGATACTCCTGTAAATCATATACTTGTAACGTGATCTTGCCTACAACATCGTGCTTGCATATGCTATGCCTCTTGAATGTTATACTTGCCCGTGCATGAATTAATAATGTTTGCCTTGGACAGGGAAGGTAAAATGGTAAGTCTCGCCGTGTTTCCTCTAACATCGCACGGCGCACTGCCACATGAGTTAGGCCATTCAAATATTGCATGAAACTGATCCTAAGGCAACTAGAAAGACAACTTAATAGTTGTGCACGAAACCTGTATTACGTGTTTGGATTTGTCGAGCGGGCGAGTAGCTTCCCCACCAGTGCATTCAATGTACTGATAATCCACCAGTTTGTATGCAGGGTGCGGGAGAACCTCGTTCGGTGTGGATGCCTCCTTCGTGCGTGCTACGGTGTGAAGATCACTCCGAAGCAACGGTGCATCCGGAACAGAAGCACATATACAAGACATGATATTGTGAACATCGCCTAAACATCGTCTGTACAATCAATCCACAAATTATAGCCACTTGGTATACGCTTTTACTATTTTAAAGAGAGAGGCTTGAGCGACTTGTAATCTCGGCTATACGTCACCTGTAACACTTGTTTATATCAATAAAAGAGTTGCTTTACTTCAACTTTTGTTTCAATGCTTTGCTATATTGTCGACTCAGTGAACCTGTTATCAAATCGCTATGCGTTTATGACTCCGCTGCACTCGGACAATCTGTGCAACTCTGTGTCTTAGAACTTTTACCGCCAGCCAATAGACTACGGCCTTGCACGGGCGTGGATCACGCTCATGCGACATCACGCCCGGATGGGTCAACCGATCGTTCCGCGGGAGCACTGGCGAGGGTGATTCCCGCCTAGCGGGAACGATCAATTTGCCTGCGGGAGATCGGGGCGTGACATGTTGGTATCAGAGCCTGGGTTCTATGCCTTTGGACTTCGATTCGATATCTCTGTTTCGAAAGTTCGTTCATGGGTTATATGCATGCTCTCTCTCAATGCCTCGATGGGATGTTCCAATAATAAGTCTAAATACTTTTAAAATGCGTTTTGAATGATATGCTTGCTTGTATGATTGTGTACTGCGAGTGGCCTTTGTGCCAACCTATGCGAACCCTTGAGAGTATCGCTAGTAGCTTGTCCGATTTTACTAACTCTAAGTTTAGTTGAATGCATCTATTCAAGGGACGCCTTGAACTAGTGCACCATCCAAGACTTAAGAAAAGGTGAAACTCGAGTGCTAAGACTTCGCTATCACTAAGCTGGTTGACGTGCTCATGCTAGAAGTGTACTTCGAAAGTGCGCACGATCCAGTCTAAGCGATATGCTGATTTCGACGCTTGTGCAAGTGAATATCCAAATAAACAAGTGCAACAACTTGTCTAGGATTGCCTTAACCCTAGATTACTGCTTGTCCTCAGTAAGTCTCGAGGATGAGACTTTTTCTGAGTTGGGTAGGATGTAACATCCCGTTCCGTTATAGCGGACTGCCGACTCAAACGGCAAAAGTGCAACTGTTCTGACCCGCTTTGCCTCAAACGAGAAGCAAATGATATCCAGACTTATCCCTACAGGAATTCCGACTTAGGCTTTTAGAGGCTCGCTTGATATATCGTTCTACCGAGGTGAATCATCGCTAAGGTGGGTGGCTACGGTGAACTTGACTTTGCTTAGCCAGCACACATAAAATCTGGAATGTCCATGCTAGTCGCTAGGTGATTCACCCCCTGTATGCTAATAAATCCAACGCACTTAGCTAAGGGAATAATCCCAACTTGTATTGCTTATGCTAGAACATGGAAATTGAAATACTGCTTGTATTCAGACCCTCGCATGCTAAGTTCCTAACGATTTTATCTCTCGGCTTACCTTCGGGTCTGAGCAAACATGTTTACTTATGTTCCTTAGAAATACATGCTTGCCTGCTACAAATGTCTAACGTTATTATATTGTGTAATATATAAGCTCAATCCCGAATGCATGAATGGAACGTAGATGCAATATAAATGAATCATGCAATACTACTTGTCTTGTACTCACGTAGCCTCCGGGCGATAATCACGTAGCCTCCGGGCGATAAATCACGTAGCCTACGGGCGATAATCACGTAGCTCCGGGCGATAATCACGTAGCCTACGGGCGATAATCACGTAGCCTCCGGGCGATAATAACGTAGCCTTCGGGCAAATGAATGTTATTGTTCGATCATAGACAACTTGTGCACAATGTATAGTTCCTGCGGGCGGCTGCTGGGGCACTGGTACCGTTCCGGCTCCGGACGAAACTCACGTTTAGTCTCACGTACTTGGACGGGGTGGTATGCGGCACCTCTCATATTTGCACGTAGCAAACCATCTTCATCACAGACTAAATCCTTTATGGCAATCAAGCCAGTGATCATCAAGTATATTTGAACCTGTTGTATATTAACTTGTGTCTTTATGGCAGGGAAGGCAGGGTAAGTTGTGCAGGTGATTCAGATAGTCAGGTAAAAGACACCGAACGGTGTCAAGTATATTTTAAGTAAATCATTGTATGCAACACACCTGATACTCCTGTAAATCGTATACTTGTAACATGATCTTGCCCACAACATCGTGCTTGCATATGCTATACCTCTTGAATGTTATACTTGCCCGTGCATGAATTAATAATGTTTGCCTTGGACAGGGAAGGTAAAATGGTAAGTCTCACCGTGTTTCCTCTAACATCGCACGACGCACTGCCACACGAGTTAGGCCATTCAAATATTGCATGAAACTGATCCTAAGGCAACTAGAAAGACAACTTAATAGTTGTGCACGGAACCTGTATTACGTGTTTGGATTTGTCGAGCGGGCGAGTAGCTTCCCCACCAGTTCATTCAATATACTGATAATCCACCAGTTTATATGCAGGGTGCGGGAGAACCTTGTTCGGTACGGATGCCTCCTTCGTGCGTGCTAAGGTGTGAAGATCACTTTGAAGCAACGGTGCATCCGGAACTGAAGCACATATACAAGATATAATGTTGTGAACATCGTCTGTATAATCAATCCATAAATTATAGCCACTTGGCACGCTTTTACTGTTTCAGAGAGAGAGGCTTGAGCGACTTATAATCTCGGCTATAAGCCGCCTGTAACACTTGTTTATATCAATAAAAGAGTTGCTTTACTTTATCTTGTGTTTTAATTCTTCGCTATATTGTCGACTCAGTGAACCTGTTATCAAATCGCTATACGTTTATGACTCCGCTGTACTCGGACAATTTGTGCGACTCTGTGGCTTAGAACTTTTATCGCTAGCCAATGGACCACGGCCTTGCACGGGCATGGATCAAGCTCGTGCGGCATCACGCCCAGATGGGTCAAGCGATCGTTCCGTGGGAGCGCTGGCAAGGGTGATTTCCACCTAGCGGGAACGGCCGATTTGCCTGCGGGAGATCGGGGCATGACAAAAGTCTCCCTTTATCCTCCTTCTCCAGTAAGAAAACTGACTTAGGCTGCTTTAACTTTTCATTCCCCTCCTCTATCAAATGCAACGCAGAACGCCTACATATTTCTTCTAAGTCTAACCTGGCCTTCGGATTATCTTTCTTCTTCCCCTTTACCTCCATTACAGTATTAATTATGTTATCAACCATATTCTTCTCGATATGCATGACATCAAGGTTATGTCTGATCAGATTGGTGCTCTAATATGGCAGATCCCAGAATATACTTCTCTTTGTCCAGTTATGGGTGCGACCAAATCCGTCACACTTGTACCCCTTAGCAGGCTCTTCGATAGCACTTGGTAAATTTTTTACCTCTTCCCATATCATGTATCTGGGCCAGCTTGGTGGTGGATTGGCCTTCTCTATAATGCCCACACGAAAAGCATTCATGTTCCTCCGGTACGGATGATCCTTGGACAGAAATTATCGATGACAATCGAAGAAGCACGATTTGCCTCCGTGTTTTAAACAAAAAGCCTTAGTGTGGTCCATGCAATACGGACATGAGAGACGACCATGAGTGCTCCATCCTGATAATATTCTATAGGCCAAAAAATCGTTGATGGTCCACATAAGTGCTGCCCTCATCTAAAAATTCTGCTTTATGGAAACACCGTACGTGTTGGAACCTACTTCCTATAGCTGATTCAACTAATCTATCAAAGGCTGTAAATATACATTTATGTTCCTCTTCGGATTATTCATACCCGGGATAATAACGGTTAGGAATATATACGGAGTCTTCATGCACATCCAAGGCGGTAGATTGTACGAAGTGACAATCACAGGACAATACGAATGATGGGAGCCCGAAAGTCCGAATAGGGTAAAACCATCGGAGGACAGCCCCAATCTGATATGACGCGGATCCGAAGCAAAATCTAGATACTCTTGATCAAAGTGCTTCCCTGCTTCTCCATCGGATGGATGATCCAATACTCCTTTGATCTATTCTACATTGACAGAAATAAGTTTTTATGCTCAAGACAAGACAAAATTAGATGCCACGTCAAAATCCGTTTCTTATATAGAGATTGAGGCATATCTCTGCATTTAATACACGAGATTTTGTTCTAATTTTAAAATTTATCATGACTGGAAAAGTTAAGACTGTGACTAATACGCTCACATCACCATTCTTGCATTTTACGCCAACCAGGTTATTTTCAACTATAGGAGTACGCCGTATGCTATCTCCTCGAAATATGCCAACTCGGCTATATTTGCAAAGGTACGTTGATAAGGCTATTTAGTCCAGAATACGCTCAAGACCTCAGTCGTAAAGGATAATTGGCTATTTTACGCTGGTTATCTATTATTCATGAATTATTAAGTTTTACGCAGGGGCAGTTACCTACGTGGCTTGCATGCCATGATCTTCGAGAAGTAGTTATACACGTTACCTCATAAAGCGATACATGTCATACGCAGATTCAGAAGATTATTAGAACGTGGGTAGCAGTTGTCATAACCGCAGCATAAAGGAGACAATCTTCTTCACAGTTTGGCCTTTTACGATAATAAGATAGTCATTTGGCTTTTACGCCAACCATTTTACACAGGGGCAATTAACTACATGGCTTGCATGCCATGATCTTCGAGAAGTAGTTATACGCATTACCTTATAAAGGGACACGTGTCATACACAGATTCAGAAGACTATAGAATGTGGGTAGCAGTTGTCATAACCGCAGCGTAAAGGAGGCAATCTTCTTCACAGTTTGGCCTTTTACGCCAACAAGACAGTTATTTGGCTTTTACGCCAACCAGGCAGTTATTTGATTGATCTCTAAATAGAGACCCCTGGTCACAGGGTAAAAGGAGAGAGTTTTTGGCTGACAACTTTGGCAACGAGAATTCGATCCTACTTGCAACTTTTCTTTGACTAGCTTCTACCTTCAGTTCAGAGAAAGTTTGAAGCTTCTTCTACAGCACTTCTTCATCATCGTGTGGTCCAAGAAACAAAGTGATCGACTGCAGATCAGACTTCCATAGCAATACTTTCCCAGAATAATTTTATTGTACTTAACATCCTCGTATAGGATTATTTGTACTTTTTTTCTTTTCTCGTTTGTAAGCAAAAGTTTCGTACAAACCTTTGTTTATCCAAACAAAATAGCGACTCTGCTGGGGACGATTTTCTTCTCTGACGAGAAAGTAATTGCTCAACACGATATTGTATCCATCGGATCGACGAAGAAGACTTTGGTCGTCCAGTTCGACCAATCTGCCTATGAAGACATGCTTCATGCAGGGGGTAGTTCTCATTCCTCCTCTGTCTATAACAACAGGAAGTTGCATAAAGTATGGATGCCTAAGACGTCCTCTACCCTTCCTACAAGTTCTCACTCACTGATCAACAAAGTTGTGACAATACAGCCAACACGTCCTGTGTGTAAAACTTTATCTTCCGTCTGTGACATGGTAGACAAAACTTTTGGCAATGTCTCAGTGCCAATCCAGAAGTCTCAAACACGCCATGTGCATAAACCTTTGTCTCCCGTCTGTGGCGTGGTAGATAAAACTTCTGGCAATACCTCAGTGCCAATCCAGAAGTCTCAGACATGCCCTACGCATAAACCTTTGTCTCCCGTCTGTGACGTGGTAGACAAAACTTCTGGCAATGCCTCAGTGCCAATCCAGAAGTCTCAAACACGCCCTGCGTGTAAAATTATATCTCCCGTCTATGATGAGGCAGATGTACCCTTTGATCACATCAAAGAAAAACAAATGACGGATCCTTCAACCTCTAAGCTTTTACGCCCATAAGAGAATAAAGTTCCCACTTTACAGATTAAGCGTGACACTGAAAGCCGTTTGAGGACTTTCCTTGTTTTATGCGAACCTATGCAAAAATTTAAATTATGCCAGGATAGGTCTGTCCGAGAAAAGAAGACTTGTTTCACGAGAAGATACGCTCCTCCGACAGATGATGGATCATATGCTACTCATATGGGTGAACTATTGTATTCCTATGACAGAGAAAGGGTTATGGTTCCTAATCTACACATTCCTACTGATATAAAAAGGCAGAATAAGCCTTCTTCTTCTTCTGGTAATCTCCCTGATTTGTGTGATTTCTTGATCCTGAAATGCAAAGACAGGAGATCTCCTAATATGTCTATCACACCCCCTAGAGAACATTATTGTAATAGTCATAAGGTTATAATTAACTGTTGCTGTTCTAAACTAAAACGGTCAGTGTTCGACCGATTGAACTATTCTTTGTTATTACAGAAAGAAGAACCAACATTTCCTTCAGTAAACATGGCTTCGCATATTCCTAGAGGAAAGTCGAGTTCAAGACGTTATCCCTCCAGAACTCCAAGCCAAAGGAGATTTGACAGACTCATCGAGACTTTTGAAGAAGGTATTTTTTGAAACACTCGCTCGAGGTCACGACAATCAGCTTTATATTCTTCAGATTTTGACACTGGGAGTCTCCAGTTTTCTGAACCAGATGCTGAAAGTATAGATTCAATCTCTACAGAGATCTATACTAATCCCTCAGTGACATATAGAGAAATGGGAGTTTATGCTGTTGGAGACGAACATGAAGAAGCTTCCCCATCAGGAAGTACTGAACAATACATCACTGCATTGGAAACATCACTTAAAAAAATGCATACCATGATGGAGAGTATGCACCAAATGATGGTAACTCAACATACAACTGCAATAGCTCAAACACCTGTTCCTGACTTAACTACGTGTGGGGGTACACATACCACCAGCCAATGCAAGCCAAGAGCCTGTTCAAAATCAAGAATCAGCTGCTCCTCAACCTCTTAACCTGGAGAATGTATTACCTACTGTTGGAGTTATAATACATCCAATCTCTCACCTTTCTGTTGTCCCTTTTCCATCTGAAGATCCAATACAAGCAGTTCAGGAATTGAAAGCCCAATTTGATGCTTTGAAACATAAAGATCAGCTTAAGAAGTTGGGAATTAACCAGCCATATCCAGCTGTCTGGGTTGAGATCCCTTTCCCACCAAAATATAAACCACACGCTATAGTTTTGTTTGAGGGAAAGATGTCGCCAAGCCAGTATATGAACTACTTCAGCACGATGACGGCATTGTTGCAAGGAAATAATGCCCTTCTCACTCGAGTGTTTAAAGGTTGTCTGTCTGGAGTAGCTTACCAATGGTATCGTAGTCTATCTGACAACTGCATTACTTCTTTTGAAGATTTCAAAATTCTATTCTTCGCTCGATTCTACGAAGGAGGAATGGACATGTCTATGTAGCAGAAGAAAAAATAAAACGTTCGCACTTTTATTGAACGCTTTCGTCAGGCTACTTTACATATGCCTCGTAGAGTTCCAAATTCAGCCTTGGTGGACATTTGCAGAAAGAACCTACTCCCACTGATCTCGGTATTCACGAGACCATATCAGTTCCATGATTGGCCTTCATTTATCATATCGGCAGCAGCCGCTGAAGATAATATTTGGAAGGCTCATGACAACGAAATCATGATCTCTACCTCTGATAGAGGAAAGCGTTCATCCTCCAATAATGACCATACTCGTATTTCAAAAGGAAAGAAAGCCATGGCAATCAATACGTCTAGACAAAATACTCCGGTAACTACGCAGATAAATTCTGGAAATTCCAAACCTAAAGAAGAATATTCTTTTGACGACGATGATATTTCAAGCATATTTGATTGTCTAGTCAAAAGTGGCAAGCTTACTCTACCAGAGATAAAGCGTCCAAATGAAGTCGGCAGTACAGATAATCCTAAGTACTGTATTTTTCATAGATACATACATCACCCCACAAAGGCATGCTATGTACTGCAAAAGAAAATCCATGAGTTAATTGACCCCAAAGCCATCACTTTACATAATAACGAGAAGACGGTCACTGCAAATATGATCTTACTCCAATTTAGCAATTTTCCCCCTCAAGAATACCAGATGGTGTGGTACCTATTCCACGGGTAATGATGGATATTGTTAATCTCCCTCCTACCAGGGGTCAAAATCAAGATTTAGTGCCCCTAACTACCAAACGTGGGAAAATCCTGTAGGTTCATCCGGGAAGAACAACATCCTGATTGGGTCGCTAATGTTGTCCCAGTTATGAAGAAAAATAGAAAAGTACGTGTTTGCATCGACTTCCGAGATCTAAATACGACCTGTCCTAAAGATGAATTACCTATTCCCATTACAGACGTCATGATCGAAAATACGTGTGGTTTTAAGCGAATGTCTTTTATGGACGGATTTTTAGGATATAATCAAATTAAAATGAATCATGAAGATGAGAAGCATACTACTTTTCGTACACCATTAGGAGTATATTGCTATACAGTCATGTCTTTTGGATTGAAGAATGTCGGGGCCACATATCAACGAGCTATGAGTAACATATTCAATAAGCATTTACGCAAAACGGTGGAATGTTACGTATATGATATTGCTGTCAAAAGCTGACTCAAGGATAATCACATTCAAGACTTGAAGACAATATTTGATTTGATGTGCCAACATCAACTCAAAATGAACCCTACAAAGTCCTTTCTTGGTGTATCCAGTGGCAAATTTCTGGGATTTGTCATTACTGCTGAAGGCATTCAAGTTTACCCTGATAAAGTAAAAGCTATCCTAGAAATGCGACCGTCCCATAATCTCAGAGAATTTAGGGGATTTCAGGGTCGTCTAGCTTATATCAGGAGATTCATATCCAATCTCTCTGGAAGATGTCAACCTTTTTCTCGTCTAATGAAGAAAGGTATGTCATTTGTATGGGATGAAGCCTGTCAACAAGCATTTAATGACATCAAATGCTATCTTACTAATCCTCCAGTTCTGGTGCCTCCTGTCATAGGAAGACCATTTTTGCTGTATGTTCGAGCAATGGATCATTCTTTAGGGGCTATTCTTGTACAGAAGAACAATGAGGGTCATGAACAGGCTATTTACAATCTAAGCAGGATGATGGTCGGAGCAGAACACAGGTATAACCCAGTAGAAAAAGAATGCTTGGCCCTAATATTTGCCATTCAGAAGACGCGATATTACGTGACAGACCAAACTATTCATATCATATCCAGAATTAATCTACTTCGGGTATTGATGAATGAGCCAAGTATTCTTAATTTCTGACTCGCGACTTGGGCAATGCTATTGACACCGTATGATATGGTGTACGTCCCTCAGAAATCCATAAAAGGTCAAGCCTTGGCTGATTTCTTAGCTGCCCATCCAATTCCAGAAACCTCCAAATTATATGAGGACATTCCCGACGAAGTTGCAGAATATAATTTGGCAATGGAAGGTGATACATGGCAACTATTCTTTGATGGTGCTTCCAGAACTGGTCCCAAGGGAAACGTGGTTTCAGGGGTAGGGATTATTCTGGTGACTCCTGATAAACTCGTCATTTATCAAGCATATTCTCTTAGTGAACCATGCTCTAATAATGTGGCAGAGTATAATGCTCTATTAATTGGGCTTCAAGTTGCTAAAGAATTGGATGTTGAATACTTGAAAGCTTTTGGTGATTCTCAGCTGATCGTCAATCAGGTCAGAGGAATATATGAAGTCTGCAATCCAGATCTCATTCCTTATCACTGAACAACAATCGAGATAGAAATATCTTTTAAAGGATTCTTCTTAGAACATGTTCCTCGATCTCAAAATTTGGAAGCTGATGCTCTGGTCAGTCTAGCTGCAGATCTAGCTATTCCTATAAGAAGGCAGAATTCGGTGATCCTTTTTAACAGAGATTTGTTTTGTGTAAAAAATAATTTTCACATAGAATGCAGCTATGTTGTAAACATGGTTCCTCCTAAGAGAGATTGGAGAAGTCCCTTTATAGACTTTGTGTCATATGGAATCTTACCAAAGGATCCTAAAGAAGCAGCATCTATCAAAAACGATCGCTATGTTTCTATTTTGATGCTTCTTCACAAAGTTTGTATCGTCGAGCATATGATGGACTATTATTACGATGTCTCTCTGGTGATGATACAAGACGGGTTATCCGAGAATCTTATGATGGAGTATGTGGATCACATCAACACGGTCCTAAGTTACAGGATCGTATCAAGAGGATGGGCTACTACTGGCCGACTATGATTGCATATGCCGTGGAATATGCAAGAAAATGTAAAGCCTGTCAGGTTCATACAGATTTTATACATCAACCTTCTAAATATTTATATCCTACTATTTCATCATGGCCCTTTGAAGCATGGGGTATGGATATCATTGATCCTATTCATCCTTCATCTTCTAGAAGACATCGGTTTATATTAGCTATCACTGATTATTTCTCCAAATGGAAAGAGCAATTCCTTTTGCTGAGGTAAAGACATCCAATGTGATAAGCTTTATCAAGCATCATGTAATTTATCGCTTTGGGATACTCTGAAGGATAATTCATGATAATGGGCCTCAATTCATCAGTCAAGCGTTTTACCGATTTTGCGATAAAAATCAGATACAAAATATGTCCTCAACGGCATATAATCCTGCTGCCAATGGTTTTGCAGAAGCCTTCAATAAAACCATTATCAAACTCTTGAAGAAATTTGTCTCTTCGAACAAAAAAGATTAGAACGAGAAATTGGAGGAATGTCTGTGGGCATACCGCACAACGGTACGAACACCAACGGGTTGTACTCTATTTTCATCAGTTTACGGGTGTGAAGCAGTTCTCCCTATTGAAATTCAAATTCTATCACTCAGAATAGCAGTAGCTAATGAGCTGACTAAGGAAAATAATGATTATTTAAGAATTCAAGAGCTAGAAGGGTTAGACGAAAAATGCCTTCAAGCTCAACAGCGCATCGAGTTCTACCAAACACGCATCTCTAGAGCTTTTAATCAAAAAGTGAAGGAAAAAGTGTTTAAAGTTGGTGAGTTAGTTTTAGCTGTGAATAGGCCAATGATCATTACACATAAAAGTAAGGGGAAATTCTAGCCCAAATGGGAGGGCCCTTATGTGATTGAAACAATATTTTCAAATGGCGCTTACAGATTAGCCAAGCCTAATGGAGATTTGATAATGGCTCCTATTAACAGCAAATTTTTGAAGAAGTATTATGCTTGATCTCCCTTGCTTAATGGAGTATGATGAAGATTTCATTCTGATGATACTACGTACAAAGATAAGTTGAATCATATTCTATCATGTTCATATGACCTCTGAATAGATATGTTTAACTAATTTGAAACTTCAAAACCTATCATGTCCATATTACCTCTGATAGTGTTTTGTATACAAATTTAGTTGGATCATGTTCTATCATGTTCATATTACCTCTGAATAAATATATTCAGCAAAACTAGTTATCGAAAGTATATCATATCCATATTACCTCTGATATCACTTTCATCTTAGCCTATCATTTATATTCTATTAATAAGTGATGGGTCCACAGAGTCAGAAAATGTGTCTTCATTATTT
The DNA here is from genome assembly GCA_036927795.1 of Iris macrosiphon. Classification (NCBI taxonomy): domain Eukaryota; kingdom Viridiplantae; phylum Streptophyta; class Magnoliopsida; order Asparagales; family Iridaceae; genus Iris; species Iris macrosiphon. The sequence goes on from JAYESA010000009.1 coordinate 180,192,249, forward strand.
CGAAGAATAAAGAAGGAGCAAAAAAAAAAGTATATAATCCATCATTGTGGAGGAGCAGTTAAATCACGGATTTATTGTGCTAAAGTATCCATCCTTTCGTTCCTGGAGTTTAAAATTTTGGTGCGAGCCAGTTCCAGTCTTGCTTCGTCATTACTCAAGAGAGATAGTTCAGACAGAGAATCAACAAAACTTGCATGGATGACACCCACATGTGTTAAGTTCCGTTGAACCGTATTCACTTGGCCCTCCGATACATCATGAACTAGCGATGCTTTGAGAAGCCTCTCCTTTGTTTGAGCAAGTTCAGCTTCCAGTTCTTGAATCCTCACTTCATATCCCTCACATTCGGTAGGACACTGAGCTAGCTGAGGAATACTCTCCATCAATATTTCTTGCTCTTTCTCCATCTCTTATTGCTGTTCCTGAATGGATTTATTTAAGTTTTCTGCCTTCTGAGCAAATTCTGAAGTTAGTGAGTCATACTCAGCCTAAACTAAGTCATTGATGCTGCCTCAGAATAATTATAAATATTCGTTAATGGGTTGTTCTAAACCATTAACCATTTGCTCTAGCACATTAGCTCTGTCAGCTTCATTAAATTTTCTAATTTGCGCTATAGTGAGTTTGGAAGACGTCTTTAAAGCATCAAAGCCTAGATTCTTCTCTAGCACCATGTATATTAATTCTTTTAAAGTGAGGTAGAATATGCTAGTGTATTGTTCAACTAGCATAGCAAGGCTCGAATGGACGCTGGGAGTGGCCGCAATATCAGTAAATCTCCTTTCTGGAATGACTGCAGAAGATATTGCCACAGTCGTTGCTTCAACACATGGCGCAACAAAAGAAGAGATACCAACAATAGTTGAAGTTATTGGCATGCTCGACAAAGGTATATTTTTAACGATTGGAGGCACAGTCGAGGTGGTTGGTTCATCCACCTTTGATTCTATTTGAACCGCTGCTGGCGGGATTATATCTGAGAATGTTACGGATGAGGGATCAACGGTTTCAAGGTACGCTTCTTCGACAGTGGTCACAGCCGTTTCAGTAGCTGGATCCACAACGAAAGCAGAGGTTGTTTCAGCTCCGCCTTGCCCAGAAATGTCTTCGCTTGAAAATAAGATAAGAGAAAGTTAATATCAATTTGATGTTAAATTTTCTTGAAAAAAGCGTAAAGACAACATTTACCCATGGCTGATGGTATGTATATTGTGTCTGCAGCCTGTATAGCTAAATTATTTCTTAATGATGCTAAACAAGCTATCATACCTGGAGAGAAAGGTACACCAACTGACGTTTGAGGGTCGTCATCCCAGTCATCACCCAAATCTATTCGAGGTTCATCGGGTGGAATCTCGCTTGAAGTATTCACAGATGAAGGAGGGGCTAATCCCATTATTTGTCTTATAAGCGATGGTAAAGGTATAGTGATTATTAGAGAGCTCGGCCTTGAAGGCGATATAGAAGCATTACCAGTAACGGTGGTAGATGTAATTGCGGCAGTAGTCGTTGGCAAAGAATCTCCAGTACTTTCAGCTAAGACTGTGGAGGCTCCTTCTTTAAAAGGTGAAGGATGATGAGGGGATATAGGATCCTTTATCATAGAATCATCCCTAACAGAGAAAACAATAGGTTCACTCCTGGAAGAGGCCCCCATGGTGGAAGTCTTTTTAGGACCTTTAGTAGTTTGCTTCTTTTTACGAAGGGAAGGCTCTTTCTGAGTAGAAGCCTTTCATTTATTAGAAATTATGAGAGGCTCTGCTGGTGGAGCAATTATGCCTCTCGGTAATATCAATAAATAATAATCTGTCCAAGTAGTTTCATCGCCTTCATCAGAGGAGACAGATGGTATCTTCTCTCTTCCAGTAGATTTATGGGAGGGCATTCTGAAACTTCTATATACATCAAAATTATGATGGAAAGTATTAATGGACACATAAAACTGTGCGTATGAATGAAGAATGCACAATTCCATGGAGAGAGAAGTCGCGGGTACAGCAAAGGTTGATCCAGTACAACCCATGATTAAATAACGTCATCCTCTAGCTCCATCAATAAGCTCACCTTTAAATTTAAAGCTGGTGATAGGATTTCGCACATGCAACTGATCATATCCAAATTGTCTGGCGAAACGGCTAGGCAGGTAAGGTTCCAGGTAGCAGTGATCCTCAATCCTATACAACAGGTGTGAAGGTCTAATACAAACCAACCAGTAAAATGCTTCAGGAGAAAGAATAGACTTCCCCTGACCTATATTATGAAGTTTAGTCCCCTGCTGATTGATATGTACGGGGGGAACGATGCAAAAAAATTTCCAACTATGGGCAAAGTTCAGTGCTAGTCGACAATCTATGACGATTGTCACATTCCAAGAAGAATTCTTGTAATTTAACAGGAAGTTATTGCCCGAACCACTGGCAGATCCGGGATACATCACTCTGGTGTTATGAAGGATTAACCATCCCATCAAATATAAGAATGGTAATTCCACTCTGGGATAACCTTCGCGTTGAGTGGTATCGGTCAGCAGCCCATTAGAAATAGCCCTCAGGCCAACTTGTATCCTGCATACCATGGCAGGAAGTAGACCCAATCTTGATCCAAATACCAAATGCACTGCGGGCCATAGGATGTTGCGATGAATATGATCTGCAGACGCAATGCCAGGCACCACCCATCGGTGTAGCCAAATAGAAAGGAAGTCAGCCAGTTGAGCTTCTTTCGACAGAGGCTCTCGGTAATGCGTCATATAACTGTAGACTTTGGTCCCTGCAGGATAACTATCTATATCTTCATTAAGAACACAATCTGGAGTTTTTGCATCTTCAATAAGCTCATCTATTGTGTTGGCATTAAGAATACTCAGAGGGTTCAAAGGTTTGTTTTTGCTATTTATAACTTTGTCCTGCTTGGCATTTCTAGACTGATGGAAGAAATGGTAAGATACTCATTTGTTAATATGAGCTAAATCAGAAGGCTCTCTATAAAAAGTGGTACATTCAAGATAGTGGCTCATCAGTTCTTGGTATACAGCCACTACCTGAGGGTTGGTATCCTTCAACTCTCTATTAGTGGGAACGTATTCTTCATAGGGAGTGTCTCTTATTGGTAATTTTGAGATATCTGATATCTCATGAAGTGCTAGGCCCAACTCACCTATTGGACTGGCGAAAGTTCCAGTAAATGAGTTATATCGCTCCATCAAAGCTAAGAATAAATTTGTGTTGATAGGCAGTCCAACACTAGTAGCACTGACAGCATCAAATAAGTTGATACTTTCTAGCTCCATTTGAAAGTGCTTCAGGGCCAATGCAGTTAATCTGGCCCATCGAAAATTATGGGGGTTAAGCCATCCACTGGTGCGAGGGTTAACTTTGGGATATACTCCTCTCTGCCCCATGAATTCATTGCAGAAAGTTGCTATTTGAAATGGCTGGATCAAAGAAGAGTCTTCACTAAGGACGCTGCCTGGTAGTAAACCTCTGAAGGGCACAATAGGACCTGAGGGACTACTTACGAAGAATCCTCTGTTTAATCTTTTCTTATAGAAGATCTTCCCTAGCTGGCCACGAAGATCAGGAGTCAGAGTCCATGCCATCCTTCTGGGATGTGTGGCATGGAAGAATGCAGAAATAGGGTAGTCTCTGAATATCTTTGGTAGGTACATAACAGTGCCCTCAACAAAAAATATTCAATCTTACTTCTTGGGCTTTGTTTGGGATTGCTTATTAATAACATCCCCAAATAAGAAAGCTGGTTTCTTATACTCGGTTCCATCTATGTATGTCAAGGGTTCCCCGCTGATCATAGTTAGCAACATTCTTTCTCCTTGGGCCAAAATTAGAATTCCCCTTTCTTTAGGATACTCGTTTCCAGAGATGGGGAAAGTTACATGGGATAAGTCCACCAAGTAGTTAGAATTTAACATTCCAGCAGCATAACCCATTACTTCAGCCAGATGGGGGATCTGTAGGTCCACTACAAAAATAATAATAGAATAAGTCAGTTTTACGCTGGAATTTACTTTCAGTGCGTAAAATATAAGGTATTACATTCTTGCAGTATACGCCAAATTTAACAGTCTGAGTTTTTACGCCTGATTGCAAAATATGGAGTTTTATGCTAGAATTTACTTTCAGTGCATAAAACGTAAGGTGTTACATTCTTGCAATATACGCCAAATTTAACAGTCTCAGTTTTTACGCCAGATTGTAAAATATGCAGTTTTATGCTGGAATTTACTTTCAGTGCGCACAACGCAAGGTGTTACATTTGCGCGTAAAATAATGATGACCACAAGTTTACCCAGAATAAAAATCTTCCAGAATACGCCAAATTTAACAGTTTGAGTTTTTATGCCAGATTGCAAAATATGGAGTTTTACGCTGACACATTAAAATATGGGCGTATTTGCGCATACACGTATAACGTGTACGAAGGGTTTTTATTTCTTGAAGTTTTACCTGTGATGCCTGGTGCACAGCTAGACAGCGGAGCACTTCGTTTAGAACGAGGCTCGCTTGGCCTAGTAGGAGTTGCTCGTGCTTGAGCAAATGAGCGAGATGATGAAGCGGCTTGCTTTCCTTTAGCGGTGGAGGTCTGTTTTGGTGCCATGGCAGAAAAGAAGGGTTTTTCAGAAAGAGATGAAGGGTTTTTCAAAAAGAGATGAAGGATTTTTCTCTCCCATGACCTAGGCCTATTTATAGAGTTCAAATGACTCTCCGAATCCTTAACCAAATCCGATTTTATCATAGTCGATTTTGATTTAGGACCACGTCAGCCGATCATTTAAAAAGGAAGACAGATAGTCATGCTGTGTAAAGGATCCATCAGATGCTATGATCTATGAATTTACGCACACTGTAAAGATCCACGCGCAGAGCAAGGATCTATGATTTTACGCTCAGATGCTACGGATCTATGATTTTATGCGCAAAACAAAAATCTTAAATTACGTGGGACAGATCAGTTAGCAGAATACGCGTATATATTGATAATATGAGTTTTACGCTCGAAAAAGCCAGTTATAAGAGTTTACGCAGAAAATGCTCTTTTATTTTAAGAATCAGTATTTTTTGATTCCATATTGTTTTTGGGATTGAAATACGCAAATATCGGTGTTTGCAAACAGACGACGAGTATTCAGTAACTTCTCTTCTTCTTCTTCTTCTTCTGTCGAGAGGACTTCATCAGACAAAGGGCCAAGGAGTTCCCTGAAAATCTTATTTCATGCTTCATTCAAAGTATTTTAAATTACGAAAAATTTGAAAACTTTGAAGGGGGTCTTGTAGAAGCATAAAATATGCTAGAAAATTGTACGCGTATTTTACAGTCAAAACCCCCAACATACATGAAGTCCCATTCTGCGTAAAACAGAGCTTCAGAGCTGTCTACGTAAAATAGAGCTTTAAGGCTGTTGGCGTAAAGTAGGGCTTCAGAGCTGTCCGTATAAAATAGAGCTTCAAGTCTTTTTGGCGTAAAATAGGGCTTTAGAGCTGTCCGCGTAAAACAGAGCTTCAAGGCTGTTTGGCGTAAATTAGAGCTTCAGAGCTGTCCGCATAAAACAGAGCTTCAAGTCTGTTTGGCGTAAAATAGGGCTTCAAAGCTGTCCGCGTAAAACAGAGCTTTAAGGTTGTTTGGCGTAAAATAAGGCTTCAGAGATGTCCGCGTAAAACAGAGCTTCAAGTTTGTTTGGCGTAAAATAAGGCTTGAGAGCTGTCTGCGTAAAACAGAGCTTCAAGGCTGTTTGGCGTAAAATAGGGCTTCAGAGCTGTCTGCGTAAAACAGAGCTTCAAGGCTGTTTGGCGTAAAATAGGACTTCAAAGCTGTTAGCGTAAAGCAGAGCTTCAGAGTTGTCCGCGTAAAGTAGAGTTTTAAGGCTGTTCTGCGTAAATGGTTGTTATACCTTCCTGCGTAAAGTTTAAAATACGTTATTTTTAATGCAGCGTAAAGTTATACGATGAACTCTTCGTATTCCTCGAATAAATTTGTCAGTCAAATCAGTAAACTTGACAAAAGTACTGCACGATGATCGAGAGAACGACTGTGATGATAATTTTGCACAGAGACCCAGGTTGTCATTTAGTGACATATTTTTGATATAAGTATTTTTTTACGCATTCAAAGGAAGAAAAATGGAGTCTTCTGAATACGCTGCCTATTCTACATTGACAGAAATGAGTTTTTACGCTCAAGACAAGATAAAATCAGACGCCACGTCAAAAGCTATTTCTTGTACAGAGCTCGAGGCATATCTCTGCATTTAATGTACGAGATTTTGTTCTAATTTTAAAATTTGTCATGATTGGGAAAGCTAAGACTGTGACTAATACGCTCACATCACCATCCTTGCATTTTATGCCAACCAGGCTATTTTCAACTATAGGAGTACGCCGTATGTTATCTCCTCAATATATGCCAACTCGGCTATATTTGCAAAGGTACGTTGATAAGGCTATTTAGCCCAGAATACGCTCAAGACCTCAGTCGTGAAGGATAATTAGCTATTTTACGCTGGTTATCTATTATTCATGTATTATCAAGTTTTACGTAGGGGCAGTTACCTACGTGGCTTGCATGCCATGATCTTCGAGAAGTAGTTATATGCGTTACCTCATAAAGGGATACGTGTCATACGCAGATTTAGAAGATTATTGGAACATGGGTAGCAGTTGTCATAACCACAGCGTAAAGGAGACAATTTTCTTCACAGTTTGGCCTTTTACACCAATAAGACAGTTATTTGGCTTTTACGCCAACCATTTTACACAGGGGCAGTTACCTACGTGGCTTGCATGCCATGATCTTCGAGAAGCAGTTATACGCGTTACCTTATAAAGGGATACGTGTCATACGCAGATTTAGAAGACTATTGGAATATGGGTAGCAGTTGTCATAACCGCAACGTAAAGGAGGTAATCTTCTTCACAGTTTGACCTTTTACGCCAACAAGACAGTTATTTGGCTTTTACGCCAACTACGCGGTTATTTGATTGATCTCTATAAATAGAGACCCCTGGTCACTATAATGCCCCGTTCCTCCTATTCGAGGAGCGCGGCTAAGAAACACAATATGGTATCGTTCGATCGGGATAGATTGAAACAAAAACTCGTCCCCGTTATGGATTTGTTTCTTCGAAATTGATTTCCATATTCAGTGGACCGTGCCTCCGGGATCGACTTAGCGGCAGAGTCATGAGGGACCTCTCATCTTTTATTGCCTCGGATTTTGATGTCGCTTATTGCTTTTGTGCTTTGAGTTGGTTTTCGAATTTGCTTATTTTTTTGAACGGTTTCGATGGATTTCATTGTTTTCGTTCATTAAACTGCACTTCAATTCCAAGATTGGAAAAAGATGAATGAGTATTGATCGAGCTGTTCGTGATGCAGGTGAACGAGCAGTAGGCGGCTTACGAGCAGGGTCTTGAAGCGTCTCTTTCCTTCTCCCTTCCATCCATACTAAGTGAGTGGCTACCATCCCGATTAGCTAGCCCTGCTTCCAAGTCTTCACACCAAAACTCTTGCATTCTTGTTGTCCCGATCAGACGATACCCAGTAATAACTAAAAGACTACAAGCTAAAATGGGAATAGACTTGGATTATTATTATGCTTGTCAATCCAACACGTAAACTGTTATCTATTGTATGCTTGCTTGTTTCAACTGTTCTATACATGCCTCAATTTTAGTTAGAATACATCTTCTTCTATAAATTGTGCAAAGTATGGAACCCACCATATATGCGTATAATTGTTCATGGAGGCTATGCAAAATGAATCATGCATTGCTCGTGTTGCCTTAACTGCATGAAGTGATAATTTAAGTAAACATCGTGTGTTCGATCATGGACAACTTGTGCCACTTTTTAAAGTACTTGAAGAAAGGAGCTTGCAACCCAAGCATAATGCAGCTTCGTGGCAAAGCCGTCCTCCAGCCCGGAGGTTTATATCATTTTGAAGTTTAGTAAAGGGATGTAATGTACATGACTGCTATCTTATTTTGAGTCAACACTTTTGTAAGCCCGTGCGGCAAATTAGCTGACTCGTTCAAGAGTTTGTAATAGATGTTCATTATCAATAAAGAGAACTTTTCCATGTTTTAAATCCGTGTTTCAATTTATCTGCGTACTCTGAATATGTGCTTGTTATGCAAAAATACTTTAGCCTTGTGTGGGCGCAACCCCAGGCCCGTACGGCGGTCACGATTCGGGGGACGCCCCAACAATTTCACGGAATCGGGTCGTGACATAATGGTATCAGAGCACAGATTCAAGTTCCTAAGACTCTCGTACTGGAAAAGTTCCTTTAACGATCAAATTTCTGTGCGAACTCTTGAACTCGCTAGGCCAAAATAAGATACGTTCATGTAATGAGTCCATAATATATTATGATCCTAATGTAATTTACCTTCTTTTGAAGGAATGGCACCAGCGCAATCTGCAGCGCTAGTACCGGACGAAACGCAAGGCCAAGAAAGTAGTTTGGGCACTTCAGGAAGCTCTCGGAGCTAATGGGGCATATCTCAAGTCGATCCGCTTGAGCGGGTGATGAAAATGTTAGAAGCACAACGACAAAGAGATGATGCTCCCCAAGCCAAGTTCGAAAGCAATCTAGAGACCCGATTCTCAGTCCAACAGAAGCAGGTAGATGCCCTGTAACAGATCGTTCAGACTTTGGCTTCCAACCATTCCGCGGCAACGCCAACGACTCCGGTGGAACAGCCCGTGCTTGAAGTAGAGACGCCATAAATTCCAAGGCCGAGGGAAGTGACTGCCTTCGACTTTGGTAACTTCAAGAAAGTCTGTCACGACCCGCACCCGGAATTTGGGCATGAGTCGTGGGTACGTCCAGCCTACGCCGCAGCATCGGCGGTAGAACGCTGTCTAGGTCACAAACATAATATATCCTGTCAATAATCTCAACTCCGTACGGAGGACAATGATAATAATCCACAGTTCTATGATATACTCAATCACAAGCTAATAGGAATCATAGCACGATGAGAATAGAAAGGAGTTCTAATAAAAACCAACCACAATAATCCAACTCAAATCCTGGGTCTAAATGACCTCACAAAGTCACAAATAATAAATACATTTCAGTCTAAAACAATAATGCAGAAAAAGTAGTCTAAGAGCAGCCAGGTACGTTCTCCTCTAGGCTAGGCAACTCCTCTGGGGTTTCTGGAGTTAAATCACCCTCTAATCCTGGGCCGTAATGAGTGGGGCAAAGATCCTCCAGGTCCTCTGAAAAATGTTATCCAGTCAGGATTGGAGCGAAGCACAAGCACTAACAGCAGTTTCATTAAATTGACAAAATCTATAAACAGTGTAAGAGATACAAGATGGAAATAAATGCTGAAAATGAGAAGTACAGGAGAAATGAAATAGACAATAGAGCATCTAGCAATGAACAATAAACAGTGAATGCTAGAACAAGTAAATCTGAATAAAGATAAAACATCTAGCTAAGTGTTTGAAATATTAGTTTATCATGTGATCGGCTTGGGACTAGATCAGGCTGGTTATATATGATTAGCTATGATTCTTGAAGGTCAGGCTAACCATATGGTTAGCTATGATGCATGATAATGGTCAGGCTAATCATATATAACAGCTATGAAGCATGATGATGGTCAGGCCGCACCCGACGTGAGAAGTGGGGTGAGCTATGATGCATGGTAAGGATTTGGATATGATCACATAATCTACTAATAGTTCCCCATCCCCAGCTAGCACGGTGGATTCCAATCACGACTCCTCATGATGGGGATCTAGGGTGCTAACTCGTGTATCCACAGTGTCGGAATCAAGTATGTAATACACTACAATTTATAGAAGTAATCAACAATGAAAACTGTCAGAGAATGTACTCGCCTGTGGTCCTGAGCAAGGTGTGAGGATCGATGTCCAAAGTGGGATCACAATGACCTAATTATGGAAATTCAATGTCAAATATTGAAATAAAAAAATAAACATGTTTAACTAATTTAACACGAGGCCTCTAGGTCAATTCTAAAGCCTACTGGTCAATACTAGTCTAACACTAGCTAATTGTCATCCCTAGTTATAAACACTAGGGTGTACTCATAACACCTCAATCTGGGTTCAAATCTAGTTTCTAGGGTGATTACAAGTATAACTTAGCTAGGGCTAGGTGATACAATATATATAATAGTTAATCTGTCATTTAATATTGTCTAGTTTAATACTCTAATACCTATACTCAACTCCACATATTTACCCCCACCAATACCCCATATTATTTCCTAACTGCTAACTGATACCCTTGTACTAGTGTATTTACCCACATCTAGTACCTCACTGCATTCTGACATTCTCTCCTATACAGCAACACATAAGTACCTAACATAGGTTGACACAGTCTCTCACCTACTGTCCTACCCTGATACTCACAGGAAACACACACACACAGTTTCCTCACTGCCCTAATACCCCACAAAAGCTCACTCACTCACTCTCCTAACTGATACACTAGAACACACTCTAACTCACAGATTTATGAAACTGGCACATACCCACCTACATATGTGCACTGCACAGTGTAAGACTACACACTGCTATACACACACACACACAGTTTTCAATTCACAGCCACACTCACTGATACATAAACACCCAGTTTTGGGATACTCACACACACTGGCTCTAGGCTCCTACTGATACACTAGGTTCTCTTATACACCTACACACTTAGATCTCAAGCCACACATCACTCACTGGCACCCTAGTACACACACAGACACAGTTTTGCACAAGTCTGGATACACATGGTTTTCTATCTCAGGCTTACTGATACATAAGGTCTTCACTCACACACAGTGAGGCACAAGTCACTGATACCCCAATACCCACACTACCACACACACAAGTAACTTACTGCAACCATACAACTACTGGAGAATAAATCAGGGACACACTGACACTCACTGCAATTGTATACTGACTTAAGGAAACTCACACACTGTCACATATGTCCTAGTATACACATACACACAACTATCACTGCTCAGTTAACTGCTCACCTACACTGATTAAACACACAGTCAACTTACTGAAATTGATACTAAGGGATACACATAACACTACATTCTCTTACACTCACTCACAGATACATGGACACAAGTAGACACAGGGATGCACAGGGTTTCCTATACTAAACTGAACTACACTGAGTCTGAATAATACTGGGACACACAAAACTCCCCACCGTGTCCGTTACACTGAGACACGAGCACCAAACTCACATTGGTCAAGAACACCAACACACAATACCCGACTGCACACAGCACCTTCCCCATCGATGCACACAGCACAGGAAGGACTCGACTCCACAGGAAATCAGAACAACAACACATCACACATATGCATATATATATACATCAGCCATCATACTTCCAATTAGATAATAATAAAGTAGTTTAGATAGGTAATTCCTCCTGTGAAGCATTTCCCCAAACACATGATGTGCAAAAACGAAAACCACACTAAGATCTCCTAAAAACCCAAATAAAACCCTAAATCAATATCTAACCTACACATAGGAGGGTGAAATCAGTCTATAATCAACCACCTAGGGTTAGGGTTCACAAAAATTGGGAAAAACCCCATGTTGGTCACCAAAACCCAAAACAAAACCCTAAAATCGAACTACACAGCAAGGGTGGGTTCCTAATGGCCATGAACAACAGAAAACAGGATTTAAAGGAATAGAAATAGGGTTTTTACCTGCAGGGATGGTTTCTTCAATGAGGTTCTTCTTCTTCAAGGCTTCCTGACCCACGTTCCTTGCTTCCCTTGCTTGGAGGAGGAAGGTGGAAACCCTAGGGTTAGGATTTCGAAATCTGGAGGTGGGGAGATGGTTTCTCTTGATGGAGGCTAGGGTTTCTCTACTACATGAAGAATGGTGGCTCCCTTTTATATAAACAACTAGGTTAGGGTTTCCAAGCTTAGTTTTAGGTTAAACCTTTATGGTTAGGTCATGTAGAACCCAATTAACTAAGGTTTAGTCAATCTAGGGTTTGAGGTCCAAGCCTAAAATTAGAATTCTAGGGTTTCACTAGAACTGGTTTACAATTAGGGTTGACTCACTAGGGTCTGTCCTAATGAGTTCTAGGGTTTGACCTAAAACTAAACATTACAAATAATAATATAATTAGTTACAAAACTCAGCAATTCATTAAATTCATAATTATTTAAAATAGCTAAATTACACAAATGCCCTTATGTGGAAAAGTGGTAGTGACAAGTCTACCCTCCTAAAAGAAATTTCGTCCTCGAAATTGGACTGAACTACAACAAGAATGAAATCAGAAAAGGAATATACCTCAAGTCTAGAAGAGATACGGGTATTGCTCGCGCATTTCGTCCTCTCTCCCCAGGTCGACTCCCCTGGAGAGTGATGTCTCCATGCAACACGAACCAAAGGAATAGTTTGGTTCCGCAACACCTTCTCTCTGCGGTCCAAGATCTCTACGGGCTGCTCGGGGTAGCTGAGCGTCGGACCAACCTCAATCTCCGAGTGATCCAGTACGTGACTAGGGTCGGCCACGTACCGTCTCAGCTGCGACATGTGGAACACATCATGCACTCCCTCCAATGCAGGCGGCAAGTCCAGTCTATACGCCACTGTACCTACCCTTGCAAGAATACCGAAGGGTCCGATATAGCGTGGGCTAAGCTTCCCGCCTCTACCAAAACGAATCGTTCCACGCGTCGGAGAAATTCGTAGGAATACTAGATCGCCAACCTAAACAAAACAGTCTCAACACGCAGTCTAAACAACAACACAAACCAGAAAATAACAATCTATACCTGAAACTCAAGGGGTCTACGGTGGCTGTCGGCCCAATGCCGCTGTCTGTCCTGCGCCACTCGCAGTCTGTCTCTGATGAGTTTTACCTTTTCTGCTGCATCCACGACCATTTCTGGTCCTAGCAAGGCTCTCTCTCCAACGTCGTCCCACGATAGCGGTGTACGACACCTCCGTCCATAAAGAGCCTCAAATGGTGACATCTCGATGCTGGCCTGGTAGCTGTTGTTGTAAGCAAACTCCACCAGGTGCAGATGATCCTCCCAAGAACCTCCGAGATCTAGAACGCAAGTGCGTAACATATCTTCGAGAGTCTGAATAGTCCGTTCAGACTGTCCGTCCGTTTGGGGGTGATATGCGGTACTGAACTTGAGCTGAGTGCCCAAGCTAGCCTGCAGACTCCTCCAGAAGTGGGAAGTGAAATGACTATCCCGATCTGAGACGATGCTCACAGGAACTCCATGAAGCCTAACAATCTGCCGTACGTACATCTCTGCGAGCCTCTCTGTCGACGTGCCCACCCTGAAAGGTAGGAAATGGGCTGATTTGGTCAACCTGTCCACGATGACCCAAATCGCATCCTTCCCTCCTGGAGAACGTGGAAACCCTGAAACGAAATCCATGGTCACGTGCTCCAATTTCCATTCTGGAATCGGTAAAGGTTGAAGCAAACCACCTGGCCTCTGCCGGTCTGCCTTTACCTGCTGGCACACTAGACACCGGGATACGAAGCGTGCTACCTCGTGCTTCATTCCATACCACCATACGTGCTCCCTCAAGTCTCGATACATCTTGTTGGCACCGGGATGCATCGAGTACTGAGAGCGGTGTGCCTCCTGTAAAACCTCCTCGTGCAGCTCCCCGCTCGGCACACACATCCTCGTGCCGTGCCGTAAAGAACCGTCATCTGCGATAGTAAAGTCGTCCGATAATCCTATCTGAACCTGTGCTCTTATACTCCTCAGAGTCTCATCATCGTACTGCGCAGCTCTGATCCTGTCCATCAGCTCAGACTGTATCTGCAATCCCCACATCTGAATCTCAGTACCGGGAACTAACACCTCAATCTCCAAGCTCTCCAAATCCGCCAACAAATGTCTATCTGTCGTCAAGTACATAGCCATCGGATACCTGCTCAAGGCATCGGCGACTACGTTAGCCTTCCCTGGGTGGTACTGCAATGAGATGTCAAAGTCCTTCATCAACTCTAACCACCTCCTCTGCCTCATGTTCAGCTCCTTCTGTGTGAATACGTACTTCAAGCTCTTGTGGTCTGTGAAGATCTCCACACGCTCTCCGTACCGATAATGCTTCCACAGCTTTAGAGCGAAGATAACTGCTGCCAACTCTAAATCGTGGGTGGGGTAGTTCTTTTCATGAGGGCGTAACTGCCTGGAAGCATAGGCAATTACCTTCCCGTGCTGCTGAAGAACGCATCCCAGACCCTTCCCTGAAGCATCACTGTATATGGTAAAACCACCTGTCCCTGCTGGCAATGTCAAAATTGGAGCTGTTGTCAACCTCTTCTTTAGTTCATCAAATGCAGCCTGGCACTCCTCCGTCCAGACAAAATCCACATCTTTCCTAGTCAATCTGGTCATCGGCGCTGCAATCTTGGAGAAGTCTTGTACAAACCTCCTGTAGTATCCTGCTAGCCCGAGAAAACTCCTGATCTCAGCTACCGAACTGGGGTAGCCCACGACTCCACTGCCTCGATCTTCTTTGGGTTTACCGAGATTCCGTCACCTGATACCACATGCCCAAGAAATTCGACCTTGTCAAGGAAGAATTCACACTTAGAGAGTTTCCCGTACAGCTTCTCCCTCCTGAGAGTCTCTAAGACCAACCTCAGGTGCTCTTCATGTTCCTCCGGGGTCTTGGAATACACAAGAATATCGTCGATGAACACCACCACGAACTTGTCAAGGTACTGGTGGAACACCTTGTTCATCAGGTTCATGAATACTGTCGGCGCATTGGTTAAACCAAATGGCATCACCATGAACTCAAACTGGCCGTATCTGGTCCGAAAAGCTGTCTTCGGCGTGTCTTCTTTCTTCACCTTCACCTGGTGATAGCCTGATCTCAAATCTATCTTTGAAAATACCCTCGCCCCGCTCAACTGATCGAAAAGATCATCTATCCTCGGCAGCGGGTACTTGTTCTTGATAGTGATATTGTTCAAAGCTCTATAATCAATGCACATACGCACCGTGCCGTCCTTCTTCGGTACGAACAATACCGGAGCTCCCCATGGTGATGAACTGGATTTGATGAAACCTTTGTCCTGCAGCTCCTCAACTTGCTTCTTCAGTTCTGCCAGCTCGCTGTTGTTAACTCTATAGACATGTTGTGAAATAGGCTCCGCTCCTGGAACCAAGTCTATAGAGAATTCAACATCTCTGTCTGGCGGCAAGCCTGGCAACTCTTCTGGAAATACATCCAAGAACTCCACTATCAGAGGATGTGGCAACTCCTCTTCTTCTGCCCTGGCTCCGCAAAATGTGCCCCTGCTCTGTTCCGCTGCTCCTCTGACGACCTCAAACTCCGGCTCTCCTGGTGGTCTAAATAATACTCTACCTCTATGACAATCTATAGTAGCATGATGCCTACTCAACCAGTCCATTCCGAGTACAATATCGTACCCCGGAAGTGGCATGACGAGTAAACTCACGCTCAAGTCTCGGCCTCCTACTGACACTCTCCGGTCCTTGCAGTGATCACGAACTAGGATAATACCTCCACCAGTCGTGATCTTACAAGTCCTAGCTAATGGTTCTGTGTCTAAATGATATCGAAGTGCATATGATACAGACACAAAACTATGGGAAGCGCCAGAGTCGAATAAGGTAAATGCAGGAATACAATCGAGAAGAACCGAACCTGTGATCAAGTCTCCTGCTGGCTCGATCTCCTCGACTGCCATGGCGTATGCTCGCCCCTGGGGTGCACCTCTCTGCTGCTGATGCTGGGCGAACTTCTGATGTTGTGGTGGAAGTGGTCCCCTCTGTTGTTGGCCTTCTGGTGCGGTAGGCACCCTGTCTGATCCTCTCTGGGCGGCTGCTCCACCCTGACCTGGACGAAAGGTAGGATAATCCTTCAGCTAGTGTGTCGTCGATCCGCAGGACAGACATGAGCCCAATCTCTTCCTGCAGATATCTCTAGTATGTCCCATCTTTCCGCAGTAAGCACACTGGATGGCGGGCTGGTTCTGTCTCTGTTGCTGCTGCTGGACCTGCCCTCGGGCTGGTGCCTGATGCTGCTGCTGAAAGGGTCTCTGCTGTTGCTGCTGAAAGTGTGGACGCTTGCCCGGTCCCGTACTACTGTTTGCTCCTCCGGAACCATTGCGTCCCCTCTTGGGCCTGAGGCCCAAGTCGTCCTCGGCTACTTGGGCATCCATCAATATGCCCTCGTAGGTAGCTGTGCGACGTCCCGACGTGCGAGACTTGATCTCCCTTGTCAGCCCTTTTCTGAATTTCCGGGCCCTGTCCCCCGGATCTCTAATCATCGATGGCGCGAAGCGGCTCAGGCGGGAAAACTCCGCGGCATACTCGTCGACGGACGAGCTCCCCTGGGCTAAGTCATGGAACTGACTCTCCAAAGCTCCCAGGGCGACATCAGGAAAGAACTTTTCTTTGAAGAGCTCCTTGAAATCCTCCCAAGTGAGTCCCCTGCGCAAGAGTCTCGGCTCCGTGCGAAACCATGTCAAGGCAATGTCGAACATCTGGCTGCCCGCGACCTCGATCTGGAGCGCCTCTGGAATCTGCGCCAAACGCAAGTTCCTCTCGATGTCCTCTAGCCAATCATCGGCGTAGAGTATCCCTTCTGTCCCCTTGAACTCCCGAGGCATCATCCTCTTGAAGTCCACAATGGTGCCCGGCCTCTGGTGGTGCTGATCAGGACGCTGCTGCTGCTGAGTGACTCTCTCCACAGCCTGGAGAGCCACTTGGTGAGCA
This sequence comes from Iris macrosiphon, assembly GCA_036927795.1. Lineage (NCBI taxonomy): Eukaryota > Viridiplantae > Streptophyta > Magnoliopsida > Asparagales > Iridaceae > Iris > Iris macrosiphon. Next base: position 180,209,034 of record JAYESA010000009.1, read on the forward strand.
TTCTCCATGTTCACCCTCATCATCTCTGTCTGGGCCTGATGTGCCTCAGCCTGCACTCTCTGGGCCTCTGCCGACGTCCTCTGGGCATCGACCATGCCCTGAATCAAAGCGAACATCTGTGCTCCATCGACGGGCACACCTCCTCGATGCTGAACTGGTGGTGGTGGTGCCGTCGTAGCTGTGGGGACCCTCTGAACTGGTGGTGGAGGACCCCCGAATGCTGCAGACACTCCCACATGTACTGGAGATGCAGGAGGTGCTGCGGATGTCTGTCCGGCAGGGCGAGAGGTGGCAGACCTCTCTGAAGCTGCTGCTCCGAGTCTCTGGGACCTGGTCCTCGGCATCCTGAAGACAGATCGAAAGAATCAATTAAAGCAATAGATACGATATCATCAAGGAAGGACAGTAAATTTCTAAAGGAAAATCATTAAGAGTAGTATCATAAGAATCAAAAATTTCCTAATTGTGATTGAGCATATCCTCGGCCTAATTCCTATTTCCTAAAACAGGCTCGTAGTAATACTCTAAGCAAGCACCACTACGATATCGCTCTAATGCGGTTCTAGGACTCTACTACAGACCTGCATGGGCCACCACTAAAAACGTGTCATGACCCACACCCGGAATTTGGGCATGAGTCGTGGGTACGTCCAGCCTACGCCGCAGCATCGGCGGTAGAACGCTGTTTAGGTCACAAACATAATATATCATGTCAATAATCTCAACTCCGTACGGAGGACAATGATAATAATCCACAGTTCTATGATATACTCAATCACAAGCTAATAGGAATCATAGCACGATGAGAATAGAAAGGAGTTCTAATAAAAACCAACCACAATAATCCAACTCAAATCCTGGGTCTAAATGACCTCACAAAGTCACAAATAATAAATACATTTCAGTCTAAAACAATAATGCAGAAAAAGTAGTCTAAGAGCAGCCAGGTACATTCTCCTCTAGGCTAGGCAACTCCTCTGGGGTTTCTGGAGTGAAATCACCCTCTAATCCTGGGCCGTAATGAGTGGGGCAAAGATCCTCTAGGTCCTCTGAAAAATGTTATCCAGTCAGGATTGGAGCGAAGCACAAGCACTAACAGCAGTTTCATTAAATTGACAAAATCTATAAACAGTGTAAGAGATACAAGATGGAAATAAATGCTGAAAATGAGAAGTACAGGAGAAATAAAATAGACAATAGAGCATCTAGCAATGAACAATAAACAGTGAATGCTAGAACAAGTAAATCTGAATAAAGATAAAACATCTAGCTAAGTGTTTGAAATATTAGTTTATCATGTGATCGGCTTGGGACTAGATCAGGCTGGTTATATATGATTAGCTATGATTCTTGAAGGTCAGGCTAACCATATGGTTAGCTATGATGCATGATAATGGTCAGGCTAATCATATATAACAGCTATGAAGCATGATGATGGTCAGGCCGCACCCGACGTGAGAAGTGGGGTGAGCTATGATGCATGGTAAGGATTTGGATATGATCACATAATCTACTAATAGTTCCCCATCCCCAGCTAGCACGGTGGATTCCAATCACGACTCCTCATGATGGGGATCTAGGGTGCTAACTCGTGTATCCACAGTGTCGGAATCAAGTATGTAATACACTACAATTTATAGAAGTAATCAACAATAAAAACTGTCAGAGAATGTACTCGCCTGTGGTCCTGAGCAAGGTGTGAGGATCGATGTCCAAAGTGGGATCACAATGACCTAATTATGGAAATTCAATGTCAAATATTAAAATAAAAGAATAAACATGTTTAACTAATTTAACACGAGGCCTCTAGGTCAATTCTAAAGCCTACTGGTCAATACTAGTCTAACACTAGCTAATTGTCATCCCTAGTTATAAACACTAGGGTGTACTCATAACACCTCAATCTGGGTTCAAATCTAGTTTCTAGGGTGATTACAAGTATAACTTAGCTAGGGCTAGGTGATACAATATATATAATAGTTAATCTGTCATTTAATATTGTCTAGTTTAATACTCTAATACCTATACTCAACTCCACATATTTACCCCCACCAATACCCCATATTATTTCCTAACTGCTAACTGATACCCTTGTACTAGTGTATTTACCCACATCTAGTACCTCACTGCATTCTGACATTCTCTCCTATACAGCAACACATAAGTACCTAACATAGGTTGACACAGTCTCTCACCTACTGTCCTACCCTGATACTCTACACAGGAAACACACACACACAGTTTCCTCACTGCCCTAATACCCCACAAAAGCTCACTCACTCACTCTCCTAAATGATACACTAGAACACACTCTAACTCACAGATTTATGAAACTGGCACATACCCACCTACATATGTGCACTGCACAGTGTAAGACTACACACTGCTATACACACACACACACACACAGTTTCCAATTCACAGCCACACTCACTGATACATAAACACCCAGTTTTGGGATACTCACACACACTGGCTCTAGGCTCCTACTGATACACTAGGTTCTCTTATACACCTACACACTTAGATCTCAAGCCACACATCACTCACTGGCACCCTAGTACACACACAGACACAGTTTTGCACAAGTCTGGATACACATGGTTTCCTATCTCAGGCTTACTGATACATAAGGTCTTCACTCACACACAGTGAGGCACAAGTCACTGATACCCCAATACCCACACTACCACACACACAAGTAACTTACTGCAACCATACAACTACTGGAGAATAAATCAGGGACACACTGACACTCACTGCAATTGTATACTGACTTAAGGAAACTCACACACTGTCACATATGTCCTAGTATACACATACACACAACTATCACTGCTCAGTTAACTGCTCACCTACACTGATTAAACACACAGTCAACTTACTGAAATTGATACTAAGGGATACACATAACACTACATTCTCTTACACTCACTCACAGATACATGGACACAAGTAGACACGGGGATGCACAGGGTTTCCTACACTAAACTGAACTACACTGAGTCTGAATAATACTGGGACACACAAAACTCCCCACCGTGTCCGTTACACTGAGACACGAGCACCAAACTCACATTGGTCAAGAACACCAACACACAATACCCGACTGCACACAGCACCTTCCCCATCGATGCACACAGCACAGGAAGGACTCGACTCCACAGGAAATCAGAACAACAACACATCACACATATGCATATATATATACATCAGCCATCATACTTCCAATTAGATAATAATAAAGTAGTTTAGATAGGTAATTCCTCCTGTGAAGCATTTCCCCAAACACATGATGTGCAAAAACGAAAACCACACTAAGATCTCCTAAAAACCCAAACAAAACCCTAAATCAATATCTAACCTACACATAGGAGGGTGAAATCAGTCTATAATCAACCACCTAGGGTTAGGGTTCACGAAAATTGGGGAAAACCCCATGTTGGTCACCAAAACCCAAAACAAAACCCTAAAATCGAACTACACAGCAAGGGTGGGTTCCTAATGGCCATGAACAACAGAAAACAGGATTTAAAGGAATAGAAATAGGGTTTTTACCTGCAGGGATGGTTTCTTCAATGAGGTTCTTCTTCTTCAAGGCTTCCTGACCCACGTTCCTTGCTTCCCTTGCTTGGAGGAGGAAGGTGGAAACCCTAGGGTTAGGATTTCAAAATCTGGAGGTGGGGAGATGGTTTCTCTTGATGGAGGCTAGGGTTTCTCTACTACATGAAGAATGGTGGCTCCCTTTTATATAAACAACTAGGTTAGGGTTTCCAAGCTTAGTTTTAGGTTAAACCTTTATGGTTAGGTCATGTAGAACCCAATTAACTAGGGTTTAGTCAATCTAGGGTTTGAGGTCCAAGCCTAAAATTAGAATTCTAGGGTTTCACTAGAACTGGTTTACAATTAGGGTTGACTCACTAGGGTCTGTCCTAATGAGTTCTAGGGTTTGACCTAAAACTAAACATTACAAATAATAATATAATTAGTTACAAAACTCAGCAATTCATTAAATTCATAATTATTTAAAATAGCTAAATTACACAAATGCCCTTATGTGGAAAAGTGGTAGTGACAAAGTCTGCAACACCCCATTCAACGGGACTAAGGAACCAAAAGTGGCTCTAGATTGGTTGGCCGAACTTGAAGACCACTTCGCTCTGCTAGTGGTCCCCGAAGAGAAGCGTGTCGCCTGCACGCAACTTCAGCTCCGCCTCAATAAGCATGATTGGTGGGACGTGCATCGACAATCTCTTCAATTTGATCACGGAGAGGAGGCGATCTCGTGGACGACTTTTTGTGCCGCGTTTGAAGAGGAGTTTATACCCCCTCTAGTACAACGTCAGATGGAGAACGAGTTCGTACAACTGAGGCAAGGCAGCATGACAGTCAAACAGTACTACGCCAAATTCAATCGACTCTCCAAATTCGCTAGGGCCTATTTACATGATGTAGCGAGTCAAGCTAGAGGGTTTGAAGGTGGACTACGCCCTGTCATCCTTGCGCACGTGGTCGTTTATCAGTACGGTACAATGCGGAAAGTCATGAATCATGCCCTATCTCTTGAACCGTAATATCCTCACGTTTCTACCGGCGCTGTGCATACCTACAATCATAAATGCCATAGCGACGAGAAAGGAAACACCGCTACAAAGAGCCGAAACAACGGTGGTCAGCGGAGGGCAAATTCTAACCAAGTATGTCAGTATTGTAACAAACGTAGGCACACCTTCAATCAATGTCGTAAGAGACTTGGGTTATGCCTCGCTTGTGGGGGTCCAGGCCATGCCATTAGTTCTTGTCCGAACCTTCCTGATCATCGCCCGCAATGAAATAATCCCTAATGGTAGGTTTATTCCTAAGTTTCGGGACGAAACTTCCAATTGGTTGGGTAGGATATAACGCCCCATTCCTCCTATTCGAGGAGCGCGGCTAAGAAACACAAGATGGTATCGTTCAATCGGGATAGATTGAAACAAGAAATCGTCCTCGTTATGGATTTATTTTTCGGAATCGATTCCCATATTCAGTGGACCGTGCCCCCAGGATCGACTTAGCGGCAGAGTCAGGAGGGACCTCTCCACTGTTATTTTTTATTGCCTCGGATTTCAATGTCCCTTATTGCTTTTGTGTTTTGAGTTGGTTTTCGGATTTGCTTATTTTTCTTGAACGGTTTCGATGGATTTTATGATTTTCGTTCATTGAACTGCACTTTAATTCCAAGATTAGAAAGAGAGGAAGGAGTATTGATCAAGCTGTTCGTGATACAGGTGAACGAGCAGTAGGTGGCTTACGAGCGGAGTCTTGAAGCGCCTTTTTCCTTCTCCCTTCCATCCATACTAAGTGAGTGGCTACCATCCCGATTAGCTAGCCCTGCTTCCAAGTCTTCACACCAAAACTCTTGCATTCTTGTTGCCCCGATCAGACGATACCAAGTAATAACTAAAAGACTACAAGCTAAAATGGGAATAGACTTGGATTATTATTATGCTTGTCGATCCAACACGTGAACTATTATCTATTGTATGCTTGATTGTTTCAACTATTCTATACATGCCTCAATTTTAGTTAGAATGCATCTTCTTCTATAAATTGTGCAAAGTATGGAACCCACCTTGTATGCGCATAATTGTTCATGGAGGCTATGCAAAATGAATCATGCATTACTCGTGTTGCCTCAACTGCATGAAGTGATAATTTAAATAAACATTGTGTGTTCGATCATGGATAACTTGTGCACAAGGGTATAAGTTCCGCGGACGGTCGCTGGGGCACTGGCACCGATCCAATCCGGGCGGAACTTCGTGCGTAGTCAATCGTGTATGGACTGGATAGCTTGCAATGCATCGTGTGTTTATCGTATGGCTATCGTGTGTTCTCGTTGCATGCTATCCTTGTCCTTGACTAGTCCATTATGGCAATCAAGCCAGTGATCCTTGTATGTATTTAAACCTGTTGCAAACTAACTTGTGTCTTTGTGGCAGGGAAGGCATGGTAAGTATCGTACAGGTGGTTCAGACGGACATGTAAAATCCACCGAATGGTGGCAAGTTTATTTCAGTAAATTATATATGCTGCTTACTTGTAAATGAACTAAGGCAAGATAGAAACCCACAATAATATGCATGCTTTATTAAAATAATGTGTTGATTGGTATATTTGGGTTAGCTCGCCTTCACCAGTATGTTTCGACATACTAACCCTCGTTGAAACAGGTTCCCCGCACTAAGGCGAACTGAGCGAGGAGCCGAAGTCGTCTTCCCGATCCAGACCAGCTGTAGGCGCATCCTGATCGCGCCATTTTTTGAAGTACTTGAAGAAAGAAGCTTGCAACCCAAGTGTCATGCCCCAGTCCCAAAATACCGAGGGACTAGGCACGTGGCAATGGCCAGCAGCACACACTGATGGATAAACCCAATTTAATGGATCCATCAGGGCGTACTTAAGCTGTAAAATAAAGTCTACGACGACATGGCATAACTAATCTCATCCATACAAGATAAAATATGATCCACATAAATAAGAAATACAAATCATCAACCAGTCTCAACAAAGTACTTCGGGGAACAACCCGATAAAAATCTGATACACTGGTTCAACAGACCAAAATATAAATAACTGAATGAAGTAAATACTGAGCATGAAACATAGATGCTCAGGAAAAGTCTTCAGCTAACACCTCGTCCTCGGGTGTCGGTACATCTCATGTATCAGCTGTTGTCCCATATACCTCGGGATAGATCTCATCTGCAAATCCTGGGGACATAATCCGAATCCAGGTCCTCAGGGGACATAGCAAGGTACAAAATAATACAAGCCATAAATAATGCAGTGCAGAAAATAATGAAATAAATAGGGTAAATATATAACCATCTATGTGAAATGCAAGTGAGAGCATCACTAGTACTCAGGCTGAAGCCACTACAAGCTCTGTGTCGGGGAGCCGGTAGCAGTAATAACACGTAATGTGCCTAGCTCTGCTGGAGAGTCTACGGCCTCACAATAGTAGTAGATAGATATATATAAAATAGCCTATAGCCTGTGTGTCTCTCCCCACCCAATGTAACTACACGTCTCATGTCCACAACGTCTCATGTACATGTCACGCACGATCATAGCTAATACAACCAGTCATATAGCATCTATGAATATAATGTCTATGTCATAAACCTGTATCCTATACAGAATCACCATGAATATCTCAGGAAGATTCTGTCTCATGAATAGTGTCAAGTGTCCTAGGTTATAATGTACTTGATAAGACAAGTACGAGAATGTAAAGGGTCACGAATGTCCATCTCTAGGTGACGTTACACAACTCTGCGTACAGTATTGGCACCCGACTAGTAATCGAACGCTAAGTAAGTCACACGGTCCTAGGTTAAGCATGCACAACAATATAAATAAATCAAAAAAATATGTAACAAGACTGCAAGGTTGGCAAGGTACACTTGCCTGGGGTTTGAATACCAACAATTATTCCTGTATCAGTGGATCCTGCAGGTACTCCTCCAAAAGCTGTAATAAATATCACCAACAGTCTCAGAAAATATCAAATAGCTAGAAACGCCTGTCCTTAAGTCCAATTTGGACACAGGGGCAAAAATGACAGTTCCTAGTCAAAGCGGGGTCCACATGTGGGCCGCTTTGCACCGAAAAATGTGTCAGCGTCAAAGGTCTCCAAATTCGTCAAACTTAGTGTCAACCAGTCCAGAAAGATGATACGAACCCAACGGAACTTTCAGAACTGGATTCTGATGAGCCGATCACAAAATCGCCTGTCAAGTGGAGCCGTGTGGCCCACGATACGCGATTTTGTCAACATTCTCAAAATCGAACTAAACTTGGATCACAAGACCAGCGTATTGCTACGAGTCCGATGGCACAAGTTTTGTTTCGATCCGACGTGTGTACACAAAGTTATGATGTGTTCCAGAACAGGCAGATACGGAATGTTGTCGGCGAACACACGTTGATTCCGGTGTGCACGTACATCCAAATCAACTTCTGCAAAATCCTGCACGTCCGTATCGATGGTGCGCATGTTTTGGTGAAGATCGCATGCGACCAAGTCGGGGTGAAACAGGGTGTTGGTTTACCTATTTTTGGATTGCGGTTTGCGATCGCCATAGGACGCGACGCACCGAGCAGGTTGCACGGGCATCGAGAGGGTTACACAGTCTACGCGTCACAACTGACGGAACAAAAAACAGAATAACAAGGAGAGAGAACGGGTTACCTGAACAGGGCTCCGTGGAACGAGAATTTCTCGTGTCCGGGTTACTGTTTTATGTCCTGTCTCGTGTCTGCCGTGTCCGGGCTAGGGCAGCGTGTCATCGAGGCTGCGCGAGGCTGGGCGGAGGATGACGAGGCGGAGCTGGTCGGCTGTGCTGGGCGGAGCTGTGAGGGGATCGAGTCGAGCGGGGTCGACGGTTTGGGGTGGTGGTGTTCGTCGAGGGTTCGACGCCGGTGGAGTCGGGGGAGGAAGTCGAGGGTTCGACGCCGGTGGAGTCGGGGGAGGAAGTCGAGGGTGGATGGTCGGGTACGGGTCAAGGGAGATGGTCGAGCGATGGAGCTGGGGCTGGGCGGTGGATGCTCGAGGGTGGATGGTGAGGGGATGGTCGGCTGTGGGTGGTGGAGCTCGTCGGGGTCGAGGGCTTTGGGGAGGCTGTGGGTGGTGGAGCTCGTCAGGGCGGGACGGTGGAGATGGTCGGGAGAGATGGAGGAGATGGTGGCTAGGGGATGACTGGAGGAAGAAGACGACGGAGATTAGGGTTCAGGCGAAGCGGTCACTGCGGGCGGAGGAGGAGAGAGATGACTAGGGTTGCAGCGACGGCGGGGCGCGGACTTTGAGGGGTTTTAAGGGGGTCGGAACAGTATTTCCGGATGGGATTGGGAATAGGTTTTCGGTTAGGGTTTTGGGTCCTGGTCGGGTTCGATTCGGATTTGACCCGACCCGTTAAGGCTGGGTTTGGTCCAGTTCCGTTCACTACGGTTTGGTTTGGTTTATTTAAAATAAACCTGGTTCAGTAAGGGTTTATTTAGGTTTAAATCTACATTAGTTTCTAGGGCTTTAAAAATGCTTCCGGAGTCCAATAAATTCACAGAAAATTACCCTATGTCCAGTTTTTCATTTTACACCAGAAAATATTATTTTCATAATATTTTAATATTAATTAACATCATTTAAAAATCCTCTAATTATAAAATACCTTAGTTTTAATTCCAAAAATTACAGAAAATTTTAAGAAAATATTTTTAAAATATTCTGAAAAATTAGGGTGATGACAATCTACCCCCTTAAGAGGATTGCGTCCTTGCAATCGAAGAATAAACTACTAAAGGAAAGATCTATGGAAATTACAAGAATGCTTAAGTTATACCTGCATCTGCAAATAGGTGAGGATAACGCTGGCGCATAATATCCTCTCGTTTCTAGGTCGATTCGCCAGGAGAGTGATGTTTCCAAGCTACACGAACCAGTCTAATTGTCTGTCCTCGTAGTGTCTTCTCACTGATGTCGAGTATGCCAACTGGTTGTTCTTCATACCTCAATCTAGGGCCCACTGCGATCTCAGAATGATTGACTACATAACTTGGGTCAGTCACGTACCTTCTCAGCTGTGAGACATGGAATACATCATGCACTCCCTCTAAGGATGGAGGTAATGTAAGACGATAAGCCACCTCACCAATGCGCTCCAGAATATCAAATGGCCCGATGTACCTTGGACTCAACTTGTCTCTGCTCCCAAATCTAATAGTACCTCGAGTGGGCAAAATCCTCAAGAATACGTGCTCTCCTTTTTTGAACTCCAGGGGATGTCTGTGTGTATCAGCCCAATGCTTCTGTCTGTCCTGAGCTGCACGAAGATGATTCTAAATTTGTTTTACCTTCTCCACTGTCTGCATTACCAATTTTGGACCCAGTATTTGACGCTCACCAACGTCACTCCAACATATTGGCGATCTGCACTTTCTACCATACAATGCCTCGAATTGTGTCATCTGGATGCTAGCCTGATAACTGTTGTTGTAAGAGAATTCCACCAAGTACAAATGATCTTCCTAAGATCCTCCAAAGTCTAGCATACACGACCGCAGCATATCCTCCAAGATCTGAATCGTGCACTCCGATTGACCATCTGTCTGTGGATGGTAAGCTGTGCTGAATTTGAGTCGGGTGCCAAGACTCTCTTGCATGCTTCGCCAAAAATGAGATGTAAATCTTGAATCACGATTCGACACAATACTAACTGACACTCCATGTAATCTTACGATTTGTCGTATATACATGTCGGTTAGTACCTCTGTGGACTGTCCAACTCTAAATGGCAAGAAATATGCCAATTTAGTGAGTCGATCCACGATAACCCATACCGTATCTTTTCTACTGGGGCTTCTTGGAAATCCGGTGACAAAATCCATAGTGATATGTTCATACTTGGTTAAACCAAACGGCATTACTAAGAATTCATAATGTCCATACTTGGTCCTGAAGGCTGTCTTCGGTATATCCTCCTTCCTTACTTTAATCTGGTGATAGCCGAATCTAAGGTCAATCTTCGAGAATACCCTAGCACCACTTAATTAATCGAATAGATCATCAATGTGTGGTAAGGGATACCTGTTCTTAATTGTCTCAGCATTCAGTGCCCTGTAGTCAATACACAAACGTACTGTTCCATCCTTCTTCGGTACAAATAATATGGGTGCTCCCCAAGGTGAAATATTGGGCCGAATAAAACCCTTCTCCAGAAGATCATCAACTTGTTCCTTCAATTCCACCAATTCCTTAGGTGCTAGCCGATATACTGATGAATTGATAGGCTCTGCTCCTAGAGTTAAGTCTATCGTGAATTCTATTTCCCGATCAGGCGGTAAACCTGGAAGATCATTAGGAAATACATCCACAAACTCTGATATGACTCTTGGGTAACCTGTCTCCCCTTCTACAGATAGTACCCTAAGAGTAGGCTGAACTCCTTGCTCTACAGCTCCCCGAAGAAACTCAAATTCTGGATGTCTAGGCGATCTAAATATAACCCGTCCAAGTCGGCAATCAAGAGTCGCATGGTACTGACTTAACCAGTCCATACCAAGTACAACATCATAATTCGGTATGAAAAAGATTAAAAATTGAGCTCGCATCTCTCTTCCACAGACTACTACAGAACATGATCTACAGACGTCACTAACTGGGATAATTCCACCTCCCATAAGAATTCTCTTTATCTTCGGAAGGGGTACGGTAGCTACTCTATGGGTGGCTACAAAGCTAGCTGCTATAAATGAATGCGATACTCCAGAATCAAATAAAGCTACAGCTGGTAATGAAGCTACTAAGATAGTACCTGCGATAACCTCTCCTGCAGTAGCTTCCTTCTCAACAGCCAATGCAAAGGCCTGTCCTCGTCCCTGAGCTGGACCTCTCTGCTGCTGAGCCTGCTAAAATAGTGTTGCCTGTGGTGCCAATGGTGGTCTCTGCTGATATCCTCCTGGAGCTGGTGGTCTAACTCCTCCAACTCCCGTCTGGGGTGCTCCCACTGCTGGATAAGCTGGCCTTGGTGCAGGTAAAGCTAGTATCGGTGCTCCCTCTCTGCGTTTAGTGCAGTCTCTGGATAAATGCAGGTTGGATCCACAAATCAGGCATAATCCCAACTTGCGTCTGCATTCTCTCTCAATGTGACCTACCTTGCCACAGTAGTGACAAGTAGGAAGAGATATGGCCCTGTGTGCTGCTCTCTCTGGTATACTCCTCTGGGATCGCTTTGCAGAATCTCCCTGTGATGTCCTGGAAGGTGCTGATGTGATTGGCCTCTTCAAATTTGACTCCCTTCTAGTAACACGCTCCATGCGTCGTGCTGCTGCAAGGACGTCGGTGTACGATGTAGGTGCAACAGATCCGATCAACCTCTGGAGCTCGAACTTCAGTCCGTCAAAGAACTTCTCTGCCTTCTCTTCTTCTGTTGGAATCAAGGTTGGGACAAAGCGACTCAGACAAATAAATTCTGTATTGTATTCTTTCACTGACATATTACCTTGGATAAGGCGGTTGAACTTGTCTCTGAGTTCCGACCGTACAACTGCTGGGATATACATCTCTTGGAAGAGTCTGGAGAACTCTTCCCAAGTGGCTCGGTCCTGTCCGAACCTCCTCTCTTCTGATAACCACCAATGATGTGCATTTTCAGTCAACTGCATCCTGACAGCAGTCATCCATTTCTCTCTCGAAAGTTCAGTTGTTTCCAACTGGTGCTGTGTGTTCGTGAGCCATTCGTGAACTTCAGTTGGCCCCTCATTGCTAGAAAAGGTACGAGGCTTGAGCTGACAAAAATTAGTGATAGATCCCGTCGCTGGTCGCCTAGCTGGTGGGTTTGCCTGGTCTAATGCGGATACTAGGCTGGTTCTCAAATACTCTGCCTCATGACGCTGAGCCTCTTGTTGAACCTGCTGTTGGACTTGCATCATGGCATAAATCATCTGAAATATATGTTGTCCGTCCATGGCTTGCCCTGGTGGAAAAACAGGCATCTGTGGAGTGAACTGTGGCGGAGGTGGGATGTTATCACGCCGGAACCTTGAATTAGGCTGGCCAGCTTGATCGCCTTTAGATGATTGTCCTCAATTCCCTGGTGTCACTCCATCTACATAGGTAACCACATCATCGTGTCGCGTATCCAAGGGATTCTTATCTCCGTTTCTTGGATCCATTATTCTGTATCCAAAAAGATAAACTATAAGTACGATCAGAGGAATCAACACAGGATGCAAATCAAGTAATTAGTTCGAGTTCGATATAGAGTTCCAAAATGGTTCAAACTATGGATGAGATCCTATAACTTATCATATCCTTAGTGCAGGCTTACTCGGTCCCTAAGTTGAAACCGAACGATTTAGTCGTAGACCTGCATGGGCCACCACAAAAACTATGTCACGTCCTAGTCCCAAAATACCAAAGGACTAGACACGTGGCCATGGCCAGCAGCACAACTGATGGACAAATCCAATTTAATGGATCCATCAGGACGTACTTAAGCTGTAAAATAAAGTCTACGACGACATGGCACAACTAATCTCATCCATATAAGATAAAATATGATCCACAGAAATAAGAAATGTAAATCATCAACCAGTCTCAACAAAGTACTTCGGAGAACAACCCGATAAAAATCTGATACACTGGTTCAACAGACCAAAATATAAATGACTAAATAAAGTAAATACTGAGCATGAAACATAGATGCTCAGGAAAAGTCTTCAGCTAACACCTCATCCTCGGGTGTCGGTACAGCTCCTGTATCAGCTCATGCTGTTGTCCCGTATACCTCGGGATAAATCTCGTCTGCAAATCCTGGGGACATAATCCGGATCCAGGTCCTCAGGAGACATAGCAAGGTACAAAATAATACAAGCCATAAATAATGTAGTACAGAAAATAATAAAATAAATAGGGTAAATATGTAACCATCTATGTAAAATGCAAGTGAGAGCATCACTAGTACTCAGGCTGAAGCCACTACAAGCTCTGTGTCGGGGAGCCGGCAGCAGTAATAACACGTAATGTGCCTAGCTCTGCTGGAGAGTCTACGGCCTCACAATAGTAGTAGATAGATATATAAAATAGCATGTAGCATGTGTGTCTCTCCCCACCCAATGTAACCACACGTCTCATGTCCACAACGTCTCATGTAGTAGTAGATAGGGTTCAGGCGAAGCGGTCGCTGCAGGAGGAGGAGGAGAGAGATGACTAGGGTTGCGGCGGCGGCGGGGCGCAGACTTCGAGGGGTTTTAAGGGGGTCAGAACAGTATTTCCGGATGGGATTGGGAATAGGGTTTCGGTTAGGGTTTCGGGTCCGGGTCGGGTTTGATTCGGATCCGACCCGACCCGTTAAGGCTGGGTTTGGTCTGGTTCAGTTCACTACGGTTTGGTTTGGTTTATTTAAAATAAACTGGGTTCAGTCAGGGTTTATTTAGGTTTAAATCTACATTAGTTTCTAGGGCTTTAAAAATGCTTCCGGGGTCCAATAAATTTACAGAAAATTACCCTATGTCCAGTTTTTCATTTTACACCAGAAAATATTATTTTCATAATATTTTAATATTAATTAACATTATTTAAAAATCCTTTAATCACAAAATACCTTAGTTTTAATTCTAAAAATTGCAGAAAATTGTGAGAAAATGTTTTAAAAATATTCTGAAAAATCAGGGTGATGACGCCAAGCATAATGCAACTTCGTGGCAAAGCCGTCCTCCAGCCCGGAGGTCTATATCATTTTGAAATTTAGTAAAGGGATGTAATGTATAGGACTGCTATCTCATTTTGAGTCAACACTTTTGTAAGCCCGTGCGGCAAATTAGCTGACTCGTTCAAGAGTTTGTAATAGATGTTCATTATCAATAAAGAACTTTTCCATGTTTCAAATATGTGTTTCAATTTATCTGCGAACTCTGAATATGTGCTCATTGTGCAAAAATACTTTAGCCTTGTGCTTGTGCAACCCCAGGCCTGCACGGCGGTCACGAATCGGGGGACGCCCCAATGGTTCCACGGAATCGGGTCGTGACAGTCACAGGATAAAAGGAGGAAGTTTTTGGCTCACAACTTTGGCAACGAGAATTCGATCCTGTAGAAGCATGAAAAATACGCTGTAGAGTTATACGCAGTACTTCAGTGATGGGCGGCATAAAATATGACTTCAGAGCCATCGGCGTACAACAGGGCTTCATCGCTAGTACATCATAAAATATAAGCTCTAGGACAATCCGTGTAATGCAGTATTTCCAGGCTTCTTCGGTGTAAAAAGGTTGTTACATCACTACTTTGGCGTAAAACCTACTTGCTTTTAATGCGGTGGAAAGTTGTACGGGGAATGCTTCGTATTCCTCGAATGAACCTGTCAGATCATGCAGTGAACCTGACTCCTGACAACGAGTACTGCACAACTATCCAGACGACGGCTGCAATGATGGTGTGGCACAGAGACCTAAACCGTCGTTTAGTGACATTTCCCTGATACAAAGTACTTTTACGCATACAAGGAAATACGTTGCCTAGTTTTATACAGGCAGATGTGAGTTTTTTACGCTCAGCAGAAGACAAAATAAACTGCCACGTCAAAAGCTGCTTTTCATACAGAGCTCGAGGCACGTCTCTGCATTTAATGCTCAGAATGGGGGCAGATCTCTGCATTTAATGCACGAGATTTGGTTCTATTTTCAAAGACTGGGCGAGCCATAATTACGGCTAATACGTCCATGTCACCATCTCTGCATATTACGCCATCAGGCTATTTTCAGCTATAGGAGTACGCTGTATGCTATCTCCTTGATATACGCCACCGGGCTATTTTCAGCTATAAGGAGTACGCCGTATGCTATCTCCCCGGAATACGCCAACTCAGGCTATATTTACATTTGTGTGTGATAAGGCTACTTGGTCCAGAATACGCTCAAGACCTTAATCAAGGAAGGGGGATCAGCTATCTTTTACGCTAGCTACCTATCCATGCAGCATCAGGCTTCTACGCCTACAAGGCTTCTATGCCGACTCGACAACCACTTGGCTTCTACACCAACCTGACAACTATTTGGTTTCTACGCCATGGTGACAGTTATTGGCTTCTACGCCAACCTTTCTTACGCAAGGAGCAATTACCTACGTGGCTTGCAGGCCGTGATCTTCGCAGCAGTTATACGCATTTTCTCATCATGGGACACGCGTCATACGCATATTCAGAAGATTATCTATACGTGGGTGGTAGTTATTATAACCACCGCATAAAAAGTGCCATACTCTCCACTGTCCGGCTTCTACGCCGACTGGACGGTTACTGTCACTAAAATCCTATAAATAGAGACCCCTATTGACAGAGGTCCGAGGTCAAAAATTTGGAGAATAGAAGTCAAAGGGTCGAAGCACAGATAGAGAGCAGTGATCGACAATTTTGGCATCGAGAATCCACCCCTTCTTGCAATCCTTGAAGCTTCTCCGTTTTCTACGGCACTTCTTCATCATCGTGTGGTCCAAGGGACAAAGTGATCGACTGCAGATCAGACTCCTATAGCAATATTCACCCAGATTAAATTTTGTACTCAACATTCTCGCATAGGATTAATAGTACTTCTTGTTTGTAAACCTAAGAAAGGGTTTCGTATAAACCTAGTTTTATTTCTTCCGTTTATTATCAAACGCAAGATGGCGACTCTGCTGGGGACCACTTTCTTATCTAACGAGAAAGCAATTGCTCAACACGATGCAGTGTCAGTAGGATCAATAAAGAAGACCTTGGTCGTCCAGTTCGACCAATCTGCCTACAAAGATATGTTTCGAGCAGGGGGTAGCTCTCACTCTCTCTCTGTCCAAGATAACAGGAAATTGCGTAAAGTCTGGATGACCCGGACATCCCCTACCATTCCTGCCGACTCTCTGGTTTCTCCGACCAACAAGGTTGTAGCTTCGCAACCTCCGCGCCCCGCGCATAAAACTCCGTCTTCCGTCTGTGACGTGGCAGACAAAACTTCGGGCAATGCATCAGTACTAGTCTAGAAGTCTACTCCGCGCTCTGCGCGTAAAACTCTGTCTCCCGTCTGTGATATGACAGACAAAACTTCTGGTAATACCTCAGTGCTAGTCCAGAAGCCTACTCTGCGCTCTGCGCGTAAAACTCTATCTCTCGTCTGTGACGTGGCAGACAAAATTTCTGATAATGCCTCAGCGCCAAATCAGAAATTCCAAACGTGCTCTGCGCGTAAAATTGCATCTGCCCTCCGTGGAAAAGCAGATGGTCCCTGCAATTTACGTAAGAGAAAACAAGTGGCAGACTTCTTCTTTACGCCAGCAACAGAAGAATCTGCCCGCTCTCCAGATTATGCGAGAAGCTAATGGCCGATTGAGGGCTTCCTCAGTTTTATGCCAGCCTGAGCAGAGCTCCAAATTATGCCAGGTCAAGCCCCTCAGCGTAAAGAAGACCCAGTTGGTGGATAGATACGCTCCTTATGGTTCAGCTGCTACTCATATGGCTGAACTGCTGTATATAGGTGGCAGAAAAAGGGTTGGAGTTCCCAATATCCGCATACCAACTGATGTAAACAGAAAGAACAAGCCTTCTTCTTCTTCTTCTTCTTCTTCTTCTGTATATCCTTCTGACTTGCGTGAATATCTGATCCAGAAGCGCAAGGATAGGAGATCTTCCAGCATGTCTATTATGCCGCCTAGGGAGCACTATTGTAATAGTCATAGGATTATAGTTAATTATTGCTGTTCTGAAGCAAAACGGTCAGTTTTTGACTGGTTGAACTACTCTATGCCTTCACAGGAAGAAGAGCCTACATACGCATCAGTGAACATGGCTTCATACATTCCTAGAGGAAGGTCGAATTCAAGATGTCATCCCTCTAGAACTCTAAGCCAAGGGAGATTCAACAAACTCCTTGAGAACATTGAAGTTGGGGTGTTCCGAAATACCCGTTCGAGGGCACGACAACCAGCTTCGTATTCTTCTGATTCCGACACTGGGGGTCGCCAGTTTCCCGAATCAGATGCTGAAAGTATAGAGTCATTCTTTATAAAGACCTATACTAGCCCTTCAATGACATCCAGATAAATGGGAGTCTATGCCATTGAAGATGAATGCGAAAATGCTTCCTCGTCAGGAAGTACTGTGCAACGCATCGCTGTGTTGGAGACATCTCTGAAAGAGATACAGTCCTTGATGGAGAATATGCACCAGATGATGCTGACTCAACACACAGCTGCTATAGCTCAAGCATCGGTCCCTCCGACTTAGATACGTGTGGGGGTGGACTTACCACCATCCAATGCGAATCAGGAGCCTGCTCTAGATCAGGAGTCAGCAGCTCCTCCACTTCCTAACTCGGAGAATGTATTGCCTCCTGTTGGAGTCACGATACAACCGATCTCGCACCACTCTGCGGTCCCTCTACCGGCTAAAGATCTGATGCAGGCAGTACGGGAATTGAAGGCCCAATTTGATGCCTTAAAACATAAAGATCAGCTAAAAAAATTGGGAATCAACCAGCCGTACCCAGCTATCTGGGATGAGGTCCCTTTTCCTCCTAAATACAAACCATAGACTATGGCTCTGTTTGAGGGAAAGACATCACCGAGCCAGTACATAAACTATTTTAGTATGATGACGGTGTTATTGCAAGAGAATGACGCCCTTCTCACCCGAGTGTTCAAAGGCTGTCTCTCGGGAGTGGCTTATCAGTGGTACAGTAGTCTTGCGGACAACTGTATTACTTCCTTTGAAGATTTTAAGACTTTGTTCTTCGCACGATTCTACGAAGGAGGGATGTACATGTCTATGTCCTCTCTCATCGAAGTAAAGCAGAAGGAAAAAGAGAACGTTCGTACTTCCATCAAACTTTTTCGTCAAGCCACTTTACAAATGCCTCCCGGAATTCCAGAATCAGCATTGGTGGACATTTGCAGGAAGAATATTCTTCCAGTAATCTCGGTGTTCACAGGACCAAATCAGTTCCATGATTGGCCCTCGTTCATCATCTCAGCGGTAGTCGCTGAAGACAACAGTCGGAAGGCGCGTGATAATGGAATTATGATATATGCCTCTGATAGAAGCAAAAGGTCATCCTCTGACAGCGACCATCCTCGTGGTTCCAAAGGAAAAGAAGCTCTGGCGATCAATACGTCCAAGCAAAAGACTGCGGCAACCACACTGACGAAATCTGGGACTTCCAGGCCCATTGAAGTGTACTCTTTTGACGACGACGATATTCTGAGCATATTCGAGTGTCTCGTCAAAAGTGGCAAGATTACCCTCCCTGAGGTGAAGCGGCCTAATAAAGTCGGCAGTATCAATAAACCTAAGTACTGCATTTTCCATAGGTACATACATCACCCCACAAAGGCGTGTTATGTGCTAAAGAGGAAAATTCAGGAGTTGATCGATGCTAAGGCCATCACTCTGCGCAACAGCAAGAAGATGGTCACAGCCAACATGATCTCTCTTCAATTTGGCAATCTTCCTCCTCAAGAAGTTTCGGATGGTGTTGTACCTATTTCTCGGACAACGATGAACATCGTTAATCTCCCTCCAGCCAGGGGTCAAAATTATGACCTGGTACTCCTAACTACCCAGCGGGGCGAGATTATGTGGGTTCATCCAGATCTGGTGTCAGAGATCGAGGAAGAGACTCAAGCTGCAAAGGCTAAGTCTAAGAAGAACTCGAAGCGTAAACCATGTCATATGGTTACGGCATCCTCGACATCAGAAGAAGAGGTTTTGGCTACTGGAACCCGTTCAGGGAAGGCCTACCTCAAAGACTATGGAGGAAGTCAGGAAGAGGCATCAGCAGACACTTCAGCTGCCAAGCCTTCAGAACCTGAATTCGTCGTACTAGAGGCCGGTCCTTCAAGACCAACTTCGGCGGACAAGGGCAAGCAAAAAGAGGTGCGCTTTGATAAACCTTTGAAGAATATTCAAAACAAAGGTTTGGATAAGCCATACAACTTTGACATCCTGGCCCAGTTGCCTAATACACCAGCCAGATTGTCCATTTTTGAACTACTCAAGCTCTCTAAGGACACTCGTCAAGCCATGAGTGAAGCATTAATGCAGGCGGATACATACTTGATCCAGCTCAAGTCCCCTGATAAAGAATCTGTGGCATGTCCTCAATGCCATAGTGTGATGGAGGTGGTCCCGAATATCACTTTCACTCAAGATGACATGCTGGTGAAACACAACAAGCATGACAAACCCCTCTATTACACCAGATATGTCGGTTCCATGGAGGTTGACCGGATTCACATAGATCCGGGTTCGTCGATCAGCATCATTCCTCATAGTCTGCTCAGACCGCTGAGGATTCCTACCAGCGAATTGGCTTACACCACCACTACAATCGTGGGCTTCAACGCCAGAAAAAGTAAGCCGTTGGGGAAAATTCGCCTGAGGATCCAGATTAGCGACCTCAGATCAGTGGCTACATGCTATGTCATTGATTCAGAGGTATCCTACAATATTCTGCTGGGCAGACCATGGATCCACGACCATAACATCGTTCCTTCGACTCTACATCAATGCTTTAAATATATAGATGCCCAAGGAATAGTACAAACGGAGTTTGCTGACTTTAACCCGTTTAAAAGAGTAGAATTCTACTACTTCGATGCCATATTGTACACTCAAGACTACATGGAGGAGATGTCAGGCAAGATAGAGGAGGAATCCCACAGGGAGCCAGAAGAACCCTCTGCCGAACAACCTCTGTCAATCAAGGTGAAAGGGCGAACTACTCATCCGAAAGTCATGGAATCCCTGGCCATCCACCTGAACAAAACCAAGTCAGGAAACAGATGTGATCCTCTAGTAATCACTTTGAACCAGAAGCCTCCACCCTTGGTCATCAACCTTCGGCGCAACAAGCAGCCAACTGATATAAATATAACGAGGAACGTGGTTTCTGACGATAATAAAGATCCTCTTTTTCAGTACAATGACGCTCAAATTCCGAATCAGGAATCCTCTCCCCACAACGATATAGAACCTATAGCACAAAGATTCTTGAAAGCTATAGATTCCTATCATCCGTATGTGTGGAAAGTAGCGTCACCATCTAATGTCATCACGACATATGGACCACAAGAGGATGCCATCTTTATTGTCCCGCCTACTTGCAGCAGTTAGCGTCCAATAGTCTTCGGTCGCATGCACAATGAGCCGCCTGTACCAGAAGATTCTTCCAATGACGATGCTGGTAAAATGCAGGTTCACAGATATAGCCCGCAAGCTTTGAAGATTATGCAAAAGTATGGGTTATGACTTAAAGCTGGAACCAGGCCTCAACTACGGGAAAGGCAGGCGAATACCGTTGCACGGTGATCCCTACTGTCCACGAACTCATTTTGGGTTAGGGTATACCACCTCCCTTATAATTTTTGAGTCAAATGAGGATATCTCTTCCTCTTCTCAAGATGGCTCGCCGTCCTCCAGCTCATCTAATGATCTTGAACGAGCATTGTCAGTGAATACGGTATTGACAGATTCCCTCGAAGCAGACGAACAAGAATCTGAACCGTTTGAGAATGACTCTTGGGCTCAGCAAATAGATACACAATGGAAACTCCGGTTCGAGCAAAGAGAACCTTCCACTGAAGATAAAGTTATCCAAATCGACGTTGGGGATGAACTTTCACCAAAGCCGATATTTATCAGTAACAATCTTTCCGAAGAAGAAAGGAAAGAAATAATCCAGCTGATAAGAGAATACATCGACGTCTTTGCGTAGAATTATGAGGATATGCCAGGTCTTGATCCAAAAGTGGCTACTCATAAGTTCAATATAATGCCCAATTCGAAGCCTGTGAAGCAACATCAATGTCGGTTTCGTCCGGACATGATGGACGCCATCGAAGCTGAAATTAAAAAGTTGATAGCCTGTGGCTTCATTCAAGAAGAACAACATCCTGACTGGGTCGCCAATGTTGTTCCGATCATGAAGAAAAGTGGAAAAGTACGTGTCTGCATCGATTATCGAGATCTGAATGCAGCCTGCCCCAAGGATGAATTTCCACTTCCTATTACAAACGTCATGAACGATAATACGTGCGATTTTGAGCGCATGTCTTTCATGGACGGATTTTCAGGATACAACTAAATCAAGATGCATCCTGAAGACGAGAAGCATACTGCCTTCCGGACACCATTGGGGGTATATTGCTACACGGTCATGCCCTTCGGACTAAAAAATACCGGAGCTACGTACCAACGAGCTATGAGTAACATATTCCACGAGCATTTACGTAAAACAGTGGAATGTTACGTAGACGATATAGCTGTCAAAAGTCGCCGCAAGGATAATCACACCCAAGACCTGAAGACAGTGTTCGAGTTGATGCGCCAACATCAACTCATAATGAATCCTATAAAGTCCTTTCTGGGTGTATCTAGTGGCAAATTCTTGGGATTTGTCATTACCGCCAAAGGCATTCAAGTGGATCCCAAAAAAGTCAAGGCCATCTTAGAAATGCGACCTCCCCGTAATCTGAGAGAACTCAGGAGATTTCAAGGTCGTCTGGCTTATATCCGGAGATTCATATCCAACCTCTCGGAGAGATGTCAGCCCTTTTCTCGCCTCATGAAGAAAGGTGTATCCTTTGTATAGGACGAAGCCTGTCAGCAAGCGTTTAATGATATTAAACACTACCTCACTAATCCTCCAGTTCTGGTGCCTTCCGTCATAGAAAGACCATTCTTGTTGTATGTTAGAGCAATGGATCATTCTCTGGGAGCTATTCTCGCACAGAAGAACGATGAAGGTCATGAACAGGCTATCTACTATTTAAGCAGGATGATGGTCGAAGCTGAACACCGGTACAATCCAGTGGAAAAAGAATGTTTGGCCTTAATGTTCGTCATTCAGAAAATGCGACACTATGTCACAGGCCAGACTATTTATATCATCTCCAGGATCAATCCTCTTCGGGTATTGATGAACAAGCCAAGCGTTCTTAATTCTTGACTCGCGACTTGGGCGATGTTATTAACACCGTATGATATGGTGTACGTCCCTCAGAAGTCCATCAAAGGCCAAGCATTGGCTGATTTCCTAGATGCTCATCCGATTCCGGAAACCTCCAAACTATATGAGGATATTCCCGACGAAGTTGCAGAGTGTAATTCTGCGATGGAAAGTGATGCATGGCAGTTATTCTTCGATGGTGCCTCCAGGACAGGTCCCAGAGGAAATGTAGTTTCAGGAGTAGGAATTGTCCTGGTTACTCCTGAGAAACTCGTCATCTATCGAGCATATTCTCTTAGCGAACCTTGCTCTAATAACGTGGCAGAGTATAACGCCCTACTAATCGGACTCCAAGTCGCTAAAGAATTGGATGTCGAATATCTGGAAGCGTTTGGTGATTCTCTGCTGATCGTCAATCAAGTTAGAGGAATATATGAAGTCCGTAATCCAGACTTCATCCCTTATCACCAAGCAACGATCGAAATAGCCATGTCTTTCAAAGGGTTTTTCCTAGAGCATGTGCCTCGATCTTAGAATCTGGAAGCTGATGCCCTGGCCAGTCTAGCTGTAGATTTAGCTATTCCTATAAGAAGGCAGAATTAGGTGATCCTTCTTAACAGAGATTTATTCTGTGTAAAAAACAACTTTCACATAGAACGCAAATACGCTGTGAACACAGATCTTCCCAAGAGAGACTGGAGAAGTCCCTTTATAGATTTCGTAGCATACGGAATCTTACCAGAAGATCCTAAAGAAGCAGTATCTATCAAAAGACGATCATTATGCTTCTATTTTGATGCGTCTTCACAATGTCTATATCGCCGGACTTATGACGGACTATTATTATGATGTCTCTCCAATGATGAAGCGCAGCGGATTATCCGTGAAGCTCACGACGGCGTATGCGGAGCGCATCAACCCTGTAACACCCTGTTCCGCTCAAGCGGACTGCCGTCTCAATCGGCAATCGTGCAGCTGTCCCGACCCACTTTGCCTCAAAGGAGAAGCAAAGGATATCCAGACTTGTCCCTACAGGAATCCGGCTTGGACTTTCAGAGGCTCGCTCAGACGTATCGCTCTACCGAGGCGAATCATCGCTAAGGTGGGTGGCTACGGTGAACTTGTCTTTGCTTAGCCAGCACACATAAAATCTGGAATATTCATGCTAGTCGCTAGGTGAATCATCCCCTGCATGCTAATAAATCCAACGCACCTAGCTAAGGGAATAATCCCAACTTGTATTGCTTGCTAGAACATGGAAATGAAATACTGCTTATATTCAGACACTCGCATGCTAAGTCCTTTAACGGTTTCAACTCTCGGCTTACCTTCGGGTCCGAGCAACGTCCCTGCTTATGTTCCTTAGAAACGCATGCTTGTCTGCTTATGAATGTCTAACGTTATTATATTGTGCAATGTTTAAGCAATCCTGAACGCATGAATGGAACGTAGATGCAATATAAATGAATCATGCTACTGCTTGTCTTGTACTCACGTAGCCTCCGGGCGATAATCACGTATCCTACGGGCGCACGTAGCCTACGGGCGATATTCACGTAGCCTACGGGCGATAGTCACGTAGCCTACGGGCGCACGTAGCCTACGGGTGATAATCACGTAGCCTTCGGGCGAATGAATGTTATTGTTCGATCACGGACAACTTGTGCACAAGGTATAGTTCCTGCGGGCGGCTGCTGGGGCACTGGCACCATTCCGGCTCCAGACGGAACTAACGTTTAGTCTCACGTACTAGGACAGGGTGGTATGCGGCGCCTAACGTTCTTGCACGTAGCAAACCATCTTCGTCACAGACTAGTGTCCATTATGGCATACGCCAGTGATCACCTTGTACCTAACTTGTTGCATGCTTGCTTGTAAACGAAAGATAAACCATTCATCCTCGCTTAGCGGCTATCCGCGTGCGAGATACTGTATCGTATGAAACAAATGAACTGAACACATGAATGATCATGTTTAAATGACCCTCCTGTTTGCATATGCTATGCCTCCCGAATGTTTATACATGCCCCTGCTTAAATTAACAATGTTTGCCTTGGACAGGGAAGGATAAATGGTAAGTTGGTAAGTCTCGCCGTGTTCCCTCAAACATCGCACGGCGCACTGCCCGACACGATAAGCTATTCAATGTTTGCATGAAACTGATCCTAAGGCAACTAGAAAGACAACTTAATAGTTGTGCACGGAACCTGTATTACGTGTTTGGATTTGTCGAGCGGGCGAGTAGCTTCCCCACCAGTGCATTCAATGTACTGATAATCCACCAGTTTGATATGCAGGGTGCGGGAGAACCTCGTGTGGTGCGGACGCCTTCTTCGTGCGTGCTAAGGCCAGGAGTTCCCTCTGAAGCCTTGCAATGGTGCGTCCGGGACTGAAGCACATATACAAGACATAAGTTGTGAACATCGCCTGACCATCGCCTGTACATTCATTCTACAGTTGTAGCCACTTGGCACGCTTTTACTGTTTCAGAGAGAGAGGCTTGAGCGACTTGTAATCTCGGCTATACGCCGCCTGTAACACATGTTTCATATCAATAAAGAGATTACTTTACTTGTTTCGATGCTTCCGCTATATTGTCGACTCAGTGAACCTGTTACCGATCGCTATGCGTTCCTAAACTCCGCTGCACTCGGACAATCTGTGCGACTCCGTGGCTTAGAACTCTTGTCGCCAGCCAATGAACCATGGCCTTGCACGGGCGTGGATCACGCTCGTGCGGCATCACGCCCGGATGGGTTAAGCGATCGTTCCGCGGGAACGCTGGCGAGGGTGATTCTCGCCTAGCGGGAACGACCGATTTACCTGCGGGAGATCGGGGCGTGACAGGTTGGTATCAGAGCCTGGCTTCTACGCCTTTGGACTTCAATTCGATATCTCTGTTTCGAAAGCTCGTTCGTGGGTTATGTGCACGCTCTCTCTCAATGCCTCGATGGGATGTTCCAACAATAAGTCTAAATACTTTCAAAATGTGTTTTGAATGATATGCTTGCTTGTCTGCTTGTATGCTGCGAGTGGCCTTTGTGCCAACCTGTGCGAACCCTTGAGAGTATCGCTAGTAGCTTGTCCGATTTTCACTAACCCTAAGTTTGGTTGAATGCATCTATTCGAGGGACGCCTTGAACTAGTGCACCATCCAAGACTTAAGAAAAGGTAAAACTCGAGTGCTGAGACTTCGCTATCACTGAGCTGGTTGACGTGTTCACACTAGAAATGCATGTCGAAGGTGCGCACGATCCAGTCTAAGCGGTATGCTAATTTCGAAGCTTGTGCAAGTGAATATCCAAATGAAACAAGTACAAACGACTTGTCTAGGATTGCCTCAACCCTAGATTACTGCTTGTCCTTAGTAAGTCTCGAGGACGAGACTTTTTCTAAGTTGGGTAGGATGTAACACCCTGTTCCGCTCAAGCGGACTGCCGTCTCAATCGGCAATCGTGCAGCTGTCCCGACCCGCTTTGCCTCAAAGGAGAAGCAAAGGATATCCAGACTTGTCCCTACAGGAATCTGGCTTGGACTTTCAGAGGCTCGCTCAGACGTATCGCTCTACCAAGGCGAATCATCACTAAGGTGGGTGGCTACGGTGAACTTGTCTTTGCTTAGCCAGCACACATAAAATCTGGAATATTCATGCTAGTCGCTAGGTGAATCATCCCCTGCATGCTAATAAATCCAACACACCTAGCTAAGGGAATAATCCCAACTTGTATTGCTTGCTAGAACATGGAAATGAAATACTGCTTATATTCAGACACTCGCATGCTAAGTCCTTTAACGGTTTCAACTCTCGGCTTACCTTCGGGTCCGAGCAACGTCCCTGCTTATGTTCCTTAGAAACGCATGCTTGTCTGCTTATGAATGTCTAACGTTATTATATTGTGCAATGTTTAAGCAATCCTGAATGCATGAATGGAACGTAGATGCAATATAAATGAATCATGCTACTGCTTGTCTTGTACTCACGTAGCCTCCGGGCGATAATCACGTATCCTACGGGCGCACGTAGCCTACGGGCGATATTCACGTAGCCTACGGGCGATAGTCACGTAGCCTACGGGCGCACGTAGCCTACGGGTGATAATCACGTAGCCTTCGGGCGAATAAATGTTATTGTTCGATCACGGACAACTTGTGCACAAGGTATAGTTCCTGCGGGCGGCTGCTGGGGCACTGGCACCATTCCGGCTCCGGACGGAACTAACGTTTAGTCTCACGTACTAGGACAGGGTGGTATGCGGCGCCTAACGTTCTTGCACGTAGCAAACCATCTTCGTCACAGACTAGTGTCCATTATGGCATACGCCAGTGATCACCTTGTACCTAACTTGTTGCATGCTTGCTTGTAAACGAAAGATAAACCATTCATCCTCGCTTAGCGGCTATCCGCGTGCGAGATACTGTATCGTATGAAACAAATGAACTGAACACATGAACGATCATGTTTAAACGACCCTCCTGTTTGCATATGCTATGCCTCCCGAATGTTTATACATGCCCCTGCTTAAATTAACAATGTTTGCCTTGGACAGGGAAGGATAAATGGTAAGTTGGTAAGTCTCGCCGTGTTTCCTCAAACATCACACGGCGCACTGCCCGACACGATAAGCTATTCAATGTTTGCATGAAACTGATCCTAAGGCAACTAGAAAGACAACTTAATAGTTGTGCACGAAACCTGTATTACGTGTTTGGATTTGTCGAGCGGGCGAGTAGCTTCCCTACCAGTGCATTCAATGTACTGATAATCCACCAGTTTGATATGCAGGGTGGAGAGAACCTCGTGCGGTGCGGACGTCTCCTTCGTGCGTGCTAAGGCCAGGAGTTCCCTCTGAAGCCTTGCAATGGTGCGTCCGGGACTGAAGCACATATACAAGACATAAGTTGTGAACATCGCCTGACCATCGCCTGTACATTCATTCCACAGTTGTAGCCACTTGGCACGCTTTTACTGTTTCAGAGAGAGAGGCTTGAGCGACTTGTAATCTCGGCTATACGCCGCCTGTAACACATGTTTCATATCAATAAAGAGATTACTTTACTTGTTTCGATGCTTCCGCTATATTGTCGACTCAGTGAACCTGTTACCGATCGCTATGCGTTCCTAAACTTCGATGCACTCGGACAATCTGTGCGACTCCGTGGCTTAGAACTCTTGCCGCCAGCCAATGAACCATAGCCTTGCACGGGCGTGGATCATGCTCGTGCGGCATCACGCCCGGATGGGTTAAGCGATCGTTCCGCGGGAGCGCTGGCGAGGGTGATTCCCGCCTAGCAGGAATGGCCGATTTACCTGCGAGAGATCGGGGCGTGACAAACCCGGTCCTAAGCTACAGGATCGTATCAGGAGGATGGGCTATTACTGGCCTACTATGATCATAGATGCAATAAAATATGCAAGATAATGCAAAGCTTGCCAGGTTCATGCAGATTTTATACATTAATCTTCTAAACATTTATATCCTACGGTGGCATACTGGCATTTTGAAGCATGGGGTATGGATATCATTGGTCCTATTCACCCGTCTTCTTTCAGAGGTCATCGGTTCATATTAGCCATCACAGATTATTTCTCTAAATGGGCAGAAGCAGTCCCTCTTGCTGAGGTGAAGACATCTAATGTGTTCAGCTTCATTAAGCATCATGTCATTTACCGCTTTGGGATTCCCCGAAGGATAATTCATGACAACGGGCCTCAGTTCATCAGCCAAGCATTTCATCGATTTTACGATAAAAATCGGATACAAAATGTGGCCTCTACGGCATACAATCATGCTGCTAATGGTTTGGCAGAAGCTTTCAACAAAACCATTATCAAACTCTTGAAGAAGTTTGTCTCTTTGAACAAAAGAGATTGGAATGAGAAGCTAGGAGAATGTCTCTGGGCATACCGCACAACGGTACGAGCACCGACGGGTTGTACCCCATTCTCGCTGGTTTACGGGAGTGAAGCAGTTCTCCCCATCGAAATTCAAATTTCGTCACTCAGAAAAGCAGTGGCTAATGAGTTGACTCAGGAAAAGAATGACCTATTAAGGCTTCAAGCGCTAGAAGGATTAGATGAAAAACGCCTTCAAGTCCAACAGCGCATCGTGTTCTACCAGGCACGCATTTCCAGAGCTTTTAATCAAAAAGTAAAGGAAAGAGTGTTCAAAGTTGGCGAGCTAGTTCTAGCCGTGAAAAAGGCCAATGATCATTACTCATAAGAGTAAGGGTAAATTTCAGCCCAAATGGGAAGGCCCTTATGTGATCGAGACAACGTTCTCAAACGTCGCTTACAGATTAGCCAAGCCTAATGGAGACTTGTTAATGGCTCCTATCAACGACAAATTCCTAAGAGGTACTATGCTTAATCTCTTTTGCTCAACGGAGTATGGTGAAGATCTCATTCTGACAATACTACTCCCAAAGAACTAGTTGGATCATATTCTATCATGTCCATATAACCTCTGAATAGATATGTTTAACTGATTTGGAACATCCGAACCTATCACGTCCATATTACCTCTTATAGTGTTTTGTGTACAAATTTTAGTTGGATCATATTCTATCATGTCCATATAACCTCTGAATAGATATGTCCAGCTGAAGCTTACCGAAAGTATATCACGTCCATATTACCTCTGATATCACTTTCACTCTAGCCTATCGTTTATATTCCAAAATGATAGGTCCACCAAAGTTAGATAAAGCCTTTTTATTATCCCTAGAAAGAGCAAATTATATGTAAAAGCAAAAGGTACATCATTTGGGAGGAGCAGTTAAGTCGCGAATCTGTTACGCCAGAGTAACCATTCTCTCATCCCTGGAGTTCAAGACGTCGGCGCGAGCCCGCTTCAACCTTGCCGCCTCATTGTTCAAAGTAGATAGCTCGGACCGAGCGTGTACAAAACCTGCATGGATGACACCCACATGCGTCAGGTTCTGCTGAGCCGTCTCCATTAGATCCTTTAACACGTCACGAGCTGTTGATAAAGAGATAGCCTTCTCCTTGGCCTTAGCGAGGTCATCTTCCAATTTGCGGACCCTCGCTGTCTCTTCCTCATATTCGGTCTCCCACTGAGTCAGCTGGGGAATGACATACTCCAATTCGGCACGCTCTTGATCCATCTGCTGCTGCTGTTCCTGGGCAAATTTGTTCAGAGATTTTATTTTCTCAGCAAGCTCTGCAGTTAAGGAGTCATATCGAGCTTGAACGAGACTGTCAATGCTGCCTCGAGATAGCTGCAAATAATCGTTAATGGGTTGTTCCAAACCACTAACTATTTGCTCTAGCGCATCAGCTATGTCATTATCGTTAAAATATCTAATCTGCGCTATACTGAAGTTGGAGGACGTCTTCAGAGCCTCGAAGCCTAGATTTTTCTCCAGCACCATCGATATCATCGTTTTCAAAGTGGCGTAGAAAATGCTTGAAAACTGCTCAACTAACATGGCAAAATCAAATTAGACGCTGGGAGTGGCTGCAATATCGGAGAATCCCCCTCCAGGAATAATTGCAGACGATGTTGCCACAGTCGTCGCCTCAACAGATGGCACGACGAAAGAAGAAGTGCCAACAACGGTCGAAGCGGCTGGCATACTCAAAGGGGGCATAGTCGTAATGACAGGCTCATCCTCCTCTCGAGATATCAAAACCATTTTAGGCGAGCCGGCACCCGAAAATATTTCCTCTTCAAAGTCGGGCACCTCCGTGTCATCGACAGGAGCTGAAACAAAACCAAAAGTTGCGTCGATGCTGCCCTCCCCGTAGATGTATTCCCCTGAAAAGAAGACAAGAGAAAGTTAATATCAACATGATGTTAATTTTTCTAAAAAGAGGCATAAAGATGACATTTACCCATGGCCGATGGTATATATGTCGCGTCTGCAGCC
The DNA here is from genome assembly GCA_036927795.1 of Iris macrosiphon. Lineage (NCBI taxonomy): Eukaryota > Viridiplantae > Streptophyta > Magnoliopsida > Asparagales > Iridaceae > Iris > Iris macrosiphon. Next base: position 180,239,436 of record JAYESA010000009.1, read on the forward strand.
AGTACAGCTAAATTATTTCTTAATGATGCTAAGCGAGCTGTCATACCTGGAGAAGGGGGTGTGCCAACTGACACTGGCAGGTATTCTTCCAGGTCTTCACCGAGATCCACTCGAGGCTCATTGGGTGGAATCTCGCTGGGTATACTTACAGACGCGGCAGGGGTTTCTCCCGTTGCAGGTCTGGATAAAGATATTCTTATTTGACTTGGCCCCGAAGGTGATTTCGTACCACTACCTGAAGCAGTAGCAGCGACAGCAGCCTCGAGCAAAGATTCTCCGGCACTGCCAGCCGGAACTGTAGAGGTTCATTTTCTAAAATGCGAGGAACCTCTAATCAAAGGATCGTCTCCAACAGGGAAAACAGTAGGCTCACTCCGAGAAGCCTCATGACTGGAAGTCCTGACAGGACCACTAACAGTCTTCTTTTTCTTGCGATGGGAAGTCTCCTTCAAAACAGGAGCCCTTCGCTTACCAGGGATAACCAGAGGCTCTACAGGCGAAGGTATTTCGCCTCTCGGTACTTTCAGCAAAGGCTCATCTGGATTGACAGAGTCTTCACCCTCGTCAGAGGAAACTGATAGGATTTTGTCTCTTCCCGCGGACTTAGAAGAGGGCATCCTAAAACTTCCACGCATATCAAAATTGTGATGGAAGGTGTTGATGACCACGTAAAACTGGGCGTACGAGTGGAGGATGCGCAACTCCATGGAGAGTGAAGTCGCGGGCACAATAAAAGCTGCTCCAGTACAACCCATTATGAAGTACCGCCATCCTCTCGCTCCATCAATAAGTCCACCCCTGGACTTAAAGCTGGTGACGGCATTGCCCACGTGCAATTGGTCATACCCAAACTGCCTGGCAAACCGACTAGGCAGGTAGGGCTCCAAGAAGCATTGGTCTTCATTTCTGTACAATAAATGGAAAGGTCTAATGCAGACCAACCAATTAAAAGCTTCAGGAGAAAGAACGGTCTTCCCTTCACCTGAGTCCTGAAGCCTGCTCTCCTGTTGATTAAGATGTACAGTGGGGACGGTGCAGAAGAGCTTCCAGTTGTGAGCAAAATTTAACGCTCGCCGACAGTCTAAAACTGTGGTCACGTTCCAGGTGGAATTCTTGTAATTCAACAAGAAATTACTCCCCGAACTACTGCCAGAGCCGGGAGACATCACCCTGGGATTATGGAGAATTAATCATCCCATCAAATACAGGAACGGTAATTCTACCCTGGGAAAGCTGTCACACCGTATTTTATCGGCAAGCAGCCCATCAGTAATGGCCCTCAGGCCAGCTTGTATGCGACATACCATGGCAGGGAGAAGGCCCAGTCTTGCCCCAAACACCAGACGCACTGCAGGCCATAAGGTATTGCGGTGAATGCGATCCGAAGATGCAATACCTGGTACTACCAATTGGCGTAGCCATACAGAGAGGAAGCCAGCCAGTTGAGCTTCCCTTGACAGAGGCCTGCGGCAATGCCTCAAATAACTGTAGGCCTTAGTGCCTGCAGGATATTTCCCTATCCCTTCGTCGAGGACTCGATCTGAAGCCCCAGCGTCTTCAATAAGGTCATCGACTACTTGAGTAGTAAGCACGCTCAGAAGGCTCAAAGGCTGTCACGCCCCAGTCCCAAAATATCGAGGGACTGGACATGTGGCAATGGCCAGCAGCACGCGCCGATGGATAACCCAATTTAATGGAGCCATCAGGGCGTACTTAAGCTGTAACGAAGGTCTACTACAACAAATCACACTAATCTCATCCATAAAGATAAAGAAATAAACTGCATAATGAAATGAAAATAAGTAGCAACAACAAGTCAGTCGGGGAAATAATCCGACTTATGTCTGAATACACTGGCTCAATAGGCCAGGAACAAAAGAGATAAACATAAAGTAAATACTGAGTACGGGATCAGGTACTCAGGAGAAGTCTTCGGCAGTCACCTCGTCTGCAGGGTTCAGTTCTGCTCCAGTATCAAGTCCAGCAATAGCCTCAGCTCCTGTCCCGTATATCTCGGGGTACTGCTCCTCAGCTAAACCTGGGGACATAATCCATTCCAGGTCCTCAGGGGACATAGCAAGGTACAAAAAATACAAGCCAAATAAATGTAGTACAAATAAATAAATAAAACAGCAGGGTAAACTATGTAACCATCTATGTGATATGCAAATGAGAGCAACACTAGTACTCAGGCTGAGACCGCTACAAGCTCTGTGTCGGGGAGCCGGTAGCAGTAATAACACGTAAAGGGTCTAGCTCTGCTGGAGAGTCTACAACCTCACAATAATAGTTGATATATATATAGAACAGCCTGTAGCCTGTGTGTCTCTCTCCACCCAATGTAATCACGCAAACCATGACCATAACGTCTCATGTCCATGTCAGCGGGATTATAACTAATGCAACAAGTCAAACTGTCTATAACTAAAATATCTCTATCAAGTCCTGTATCCTATACAGAATTACCATGAATATCTCAGGAAGATTCTGTCCATGTATAGTGTCAAGTGTCCTGGGTTGTAGGGTACTTGATATGTCAAGTACAAAAGTAAAGGGTATCGTAAATCCATCTCTAAATGACGAACCCAACATCGCGTACGGTGTTGGCACCCGACTAGGATCGGACACTAGGTACGTCATACGTTTCCTAGGTTAAGCAGTTTAAACAAGTTTACATAAATTTATACAAGACATCCAGCAAAGTATTATTACAGGAAATATGAAGATAAAGACTGCAAGTTTGGCAAGGTGCACTTGCCTGATGTTTGGATTCCACTTAGGTCCTATTCTCGGAAATTTCCAGAGATATCTCCGAAAGCTAAAATAGACAGTACCATCACGCTCAGAATGTGTCAAATAGCTAAGAACGCCTGTCCTTGGGTCCAATTTGGAGACAAGGGCAAAAATGGTAATTTCGGGCCAAAACTGGGTCCACCGGTGGGCCCGCTTTGTACCGAAAAACGTGTCAGGATTCACTGTCTCCAAATTCACCAAACTTAGTGTCAATAGGTCAGGAACGCTGATACGAACCCAACAAAACTTCTAGAATTGAATTCCGATGAGCCGAGCACAAAATTGTCCGTCGAATGGGGCCTGTGGGGCCCACGACACGCGATTTCGTCAACGTTCACAGAATCGAACCAAACTTGACCCACAGGACCAGCGTATTGCTACGAGTCTGATGGCGCAAGTTTCGTCTCGATCCGACGTGTGTGCACAAAGTTAGGGTAAATTACAGAAAAGTCGGATACGGGGCGATATCCGCGGATACGCGTTGATTCCGGTGCGCACGCACACCCGAATCCGCTTCCGCAAAATCCCACACGTCCGTATCGACGACACGCACGTATCTGTGAAGACCGCACGTGACCAAGTCGTCCCGTTTGGCGGGGCATACTCAGTTTCGGGGTGAAACAGGGTCTGGTTTTTCCTGTTTTTGGATCGCGGTGTGCGATCACCACAAGATGCGATGCCCCGAGCGGTTTATCCGGGCACCGAGAGGGTCATACAGGCTACGCAACGCAATTTACAGAATCGAAATACGAGCCACGGGCAAGAAGATACACGTACCTGAACGGGGTCGAAAAATAGGGTTCTCGTCGTGTCCGACACGTGTCGGACTCGGGGATCGAATTAGGGTTAGGGTTAGGGCTTCCCAGGCGGGGCTGCGGCGGCTGAGGTGAGGCGCTGCGGTGGGGGAGGCCGGCCAGAGGGGCTCGGGCGGCGCCGGCGAGGCTGGGCGGAGGCGGCGCAGGGGCCGGAGGCGGCCGGAGCAGCGGCGGGGTTCGGCTCTAGCTGCTGCTGCTGCTCGGCGCTGTCGTCGGGCCGGAGGTAGGCGGAGGAGGAGGAGAAGAGGAGAGGCGGTGGAGGCGACGGCGCTGGGGTGCTGCGGGTCCGGGCGGCGGCGGCTGACGGTGGTGGAGCGAGGTGGCGGCGGAGTGGGGTCTGAGGCGATGGGGGTCGACGGCCGGGGGGGGATATATATATAGGAAATGGGCGAGGGAGAGGGGGCCGAGAGGGGCGGAGGACGTGGCGGGGCTAGCGGAGGGGGAGGCGGGTCGTGGCGGCCGAAAATCGCGACGGGCGGCGAAGAAATCGGGGCGGGACGAACGTGGGGGTGAGGGGTGCAGCGGGTTGGGTCTGGCGGGTGCGGGTGTGGCCGACCCGACCCGACCCGATAGGAAACGGGCTGGGCCGGGCTGCTGGGCTTCGGCCCACTGGGCCGGGCCGGGCCCAAAAACAAAATAATAATAATAATAATAATAATAATAATAATAATAATAATAATAATAATAATAATAATAATAACCATTAATTAATTAATAATTAGTTTAAATAGTTTTTAGGCATTTAAAAATAGGTCAGAGGCCCAATAAAATCCAGAAAAATTACTCTAAGTCCGGTTTTCTATTTTACACCAAAAAAATTATATTTTCATTACATTTTAATATTAGTTATTAGCAATTAAAAATCGTACAATCACCACAGCACCTATGTAAATTCCTAAAAATTGCAGAAAAATCCCCAAAAGATTGATTTTAAAAATTTGAAAATTTTAGGGTATTTACAATCTACCACCCTTAAGAGGATTGCGTCCTCGCAATCGAAGGATAAACTACAAAGGCACAAATTTACAGAATTAAAGAATGCTTAGGTTTTACCTGATTCTTCAAATAAGTGTGGATAACGCTGGCGCATAACATCCTCTCGTTCCCAGGTCGATTCGCCAGGAGAGTGCTATTTCCAAGCTACCCGAACCAGTCTGATTGTCTGCCCTCGCAGTGTCTTCTCACTGGTGTCGAGTATACCCACTGGCTGCTCCTCGTATCTCAGGCTAGGTCCCACCGAAATCTCAGAATGATCAACTATATGACTTGGGTCAGTCACGTATCGCCTCAGCTGTGAGACGTGGAATACATCATGCACTCCCTCTAAGGATAGAGGTAATGCAAGACGATAAGCCACCTCACCAATGCGCTCCAAGATATCAAATGGCCCAATATACCTTGGGCTTAACTTGCCTCTACTGCCAAATCTGATAGTACCTCTAGTGGGCGAGATCCTCAAAAATACATGCTCTCCTTCCTTGAACTCCAGGGGACGTCTGTGCACATCGGCCCAATGCTTCTGTCTATCCTGGGCTGCACGGAGATGATTCTGAATCTGCTTTACTTTCTCCACTGTCTCCGTTACCAACTCTGGACCCAGTAATTGACGTTCGCCAACATCGCTCCAGCATATAGGCGATCTGTACTTCTTTCCGTATAACGCCTCGAAAGGTGCCATCTGAATGCTTGCCTGATAGCTGTTGTTGTAGGAGAACTCCACTAAGTGCAGATGATCTTCCCAAGATCCTCCGAAGTCCAGTATACATGATCGCAGCATATCTTCCAAGATCTGAATTGTGCGCTCTGATTGGCCATCTGTCTGAGGATGATAGGCAGTACTGAATTTGAGCCTGGTGTCGAGACTCTCTTGCATGCTTCGCCAGAAGTGAGATGTAAATCTCGAGTCTCGATCTGATACAATACTAACCGGCACTCCATATAATTTTACGATCTGTCGCATATACATGTCGGCTAGTACTTCCGTGGATTGTCCGACTCTGAATGGCAAGAAGTGAGCCGACTTAGTGAGCCGATCCACGATGACCCATACCGCATCCTTTCCACTAGGGCTTCTTGGAAATCCAGTGACGAAGTCCATGGTAATATGCTCCCACTTCCATTCAGGTATAGGAAGTGGCTGCAACATACCTGCAGTCCTTTGGTGCTCGGCCTTTACCTGCTGGCAGACTAAGCATTTTGCCACAAATCGGGCAATCTCCCTTTTCATTCCATGCCACCAGTAATATTGTCTTAAGTCCCGGTACATCTTGGTTCCTCCTGGATGAACAGAGTATATGGAGCTATGTGCTTCCGTCATCAACTCCTGCCTTAATTCTCCATTTGGAACATATAGGCGATTTCTGCACCTTAATGTCCCATCCTCGTGGATGCGAAGTCCCGTTTGCATGCCTGCTTCGATTCTCTCTTTCAGCCTTCGGAATATGGCATCATTAGGCAAAGCTTCTTTGATTCTCTCCACCAGCGATGACTTAACTTCGAGGTTAGCCAGCAAACCATTTTGTCCAGGTAAAACAACCTCTATCTGAAGATCTTGCAAGTCTTGTAATAGCTGAGGCTGCTCCGTTAAGAAATAAGCCGTGGGTTTTCTGCTGAGGGCGTCGGCTACAACATTTGCTTTCCCCGGGTGGTACTGCAGATCTATGTCAAAGTCCACCATCAACTCAAGCCAACGCCTTTGCTTCATATTGAGCTCCTTCTGAGTATAAACATACTTTAAGCTCTTATGATCAGTGAATATTTTGCCCTTCTCTCCATACAGATAATGCCTCCAGATCTTCAATACAAAAATCACTGCAGCTAGCTCCAGGTCGTGCGTTGGGTAGTTCTTCTTGTGGACCTTCAACTACCTCGATGCATAAGCGAAAATCTTGCCATGTTGCATCAAGACACACCCTAGTCCACTACCGGACGTATCACTATAAACAACAAAACCTCCTGACCCTGAGAGAAGAGTCAAGACTGGTGCTGTTGTTAGACGCCTCTTCAATTCTTCAAAGGCATTCTGGCATTCTTCCGTCCATATGAACTCCTGATCCTTCCGTGTCAGCTTCGTCATCGGCTCTGTGATCCTTGAAAAATTTTTTACGAACCGCCAGTAATACCCAGCAAGTCCAAGAAAACTTCTCACTTCCGCAACAGAGGTAGGGGTAGGCCAGGTTTCTATAGCAGTGACCTTCTCTGGGTCCACAGACAGTCCTTCACCCGAGATAATATGTCCTAAGAATGGCACCTTGTCCATACAGAACTCACATTTGCTGAGCTTGGCATACAGCTTCTCCCTTCTCAAAGTTTCTAGCACAATTCTTAGGTGTTCCTCGTGCTCTTCGTGGTCCTTGGAGTAGACTAGAATATCATCAATGAATACCACCACGAACTTATCCAAGTACTGATGGAATACTCCGTTCATCAAACTCATAAATACAGCAGGTGCGTTGGTTAAACCAAATAACATTACTAGGAACTCATAATGTCCATACTTAGTCCTAAAGGCCGTCTTTGAGATATCTTCCTTCTTCACCCTAATCTGGTGATAACCGGATCTAAGGTCAATCTTTGAGAATACCCTAGCACCACTCAATTGGTCAAACAAGTCATCAATGCGTGGTAAGGGGTACCGGTTCTTAACAGTTACCGCATTAAGGGCTCTGTAATCAATGCACAACCGCACAGTTCCGTCCTTCTTGGGTACAAAAAGTATGGGCGCTCCTCAAGGTGAAACACTGGGCCGAATAAATCATTTCTCCAGAAGGTCGTCAACTTGCACTTTCAATTCCACTAACTCCTTAAGTGCTAGCCGATATACCGATGAAGTGATAGGTTTGGCTCCTGGAGTTGGTCTATTGTGAATTCTATCTCCCGATCAGGTGGTAAACCTGGAAGGTCGTCGGAAAATACATCCACAAATTCCGATATGACTCTTGGGTAACCTGAATCCTCTTCTACAGTTAATACCCTAAGAGTTGGCTGGACCCCTTGTTCTACAGCTCCTCGAAGAAATTCAAACTCAAGATGGCTAGGGGGTTTAAATATCACTTTTCCAAGCCGGCAATCCAGTGTCGCATGGTACTAACTTAACCAGTCCATACCAAGTACAACATCGTAATCAGGCATAGAAAAGATCAGGAATTGGGCTCGCATCTCTCGGCCACAGACTACTACCGAACATGATCTACAGATATCACTAACCGGGATAATCCCACCTCCCGTTAGAATTCTCTTCATCTTCGAGAGATGTGCGGTAGCTACTCTATGTATGGCTACGAAGCTAGCAGCAATAAATGAATGCGAGGCTCCAGAATCAAATAAAGCTACAGCAGAAATTGAAGCTACTAATATGGTACCTGCTATCACTTCGCCTGCAGTAGCTTCTTCTATGACTGCTAGTGCATATGCCTGACCTCGTCCCTGAGCGGGACCCCTTTGCTGACGAGCCTGCTGGAACAAAGCTGCCTGAGGTGGTAGTGGTGGCCTGGCTCCTCCAGGCCCTGTCTGAGTTGCTCCCCCAGCTGGAAGAGCTGGCCTAGGTGCAGGTGGAGCTGGTTGATTCAGAACTCCCTCTCGACGTTCCGAGCAGTCCTTTGAGAAGTGTTGTCCGGATCCGCAAACCAGGCAGAGTCCCAGCTTGCGTCTACATTCTCTTTCAATATGACCTACTTTGTCGCAGTAATGACAAGTAGGTAGGTTCTTTGATGCTGCTTTCTGAGGCAGGTTCTTCTGGGGCCGTTTGGCAGAATCCCCAGGTGATGACTTGGACGGTGCTGAGGAGAATGGACGTTTCAGGCTTAATTTCCTCCGAGTAACGCGCTCCATCCGACGTGCTGCAGTAAGGACGTCGGAGTAAGAGGTGGGCGCGACAGATCCGATTAACTTTTGAAGCTCGAACCTGAGCCCATCAAAGAACTTCTCCGCCTTCTCTTCTTCGGTGGGAATTAGAGAAGGGGCGAAGCGGCTCAGGCGAATGAATTCGGCGTTATATTCCTCCACCGCCATGTTGCCCTGGATCAGGCGGTTGAATCTGTCTCGGAGTTCTGACCGAGCCACAGCAGGGATGTACATTTCCTGGAAGAGTCTGGAGAACTCCTCCCAGGTGACCTGATCATGTCTGAGCCTTCTTTCTTCGGACAGCCACCAATGGTGCGCGTTGTTCGTCAGTTGCATCCTGACGGCAATCATCCACTTGTCCCTTGGAAGTTCAGCGGCCTCCAACTGATGCTGCGTGTTCGTAAGCCATTCATAAACTTCAGTTGGTCCTTCCTTGCCCGAGAAGGTACGAGGTTTAAGTTGGCAGAAATCTGTGATAGATCCCGTCGCTGGTCGCCTATTTGGTGGATTTGCATATTCCAATGCTGCGACTATGCTGTTCCTTAGGTTCTCGGCCTCATGACGTTGGGCCTCCTGTTGGATCTGTTGTTGTGCCTGCATCATGGCGTAGAACATCTGGAACATTTATTGTCCGTCCATTGCCTGCCCTGGAGGAAAGACAGGCATCGTAGGAGGAAATTGGGGTGGAGGCGGGATGTCATCACGCCTGAACCTGGAACTGGGCTGACCAGATTGATTGCTCTGAGAGGATTGTCCTCTGGTATCTGGCGTCGTTCCAGCTTCACAGGTAACCACAGCTTTAGGCGGTGTACCCAAGGGATTCTCGTCACCACTTCTGGGATCCATTACTCTACATAAAAGAAAACAATGAGAACGCACAGAGGAATCAAATCAGGATGCAATTTAAGCAATTAAATTGAATTCGACTTAGAGTCCAAAAACGATTCAATCAATGGATGAGATCCTATAACTTATCCTATCTTATTGCAGGCCTGTTCGGTCCCAAAGTTAAAACCGAACAATTTTGTTTAGGACCTGCATGGGCCACCACAAAAACCATGTCACGTCCCAGTCCCAAAATATCGAGGGACTGGACACGTGGCAATGGCCAGCAGCACGCACCGATGGATAACTCAATTTAATGGAGCCATCAGGGCGTACTTAAGCTGTAACGAAGGTCTACTACAACAAATCACACTAATCTCATCCATAAAGATAAAGAAATAAACTACATAATGAAATGGAAATAAATAGCAACAACAAGTCAGTCGGGGAAACAATCCGACTTATGTCTGAATACACTGGCTCAATAGGCCAGGAACAAAAGAGATAAACATAAAGTAAATACTGAGTACGGGATCAGGAACTCAGAAGAAGTCTTCGGCAGTCACCTCGTCTGCAGGGTTCAGTTCTGCTCCAGTATCAAGTCCAGCAATAGCCTCAGCTCCTGTCCCGTATATCTCGGGGTACTGCTCCTCAGCTAAACCTGGGGACATAATCCATTCCAGGTCCTCAGGGGACATAGCAAGGTACAAAAAATACAAGCCAAATAAATGCAGTGCAAATAAATAAATGAAATAGCAGGGTAAACTATGTAACCATCTATGTGATATGCAAATGAGAGCAACACTAGTACTCAGGCTGAGACCGCTACAAGCTCTGTGTCGGGGAGCCGGGAGCAGTAATAACACGTAAAGGGTCTAGCTCTGCTGGAGAGTCTACAACCTCACAATAATAGTAGATATATATAGAATAGCCTGTAGCCTGTGTGTCTCTCCCCACCCAATGTAATCACGTAAACCATGACCATAACGTCTCATGTCCATGTCAGCGGGATTATAACTAATGCAACAAGTCAAACTGTCTATAACTAAAATATCTCTATCAAGTCCTGTATCCTATACAGAATCACCATGAATATCTCAGGAAGATTCTGTCCATGTATAGTGTCAAGTGTCCTGGGTTGTAGGATTCTTGATATGTCAAGTACAAAAGTAAAGGGTATCGTAAATCCATCTGTAAATGACGAACCCAACATCGCGTACGGTGTTGGCACCCGACTAGGATCGAACACTAGGTACGTCATACGTTTCCTAGGTTAAGCAGTTTAAACAAGTTTATATGAATTTACACAAGACATCCAGCAAAGTACTATTACAGGAAATATGAAGATAAAGACTGCAAGTTTGGCAAGGTGCACTTGCCTGATGTTTGGATTCCACTTAGGTCATGTTCTCGGAAATTTCCAGAGATGTCTCCAAAAGCTGAAATAGACAGTACCATCACGCTCAGAAGGTGTCAAATAGCTAGGAACGCCTGTCCTTGGGTCCAATTTGGAGACAAGGGCAAAAACGGTAATTTTGGGCCAAAACGGGGTCCACCGGTGGGCCCACTTTGCACCGAAAAATGTGTCAGGGTTCACTGTCTCCAAATTCACCAAACTTAGTGTCAACAGGTCAGGAACGCTGATACGAACCCAACGGAACTTCCAGAATTGAATTCCGATGAGCCGAGCATAAAATCGCCCGTCGAGTGGGACCTGTGGGGCCCACGACACGCGATTTCGTCAACGTTCTCATAATCGAACCAAACTTGACCCACAGGACCAGCGTATTGCTACGAGTCCGATGGCACAAGTTTCGTCTCGATCCGACGTATGTGCACGAAGTTAGGGTGAATTGCAGAAAAGTCAGATACGGACGATGTCCGCGGATATGCGTTGATTCCGGTGTGCACGCACACCCGAATCAGCTTTCGCAAAATCTCACACGTCCGTATCGACGACGCGCACGTATCTGTGAAGACCGCACGCGACCAAGTCATCCCGTTTGGCGGGGCGTACTCAGTTCCGGGGTGAAACAGGGTCTGGTTTTTCCTGTTTTTGGATCGCGGTGTGCGATCACCACAGGACGCGATGCCCCGAGCGGTTTATCCGGGCACCGAGAGGGTCATACAGGCTACGCAACGCAATTTACGGAATCGAAATCTGAGCCACGAGCAAGAAGATACACGTACCTGAACGGGGTCGAAAAACAGGGTTCTCGTCGTGTCCGACACGTGTCGGACTCGGGGATCGAATTAGGGTTAGGGTTAGGGCTTCCCAGGCGGGGCTGCGGCGGCTGAGGGGCGGCGCTGCGGTGGGGGAGGCCGGCCGGAGGGGCTCGGGCGGTGCCGGCGAGGCTGGGCGGAGGCGGCGCAGGGGCCGGAGGCGGCCGGAGCAGCGGCGGGGTTCGGCTCTAGCTGCTGCTGCTGCTCGGCGCTGTCGTCGGGCCGGAGGCAGGCGGAGGAGGAGGAGAAGAGGAGGGGCAGTGGAGGCGACGGCGCTGGGGTGCTGCGGGTCCGGGCGGCGGCGGCTGACGGTGGTGGAGCGAGGTGGCGGCGGAGTGGGGTCTGAGGCGGTGGGGGTCGACGGCCGGGGGGGATATATATATAGGAGAGGGGCGAGGGAGAGGGGGCCGAGAGGGGCGGAGGACGTGGCGGGGCTAGCGGAGGGGGAGGCGGGTCGTGGCGGCCGAAAATCGCGGCGGGCGGCGGAGGAATCGGGGCGGGACGAACGTGGGGGTGAGGGGTGCAGCGGGTCGGGTCTGGCGGGTGCGGGTGTGGCCGACCCGACCCGACCCGATAGGAAACGGGCTGGGCCGGGCTGCTGGGCTTCGGCCCACTGGGCCGGGTCGGGCCCAAAAACAAAATAATAATAATAATAATAATAATAATAATAATAATAATAATAATAATAATAATAATAACCATTAATTAATTAATAATTAGTTTAAATAGTTTTTAGGCATTTAAAAATAGGTCAGAGGCCCAATAAAATCCAAAAAAATTACCTTAAGTCCGGTTTTCTATTTTACACCATAAAATCATATTTTTATTACATTTTAATATTAGTTATTAGCAATTAAAAATCGTACAATCACCACAGCACCTATGTAAATTCCTGAAAATTGCAGAAAAATCCCCAAAAGATTGATTTTAAAAATCTGAAAATTTTAGGGTGTTTACAAAGGCCTATCCCTGCTATCCACGACTTTGTCGGGCTTTGCATCTCTAGCCTGATGGAAGAAGAGTTAGGATGCCCATTTTTTGGTATGAGCCAGATCAGAGGGCTCATTATAGAAGGCGGTGCACGCAAGGTAATGACGCATCAGCTCCTGGTACACTGCCACCACCCGAGGGTTTGTATCCACCAGCTCCCGGTTTGTGGGAACATACTCTTCATAAGGAGTATCTCCCATTGGCAGTCTTGAAATCTCTGTCTTTTCGTGAAGGGCCAATCCCAACTCCCCCAGTAGAGTGGCGAAAGTCCCAGTGAGCGAGATATATCACTCCATCAAAGCCGAAAACAGGTTGGGGTTGAGAGGTAACCCAACACTGGAAGCACTCACAGCCGCGTACAGACCAATGCTCTCCAGCTCAGTCTGAAAATGCATCAGGGCCCACGCAGCTAAACGAGCCCATCGAAGATTTGTAGGGGTAACCCACCCATTGGTCCGAGGATTAACCTTGGGGTATACTCCTCCATGCCCCATGAAGTCATTGCAGAAAGTCGGCAATTGGACTGGTTGGAGCAGTGAAGTATCTTCACTCGGGACACTGCCCGGATATAATCCCTTGAAAGGCATCACAGGGCCTGAAGGGCGGCTCACGAATGATCCTTGGTCGGACCCTTTCTGATAAATTATCTTCCCCGGCTGGCCGTGAAGATTAGGGGTCAGAGTCCACGACATCCTCCTCGGATGTGTAGCATAGAAGAATGCCGAGATAGGGTAATCTCTCAGCATCTTGGACAGGTATATGACTATGCCCCCAACAGTAAAAACCCAGTCTTCCTTCTTGGGCTTCGTCTGGGATTGTTTATCGATCATATCCCCGTAGAGGAAAGCTGGTTTTATATATTTTGCCCCATCTATGTACGTCAGGGGCTCTCCGTTGATCATGCTCAACAGCATTCGCTCTCCTTGAGGCGATATCAGGATTCCCCTTCCTTCAGGATACTGGGGTCCTGAAATAGGAAATATCACATGGGACAAATCCTCCAGATAATTGGAGTGCAGCATCCCAGCATCAGAACCCATCACCTCAGCCAACGGAGATATCTGCAAGTTAACTACAAAGTGCAAGAAAAATACGTCAGTTTTTATACTAGACCTCACAATCTTGCAGCTTATGCCAAGGAGCAACAGTCTGTGCTTTTACGCCAAGACTGTAAAAACTTGAGTTTTTACGCTGGAATCTCATTCCAAGGCATAAAATTCAAGATTGGCAGTATACACAAAAATCTGACAGTCTGTGTTTTACGCCAGACTGCCGAAGCTTGAGTTATTATGCTGGAATTTTCATCCAGAGCGTAACACCCAAAATTTATAGTATACGCCAAATTTTGACAGTCAAAGCTTTTACGCCAGACTGCGAAAATATGGAGTTTTTACGCTGACACATTAGGAATGTGGGCGTAAAAGATAAAACATCTATGTGCATCATCTTCCTCGAAGAGGCTATCAACACAGAAGATGACCTAGCGCGTTCACGTACAACGTGTGCGAAGGGTTTTCTTCGTTCTTGTCATCCCAAAAGCTTTACCTATAACGCCCGGTGCACAGCTTAACGGTGGGACACTTCGTTCCGAGCGAGGTTCGCTCTGCCCGATGGGAGTCGCTCTTGCTTGGGCAGAGGAGCGAGAAGAGGAGGCAGCCTTCTTTCCCTTAGAGGAGGAGATTGGTTTTGGTGCCATTGCTAAAAAATCAGAATGCTCAGAGAAAAAACGAAGGAGAGTACTCAAAGAAACGAAGGTTTTCTTTTGCAAAAGACAGATGAAAAGTTTTTCTCTAAAGGCCTTGGGATATTTATAGAGTTCATACGGACTCCTCGAATCCCTAACCAAATTCGATATTTAATATTCAGTTATGATTGGGGACTACGTCAGCCTATTATTCGGGGAAGACGGACAGTCAGGGAATTCAAAAAGTTTTTCGTGCATAGCAGATTCATTGTTTTACGCCAAGGAGCTTTTTACGCTCGGGAAGCTACAAATCTACGGTTTTACGCTCAGAGGCTATAAGTCTATGGTTTTACGCCCGGATGCTTTTATGCTCGGTAGCTTTTACGCTCGAGGGGCTACAAACCTACGACTTCACGCTCAGAGGCTACAAATCTATGATTTCACGCTCAGAAGCTTTTTTACGCTCAGAGGCGACAAATCCACAACTTCACGCTCGAAAGTTTTCTTTTTATAGGCTATAAATCTACAGTTTTACGCCCGGATGCTCTTATGCTCAGCAGCTTTTACGCTCGAGAGGCTACAAACTTACGATTTTATGCTCATCTACGCTACGGATCTATGATTTTCCCATATCTTAAAATACGCAGGTCAGAGTATGCGGATATCTGAACAAGTCTCAAGACGGCCAATTACAAGGGTTCACGCAGAAGATACTCCTTCTTGGCCTCAAAATATCCCAAGTACCCAAAGTATACAGAGTTCAACATTGAAAATAACTCTTCTTCTTGGGTCGATTGGAAGTTCATCCAAAACCCAGTCAGAATATTTTCTCTACAGTTCAAGATGGCGACTCAGTTTTGACAGCCATTTCTTGCCCTATTTTAAGGAATTTTCGGGAAATCATTCTTGAAGATGATGGTCTGAACAAGAATTCTTCTTATCAGAGAAGTGATAAATTCAGAATTCTACGCAATTCCTCGTTCAAAACAGGATGACAGTTCGGATATTCGACTTAAATGCTAAGCAGTTTTCTATGCGTCCTCAGTTACGCGTAAAAGACGGGACGAGATCAGATATTCTTTTTATCAGAGTCGGCATAAAGTTATTCTGACGTGGCGAAACCACACATATACAGACTTTATCACAGCAAAGAATATGGTAAATCACCATATGCGTAAAAGAAGACGATTTTATTAATCATGATTACATATGAGGGAAATCCAATCTACAAAGGATTTTTCATCTTCATGATTACATGATTACATATGAGGGAAATCCCGTCTACAAAGGGTTTCTCATCCTCATTTAAAGATCACGCCCAGAATCTGTTCTGTCAGGCTCTCGCATTGGTGGAGATCTTTATCCGTCTTCTACAGCAGTTTATCGACTTTCACAGTCGATGAACAAGAAAATGATTAATGGCGGGAGGATACAAAACTGGGCTTGTCTAAATTATTCAAGAGCCCATCCTCCATACGCCATGACAGATTGAGTTGAGGTATTAGACCCAACTCAATACTGGAAGACAGGGCTAGTTTGTCTGCCCTCGTCCACCAACGGCAGGAGAAAATACAACTTGCAAGCTGTGTGGTCTAATGTGACCCTTCCTCTCTTCTGGACGAATCGCCATATGAAGTTGCTGATTATCCCGAGCAAAGGAAGCTATGATATCCTTCCATGATCCATCGTTGCAGAGGATATTTGCTCGAAAATGCCTTCTTTTTCGGCTCCTTACATGCTGGAAGAACATGACCTTCTTCTTCCTCAAGACGACCCGATGAACTCCGGCAATCATCTCTGTGGGGTGAAAGAAATATGGGAAGAACAGGTTAACTTATCAGCCTTTTTATAGGCAAAAAAAAACACACCGAATCCCAACAAATCCCCAAAAATCTGTCAAGAAATCAGCCTCGAGGAACGAGTCAGACTTGACCGTTTCATGCTTCATTCAAAGTGTTTCAAATTACGAGGAATTTGAAAACTTTGAAGGGGGTCTTGTAGAAGCATGAAAAATACGCTGTAGAGTTATACGCAGTACTTCAGTGATAGGCGGCATAAAATATGACTTCAGAGCCATCGGCGTACAACAGGGCTTCATCGCTAGTACAGCGTAAAATATAAGTTCCAGGACAATCCGCATAATGCAGTATTTCCAGGCTGCTTCGGCGTAAAAAGGTTGTTACATCGCCACTTTGACGTAAAACCTACTTGCTTTTAATGCGGTGGGAAGTTGTACGGGGAATGTTTCGTATTCCTCGAATGAACCTGTCAGATCATACAGTGAACCTGACTCCTGACAACGAGTACTGCACAACTATCCAGACGACGGCTGCAATGATGGTGTGGCACAGAGACCCAAACCGTCGTTTAGTAATATTTCCCTAATACAAAGTGCTTTTACACATACAAGGGAATACGCTGCCTAGTTTTATACAGACAGTGTAAGTTTTTACGCTCAGCAGAAGACAAAACAAACTGCCACGTCAAAAGCTGCTCTTCGTACAGAGCTCGAGGCACGTCTCTGCATTTAATGCTCAGAAAGGGGCAGATCTCTGCATTTAATGCACGAGATTTGGTTCTATTTTCAAATACTGGGTGAGCCATAATTACGGCTAATACTTCCATGTCACCACCTCTGCATATTACGCCATCAGGCTATTTTCAGCTATAGGAGCACGTTGTACGCTATCTCCTTGAAATATGCCACCGGGCTATTTTTAGCTATAAGGAGTACGTCGTATGCTATCTTCCCGGAATATGCCAACTCAGGCTATATTTGTATTTGTGTGTGATAAGGCTACTTGGTCCAGAATATGCTCAAGACCTCAGTCAAGGAAGGAGGATCAGCTATCTTTTACGCTAGCTACCTATCCATGCAGCATCAGGCTTCTACGCCTACAAGACTTCTACGCCTATTTGGCTTCTATGCCGACTTGACAACCACTTGGCTTCTACGCCAACCTAATAACTATTTGGTTTCTATGCCATGGTGACAGTTATTGGCTTCTACGCCAACCTTTCTTACACAAGGAGCAGTTACCTACATGGCTTGCAGGCCGTGATCTTCGCTGCAGTTATATGTATTTTCTTATCATGGGACACGCGTCACACGCATATTCAGAAGATCATCTATACGTGGGTGGCAGTTATTATAACCGCCGCGTAAAAAGTGCCATACTCTCCACTGTTCGGCTTCTACGCCGACTGGACGGTTACTGTCACTAAAACCCTATAAATAGAGACCCCTATTGACAGAGGTCCGAGGTCAAAAATTTGGAGAATAGAAGTCAGAGGGTCGAAGCACAGACAGAGAGCAGTGATCGACGATTTTGGCATCGAGCATCCACCCCTTCTTGCTATCCTCGAAGCTTCTCCGTCTTCTACAGCACTTCTTCATCATCGTGTGGTCCAAGGGACAAAGTAATCGACTGTAGATCAGACTCCTATAGCAATATTCACCCAGATTAAATTTTGTACTCGATATCCTCGCATAGGATTAATAGTACTTCTTGTTTGTAAACCTAAGAAAGGGTTTCGTATAAATCTAGTTTTATTTCTTCCGTTTATTATCAAACAGATCCTACTTGCAACTTTCCTTTGACTGGCTTCTGCCTTCAGTTCAGAGAAAGTTTGAAGCTTCTTCTACAGTATTTCTTCATCATCGTATGGTCCAAGGAACAAAGTGATCGACTGCAGATCAGACTTCCATAACAATATTTCCCCAGAATTATTTTATTGTACTTAACATTCTCGTATAAGATTATTTCTACTTTTCTCTTTTCTCGTTTGTAAGCAAAAGTTTCATACAAACCTTTGTTTATCCAAACAACTTCCACTTCTTGATAATATTTTTAAACCCCCTGATTTTTCAGAAATTTTAAAAAATTAATTTTCATAATTTTCAGGAATTTTTTGTAATTTTTTAACAAATTAAAAATTAAATATTTAGAATTAAATAATTTTAAACAATTTTAAACAATATTAACATATTATAAAAATAATATTTTTGGGTGTAAAATAAAATATTAGATATAGGATAATTTTTCTGGAATTTATTGGATCCAGGAAACATTTTTAAAGACCTAAAAATTAATTATTTATTAAACCAAAATAAACCCTAAATAAATTCAATTTATTTCTGACCCATACCAACCCGAACCGGACCCAACCCTGTCTAGCTAAACCGGGCCCAAACTCGGCGGGTCGGATCGGGTCTGAACCCGACCCGAAACCCGACCCGTTAATCCTAACCCTAACCCCCAATTTCCTCGACCCGGCCGCTTCACCTCGTCCGTAACCGCCGGTTGCCCCGCTCCCCGCGCCTCTTGGCCTCCCCGCAACCGCCGGCGACCCCTCGGTTCGCCTCCGCTCGTAACCGTCCCGGCCGTCGCTTCTCCTTCCTCTCCTCCTATAAATACCGCGCTGCCTTGCCGTCGTCCCCGACCTCTCCCCAGCGCCTCTCTCCACCGGCCACCTCCCGCAGCTCCATCCTCCGCCTTCAGCTCCAGCCCCCGCTCCGCCGAGCACCCCCTAGCGCCGACGATGCCTCCGCTTCGACCTCGCCGGCAGCAGCAGCAGAACCTCATCGCCTCCAGCTTCGGCAGCCACGGTCGACGACGCCGCCACGAAGAACCCGGCGAGCAGCCGCCAGTGCCGCCACCAGCCCCCGCCATCTCCGACGACGAGAACCCTAACCCTAGCCACCATGTCGCAGATCGCAATTTTAGTCCTTTTCGGAGCCCTATTCAGGTAGTCATTTCTCTCTCCTCGCTGCCCCATTTTCCGTTCCGTCTGTTGTGACGCGAACCCTGCGTGACCCTCTCGATACCCGTACAATTTGCTCGGTTTGTCGCGTCATGTGGCGATCGCGAACTGCGATCCAAAATCAAAAAAATATTTGCCCCATTTTTCCCCGGAATTGAGTGCGCCCCACTAAACGAGACTACTTGATCGTTTGCGGACTTCATCGAAAGGTGCGCGCCGTTGATACGGACGTGTAGGATATCACGGAAGTTGATTTGGATGTGCGTGCACATCGGAATCAACGCGTATCCGTCAACAACATCCCGTATCAGCCCTGTTCTGGAACTCATGTAACTTCGTGTCCGCACATTGTATCGAAACAAAACTTGTGCCATCGGACTCGTAGCAATACGCTGGTCCTGTGACCCAAGTTTGGTTTGATTCTGAGAACGTTGACAAAATTGCGTAACGTGGGCCCTGCGACTCCACTTGATGGGCAATTTTGTGATCGGCTCATCGAAATCCAGTTTTGGATATTCCATTGGGTTCGTATCATCGTTCTGGACTTGTGAACACTAAGTTTGACGAATTTGGAGAATATGATCTCTGACACATTTTTGGGTGCAAAGCGGGACACATGTGGACCCCGCTTTGACTAAAAAACTGTCACTTTTGCCCCTGTGTCCACATTGGACTCAAGGATAGGCATTTCTAGATATTTGATGTCTTCTGAATCTGATGGTGATGTCTATTTCAGCAACCGGAGGACTACCTGCAAATTCCACTGATACCAGAGCAGCAGTTGGAGTCAGAACCCCAGGCAAGTGTACCTTGCCAAAACTTGCAGTACCTGCTTTATATTATTATCTTGATTTAATCATATATTGTATATGCTCAACCTAAGACCGTGTGACAATACTTAGCGTCTGAATAACATTCGGGTGTCAACATTGTACGCAGAGTTGTGTAACGTCACATAGACATGGATATCGAGACCCTATACTTTCTCGTGCTTGCCTTATCAAGTACGACATACCCCAGGACACCTGACACTATTCATGAGACAGAATATTCCTGAGATATTCATGGTGACTCTGTATAGGTTACATGATTCATGACATAGATAT
Source organism: Iris macrosiphon (assembly GCA_036927795.1). Taxonomy (NCBI): domain Eukaryota; kingdom Viridiplantae; phylum Streptophyta; class Magnoliopsida; order Asparagales; family Iridaceae; genus Iris; species Iris macrosiphon. Next base: position 180,259,478 of record JAYESA010000009.1, read on the forward strand.
TGCATGCTTAGATCTCATTATGACTTGCTGCATTAGATATGATCTTGCGTGTCATGGACATGAGACGTGTGATTACATTGGGTGGGAAGAGACACACATGCTACAGGCTAATTTATATATATATATTTATTGTGAGGCCTCAGACTCTACATCAGAGCTAGGCACTCTACTAGCGATATCTCTGCTACCGGCTCCCCGACACCGAGCTTGTAGTGGTCTCAGCCTGAGTTTTAGTGATGCTCTCATCTTGCATTTCACTTTGCTGGTTACATAATTTACCCTATTGTTTTATTTACTATTGCACTGCATTATTTTTGGCATGAGTTATTCTTGTACCTTGCTATGTCCCCTGAGGACCTGGATCCGGATTATGTCCCCAGGAATAGTAGAGGAGATCTATCCCGAGGTAAACGGGACAGGAGCAGAAGCAGGAACATGTGCATACATTGGAGCAGTACCAGGAACCGAGGACGAGGTGATTGTCGAGGATTTCTTCTGAGTATATGCTTCTTCTATACTCAGTTTTGATGCTATTAAAATTCTTGTTTAATGAACAGTTGTATCAGACTTGTTATCGGGTTGTTTCCCGATTTATTTACTTGTGACTTGATGATGATTATATTTCACTTTGTTGATATTGATGTATTCATTTCTGTGGATGAGATTAGTAGACCTTTATTATTGTACTACAGCTTAAGTACATCCTGATGGGTCCATTAAATTGGGTTTGTCCATCAGTGTGTGATGCTGGCCATTACCACGTGGCTAGTCCCTCGATATTTTGGGACTGAGGCGTGACATAGTTTTTGTGGTGGCCCATGCAGGTCAACGACTAAATTGCTTCGGTTTCAACTTAGGGACCGAGCAAGCCTGCAACAAGGATAGGATAAGTTATAGGATCTCATCTACTTGATTTAATCGTTCTTGATCTCTATATCGGATTCAAAATTAAATTCTTGACTTGCATCCTGCCTTGATTCCTCTGTGCACCTCTTATTGTTTATTTTGGATGCAGAGTAGTGGATCCACCGCAAGGACGCGGACAAGCTTTTGCGACGACCTTGGAGGACGCACAGACTCGTGGATTAGCTAATGCGTGTAAGTTTTCCATAGTTATCTATTCTAGTATTGCTTTAGCTCGTGCCTATTGGTTCGTGACCTTAGTCTTAACCTGGTAGTTTTGAACTTGCTAATAATTGATAACCTAGTATGTTTTTATAAGTGATAACCTAGTTTTTCTAAACTGTAGTTTTCTTGCTTTAACTAGATTTTTTTCACTCTGAAAATTGCATAACTTCCATTGCTTAGGGAAATGAAGTTTTTCCCTATGTGTTTTGCTTAAACCCTCATCCTTGATTCTCCTTGATCATAAATCTTGATAGTGATGTGCTTTGAACAATGCTTGCAACCGTGTCATCTCTGTTGACCGGTTATTCTTTGATTGCGAGGACGCAATCCTCTTAAGAGGGGTAGATTGTAAACCCCCTGATTTTTCAGAAATTTAAAAAAATCAATTTTCACATTTTCTGTAATTTTTTTTAATTTTTTACTAATTAAAAATCAAGATATTTGGAATTAAATAATTTTAAATAATTTTAAACAATATTAAAATATTATAAAAATAATATTTTTGGGTGTAAAATAAAATATTATACATAGAATAATTTTTCTGGAATTTATTGGACCCTGAAATATTTTTAAAGACCTAAAAACTAATTATTTATTAAACCAAAATAAACCCTAAATAAACTCGGTTTATTTCTGACCCAGACCAACCTGAACCGGACCCGACCCTGTCTAGCTGAACCGGGCCCAAACTCTGCGGGTCGGATCGGGTCTAAACCCGACCCGAAACATGACCCGTTAACCCTAACCCTAACCCCCAATTTCCCTAACCCGGCTGCTTCACCTCCGCCCGTAACCACCGGCTGCCCCGCTCCCCGTGCCGCTTGGCCTCCCCGCAACCGTCGGTGACCCTGCGGTTCGCCTCCGCTCGTAACCGTCCCGGTCGTCGCTTCTCCTCCTATAAATACCCCGCTGCCTCGCCGTCGTCCCCGGCCTCTCCCCAGCGCCTCTCTCCACCGGCCACCTCCTGCAGCTAAATCCTCCGCCTTCAGCTCCAGCCCCCGCTCCGTCGAGCTCCCCAGCGCCGACGACGCCTCCGCCTCGACCTCGCCGACAGCAGCAGCAGCAGAACCTCACCGTCCCCAGCTTCGGCTGCCACGGTCGACGACGACGCCACGAAGACCCCGACGAGCAGCCGCCAACGCCGCCACTAGCCCCGGCCATCTCCGACGACGAGAACCCTAACCCTAGTCACCGTGTCGCGGATCACAATTTCAGCCATTTTTGGAGCTCTGTTCAGGTAGTCGTTTCTCTCTCCTCGCTGCCCCATTTCCTGTTCCGTTTGCTGTGACGCGAACCCTGCGTGACCCTCTTGATACCGTATAATTTGCTCGGTGTGTCGGGTCCTGTGGCGATCGTGAACTACGATCCAAAATCAGGAAAATATTTGCCATATTTTTTTCCGGAACTGAGTGCGCCCCGCCAAACGGGACGACTTGGTCGTGTGTGAACTTCACCGAAAGGTGCGCACCGTTGATACGGAAGTGTGAGATTTTGCGAAAGTTGATTTGGATGTGCGTGCACACCGGAATCAACGCGTATCCGTCAACAACACCCCGTATCGGCCCTGTTCTGGAACTCGTTGTAACTTCGTGTCCGTACGTCGTATCGAAACGAAACTTATACCATCGGACTCGTAGCAATACGCTGGTCCTGTGACCCAAGTTTGGTTTGATTATGAGAACGTTGACAAAATTGCGTATCGTGTGCCTCGCGGCTCCACTTGACGGGCGATTTTGTGATCGGTTCATCGAAATCTAGTTTTGGACATTCCGTTGGGTTCATATCGTCGTTCTGGACCTGTGGATACTAAGTTTGATGAATTTGGAGAATATTGTCTCTGACACATTTTTTGGTGCGAAGCGAGCACATATGGACCCCGCTTTGACCAGAAAACTGTCACTTTTGTCCCTGTGTCCAAATTGGACTCAAGGACAGGCATTTCTAGCTATTTGATGTCTTCTGAATCTGATGGTGATGTCTATTTCAGCAAACGGAGGACTACCTGCAAATTCTACTGATACCAGAGCAGCAGTTGGAGTCAGAACCCCAAGCAAGTGTACCTTGCCAAAACTTGCAGTACCTGCTTTATATTGTTGTCTTAATTTATTCATATGTTGTATATGCTCAACCTAGGACCGTGTGACAATACTTAGCGTCCGAATAATATTCGGGTGTCAATATTGTACGCAGAGTTGTGTAACGTCACATAGACATGGATATTGAGACCCTATACTTTCTCGTGCTTGCCTTATCAAGTAGGACATACCCCAGGACACCTGACACTATTCATGAGACAGAATATTCCTGAGATATTGATTCCGTATAGGTTACGTGATTCCTGACATAGATATTGCATGCTTAGATCTCATTATGACTTGCTGCATTAGATATGATCTTGCGTGTCATGGACATGAGACGTGTGATTACATTGGGTGGGGAGAGACACACATGCTACAGGATGATTTATATATATATATATATTTATTTATTTATTTATTGTGAGGCCTCATACTCTACATCAGAGCTAGGCACTCTACTAGCAATATCTCTGCTACCAGCTCCCCGACACCGAGCTTGTAGTGGTCTCAGCCTGAGTTTTAGTGATGCTCTCATCTTGCATTTCACTTTGCTGGTTACATAGTTTATTTTATTGTTTCATTTACTATTGCACTGCATTATTTTTGGCATGAGTTATTCTTGTACCTTGCTATGTCCCCTGAGGACCTGGATCCGGTTTATGTCCCTAGGAATAGCAGAGGAGATCTATCACGAGGTAAATGGGACAGGAGCAGAAGCAGGAACAGGTGCATACATTGGAGCAGTACCAGGAACCGAGGACGAGGTGATTGTCGAGGATTTCTCCTGAGTATATGCTTCTTCTATACTCAGTCTTTGATGCTATTAAAATTCTTATTTAATGAACAGTTGTATCAGACTTGTTATGGGGTTGTTTTCCAATTTATTTACTTGTGACTTGATGATGATTATATTTCACTTTGTTGATATTGATGTATTCATTTCTGTGGATGAGATTAGTAGACCTTTATTGTTGTACTACAGTTTAAGTACGTCCTGATGGGTCCATTAAATTGGATTTGCCCATCAGTGTATGCTGCTGGCCATTGCCACGTGGCTAGCCCTCGATATTTTGGGACTGGGGAGTGACATATTTTAAGTTGCAATATCTCACACACGGACACTTAATTTTGGTACCGTCGATGTACTGAGGGAACGTCTTGGCGAACTGCAGGAACTATTGTACACCCTCAATGAATTCATCCCGCATATCGCACATGTCATCAGGATGACGGTTGTACATCCACGAACAATGACGCAGATAGTAATTCATATCCATTTCTAGATACTTCTGCAAAAAATGAATAGACATCAAGTATATACTCATCGTTAAATACAGTACATGCACTAATACTCCTAGTCCTAGCATATATACTCATCGTTAAATACAGTACTGCACTTACTTGCCACCTGGTACTGCTGTTCTTGAGTGTGTATCAACTGATACCACTCATAACAGACCCCCACCCAGTCTGATACTCTGTATCAGTTCTTTACTGATACATCTAGCTCACAACATAACTCCCTATATGTTGGACAACTTACAATCTTCCAGTTCTCCATACTGTTGCTACTGCAATTTCTTACCTGCTCGAGTCCCCTCTCTCACCTTCAACCACTGCTATTACCTTAACCAACATTGTGCACTGTGCACTACTATCCAACCCGATATTCCCTCCTGCACCTTGCTGCTCACATACTTCCTTTCTTGTGACAATTTAACACAGCACACAGACACCCACACCCACCACATGGACTGAACTCACATGCCCATGGCTAAATTCCAACGACCACTAGAACAGTTCACACTCCTTACCATGACTACTAGAACACAGCATACTCGATTTTATAACACAGTCCAATCACCACTTTACCATAGTGCTCATGCACTTGTCTGGCACTCCTACACCCACATTCACACACACATCAAATGCACCTATGTATACACATGTACAACTGAGCAAATTTCCTTCGTCAATATAGGTATCTCACACACACACAATACCAAAGTCAATCTATCAAACACCTTTAGTGCTACACTATACACACAGTGTGTATGTCGTGTCTGTGTCATTCGTGTGTGTCATGTCTGTGTCAGTGTCTGTCATGTGTGTGTCGTGTCTGTGTCAATGTCATGCCGTGTCCAGAGAGAGAGAGAGAGAGAGTTAGGATTAGGGTTAGTGTCATGCCGTGTCTGTCACGTGTGTGTGTGTGTCGTGTCTGTGTTAGCATCATGCCGTATCCTGTGAGAGAGAGAGAGAGAGAGTTAGGGTTTACCTAGAGGAGGAGGAGGAGGATAAGGAGGGGGACGCCGGAGGGGGACGCTGTGGAGGACGTCGTGCAGTTCGCCGGAGGTGGGGGGGAAGAGGGGGGTTTTAAAAAATTGGGGGTGAAGGAAGATTTTGACAGAAGGGGGGAATCGAAACCTATATTAAAATTTTAGCGACGTTTAGCGACGCCAACTTATAACGTCACTAATAAAAATATTTTGCGACGTTATAGACGTCGCTAAAAATGTCGCTAAATATCTAAAAGATTAGTGTCGCTAAATATCGCTAAATCATAAAATTCAGCAGCGACGTTTAGCGACCTTAAATAAACTTATAGTGACTATTCTTTTAAAATACAGAATTACAGTCGCTAAACGTCGCTATATGTCGCAAAACATCGACTTATAGTGACGTTAGTCTTTGGAGTCGTTGAAATCTTTAATATTAGTGACGTTCTACTTTGACGTCGCTAAAAACGTCGCTAATCCCACAATTTTTAGTAGTGGGATGCCAAAGAATTGAGGAGGAAAGGAAAGTTGTCACGACCCGCACCCGAAAAATCGGGCATGAGTCGTGGGTACGTCCAGCCTACGCCGCAGCATCGGCGGTAGAACGCTGTTTAGGTCAACTATCTAGATAATAATCTCACACAAAAATCGGGCATGACCTCTCCGAAAGGAGGGCAACCACACAAACAATATATCAACCTGCCAAGATCTCAACTCCAAACGGAGGAGCAATATCAAAAGATAATCTCAAGTACTCAATCACGAATCTAAGCACGATAGATAACAAGGAAGACTAACAACTATAAAGTCTAACCACCAACTACTACTACAACAACCACAACATCAATAATAATAATAATACAACAATACATCATCCAAAATAATATACAAACAAGGTCTCAATCCAAAACCGGAGACAAATCCGGTGCTAAAAGCTAATAAAAACAACAACAAGATCCTAGTGATCCCGGCTACCAACCCGAAAATCACCTCTAAACTAGAGGGTCCCTGTCTGCACCATCGACAGGCTCAGGTCCATAAAACGTCGGACACCAATCCTCCGGATACTCTGAAAAATATGTCCAGTCAGGACTGGAGCAAGTACATCTCTAACAGCAGTTCCATTTAAATGATAAAAACTATAAAACAGTTATAGCAAGTAGCAAGAAGAAAGAAGTAAGTATGAAACAGGAAATAAACATGTATCACTGGTGCATAAAGGTAAAGATGCATGGGTATCAGAGCAAGATAGTAATAACTGCAATATACAGGAAATCTAAGCTAAGATCAAGTCCGTGCACATGAACGTGTAGTGAGTCCAGCATGAAAAACATGTAGTGAGTCAAGTCCAGAAACATGTAAGTGAGACCAACAAGAATGCATGAGAGTCCAGACTATAAAGAATGAACTCGGTGTCTTTGAAATACTTGTTTCGACATGTAAACGGCTAGGGGTAAGTACGGCTCACCGCGCACTGGGTGCGCGGCTGCTATCATTCCAGATTAGACCAGAGGGAGTGATTCCTGATGATGCCAGATAGGAATGTTTACATGTCTACTCGAGTATTTCCCCGCCCCGACTAATACAAGTGGATCCAAGACCCGACACGCAAATCAAGATGAGTCCAGCCTATACATGAATGATGCCTGTAGTGATGCCTGTAGGTGATGCCAGTAGTGATTCCAGAATAGAGGCCAGAAACATGAAATGTACGTGTCGCAAGTAAATGAATCCAGAAATATCAATCAGTGTCTCGTGTTGTGCCAGAATAATCATATGATACTATACTAGAAGCTGAATCATAATAATCATCAGATAATGAAAACTATCAGAGAATGTACTCGCCTGACGTCCTGAGCAACTGGCGATCCGAACTGGTGTCGCAAGGACCTAATGCGAAAAGCAAGGTTAAACAGGGTTCTAATGAGTTAAACAGATATAAAATAACTAAAAATAGGCTTCTAGGGTCGTTCTAGGTCAAACGGGTCAAACCGGTAAAATCTGGGTCAAAAAGTCAACTCTAGGTCCAAAAAGTCAACTCTGGGTCAAAACTAGGTCAAAAGTTGACTTTGGCGGTCAACCGAGTCAACTACGGTCAAGTCTGGGTCAAACTAGGGTGCTCCTGAAATTCTAGGTCAAACCGAGATCATTAAGCTAGAAAACTCACAAACTCGCCTCCTTGAGATACCGGGATACCCTCGGTATCCGATACCTCAACCTACGCTACGCACCCCGCCTAAACCCGCTAAAACCTATGCTAGCACGCGTAAATATATACACATAAGCATATAAAATTCACTCCAAGACAAATCCTAGGCTATTGCTCAAAAACCCCGCTCGAAACCCAATACCTTGGTTATCTCAAGGTATTGAGATACCTCGGTATCTCAAGGTATTGAGGTTTCGCTCTAAAACCCCTCTAACTAGCTATCTAGCTATTGAATATATACCTAGTTATTAATCTAGGCTAGATAATATATATATCTACTATATTTATATATATCTAAGTATGTATATACCTATGTATATAGATATCCACACACATTTACCCGATTACCCATATACCTTACCCTACGCATAAATATATATACTAACTATAATATATATCTAGCTCTAGGTATATATATATATCTATGCATATAGATATAGGTATCTACCATATCTACCTATCTATCTATCCATAGATATCTATCTATCTATGTATTTAATCTATTTAACTATCTACGTATCTATCTAGCTACCTATTTATTTAATATCTATCTATTCACCTATCTAACTATCTATCTATTAATCTACCTATCTATCTAGTTATCAATATATCTAGCTATCTAGCTATTTACCTATCTATCTATTACCTATCTATTTATCTTACATAACTATCTATAAACTTATCTATCACTATCTCTATAACAATCTATCTATATAACTAACTATCTAACTATTAATCTATCTATATAGATATATAGATCTATATAACTCACTCTAAGCTACCTCCTACTACCCGCTGCTTGCTGCTGCTACTAGCGCTGCGCTGCTGCTCTTGCATTGCTGCTGCGGCTGCTGCATCTCATAAACTGCTGCTGCTGGCTGCTCCTACATGGAGCTGCTGCTGCTGCTCTCCTAGCAGCAAGCTGCTGCTGCAGCTACTGTTCATTCTGCTGCTGCTGCAGCTGGTTCCCTGCTGCTGCAGTAGGTAGCAGCAGCTGCTGCCTCCCCCGCTGCGCTGCTCTGGCCACCCCCCCCTCGCTGCCTATACACCACACACCTACATATATATATATATATCACTATCTATATATATATATACATACATATATAACTATATATATAACTACTAGATAGATATATATATACACACTCTAAACACTCTCTAACACACACACCTACACTCTCACAAACACACTAATACACACACTCACACACTAATATACATAGCTATATATATATATATAAACACCTATATTAATATATATATACACACATACAATTATATATATATACATATCACTACACACACACACTCTAAGATATATATATATACACATCTATATATATACATATACACACAAGCACACTTATACATATACATATATATATATATACATAGACATATACACACACAAGCACATAGATATAAATACACACATATATATATAAATATATATACATAAATACACATACATATAAATATATACATATATATATATAGACACACTTATAAATATATATATAAAGACACAAACACACCTACACAACACTACACACAACAACACACGACAACGCGCCCCACTCACGCCCAACGACCCCGACACTCACCAATACCCTAAAATATATAAAATATAACTCGAAACCTCTAGCACACACTCCCCGATACTAACCCAACGCGCGTACAAGCCCGAAACGAGGAAACCAAGTCGAAATGGCCGTTCGGTCATTTCGACGAACACGTGGCGCGCGGCTCGGAAAACCTCCTGAAACGCACACCAAACGAACTCAAAATCGGCCCAAAATTTACCCACGCGCTCTACACGATGCCTAGATCCTAGAAAATGCGCTCCCGCATCGATTCTAGGCCCGTGGCGGAAACGCACACGCACTTAGAATCGGCGACGACGAAAAGCCCCAATTTCGCCCGAAACGCCCGTTTCTCCGCGACACGGCTTCCCGTGTCCGAACGGAGACACGCACTCACCCTCTAGACACCCGACAACGTCTACCTAGGTCCATCTAACCTAGGGCATCACCCAAAATTGGGCCAAATTCGAATTTCACCCGAAATTGACACAAAACCTAATGTTAAAGTCTCTAAACACTACCCAACTAGTTCCAACTTCCTCCCACGGGTAGCCTACGGGTCTAGGAAGGTTCTAAAATATTAATTACACTATAAAAGAGTAATTACAAGGGGAAATTTAGGGTTTACCTCTTGGGAGTTGGAATCCCAAGCCAAAATCTCCAAATCTCTCCAAATCCTCCAATCCAAGCTTCCAAGCCTCAAATCCAAGCTCCAACACCAAATCTAGGCTCTACCTGTCACGCCCCGAGGCGTCCCCCGAGTCGTGACCGCCGTGCGGGCCTGGAGTTGCGCCCGCACAAGGCTTTTTAATGATTTGCATAGCAAGCACATATTCAGAGTACGCAGATAAATTAAAACACAGATTTGAAACATAGAAAAGTTCTCTTTATTGATAATGAACATCTATTACAAACTCTTGAACGAGTCAGCTAATATGCCGAACGGCTTACAAAAGGGTTGACTCAAAATGAGATAGCAGTCCTGTACATTACATCCTTTTATAAACTCAAACGATAAAGACCTCCAGGCTGGAGGATCACTTTGCCACGGAGCTGCATTTTGTGTATGAAGAGTTGCAGGCTCCTGACTCCAAAATGCTTCGGGGGCGCGGTGAAGATGCGCCAACAGTTGGACTGGATCGGGTAGACGACTTCGGCTCCTCGCTCGGTTCACCTTGGTGCGGAGAACCTGTTTCAACGAGGGTCAGCATATCGAAACATGCTGGTGAAGGCGAGCTAGCCTGACTATACCAATCAACACGTTGTTTAGTAAAGCATGCATATTTGGTTGGTTTCTATCTTGCCTTAGTTCATTTACAGTTAAGCAGCATATTGAATTTACTGAAATGAACGTGCCACCGTTCGGTGGATTTTACCTGACTGTCTGAATTACCTGCACAATACTTACCATGCCTTCCTGAAACGAAGACACAAGTTAGTATGCAACAGGTTTAAATATACATAGGATCACTGGCTTCGATGCCACGAAGGGACGGGTTATAGTCTCAAGGCAAAGTGACGTGCAACGCGGGTGGCGAGCCCCGCTGCATAACACTTGCCGGGTAACATACGACTATACATACGTTCCGTCCGGATCGGATCGATCCCGGTGCCCCGGTGACCGTCCGCGGAACTCATAACATACCTTGTGCACAAGTCGTCCGTGATCGAGAATACTCATAGAATTTGTTCCATAGCATAACAGTTTTGCATAGTCATCCTGACAGTTTATTTCATAACAAGCATACATTTCCATACTTAGCACGATTCATAAAACAGTTATAGACGAACTAGCATACAGGATGATAACCGTTCATGAGTTTGGTTGACAAGCATAATAACCAAGTTATTCTCTTTTATCTTGGTTTCTTTTATTATTACTTGGTATCGTTTGATCGGGGCGAAGGAGTGAAGCTGGAAGCAGAGCTAGCTAATCGGGTTGGTAGCCACTCACTTAGATTTTGGAAAGAAGAAGGAAAGAGGCGCTTCACGACTCCGCTCGCAAGCCGCCTACTGCTCGTTCACCTGCATACGAACAGCTCGATTAATACTTCTTCCTCTCTTTCCAATCTCGGAATTGAAGTGCAGTTCAATGAACGAAAACAATGAAAATCATCGAAACCATTCAAGGAAAACAAGCAAATCCCAAAACCAACTCAAAGCACGAAAGCAACAAGCGACATCGAAAACTGAGGCAATAAAAGATAGCAGCGGAGAGGTCCCTCCTGACTCTGCCGCTAAGCCGATCCTTGGGGCGCAGTCCACTGAATATGGGAATCGATTCCGAAGAAACAAATCCATAACGAGGACGAGTTCTTAATTCAATCTATCCCGATCGAACGATACCGTCTTATGTTTCTTAGCCGCGCTCTCCGCACCGGGAGAACGGGGTGCTACATCCTACCCAACCAATTGGAAGTTTCGTCCCGAAACTTAAGAATAGAACCAACCGTTAGGGGTTATTGGGTTGAGGCAGGAGCTTAGAGGGGAGTGGACAATCCCGAGCTACGTGGCCTTGCCCGCCACAGTTGAAGCATAGCCCCTTTCTGCTGTAACATCTATCAGTAGTGTGCCCACGTCTTCTACAAAAATCACAGTATGGTCTCTGGTTCCCTTTGTGGCAACCACCGTCGTTATGTCGTTTTGCAGTATTGTTTCCTCCATCGTCGCTTTGGCGTTTGTGACTGGATGTATGCACAGCGCCGACAGAAACGTGAGGATATTGTGGTTCGAGAGATAGGGCGTGATTCATGACTTCACGCATTGTCCGATACTGAGGAACGGCTACGTGCGAATGGATGGCAGGACGGAGACCACCTTCAAACCTTCTAGCTCGACTCGCTGCATCAGGTAAATAGGCCCTAGCGAATTTGGAGAGTCGGTTGAATTCGGCGGAATACTCTTTAACTGTCATCCTGCCTTGCCTCAGTTGCACGAAGTCATTTTCCATCTTACGTTGCACTGGAGGGGGTATATACTCCTCTTCAAACGCGGCACGAAAGGTCGTCCACGAGATCGCCTCCTCTCCGTGATCAAGTTGGAGAGATCGTCGATGCACGTCCCACCAATCGTGTGCGTTGAGGCGGAGCTGCAGTTGCGCGCAGGCGACGCGCCTATCTTCGGGGACCTCTAGCAGAGTGAAGTGATCTTCAAGTTCTGCTAGCCAATCTAGAGCTACCACTGCGTCCTCAGTCCCGTCGAACGGGGTGTTGCAAACTTTCTTGAAGTGTCCCAAGTTGAAGGCAGTCACGTCCCTCGGCCTTGGAATCTGAGGCGTCTCCACTTCAAGCACGGGCTGTTCCACCGGAGTCGTTGCTGTTGTTGCGGCAGAATAGTTGGCAGCCAAAGTCTGAACGATCTGATGCAGGGTATCGACCTGCTTCTGTTGGACTGAGAATCGGGTCTCTAGATTACTCTCGAGCTTAGCTTGGCGAGCATCGTCTCGTTGTCGTTGCGATTCTAACATTTGCATTACCCGCTCAAGCGGGTCGACTTGAGACATGCCTCTTTGGCTTCGAGAGCTTCCCGAATTGCCCGAACTGCTCTCTTGTGTTTCGATCGGTGGTTGCGCTGCAGATTGCGCTGGATCAATTCCTTCAAAAGAAGGTAAATTACATTAGGATCATAATGTATTATGGACTTATTGCCTGAACGTATCTCATTTTGGCCTAGCAAGTTCAAGAGTTCGCACAGGAATTTGATCGTTAAAGGAACTTTTCCAGCACGAAGTCTAAGGAACTTTGAATCTGTGCTCTGATACCACTATGTCACGCCCCGAGGCGTCCCCCGAGTCGTGACCGCCGTGCGGGCCTGGAGTTGCGCCCGCACAAGGCTTTTTAATGATTTGCATAGCAAGCACATATTCAGAGTACGCAGATAAATTGAAACACAGATTTGAAACATAGAAAAGTTCTCTTTATTGATAATGAACATCTATTACAAACTCTTGAACGAGTCAGCTAATATGCCGAACGGCTTACAAAAGGGTTGACTCAAAATGAGATAGCAGTCCTGTACATTACATCCTTTTATAAACTCAAACGATAAAGACCTCCAGGCTGGAGGATCGCTTTGCCACGGAGCTGCATTTTGTGTATGAAGAGTTGCAGGCTCCTGACTCCAAAATGCTTCGGGGGCGCGGTGAAGATGCGCCAACAGTTGGACTGGATCGGGTAGACGACTTCGGCTCCTCGCTCGGTTCGCCTTGGTGCGGAGAACCTGTTTCAACGAGGGTCAGCATATCGAAACATGCTGGTGAAGGCGAGCTAGCCTGACTATACCAATCAACACGTTGTTTAGTGAAGCATGCATATTTGGTTGGTTTCTATCTTGCCTTAGTTCATTTACAGTTAAGCAGCATATTGAATTTACTGAAATGAACGTGCCACCGTTCGGTGGATTTTACCTGACTGTCTGAATTACCTGCACAATACTTACCATGCCTTCCTGAAACGAAGACACAAGTTAGTATGCAACAGGTTTAAATATACATAGGATCACTGGCTTCGATGCCACGAAGGGACGGGTTATAGTCTCAAGGCAAAGTGACGTGCAACGCGGGTGGCGAGCCCCGCTGCATAACACTTGCCGGGTAACATACGACTATACATACGTTCCGTCCGGATCGGATCGATCCCGGTGCCCCGGTGACCGTCCGCGGAACTCATAACATACCTTGTGCACAAGTCGTCCGTGATCGAGAATACTCATAGAATTTGTTCCATAGCATAACAGTTTTGCATAGTCATCCTGACAGTTTATTTCATAACAAGCATACATTTCCATACTTAGCACGATTCATAAAACAGTTATAGACGAACTAGCATACAGGATGATAACCGTTCATGAGTTTGGTTGACAAGCATAATAACCAAGTTATTCTCTTTTATCTTGGTTTCTTTTATTATTACTTGGTATCGTTTGATCGGGGCGAAGGAGTGAAGCTGGAAGCAGAGCTAGCTAATCGGGTTGGTAGCCACTCACTTAGATTTTGGAAAGAAGAAGGAAAGAGGCGCTTCACGACTCCGCTCGCAAGCCGCCTACTGCTCGTTCACCTGCATACGAACAGCTCGATTAATACTTCTTCCTCTCTTTCCAATCTCGGAATTGAAGTGCAGTTCAATGAACGAAAACAATGAAAATCATCGAAACCATTCAAGGAAAACAAGCAAATCCCAAAACCAACTCAAAGCACGAAAGCAACAAGCGACATCGAAAACCGAGGCAATAAAAGATAGCAGCGGAGAGGTCCCTCCTGACTCTGCCGCTAAGCCGATCCTTGGGGCGCAGTCCACTGAATATGGGAATCGATTCCGAAGAAACAAATCCATAACGAGGACGAGTTCTTAATTCAATCTATCCCGATCGAACGATACCGTCTTGTGTTTCTTAGCCGCGCTCTCCGCACCGGGAGAACGGGGCGCTACACTACCCACCTAGGTTAGGGAAAGATCTAGGGTTAGGGTTACTTAGAGAAGAAGGAATGGAAGAAAGAAGAAGAAAAGTGGAAGAAAACTTACTTTGGAGGAAGAAGGAGAAGAAGAAGAAGTGGAGAAGAAGAAGAAGTGAAGAAGAAGAAGTGGAATAAAGAAAGGGGGCTGTGGGGCTGCTGTCCACGGGTTGGGGGAAGGGTTTGGGGCCGGCCATGGTAATAATAAAGGGGTTGCCAAGTTTCTAAATTCCCAAAATGCCCCTACTCACTTGGTTTTGGGTTCCGGGTTCCAAAATCACTCAAACTAGTTCCAAATCTCTCCCACTAACCTCCTAAAAATAAAATAAATATTCTAAGCCCTAAAATAATTCTCACAAGGGTGTGGGCTGGGTCGGACATGGGTCCACTAGGGTCTGACATGGGTCCAGGCTAGCCAAAATCCTAAAACAATCAATAAAAATATAATACAATCATTAATTAATTATAAATACAATTAATTAAAAATAATGCACAATTAACCAAATTAAAAAAAAAAATACCCGGCTCTGGAAATGGGGTGGTGACAAGCCTATCCTCCTTAGAAAATTTCGTCCTCGAAATTTAAAGTCAATCACACTCCTCTAGGTCAAACCCCCAACAATCAAAGTCAAAAAATTCTACCTATACAACATACAAGATCAGGGTCCTACTGGTCGTGTTATTACAGTCTCAATCGGGGTCACTACACTATCTACCACAGCACAAGAGAATCTAACAGGTACTAATGAAGCACACCACAGGAATGGAAAAGACAGGAAGAAGAAACAAGAGACAGACCTGCTAACCCGACATCCGTAGCATCGGCCTCCTCGACCGTCAACGCATAAGCCCTGCCCTGCTGGGGTGTATCCCTCTGCTGGTGCGGGGCCTGATGCTGTGCCACAGATGGCCTAGCTCCAACTCTCTGATCCTGTGCTCCACCCAATAGAGGTGCAGTGGGGCAATCTCTCATCTGGTGAGCAGCGGATCCACAAAACAAACACACCTTCAGCCTCCTCCTACAAATATCCCAAGTGTGTCCTGCCTTCCTGCAGTAGGCACAAGTGGGCACCCTCTGATCCTGACCCTGCTGTGCTGCCTTCTGCACATAGGGACGCTTAGCTGGTCCCGCACTACCACTGGCACTGCCTGAATCATCCCTGCCTCTCTTGGACTTGAGCTCCAAGTCATCCTCTGCTCTCTGAGCATCTCCTACTATCTGCTCAAAAGTTGCCTCGCGATCGCTCCTGGTCAAAGACTTGACCGCCATAACCAAGCCCTTGCGAAACTTCCTCGCCTTGGCTGCCTCACTCAAGCCATCTACAAATCTGTCCAGACGGCAGAACTCCGCTGCGTACTCGTCCACTATCATGCTCCCTTGGACGAGTGCCTCAAACTGGCTCTCCAAAGCACTGAGCGCCACATCTGGGAAAAACTTCTCCTTAAAAAGCCTCTTGAAGGCCTCCCAAGTAAGCCCTGGCGCCGCGATCCTCGTATCTGTGCGATACCATGTCAAGGCGAGGTCGAACATCTGACTGCCCGCCGCCTCTATCTGCATGCTGTCTGGAATCTGCGCCAGCCTGAAGATGCCCTCAATCTGCTCTATCCAGTCATCCGCGTACAGGATCCCTTCTGTACCACGGAACTCCTTGGGCCGCATCCTCTGAAAGTCGATAATACTGCCCGGCCTTGGATGCTGAATCTGATCTGCCTGTGGCTGAACCTGTGCCACCCTATCCACTGCCGTCATGGCCACCTGGTGGGAGTTCTCAATGCCCAGCCTCATCACATCCACCTGACGGTGCTGCGCGTCCATCATCTCCCTGAAGAACGCAAACAACTACACGGCATCTACTGGAGCAGGAAGTGGTGGAGGAACCACCGGAACGACTGGGGTAGTCCTCGGATCGACAGGTGAAGGAGGATCCCCGAAAGAAGCAGATGCTCCCTCAACCGCAGGAGTGGTGAGTGGAGCGGTAGCAGCTGCCTGAATACGAGCTGGACGAGAGGTAGCAGACCTCTCCGAGGCAACTGCTGGAACGGTACGATGGGATCGTGTCTTCGGAGGCATCCTGAACACAGATCAAAAGAAGTCAATACGGCGCAAGATACGATATCATCAAAGAAGGACAGTAATATTTCAAAAGAAGCAATTTCAGAATAATTAGAATGGAATTGTTCCTAGTCGTGATTGAGTACACTCTCATCCTAGATCCTAGATCCTATAGCAGGCTCGCAGCAGTACAACTAAGTTGTTGTACCACCACGACATCGCACTAATTGCGAATCGAGACCTGCATGGGCCACCACCAAAAACGTGTCACGACCCGCACCCGGAAAATCGGGCATGAGTCGTGGGTACGTCCAGCCTACGCCGCAGCATCGGCGGTAGAACGCTGTTTAGGTCAACTATCTAGATAATAATCTCACACAAAAATCGGGCATGACCTCTCCGAAAGGAGGGCAACCACACAAACAATATATCAACCTGCCAAGATCTCAACTCCAAACGGAGGAGCAATATCAAAAGATAATCTCAAGTACTCAATCACGAATCTAAGCACGATAGATAACAAGGAAGACTAACAACTATAAAGTCTAACCACCAACTACTACTACAACAACCACAACATCAATAATAATAATAATACAACAATACATCATCCAAAATAATATACAAACAAGGTCTCAATCCAAAACCGGAGACAAATCCGGTGCTAAAAGCTAATAAAAACAACAACAAGATCCTAGTGATCCCGGCTACCAACCCGAAAATCACCTCTAAACTAGAGGGTCCCTGTCTGCACCATCGACAGGCTCAGGTCCATAAAACGTCGGACACCAATCCTCCGGATACTCTGAAAAATATGTCCAGTCAGGACTGGAGCAAGTACATCTCTAACAGCAGTTCCATTTAAATGATAAAAACTATAAAACAGTTATAGCAAGTAGCAAGAAGAAAGAAGTAAGTATGAAACAGGAAATAAACATGTATCACTGGTGCATAAAGGTAAAGATGCATGGGTATCAGAGCAAGATAGTAATAACTGCAATATACAGGAAATCTAAGCTAAGATCAAGTCCGTGCACATGAACGTGTAGTGAGTCCAGCATGAAAAACATGTAGTGAGTCAAGTCCAGAAACATGTAAGTGAGACCAACAAGAATGCATGAGAGTCCAGACTATAAAGAATGAACTCGGTGTCTTTGAAATACTTGTTTCGACATGTAAACGGCTAGGGGTAAGTACGGCTCACCGCGCACTGGGTGCGCGGCTGCTATCATTCCAGATTAGACCAGAGGGAGTGATTCCTGATGATGCCAGATAGGAATGTTTACATGTCTACTCGAGTATTTCCCCGCCCCGACTAATACAAGTGGATCCAAGACCCGACACGCAAATCAAGATGAGTCCAGCCTGTACATGAATGATGCCTGTAGTGATGCCTGTAGGTGATGCCAGTAGTGATTCCAGAATAGAGGCCAGAAACATGAAATGTACGTGTCGCAAGTAAATGAATCCAGAAATATCAATCAGTGTCTCGTGTTGTGCCAGAATAATCATATGATACTATACTAGAAGCTAAATCATAATAATCATCAGATAATGAAAACTATCAGAGAATGTACTCGCCTGACGTCCTGAGCAACTGGCGATCCGAACTGGTGTCGCAAGGACCTAATGCGAAAAGCAAGGTTAAACAGGGTTCTAATGAGTTAAACAGATATAAAATAACTAAAAATAGGCTTCTAGGGTCGTTCTAGGTCAAACGGGTCAAACCGGTAAAATCTGGGTCAAAAAGTCAACTCTAGGTCCAAAAAGTCAACTCTGGGTCAAAACTAGGTCAAAAGTTGACTTTGGCGGTCAACCGAGTCAACTACGGTCAAGTCTGGGTCAAACTAGGGTGCTCCTGAAATTCTAGGTCAAACCGAGATCATTAAGCTAGAAAACTCACAAACTCGCCTCCTTGAGATACCGGGATACCCTCGATATCCGATACCTCAACCTACGCTACGCACCCCGCCTAAATCTGCTAAAACCTATGCTAGCACGCGTAAATATATACACATAAGCATATAAAATTCACTCCAAGACAAATCCTAGGCTATTGCTCAAAAACCCCGCTCGAAACCCAATACCTTGGTTATCTCAAGGTATTGAGATACCTCGGTATCTCAAGGTATTGAGGTTTCGCTCTAAAACCCCTCTAACTAGCTATCTAGCTATTGAATATATACCTAGTTATTAATCTAGGCTAGATAATATATATATCTACTATATTTATATATATCTAAGTATGTATATACTTATGTATATAGATATCCACACACATTTACCCGATTACCCATATACCTTACCCTACGCATAAATATATATACTAACTATAATATATATCTAGCTCTAGGTATATATATATATATCTATGCATATAGATATAGGTATCTACCATATCTACCTATCTATCTATCCATAGATATCTATCTATCTATGTATTTAATCTATTTAACTATCTACGTATCTATCTAGCTACCTATTTATCTAATATCTATCTATTCACCTATCTAACTATCTATCTATTAATCTACCTATCTATCTAGTTATCAATATATCTAGCTATCTAGCTATTTACCTATCTATCTATTACCTATCTATTTATCTTACATAACTATCTATAAACTTATCTATCACTATCTCTATAACAATCTATCTATATAACTAACTATCTAACTATTAATCTATCTATATAGATATATAGATCTATATAACTCACTCTAAGCTACCTCCTACTACCCGCTGCTTGCTGCTGCTACTAGCGCTGCGCTGCTGCTCTTGCATTGCTGCTGCGGCTGCTGCATCTCATAAACTGCTGCTGCTGGCTGCTCCTACATGGAGCTGCTGCTGCTGCTCTCCTAGCAGCAAGCTGCTGCTGCAGCTACTGTTCATTCTGCTGCTGCTGCAGCTGGTTCCCTGCTGCTGCAGTAGGCAGCAGCAGCTGCTGCCTCCCCCGCTGCGCTGCGCTGCTCTGGCCACCCCCCCTCGCTGCCTATACACCACACACCTACATATATATATATATATCACTATCTATATATATATATACATACATATATAACTATATATATAACTACTAGATAGATATATATATACACACTCTAAACACTCTCTAACACACACACCTACACTCTCACAAACACACTAATACACACACTCACACACTAATATACATAGCTATATATATATATATAAACACCTATATTAATATATATATACACACATACAATTATATATATATACATATCACTACACACACACACTCTAAGATATATATATATATACACATCTATATATATACATATACACACAAGCACACTTATACATATACATATATATATATATATACATAGACATATACACACACAAGCACATAGATATAAATACACACATATATATATAAATATATATACATAAATACACATACATATAAATATATACATATATATATATAGACACACTTATAAATATATATATAAAGACACAAACACACCTACACAACACTACACACAACAACACACGACAACGCGCCCCACTCACGCCCAACGACCCCGACACTCACCAATACCCTAAAATATATAAAATATAACTCGAAACCTCTAGCACACACTCCCCGATACTAACCCAACGCGCGTACAAGCCCGAAACGAGGAAACCAAGTCGAAATGGCCGTTCGGTCATTTCGACGAACATGTGGCGCGCGGCTCGAAAAACCTCCTGAAACGCACACCAAACGAACTCGAAATCGGCCCAAAATTTACCCACGCGCTCTACACGATGCCTAGATCCTAGAAAATGCGCTCCCGCATCGATTCTAGGCCCGTGGCGGAAACGCACACGCACTTAGAATCGACGACGACGAAAAGCCCCAATTTCGCCCGAAACGCCCGTTTCTCCGCGACACGGCTTCCCGTGTCCGAACGGAGACACGCACTCACCCTCTAGACACCCGACAACGTCTACCTAGGTCCATCTAACCTAGGGCATCACCCAAAATTGGGCCAAATTCGGATTTCACCCGAAATTGACACAAAACCTAATGTTAAAGTCTCTAAACACTACCCAACTAGTTCCAACTTCCTCCCACGGGTAGCCTACGGGTCTAGGAAGGTTCTAAAATATTAATTACACTATAAAAGAGTAATTACAAGGGAAAATTTAGGGTTTACCTCTTGGGAGTTGGAATCCCAAGCCAAAATCTCCAAATCTCTCCAAATCCTCCAATCCAAGCTTCCAAGCCTCAAATCCAAGCTCCAACACCAAATCTAGGCTCTACCCACCTAGGTTAGGGAAAGATCTAGGGTTAGGGTTACTTAGAGAAGAAGGAATGGAAGAAAGAAGAAGAAAAGTGGAAGAAAACTTACTTTGGAGGAAGAAGGAGAAGAAGAAGAAGTGGAGAAGAAGAAGAAGTGAAGAAGAAGAAGTGGAATAAAGAAAGGGGGCTGTGGGGCTGCTGTCCACGGGTTGGGGGAAGGGTTTGGGGCCGGCCATGGTAATAATAAAGGGGTTGCCAAGTTTCTAAATTCCCAAAATGCCCCTACTCACTTGGTTTTGGGTTCCGGGTTCCAAAATCACTCAAACTAGTTCCAAATCTCTCCCACTAACCTCCTAAAAATAAAATAAATATTCTAAGCCCTAAAATAATTCTCACAAGGGTGTGGGCTGGGTCGGACATGGGTCCACTAGGGTCTGACATGGGTCCAGGCTAGCCAAAATCCTAAAACAATCAATAAAAATATAATACAATCATTAATTAATTATAAATACAATTAATTAAAAATAATGCACAATTAACCAAATTAAAAAAAAAAATACCCGGCTCTGGAAATGGGGTGGTGACAAAAGTGATTTCCAATGGAAAGAAAAATAGGAATGAAAATGGTTCCCTCCATCCAACCAAGGATTCATTTTCCTACCTTTAAGTATTCCCTTTTCCTCCCAATTTCTTAGGCATTTTCAAACACCAGAAAAGAAAATCAATGGTAATAGTAATTTCCCAAAGGAAACGAAAGAGCAAGGAATTGATTTTCTTTCTTGCAATTAGGGGTCTTTTGGATGAATGTTTTGTATTCCTAAAAATTTAATTTCCATTCATTTCCCATGGGAAAGAAATTCAAAATTTTTATTGGTTAGGTTAGGTTGGAAATATGAAAAAGGAATCTTAATTTATTTAGTTTTCCATAAATACCCTTTCATGCTTCTATTACATAAATTTACATGTTTGAGATAGAAGTTAAAATTTTAAAAGTAAAATGAGTGTGTTATTATCCAAACAAAATATTCAAACAACATAGAAAAAGTAATAACTTTCCTTTCCCAACCACATGATTCCCGAACCAAACGAGGCATACATCTCCAACGCTATTGTGAGTTTGGAAAAAAAAAATGTTGTCACATAGGAATGACACGTTTTCATTTGAAAAGTCCTTCTCCAATGCAAAAATCAAATAAGTGATAAAGATGACATGACAAAGATAATGTGCAGTGCATTGTCTAGTTCTAGACAATGCACTTGAGAATGACTTTACTTCCACATCATCAATTATGAATAAAAATATTTATAAAAAAAGGAAGAAGATGAGAAGTTGTCTTGGAAGTTGAATAAAGATACTTTTTATTGTCTTCTGAATTCTTTTGCATTGGAGAAGAGTTTTCTACCTCATTGTCTTTTGTGAATATAATCTTGTCACATATGAAAGACACTGTTTTATGTCTCATACCACCTAAGAATCACAACACATAACAAGACAATAGGGTTGGAGAAGCTCTTACTTCTCTTCCTCCGCATCTTTTGGGTTTGGTTTGGTTTGCAGAAATGGAAATAAAGGAAATTGTTTCTTTGTTCTTTTCCTTCCTTTGAAAAATTGTAAGTCTTATTAATTTTTCTTTCCAGTATTTAAAGATTCGAGAAATGCATTGGGCGAGTGAAGGAATAATTTTCTCCTTATTTTTCCTTCTCTTGGGAATCAATTTTATTTCTTGCTCATATTTTGGCATTCAAACATATGAAAGGAATGGCTTTTTTCTTCTTCCAAGATCCAGATTCCGCGAACCAAACGAGCCTTTGGAACTTCCATTTAATTATAGAAAATTTAATTCTCGATAATATAAAATTTTCTAAAATAATATTTATATCTCTTTCTAACAACCACGGACTAATCTTCATTATAGATTATAACAAGCTTTATCTTATAATGTTCTGATTGTAAGTATTCGTCTCTCACACAACTCATGAGTATACATTAACTTTTTGGTTGAAAAGTTTGGAATATGGTTCTCTAACATGTATTACGGAAACACGGAACAAGAGGAACGAATTTATATCCTAGTGTGTCGAATATGCGATACGCGCTTAATAGACCCAGATACATTATTCTTTAAGTATTCCATTTTGGGGAGTGATAATTGAGAAGAAAAATATTTTTGTTTCTTAAAGGTGTTATATTGGGGACATTAAATGAGTTTGGACACGTGACACGAATTTTATTTTTTGGATTTGACTTTTGTCACCTTGTCTTGAAAGTATTTTGCATTTTTTCGTTGACTTTTTTGTTGAGAAGTTTGGGGTTTCACATGTACCGCAGAAGCACATACACTCGAACAAGATGAATGAATTTGTTTACTAGAGTATCGAATATGCAATACGTGCTTGACACGTCCCAGATAAGTTCTTTGAATATCCTATTTTGGGGAGTGAGAACTGAGAAGAAATAGGGTGTTATGTTTTTGAAAGCCGTTACTTTGGGAGGTATTAAATGAGTTTAGGCGCGTGGCAAGAATTTTTGTTTTGCACAAGTTCTTTGAACTTTTACTCTCTTACTCGTCATATTTTGGGCCTAGTTTAGTCCATAGAAATGGAAAGAAAGATAATTGATTTTTTGTTTTCTTTCTTTTGAAAAAGAATATAATTCTTATTCATTTTTGTTTAAATATCCGAGAAATTGTATGGGGCGGAGTGAGGGAATAATTTTTCTCCCTATTTTTCTTTCTCTTAGGAATAAACTCATGTTCTTTGGCATTCAAACACATAAAAAGAATGGCTTTCCTTTCCCAAGATCCAGATTCTACGAACCAAACGAGGCTTTAAAAATTCCATTTAATTATAGGAAACTTAATTTTAGAGAATATAAAATTCCCTAGAATAATATTTCTATTACTCTTTCTAACAACCACGGGCTAATCTTCATTATGGATTATAACAATCTTTAGTTTATAGTGTTCCGATTGTAAGAATTTAGCTCTAACACAACTCATGAGTATACATGAACTTTTTGGATGAAAAGTTTGGTGTATGATTCTTTGACATGTATTACGGAAATATAGATACTTAACAAGAGGAATAAATTTATATCCTAGCGTGTCGAATATACGATACGCGCTTAATATGACCCTCGATACATTAACCTTTGAGTATTCCATTTTGGGGTGTAAGAAATTTGAAGAAAAAGATTTTTGTTTATTTAAGGTGTTACATTGGGGACATTAAATGAGTTTGGACGTGTGGCATGAATTTTATTTTTGGGATTTGACTTTTGTCACCTTGTGTTGAAAGTATTTTGCATTTTTTGTTCTCCTCCTTTTTTTCTTTCTTCTCTCTCTTCCTATTTGGCATCTTTTGGATTTTCTTACATTAATGTACAAATAACAGACTTGGTTTATTATACTCCAAGTGTAAGTATTCAGTTGTCACACAATACACGAGTATATATAGACATTTTTGTTGAGAAGTTTGAGGTATGGCCTACAACATGTACCACAGAAGCACATGTACTTGAACATTGTGGTCCGAGGCTTTGTGACGAGGGAGACGGTTGGACAACGGTTGGCAACGAAAAGTCTCGCGTGCGTCCAACTACCGAGGAATATCGTGTCATATCAATGACATGTCCCTGTCAAATACATACCAGATAGCATGGGAATCCAATATACAATAATAAAGTTTGAAAGTGTGTCATCACATGTATTCGTGTTCAATCGTTCATGCAACAAAGTTTCTATGATATGCAAACACAAAATAAATGCCAAACTATTGCAATGTAAATAAATGGAAAAAAAAAAAACATAACTATTTGAATATTACAATACAAACCATATAAAATTGTGATTATTCTTAGATCTTAATTCAAAGTAGCAGTCAAACTTAATGAATGAGGAACATAATAATCAAGAAATACTAATATTGACGGAAAATACTAAGTAAAAATACAGGAAATATGTGGGCCATACAAGTAGGTTAGGAAATGCATCTTCAATAGCATTATCACAAATGTCAGGTCGAGGCAGAAAACTTTGGCTTGGCCGACCAGGCACAATACTCAATACTTTTTCCAAGCAATAGTCTTCTCCATTACACTGTAAATTAGTCATACCTTGGTATGCATCAAACAGTTGAGCCTTCGGTAGCTTTTCAAGTGATGTATCATTACCACTGTATGCATCTATCAATAATCTGGAGTGTTGTCTAACATCATTAGAAGAACTTCTTGATGATCCATCATTTTGATCAATTGCCATGCCCAATCCAAATCGATGTCCATAATGTGGTAGGTTGCTCCCAAGCATTTCCTCCCAAGAAAGGAATACCTATAGATAAATTATATTAGATAACATGTAGAATGATCATTATTATCAGTAATGTGAAGCCTCCACCGATGGCTTTTCTTAACCATTTCAATTACCAACAACCAGGTTCATACATTACAACTAGTACATATTTTGTCTAATGAACAAGACAACAAATTCAACCCAAATATGATTTCATATTGGTGTATACGGCCGATACAAATACGGGGTGGCATGTTCCTATCTGATACCGACCGATAACCGATACTAAGCGATACCGACATTGGGATCTCTTTTACGGTCAATTTGGCAAAGAAAATTTAACGAAAAAAACCAATCAACAATGATGTAAAAGCATAGTAAGGTTGTAAACACATGTAAAAGACGAAAACTTATCACTGTTACAAATTAAGGCAACACAAAATGATTTATCGCAGTTACAAATTAAGGCAACACAAAACCTCAAATGATACATACACATCGGTAGTCTGGAGAGATCTAATTAAAGGAAACTATTAATATACTACAATAAATGCCTAAATCTAAGAAAAAAAAATATACTTTCTAATAATAATTAAAATTGTGTGGTTTACTATGAGAAAAAACTACTAAACAATACCTCAAACAAGAAGCTGAATGCTTTCATCGGACATTTTTAACAGCACATAAGGATCAGCGATAGAAGCAAACGACACTGTTATTGAAGTCTCTGAATTTGAATTTGGTTCAGAAGTATGCACACCAAAGCTCAGCACTTGGGTCATGTAAGAACTATCAAGGATTCGAGCACGCCCGTGCGAAGATCTGGACAACCCGACATCTGAGAAGAACTTCAAATAAGCAAAGAAGAGCATATAAATTTAAAGGGTAATTCTTAAAATAGTTTCACTTCTATCCCTGTCCATGACCATGTTTGGTTAGGTGTAGCCTAGTCCATGGCTACTTTAACTATTAGCTTATTTAAAAGAGAGAACATACATTATAGCAAAGAGAAACAATCCAGAAATAGAGACATGAAGAAAACTAATCCAACTAAACCAGCAAGTCGATTTAATAACCAGTTTAGGAATATCCATGTACATAGAGAGTTCTAAACATTTGGGTTCATTTTTCGGTAAAATGTTTGACCAAGGTATAAAAAGTCATCTATACTATCAACATCAGACAGCCTGAAGAGTTTCTTTCCATGATTTCTTAGTTGTATGCTTGTTGCGGTCTAAGCTTTTATTGTTCAATAAGTAGAGCATTTAGAAGTATATAGTGTAGATGGTACAATTGAATACCAAATGCACTTGCAAGATATTTGATTCCTTTTTCCTTCCTGGTTAAATCATCTTTTGGCCTAGCCTTGAGCATCAATGGCCCACATCAGTGCAACTGCATATGCATATTAGTGCATTTGGCAACTGCCAAGCTGCATGACAGCTTAATGAACTTTCTCATCAACCATTTTCTTGTAGACCCCAATTTACAGAATCCACCCCCTCGTAAGTCTTTCTCTCGCTGTATGTACCAAATACATGGAATAATTGTTCTCTAAAATCTCTTTTAGACCAAAACTTAATCTGAGATCCAAACCAGGCGCTTAAAATTCTCTTAGTAATACGAGAAATTAGAGAGAGACAATCACCATGGAGAGTCATTGGACCTTACCATAGGAAAAAGAAGAATAAGAACAGTGACCAAGGAGCAGCTTTCGAAGATAGAATGAAATATAGAAAATCACTAATTCACATATACTTGAGGGGATTTCCATTTCGTTACCAATAGAGGCTTCAACAAATTTCCAGAGGTTGATCATTAATGAAGATACTGAGCATCTTACTATTCAAAACAATTTTGAATTAGCATCGGCCTTTTTCTTCCTTCTCAGTATGCGTGAGATATAAAAATCAAACTTGTTCAGTAACCTTTCGTTGGGGGCGGATTACCTTCCTATGTGGAAAAGCTCGAAAGGTCGTAAGATACAACGAGGCAGTCCGGGTTCTGTGTTTGGGCCAGAACAGAAAACCAAAATTCTGATTGGAATGCCATATCTAACCGAGCGCAAGCATGCAGAAAACCGGGATTCCGGTTTAGGCAGATGTCTTGTACGTGTCAGATTTTATAATTATCTTTACACGGTCCATATTGCTCCAGACTGATAGAAGCCTATATTAGAGTTTTCTAAGAAGTCTATATTAGGTTTCCTAACCAAATGTGAGTGATATATAACAAAAAGAAGTTCAACTTTCAAGAGAAGAGTGAGATTGAAGGATTAGGAGAGATCGAAGGAGACTTCGAAGAAATCGTTCGTGGAGGTTCATGTAGTCGGGTTTGACAAAACAAAGGCTCTATGTGATCTCGTTTTCGGTAACTTGTATTAGTTCTTGTACTTCTTATTCTCTACTTGAGTAGTTGTGGTGATTCGTGTACAAATCGGACATGGAAAGTTTGTTAGAAGGGTTGCATTCTTCAATTCCCATTAATGGACCAGTTTTAAGAATTGGACTCCAGATTGTTTCGTGGTTTTCTTCAGATTTGGGTTTCCACATAATAAAAATATATTTGTGCATTGGATTATTATTCGTGTGTTTGTGCGTTTCAAGCTCACTCATGCTTCACTTCTCATGAAGTAGTTATCAATCACGGACGAAGAATTTTTCCGTTTCGTTCCGTCTCCGTTCGCAACAAAGTGATACCAGAAAACGAAGTGAATGAAATGAAAGATGAAAGTGAAACTTGTTTGAATGGTGAACTGCATGCAGGATCCAAGCTACAAAAGGAAAAAAGTAATAGCACAAAAGGATAGACATCAAATTAATAGAGATAAAAAAGCTTCACCACTATGTGCGTGTAATGGCCCACTAAGCTAAAGGTTTTGCTTGTGTACCAGCACAAGTAATATTCCAAGTAATTTGCAAGGTCAATAAGCCTTAGATGTTTAATCAATCGGTACTCCAGTGAAATATAAGGGCATGAAAATAATAAAAACTATAAGTATGCATGTGAATCTTTCAACTACATACACAAGTTTGAGACTGTAATATCAACTGCATCAAGGGTTTAATTAAGAAACAACTGCTAAGTAGCACTAACTTGACATGTATAGGGACAGAAGAAAAAACAAAAAGAGAGTTAGTGAGAAGAAGAAAGACATAATTAGAGAGGAAGACCAAGAGAGAGAGAATCTTATCTACGTGTGCACATGGCAATATAGTCAAAGTCGGAAATGAGATAAAAATTGGTAAGTTAGGACAAAAACAAAAGTTACGGGAATCGAGAGTGCAAAGCGGAATTCTTTTGTTCCATTTCTCTCCTTTAATTTATATATAATAAATTATTATCAATATCTATAACAGTAAGTTGTCCAATCCAGTTTTCAAATTCGAAAAAGTTGACGTGGGTTTGGTAAAATCTAAGTCGACGCGGTTCCAGACAGCAATACAAGGCAGCAAAGACACAAACAATATTAAATGACTAGGTTGATGCTTAACACAACGATGTTGACGTCTTTAATAATACTGATTAAAACTATATGTACGGTGATATTACACTCTCAAAACTTTTCCATTTATTTTCATATTAAGTTAATAGCTTCTAAAGTAGATATTCATGGCAGAAAACAAAAAAGATTGTCAAAAATACTTGTTACCTTCCTTAATGTTCGTCTAGTTACTCTCTTGAAGAGTTTTATAACTCGACTCATAAGCTTGATTTCCTGATAGTTACTATATCTAGTCCAGGATGCAAAATCGGCTACAATTGGGTTTGTGCAGGTTGACTATCAGGTAATTGAGTTATTGAGTTACTGGAGCGCCAACCAGCGCAAGACGCTGTTTTGGTAGGTCAATACCTAGTGCATGTTCAGCCAGTTGTGGGAAGTAGAACTAGGGGGTTTATATTGTATTTTATGACTTGCATTTACTATCCTACTTCATCAAGGGTTTGGTTTATTTCGCTTTGCCTGCCAAATTTGGGTAGGTTTATATGCTCTCCTAGTAGGATTATGTTTGGACTTCTATATCAGGAGATTGAGTTAAGGTTTGTGGAGAATATTAGTTATCATATTTTGAGAATTGAAAGGTCATTTGCTTGTTCTTGGAGAGGCAATAATACCTCATCCACTAAAATTGCATGTGGTTTATGTTCTCATAAATGTTTGTTCAGGCTCAGTTAATTGTGATAAAAAACAATCTCTCTAATATGATTCTGCATTGCTCTACACATTCTCTTCTTTACAAAAAGGTAATTGAATTTGACTCATCGAGCATTTTCTCGTCTTTGGATTTGGTTGAATAGATAGTCGTTATGAATAATTTCTCCAAACTATTCAGAAATAAATAGATGTATCATCGTATCCTACACTTTTTCGGCTACCATTTCTTTAGACCGTATTTAACTTCACAAAACTTTATTTCCATTTTGAGAATAAACTTCACAAAACGAAATATGACGATAGAAATAATCCTACTTCTAGCTATCGTACTTGTTTTTGTATTGAAATATCGCAGTTCTTCATTAAATAACTTCTAAAAAAATCCACCTCTTTGGTACCCCATTTATCATTAAAGTAATTGTTTGTTCTTCTCCACGTCAACATTGTTTGCAGTAAGTGGAGGTGCTATCTGGTCGAATCAGATTTCCGCAGTGTTAGCCCTAAACCTGACTCGACTTGTTAGTCTTATGGTTCCAAATTCTGCTCTCGGACACTTACCGTATAAGCTTCTGGTAGGCTCAGGGCTCTATGCAAAGAGATTGCCCCTACCCATTTACCACAAACCAAGGCTGGGTCTAGTTATGTTTCTGGTATTTCACTATCGCATATATAAAAAAAGGGTAGAAATTTTCATCATCCCTATGCTTATCTATACTTATTTGCATCAGGATCAGGTCAAGGGCAGGTAGGATTTATGTGGATTCAAAGCCTGCACACACATTTAAATGGTCAGGTCCACCTTTTAGGCCTGGACCCTGCCCTCCCATAATTGAGTCCGGGTCTGATATGGCAAAACCAGGCCGGCTCCGGTCTCAAGAAAGCTAGGTCTGGGTGCGGTAGCTCATTCCTCTCAAGAAAGGAATAACATGTAGATAAATTATATTAGACATGTAGTATGATCATTATTATCTGTAATGTGAAGCCTTCACCGATGGCTTTTTTTAACCATTTCAATTACCAACAACCAGGTTCATACATTACAACTAGTACATATTTTGTTTAATGAACAAGACAACAAATTCAACCCAAATATGATATCATATTGGTGTATACGGCCGATACCGATACAATTTGGCATGTTCCGATCCGATACTGACCGATACCCGATACTGACCGATACCGACATTGGGGATCTCTTTTCCGGTCAATTCGGCAAAGAAAATTTAACGAAAAAGATTAATCGAAAAGGATGTAAAAGCGTAGTAAGGTTGTAAAAGCATGTAAAAGACGAAAACTTATCACTGTTACAAATTAAGGCAACACAAAATAATTTCTCACTATTACAAATTAAGGCAACACAAAATCTCAAAAGATACATGCACATCAGTAGTCTGGAGATATCTAATTAAAGAAAACTATTAATATACTACAATAAATGCTTAAATCTAGAAAAAAAATTTACTTTCTAATAATAAATAAAATTGTGTGGTTTACTATGAGAAAAAACTACTAAACAATACCTAAATCAAGAAGCTGAATTCTTCCATCAGACATTCTTAAGAGCACATAAGGATCATCGATAGAAGCAAACGACTCTGTTGAAGTATCTGAATTTGAATTTGGTTCAGAATTATGCAAACCAAAGTTCAGCTCTTGGGTCATGTAAGAACCATCAAGGATTCGAACACCCCGTGCGAAGATCTGGACAACCCGACGCCTGAAAAGAACTTCAAATAAGCAAAGAAGAGTATATAAATTTACAGGGTAATTCTTAAAATAGTTTCACTTCTATCCATTGAAGATGGTTAAAATGTATACCACCTTATTACATCAGAAACAAGAAAAAATCAAATTTGTCGGAATATCAGTAAAGTGGAATCACAAGATGCATGACGGTTGCCATGTATATAAAAGGTCCAGAATTCTCATTAATAGTTTTATTTTTATCCATTAATTGATTATTAAATTTGTCATGTTTGTCCATGACTCTAAAACATAGTCCCTGCCAATTAGATAGACAATTAAAACCATAGGTACATAAACAAAGAACCATCTTGTCATTACTCATTTTACCTATACCTAAAGAAGCCACATATTGAATGATTTTTATCCACCGTCTCCACGACCGCGGCGAGGGCCAAGATCGGCTTGTAGTGGATCCTCGTCTCCTTGCGGAACAATATCCGGTCATTGGGGATCAAGGGATCGGGATGTAACTAGGAGCGCTCCTCGACCTCGATGAGGGATCAGAGGCTGGAGTTGGTGAAGACGCACAGGTTGATTCTTACGATGGGTCTCCGATGAGGCTGTTGTTGAAGAGCAGTAGCAATAACAGTAGGATGTCTACCCCAATGTCGCATTGATCCCTAATTTTAATAGGGCTTAGAAGCAAGAAACTGGAGATTGGGATTGAAAGAACGAACCTGGAGATGATCGAACCTGGAGAGACCCTTCTCCCCTCCCACTTCTAGCCTTCTCTCCCTTCCAGTCGTTCCCCAACCTGGAGATCCCCTATCATAGCTTTGGTAACTCTTCTAAATGTTTGAGGGGGAAATAAAGGAGGGATGTAAAATAAGAATAGGGAAACCTAAAAATTTGGTAACTCTTTTACGGCGGACATATTTGCACGATGTAAAAGAGTATTATTTATTTACGGAGCACATAAAGCACGATATAAATGAGTCTTCAATCACAACGTGCATTAAAGCACACTGTAAATGAGTCTTCATTCACAACGTGCAATAATGCACGTTGTAAATGAATCTCCAGTCACGGCTTGCAAGTCAAACGTGCCGTAAAAAAAAAAGACAACTCTTTTACGAATCACATATTTGCACGCTGTAAAAGAATGTCATTTACAACGTGCTTCCAATGCGTGCCGTAAATTGCACGTCGTAAATGCTACTTTCTTGTAGTACAGCTCTAGAAACAAGCTTACAAAATTTCTCCTCTTAATTTTAACTTCTAATGTAAGTCTTTATAAGTCATAGATTTAATCACATTAAATACTTTGTTAGCTTCCTTCTCTGCCAAATTATGTAAGAAAGAATTTATAGCATATTACAATAAAAATCATGGTTAATCTGTGTAATATTCCTACATTTGATACACAATTACTTGATTTCTTTATCATCGATACCTCTATGGCATGTTAAATGCTTAGAGTAATAATGAATCACATAACTTCAGTTAGCACCAACGTCTGCATAAACAATAACAACAACCATACTATAGTCTTTATCCTAAAATTTTAGGATAGGTTATTTGAATCATGTTCTTCAATTCGGATTTCTTAAGGGCCAAGTCCTCTGTAACGCTAACAAAATCATATCCTTCAAAACTTCAAACCAAGTTCGTGTAGGCCAACCTCTAGTCTAGCGGCTCCATTAACTACTATATTGGACAACTACTCGTATGCATTTCACATGTCCAACACACCTAAAAGTCGATTTCTTTCATCATGTCCTCAATTGGTGCCCCCTTTAACTTCCAAGGATGCACGCAGTTCTTATCCTATACATAATGTATTGTCCTGCATCAATCTTAGCATTCTCATTCCGGCCACACTAACGTTTTTGACATGTTTCTTAATTGTCCAACACCTACACATAACATTAAAAAAAGATAACGGCATAATGTTTTTGTATGTAAATCCATAGAGGTAAAATAAACTGCAATATGTCAGACGCTTACAAATCTCCATGATGTGTATGCCTAACTCAAAAGTCAAGAAAGACAACCAGGAAATTGTAACATTATTTTGTCGCATGAGACATGGAAAACCCTGAAATCTATTGACACAGTAAGAGTTGGCCCTAGCAGGAGTGACCGTAATATTAGTTCTTTTGTACTGTTAAGGAAAGAGCTGACAATACCATATACTTGAATTTCCACTCTACAATGGCAACTCTCTAGGTAAGAATCTATGACAAGAAGTGCAGTTTCAAAATTGCAATACATATCAGACTAGACATCTAATAAAACTGACATCTACTTCTACTACAAGAAAAACATCCTACTGACATGAAACTCGAGATATGCAAGGTTTGGGGAGTGTCCAGATGTGTGCAGTTCCAACAAAAGCAATCTTTGCATACGGTCCAAATGTATGTAACATTGCCCATACATTTCCATAACCATATGATATGATGCTTCAGCTGCAACACAAGTTTTTTAAAATTTGTTCGATTCTCCGACGTTGATACTCATGGCAGTGTAGTGGCGATGTAACTGGGATAATCTACACCGCAGATTATCTTAGGAGTAGCCTGGTGTAACAGTTGCGATGTACTATGCATGTGTGTGTACTTAAACCACCCAATGAGGATATACCAATTATTCTCAATGTAGCATTTCTACAAAAACAAATATTGTCTTTCAACACCTATGGAAGAGTAGCATGTTCTTGTCAGGCGGGTGGAGATCATCCTTGTTCAATAACGAAGATTTAGTACGTACGAAGCATTGGGGCCAAACTCAGAGTCATCAATGTCATGTCGTGTCAAAACACATATCAGACATAACATTGCACTCTAATATACACAGTAGTAACACTATCAGGTGTCAGTCGCCACTCGTGTCATATTTGTTTTCAATTGTTCATGCAAATGAGTTTATATGAAAATGAAAACCAATAAAAATGTCAAACATCCTATTGCAACATCCTATTGCAATGTAATTTAACGGGTCAAAAACATAACTATTTGGATGTTACAAAACAAACCATACATGTTATACTGTTATCCAGCCTTCTGTGATTATTCTTAAATCTTAATTCAATTTGTAAGTAGTAGTTAAACTTAACGAATGTGGAACATAACCATCAAGAAATACTAGCATTAACGGGAAATACCGAGTAAAAACTACATGAAAGATGTGGGCCATACATGTAGGTTAGGAGTTGCATCTTCAATAGATCATTTGCACAAATGTCAGGTCGAGGCAGAAAAGGTTGCCTAGGCCGACTAGTCTTGAATTCTTTTTTTGGAAGTGCAGCATTCTGTCTATTTGAACCAACATTTGGCCTAGGTGGTCCTAACTTCAGCTCTTTTCCTTGGATGGCTAAAATAGGACTCATATTTTTCCATGCATACATGTCTTCTTCATTATACTGTAAATTAGTCATACCTTGGTATGCATTAAGCCGTTGAACCTTTGGTAGCTTTTCATGTGATGTATCATTACCTCCGTATGCATTGATTAATAATCGGGAGCCATGTTTAACATCATTAGAAGAACGTTTTGCTGATCCATCATTATGATCAATCGATGTGCCAAATCCAAATCGATGTCCATAACGTGGTTGGGAGGCCTTATCAAAAACACTTTCAGGAAAATTAAGGAAATGAAACCTTTCCCCTGGCGGGGATGAGGAAATCAAACCAACTCTGGGAGTTTGTGAAGGTGCTCTTGACTGAGAGGTTGACCCTTCTTTCCCACCTATTGATACAGATCCCATATTTTCAGACTGATGGCAGTATAGGAGAAATTGTGCATTATCAAGATTACACTCACCATACTGAGAGAGAGAGTTCTCGCCAGGTGTCGAAGGAAGTCGTGCATATTGGGAGGGATCCTGCAGAGTCAACAAAAGGTTATCTTGGTGTTGCATGGATAGTGTTGGTCGAAAATAAAATATGAACAGCCTACACATGTTCGAAGCATTTTCTCAAAAGACGAGTTCTAGCTCTATCCCAAATACATGAAAATTTTACAAGTTGAATATTTCAGGCAGGATCAATTTTGAAATTTTGTATTCATGCATGAGTATTAAGAGAGAGAGAGAGAGAGAGAGAGAGAGAGAGAGCATACATTATAGCAAAGAAACACATATCCATAAATAGAGGCATGAAGAGAACTAATCCAACAAAACAAGTAAGTCTATTTAATAATCAGTTTAGGAATATCCATGTGCATAGACAGTTGTAAACATTTGGGTTAATTTTTCGCTAAAAGGTTTAGACCAAGGTATGAAAATTCATTTACACTATAAACATCAGCCAGCCTGCAGAATTTCTGTTTTCATGATTTCAAAGTTGTACGTTTCGGTCTAAGCTTCTATTATTCTACATTTAACATTTAGAAGTATACAATTTAATGGTACATTTGGGACAAAGCCCCATAAATGCCCACGTAAGGAGGAGAGATAATATAGCAGTTAATGGAGCCGCTAGAACTAGAGTTAGGTCTAGACTAATATGATTTGAAGTGTTAAAGAAGGATAAGGATCTTGTTAGCGCCAAGGTTCTAAACGGCGGTAGGTGAGTGTGCGACGAAGAGGGTCCATCTTGCGCCTAGGTCACCTTGGTAGTGCCTAGGCGCTTGGTACATTTTGAAAATTTGTTACTATTTTACCAATATTTTTTGTATAATATGCATATTTTAAAGGTGTTCTATGCATAACTAAGTTGTAGAATAAAGATTTATAAAGTTTGAGTAATGCAATAGTGAACCATAGGTTCATAATGCTTGGAAAACAGTTTTACCAAAACATCTAGTTAGGTATTCCACCGCCTAGGCGTCCCCTACGCCGCCTCACCTTCGCCTATGCTACCAAACCTCCACTCACCGTATACCCAACCGTCAACGGCTAAAGTGATGCGGAGAGCAGCCGCCTCGTGCCTAGGGCCGCCTAGGCGGCCGTCTCGACCGCTATTTAGAACAGTGGTTAGCGCTATAGAGGATGTGGATGCCTTGTCAATTTCGAGGAAGTAGTCATTTAGAGTAATATGTTTTTAATCGTCAAGTTTATTTGTTCTTGCCTAATTTGAACTCTGAATGGCTCAAATGATCGTCATGTCTTTATATGTTTGTCTGGACTCCAGTTGTCTGCGGACATACTTTTTTGGGTATCAACAAGATTCCTTTTAAAGTTTTCGGCAATCTGCTCAAGATTGATATCGATTTTGAAATATTTTGAATCGCCTCGAAAAAGAACTATAGCTCCAGATATTCATTTGCACCAAAAGAGATTTATCATAATGCTCATCCAGTTGTTATGCCCATCCACATCCTAGATGGTGTATTTGTATTTGTTGACGGTCTTGCACAAAGAGAAGCATCATTTGCAAGACTGACTTGAATTAGTAGAATCATTTTCTTATTCCACATAATTGGATACTATCAGAGAAGCTTTACTTGAATTAGTATATATTAATGAAGAATCAAAGTAAGTAGTGAAGCTGAGGACTTATAATTCGGTATGATATTTTCCATGATGTTAACATAGTTAGTAAAGAAATGGAATTTGTTGACATGCGTATTAATGTTACTATCGCTAAATTAAAAGAACTCATTATGGATGTTAAAAAATATAGAGATGATGGTTTTGCATCTGTTATAATTTCAGCTAAACAGATTGCAATAAAAATGAAAATTGATCCCGTCTTTCGTGAAATTCGTAAAATAAGACATTTTGAGTTAATGCCAATAATGAGACTATGCTCACACGAAGAATTTTTTAGCGTTGACTATTTTATAGATATAATGGATCAAGCTATTTGTTCACTTAAAAGTAGGTTTGAACAACGTCAACCATATGAAAATATGTTTTGGTTCTTATTTGATTTAAGAAGTTGATTTCATTAGATGACAATTATTTGAAAAAAATATTGGCATAATCTTGTAGGTGCTCTAAAATATAATGAAGTTTCTGATCTTGATGGAAAATAATTTATTTTTAGAATTGAATACTTATAAAATATTTTACCAAAGGGAATAAGTACTTCCATCGAAGTACTCAACTTTATATAAAAAAAATGGAAATCTTATCCAAATGTTTGGGTTGCATATACAAATGTTTGGATTGCATATAAAATAATATTTTAACGATACATGATACTATTGCGTCTGTGTAAAGAAGTTTTTCAAAGCTAAAATAATAAAATCTTACTTAAGAACAACTATATCACAAAAAAGATTAAATAGTCTAGCTGTGCTATCTATTGAAAGTAATAAGCAACAAAAATTTGATTATGATAGCTTAATTGATGATTTTGCGGGAAAAATGCTAAAAAGAACATTTTTTTAATAATTAGTTAAAAGTGGACAATGAAGGCCCAATTTTCGGATTTGTCCTAGGTCCCGCTGTCCCGTAGACCTTAGAACAGACCCTGAGCTGGGGAAAAGAAAGTTGGTTTGTGACAACAAATCTTTTTTATAGTAATGCTAGATCCGGGAGATAAGTTCGACCAAATTGAACAAATGATATGTCAAGATCATTTTCTTCATTGGGAATTGAAGATCGGATAACGAGCAGACATCGAATGATTAATTTCTATTTCTCGTTATCTTAGAATTCATCATCAAGATGGATCGCCCTTCCGCGGCCAATGAACATACTAATGCAAGGACTTTTCGCAGGTTAATTCAGAAATGAAAAAAGGGTACTAGAATGTGTACTTGTCTGCACATTATTTAATAGTTCACTTTTCTTTTCGGACTTCTAGGATAAGACGGCCGATCCTAACATAATTTATGAGGAGCCAGATGACGAAGCCTCCTCCTCAGATAAAGATGTCTCCGACACAAAGTGTGTGCATGGAAGGAGAGGGTGTCGTCTGGAGCGATGGTAAGACTTGTTGCTTGCATTATGGAGGATGCAAGTTCAAGTCATCTTTGTATATATGGGGGTAAAATTGCATAACTTCTCATGTCATATGTAAGAGGGAGTCTCGTGACATTAGACACACTTTTATTAATAAACTATGGATCTATTTTGCGCATGCAAAAACCTCATTATCATTCATGAGCCACTTATCTGTCAGAATGCAATTAAAAGTTTAATCCGCAAAAAGCCAAGCTTCGTTGTTACAACAAATGAAGAAGGCGTATAAGTTTCCTTATACTACATTTCAAAAAATTAAAGGATTGTTCAAATAACCGATAATAATATTTGTGATCTAATAAGTATACAAAATAGTTTGAAATTCGAAAGGAATCTACCCGTTAAAATTGATTTGAAAAATCAAAAAATCTTATATAAAACTGAAATCATATTTCTAGTGTATCTAACCAAAATAATATAAGCTACTCCGTGTAGATGCAAGTGCATTCCTAGCAATCTGATATCATAGATCTCAATATATCATCGGTCTTGATACGAGAATGGACGCAACGAGAGGAAACGAGAAATGGGTTTGGAGAGGGGCATAAATTTAATCATATATTCATATGTAAATTAAGTAGGTAAGTTGGCCTAATAAACCATGATTTTGGACTAGGCTTATATTTGCTTTCATTGAGAGAGGCCTCTATAAAATGTGATTTAAGTTCCGATTTGCACTTTTAAGCCTAAATTCATTTTGGGCATGGTTCGGGCTTTGAGAAGTTCTCCCCACCCATCCCATAGTTCTTACCATGAAATTATAGTAAAATTTAACTACCTTTGGCAACTTTTAGATATTTCAATGGGCATGTTCTGATACTTATTGACCTCTTTGTTACCTTTTGTTAAAGTCCATGTCAGTGCACCAAAACTCAAAATCTATAGCAGCTATAAGAGATAAGGCGGATGCTAAAACGTGCAAAACAAGTTGACCCAGTCATTTTGGTTTCCTATATTTAAAATCACTTTTGCTATATTGGGCGGATTTGCCTATATTTTATCAAATCTTTTGATTAGGATTTCTTTTATTTTCTTTTATTACTTTCCTAGTTTGATTAGAACTTATTTCTTATAGCTCAAGTTATGTTTCTTTCTTATAAATAGTTATATGTACAAGCTAGAAAAAAGTTAATTGTCATTATTTGAGTTATTAATTCTCTTGTGGGAGAATTGAAGTGTCAACCCTCGTATCGTGGGTTATTGGTTTCAGTGATTGGTGTTTTCATGCTATAACAGGTGGTATCAGAGCTTTAACCTATCGCGAGGCCAACTCAACAACGGTTACGCTTATCAAAGTGGAAGCCGTAGGGAGGAATCTAAAAAAGAAGAGGTATTCCATGGCATGACAATGAAGGTCTGCTAACACCAAGCCACGATGACTCGATGCAAAAAGACAACTTGTTTTGAACTCGTTGTATCATCAATAGCAAAAGATATCGAGTCTTGGTCGATAACAAAGATAACATCATCAGCCAATAGATAGGCAAAGCTGCAGAGTTAAGGTTGGAAAGACACTCAAACCCGTACTCTGTAGGATGATATGGTAGATCAGTTGAGTGGAACTAAAATCCTTCCCAAGTTCAAACTTTGAAGAGGCTACCACCAAATACGTATTCGAATTTAGGACAAGTTGAATACGATGTTTAGGGCACATGAAAGAATATTCGAGTGGTTGGTCATGTTGTTTGGACTAGACAACGAACCGAGCACTTTTATGCGTCTGATGAATCAAGGCACTTTCATGCTATGCAGTTAATAACGATTTTTTTATGATAACGGTCCAGTAGAGTTATACATATATCACCGATATATCGGTTTTATAACGGTAAATATCGGTTTACATTTTTAACACAATCTTTATATATGAACAATACACTTAATAGTTTTCTATTATAAAATATGCAGAAAGTATACATATCGTCGAAAAATCCAAGAGATCCAAGATAAAGGAGATCACTTGAAGAACATCTCTGAATAAGTTTGATGTATGAAGATTTTGATGGCAGAAGATGTAATCTCCATTCTCCATTGATGTGAATGTTATATCATTCAATATCGATTTTTCTGTAGCAAAACTAGAATGTCATATCATTCAATATCGGTTTTTC
This sequence comes from Iris macrosiphon, assembly GCA_036927795.1. Classification (NCBI taxonomy): domain Eukaryota; kingdom Viridiplantae; phylum Streptophyta; class Magnoliopsida; order Asparagales; family Iridaceae; genus Iris; species Iris macrosiphon. Next base: position 180,299,670 of record JAYESA010000009.1, read on the forward strand.
TGTAGCAAAACCAAAACCGTGAGAAATCGGTTTTTTGTAAACCGATATTTCGAACAATATCGGCCATATCGGCCGATAATATCGGTTCCGATATTTTACCGATATTTCTGCAAAAAAATATCGGTCCAGGACCGATACCATTATATATCGGTTATATAACCGATATATAACCGTTTTTGACTGCTTAGCTTTCATGAACAAGTTTATGGTGGCATACTTTGATAACATATAGATCCACAATAAGGACCATGATAAACACTTCGAGCACTCCATAGTCCATACCTCACGAGAGGGTAGCGGATGTGACGCAAGGGATGTGACGCAACGGATGTGACGCATATGACGAAATTGTTCATCAATGGTAAGGAGTCATATGCCTCGTGTTAGGGCAATTGGAATAGTATTTTGTAGAAATTAAGAAACAAGTTTATTGTTATTATCTTGAGTTATCAATAAAAGTTAGTTCTCTTTTAATTCTTTTGCGTGGAAATGGAGGTGGCAGTCCTCTTATAATGAGTCGTTGGTTTCAGCAGTCGCCATTTATGTGTTGTGTCAATTATAATATTTAGATTAGTCATCACGCCCCTACATGTTGCACAGTCATATAATATTTTGTAAAATCCTCTTAAAATATGCTTTGGAGAGATTGAACATGGGTTGTTCAAATATCATGTTTAAAGTCTACGTCACTGCAACAAAACTCTATTTTATCGGTGAGAGATAAGGGTTACATATTTATAATATTTAACACCTTCAGGTACGGCCTTTCTTGGAAATTACTACTCATTCAACCTTAAATACTAATAACAGCTGCTACTTCTCTCAATAGAGTCACAGACCAACCTCAAATGGAGATCAGTAGTTGCTCTCCCAAAGCTCTCATGCAATATTCAGTTTGGTTTTAACATTTATATTAATTGAACCACTAATAGTAATTCATTATATCATTAAAGAAATAATTCGATTTCACAACTCAATGAGTATTTTTGGCCCTATTGGTGGAAATCATCATCATCCAAACCTTCTCCCAACATAGTGGGGTCTGTTGTGGAACATAAGGCTCCATAAAAGAATTCACACATCTTCCATGACAAGTTGTTGACATGACTTGTCAAATCTCTATGCTTGTGCCAGTTTCCTAGACATGTATGTACAATAGAAGTTCGTGCATAGAACATGAACGACCAGTTGCGAGTAGGTAGACCTACCTTTTAGCTATGTAGCTTAAGTGCATGCAACCAAGGAGCACTCTCCAAGTTCCTAAGACTATAAAGAGTCTAGACGAACACGTATGTATGATACAATTTGCTGTAAGGAATTGCATTCACGTCAATGACACATTAAGCCAATGAGTTCAAAGAAGTAACATTCTCATGCGTTGGTCAAAGTATTTGGATTAAAAAAAAATGAACCAAGGTGGGCTTCGTCTCTTATTCTATATATGGACATGGGTCTAATATCCTAGACCCAATTGACAAAAGGATCAGGCTTAGTAGATCTTGACTCAGATTTTATAAACATAAGAAAGAAGAAACTCTTATGCGAGATTCAGATTTACCATGGTAGGCTGTTCACATTGATGAGATGCCTCCAAATATTTAGCATTAACATGAAGACCACATGACGGATGAGAAGAACAGGCTGGCTTTGCAGGATTTTCGTTTTCTTTTGTAGAAAATTGCAATTCATCCTCAATCTTACCAAGCACATAGGAGGAGGAGAAGTGTGGTTGCCATGTGAGCGTAGGGAATCTTGCAAGCTAGTATTCGCCTTAGTATATGTCCCGCAGAAGACCTGCAATAGGAACAAACATGTAAAATTATTAATTAATTCAGAGAACAAAGTAAGTTTAAATCCAAAAATATAACAAGTTAGACTAGCGACTCGTAAGGTGTATGAGGTGAGTAAACTTACATGATCCAGAACAGAATTTAGTTTAACTATTTGGCAAAAGTCCAAATGTGACGAAAAAGTTGAGAACAAAAACTTCAACTAAACAACAAGCTCAAAGAATGACTTGGTATGAAAACACTTAGAAAACGAAAATAGAAGGGCAATGAAGACCAAGAAGTGAGATTTAAAACCCCCCACAATATTTCTAATTTTGCAGAGAGTAGCAAATCATTGCATAATATAGAATAGGAGCCTATAAGTAGCCAATAATGATAATTTCTTCGTTCCTACAAACCAAAGAATGGAACAACACAGTTTGTCAGCAACATACATTTACATAACATCAAGATTTGAAAATTACAACAAGACCCAAAATTTCTTGCAACGTTCCCACGTGACTCGAATCACAACCTTGAGAATCTGATATGTTTTGTTAAGAGATAGCTCTATTTGGAAATTTCGGTCATCACTGCCAACCAACCAAAAGAACAGAAAGAATTCAGAAGAAGAAGAAGAAAAGAAAAGAAAAGAAAAAAGAGTCGAACCTTGAGAATAATCCGGTCGCAGATGGCGCGGGCGATCCCCTCGGCGCTCCGCAGCTGCTCTGGCGCGGAACCAGTCGATGAGGCTAGCTAGGTCTCCAGTACTGGTCAGGGTTTCGTCGATCTGCCATTGGATAATTTCTAGGGTTAGAGTTTGGGATTTTTTTTTTTTTTTTTTTTTGTGGGGGGGGGGGGAGGGGGGGGTTTGGGGGAGGTTAAGGTTTGTTGGGGAGTGAGAAGGGAGAAGAAAAAATGGGTGATTGTTCCGTTACTTTGGGAGGTATTAAATGAGTTTGTTTGGGCGGTGGCATGAACTTTTGTTTCTTGTTTTGTTTGACTGCACCGTCCTTGTGTTCTTTGAACCTTTTCTTTCTTCCTCTTTGACTAGAAATTAATTCGTAGGGAATTTAAAAAAGTTCAGAATAATATGTTCATATGTGTAAGGTGTATAATGGGCTGGGCCGTATCGGTCTGAGATTCGGATTGACCTGATTTAACTGGTCTGGATCAAATTCAAGATAGAGAACGCATCGGACCGGCCCGGTTATTCATATAGTTGACTTAGTCCGAACCCATGGTCCGGTCTGCGGTGGATCGGGTCAAACCAGTTTGAGTCTGGGCCGGTTCACGGCCGGCCGGGCTGGCCCGGCCCGATTATTATTTTCTTTCTTTAATGTATAATGTATATATATTATTTATATATAAGTTAATAAATTTAAGTTAAAATTTATAAGTTATTTGTTACTAATTAATTTTGTTATAATTTAAAATTTATAAGTTATTTGCTAGTAATTTTTTTTTGTATAATTTATATAAACTTTTTTGTTATATAAAAATTTATATGTTGAAATTTATAGAAATTTATAAGTTGGAATTTAAATAGATATTTATATAACTTAAATTTATTTATATAGCAATAAAGAAGTTAAATGTCAACAACTAACAACATAAAGTAAAAAAAAAACTGAATTTGTTTTATTAATGCCAATAAAATTATAAATGTATTATAACATTAAGTAAGAAAAAAAATAGAAACTTGTAAATGATATTTTATTTGCATAAAGCTTGTAAAAAAATGTACTAAGTCTTTTGTCACGCCCCAGTCCCAAAATACCAAGGGACCAGATACGTGGCAATGGCCAGCAGCACGCACCGATGGACAAACCCAATTTAATGGATCCATCAGGGCATACTTAAGCTGTAAAACAAAGTCTACGACAATCAAGGCACAACTAATCTCATCCACACAAGATATAAAATATGATCCACAGATATAAGAAATGTAAATCATCAAACAGTCTCACAAAGTGCTTCGGGGAACAACCCGATAAAATCTAATACAATGGCTCAACAGACCAGAATATAAATGACTGAATAAAATAAATACTGAGCATGAAACATAGATGCTCAAGAAAAGTCTTCAGCTAACACCTCGTCCTCGGGTGTCGGTACAACTCCTGTATCTGCTTCTGCTGCGGTCCCGTATACCTCGGGATAGATCTCGTCTACAAATCCTGGGAACATAATCCATTCCAGGTCCTCAGGGGACATAGCAAGGTACAGAAAATACAAGCCAAATAAATGCAGTACAGCAGATAATAAAATAAATAAGGTAAGTATGTAACCATCTAAGTGAAATACAAGATGAGAGCATCACGAGTACTCAGGCTGAGCCACTACAAGCTCTGTGTCGGGGAGCCGGTAGCGGTAATAACACGTAATGTGCCTAGCTCTGCTACGAGAGTCTACGGCCTCACAATAGTAGTAGATATATATATGAAACAGCCTGTAGTCTGTGTGTCTCTCCCCACCCAATGTAACCATGCATATCATGACCATAACGTCTCATGTCCATGTCAAGCGGGATCATAGCTAATGCAACAAGTCATAAAGTATCTATGAATATAGTATTTCTGTCAAGTCCTGTATCCTATACAGAATCACCATGAATATCTCAGGAAGATCCTGTCTCATGAATGGTGTCAAGTGTCCTGGGTCATAGTGTACTTGGTAAGACAAGTACGAGAATATAAAGTGTCACGAATGTCCATCTCTAGATGACCGTACCCAACACCGCGTACAGTGTTGGCACCCGACTAATAATCGGACGCTAAGTACGTCACACGGTCCTAGGTTAAGCATGCACAGCAATATAATGAAGTAAGAAAAATATATAACAATATTGCAGAGTTTGGCAAGGTACACTTGCCTGGGGTCCTGTTGCTGGTATGAATCAGAGTCCAAGTCACAGTCCAAATAGCCTATGTATTACAAATTTATCACGTCAAAAGATAATTTATTTTAATTTATTTAATTCTGGAATAATTACTCTAAAATCCTATTTTAATCTTATTATTCTATTTTTATGTTAATTCCTAAATTTTGTCCAAAGAAACTGAATTTTATCAACTCGAGACTCATGGCACGCAAATCGAGGCGATATATTGACCAAAAAGTCAACTGACACAAACTCGACTTTCATGCATGATTTCCTGTAGATTTCAGCATCAAAAACATACTGGAATTTACGGCTTGTTCGAATTCAAATTCGTTTGGGAATTATGGCACATACAAATTTTGTATTGTGCACCGATGGTTAAATTCTAACCTAGAAGTTCTACATAATTAACAGTATGTAAATACTTCGAATTAAATTCTGAGAAAAAATATATGTCGATGATCTCGACATTATCTTTCCGAAACTTTAAACGGTTCATGATTCTGATTCCGGGTTCTCCCGGAATTGCGAAAACATCGAAACACGTCTATTTTCGGACATACTGTGCTCTACGAATTTTCCAGAATTTAATACTAATAATTTCGAAAAAAATTTATATAATCAGAAAGCTAACCTCCGGAGCTATGCGCAATGGCTTTTGGAAGATGAAGAAACCCTAGATGACAATTCTCCCAAATCTCTCTCTCTCTAAAATAATGAGATAATTAGGGTTATAATATATATATATATATATATATATATATATATATATATATATATATATATATATATATATAGGGATGTTTAGAGGCTGAATGAAAGTTGATAGGGTGACACGTGTCATGATTTGATTGGATGGTTTTGGCTATATTATTTGTTTTTTGATTTGCCTTTATCAAAACATTATTTAAGTCGTTTTAAATCTAAATAACTCAAAATAAACATTAAAAATAATCATAAAAATCTGGAAAAATTACTGAAAATATATTTTGAACCAAAAAACCCTAGAAAAATATTTGGGATAATTTTATATTCATAGATTTCCTACTATAATTAGGAGAAGCTCTAAAATTTTAGTTTTAAATATTTAAATAAAATTAAATATTAAATATATTCCTAAAATTCTGAAATAATTCCATAAAATATATAATAATATTATAAACACTAAAAAATTTATGTGGGTCCATTCTATATACCTGGGCTTGCACAATAAATTCTAAAAGTCCTAAAAATTAGTTATTAGTCTAAATAACTCCCAATAATACTAAAAATATTCAGAAAATTTCCAGGAAATTCTAGAAAATATATTTGACTATTTAGAACCTAAAATAAAATTTTAGGATATTTTTAATTAAATTTGAATCTAAAATAAATTCTTGAAAATTCTAGAAAATTACAGAAAATTGTGAAAAATCCAAATTAAAAATTTCTGAAAAATCAGGGGGTTACATCTTTTTTTTTCGCCATCCGTCGTCCGTCTTTTATTAAAGTTTATTGTTCAGCTCCTCCTTTAGTAGCGTCATCCAAAGTAAGAGACTGAAAGTCCACCTCAGTGATGTTGACACTTTCATCTCTTTAGCTTTGAGTTTTTTTCAGCACGAACCCAATCTCAAACGCAGATACAAGTTTCCAAAATATCTGGCAGCAACCTACTCCTCTTCTTCTTCCCTAGAAACTAATTCGTAGAGAATATAAAATTCCTCAAAATACGTTTTTCATGTCTCTTCCACAATTCTAAAATAAAAAATAAGATGACCCCTCATACCCTCAAAATATAGTTGTTTATTTTGGTCATTTTCAGCAAAAATGACCAAAATACCCCTAAATCGTTCAAAATACTGCCAATAATTTGGTGGTATTTTGGTCAAATTATCCCTCCAACGGCTACTGTCAGGCCCCAATCTCACGCAAGCTCAATCGTCCCCGCTGAACGTGAATCACCAAGTTGCAGCTCTCCCGCCGGACAATCGTTCTCATCGGGACGTGATGCCGTACGAGCCTGGAGTTGCGCTCGTACAAGACGATGTTGTCAAACACCAAAGTTATCATCGAAACGACCAAATTGCAGCGAAAGTCAAGTATTGTGTACCAAGCACACATCAGAGTATACGCAGCGAAGCTCTCGATAGGGTCCAAATAAAATGCCACAAAGGCGATGTAATACTCTTGCTCTTTTCTCTAGCCCACAAAGGTACTTACCGTTCATACATTATGTCATGTATATCCAAGCAACGCCACTACACCTGCATACCTGAAATAATGCCCATAAACGTGGGTCAGTACACAGCCGTACTGGTGAGCGGGGTAACCCACTCGTCTAAGCCGACACTAAGTAAAATAGTGAATTCAAACAGTTATATGATGATCTTTCTAGTTGAATCCTAGATTCATTTCATGGCATAGGGTATGACATGTTAAGGAAAGTTGTAAAACAGATTAAGCATGCAAGCATTCAACTCAAGCCAATCGACAAGCAATATATAACCAACTCGAAGGAAACTAGTGTCACGTCCCAGTCCCAAAATACGTAGGACTAGGAATACGTAACACGCCCAACCGTATGTATACGAACTCCAATATATGGAAACCATATACACACGTACGCTGTACATGAATGTTCAATCCATCAGTGGTAATATACTGTCACAACAAGTCATACACAATCTATATCTCATCCACAGCACAAATAATAAGTAGGAATAAAGAGCTGAATAATAACTGAATATCAAAGATGAGTATCAAGTCTGATAGTCGGGTGGAAACAAATCCACTACAAAACGACTATACTGAAGTAGCAAAAGATCTCTAAACGGCGATAATAAAATCACAGATACTCCGAGGGTAAGACCTCCTCAGCCTGGTAAGTAGCATCCAGTCCAGGACCGTACTCCTGCGGATACTCCTGCTCGTCCATATCTGGAAAGGGACCAGGTCCTCAGAGAGACGTAACAAGATAAATAATAATATGCCAATAAGTACTGAAAAGTAAACATCCAATGGGTTGCCTAACCGTCTAAGTGAATACAATTTGAGAACAACTTTCCACCAAGTGGGCTATCTGGCTAAAAATGATGGGATTGGCGTGACTCTCTTGGAGAATCAGGAGCCTCAAAGCATGTCGTCTTTTGAACGGCAGAGGCCGCCAATTGTATAGGGGTCATCACCGTCCGTATCTCCAGTGGAGCTTCCGGGTTACAGAAGAAAAAGTGCAAAGGAGCCCAAATGCCTTACTTGTTGTTCTCCCCACCCCATGCTCTAGCATGCCACATCCATGACACGATAAAACCTCTAAATAACTGTCAAGTCTGCTAGCATATAAAGTTTCTATCGGCAGTTATCCCTATCCGTCGCACGACCTGTACGTACCAGTGACCGGCCGAGTACGCAAGTCCGTATCCTACATGTGACTCACACTCGTGTAAGAATAGTGTTATGGCCAATAAAACATAGAATGTCTCAAAATAATGGGGTGGTCTCATAAAGTAGGTCCAATGCATATACATAAATAAAACATGATACGACGACATCGTCATTGCACCCAAGTTTCCTTGGACGTACAATTTATATAGCAGTTTAAAATAAATGAACTAAATCGACAGAAATAAATTATGCATGCATCACATGGACTATAAATATTAGTACAATGGCAAGGTATACTTGCAGAGCAAGAGTCCTATATAGTGTACATCCAAACAGTGTTAAGTTCATTGTAAGAAGAAGTGGGTTAGGGTTTGGAAGAGTTGTAATATATAGGGATAAGAGGCGGTGGAGGCTGCTGCTGTTTCTTTCTTTTCATTGGTTTTGGTTGCGGTTGGGGAGAGTTTAGTAATAACAGGTAAAGAGGCGGTGGAATGAGGCAGTGGTGTTTGTTTTACGCGCGGAGAAGGAAATTAAGCGGCGGAGTTTATTTTACGCGTGGGTTGTTTTAAGCGCGGGTGAGTTAAGAAGCGGTGGAGAGATTTTACGCGCGGTGAAAGAAAAGTTAGTTTTTGCTGCTGATATTTTCTTCTCCTAACGGGTCCGGGTAGGGGTTAAACGGGTAGTGGGTTTCGGGTAGAGATCCAATAGGAATTTCTTTCTTAATTAATTATATATATATATATATGTCACGTCCCAGTCCCAAAAGTACGTAGGACTAGGACACGTAAGCATGCCAGCCGCATGGATATGGCAACTCCAATATATGGAAACCAAATCCATACGTACGCTGTAATATGAATATAAAATTCACAAGTGGTATAAAATATAATACAAGTCACAGGGTAAAATCTAAATCTCATCCACCAAAATCATATAGAAATAAATAAACAGTATCGATGAAACTGGATCTCAATAAGAAGTATCTAGGATGATAGTTGGATGGAAACAAATCCACTACCAACTCGAATAGGAAAGGTAAATACAATATAAGTACAACACAATCAAACCCAATGTAAGTATACCAGCTATCGATCACGGCTCGAAGAGAAGACATCCACTAAGCATATACAACCATCCAAATCTGCGCTCCTACAAATACTCAAGAACAGATACACCTGACAGCGGACCAGGTCCTCAGAGGGACGTAACATGATACAGAAAATACGAGCCAATTTGAATACAGTAAACATGCATATTATTTGAAAATAATAAGTACGCTGTACAAGACAATCTATATGAATGCAAATGAGGACAATTTTTTGACGTATGGGCAAGGGTAGGCTACTCGATCTAATTCTCATAATCTCACGCTCGTCAGTGGACATCATCAGCCGACATACCTCTGGGGTAGCGACCATCGGACTCCATCAATCGACATACCTCGGGGGTAGCGACCATCGGACACGACCTACCATAGTGCGTGCTAGTGACTACGGTGTTACCAGAGTGGTTAAAAGCCCATACGCCTAATGATTGTCCTCTATGATACTAAGTGCCATGTGTGTGTCAACATATCTAATACATAGTAATGACTGAAAGAAAACTACACATGCAAGAATAAACAGAAATGCAATAAATATACAGAAATATACTAAGCATACAAAATACTGTAAGCAATTTGGCAAGGTATCTTGCCTGGGGTCCTGCTGCTGGTATGAATCAGAGTCCAAGTCACAGTCCAAATAGCCTATGTATTACAAATTTATCACGTCAAAAGAATTTATTTTAATTTATTTAATTCTGAAATAATTACTCTAAAATCCTATTTTAATCTTATTATTCTGATTTTTATGTTAATTCCTAAATTTTGTCCAAAGAAACTGAATTTTATCAACTCGAGACTCATGGCACGCAAATCGAGGCGATCTATTGACCGAAAAGTCAACCGACACAAACTCAACTTTCATGCATGATTTCCTGTAGATTTCAGCGTCAAAAATATGCTAGAATTTATGGCTCGTCCGAATTCAAATTTGTTTGGAAATTATGGCACATACAAATTTTGTATTGTGCACCGATGGTTAAATTCTAACCTAGAAGTTCTACAGAATTAACAGTATATAAATACTTCGAATTAAATTCTGGGAAAAATATATGTCGATGATCTCAACATTAGCTTTCCGAAACTTTAAACGGTTCATGATTCCGATTCCTGGTTCTCCCGGAATCGTAAAAACATCGAAACACGTCTATTTTCAGACATGTTGTGCTCTACGAATTTTTCAGAATTTAATACTCATAATTTCGTAAAATAAATTATATAATCAGAAAGCTAACCTCAATATCTTTCTAACACAAAAAACTATGCCTCATTTGGAGTCCGGAGTTATGCGCAATGGCTTCTGGAAGATGAAGGAACCCTAGATGGCAATTCTCCAAAATTCGGCTGAAGAAAAACCCTAGAAATAAACTTAAACTAATATATATAGAGGAGAGAGAAAGCAGTCGCGGCTCAGATCTTGACACGTGGCAGCCATCCAACGCTGTCCGCCCCGTAGTCACTGACAGGCGGGCCCGGCACTGTTTGCTGCGGGAGGCTGACAGGTGGGGCCCCTGTTTGCTGACTGGGCAGAATTAATTACTTTTTGGGTTTTCTTTTTCAGAAATTAGTTTTTAATTTAGTTTTTCATAATTAACTCGAAATAAATGCTAAAACTAATCAAAAAATTTCAAAAAATTCTAGAAAATATATTTTATTATTTAGAACCTAAAATAAAATTTTGGGATATTTTTAATTAAGTTTAAACATAAAATAAATTCTTTAAAGTCCTCAAAAAATAGTGTTACTAGTTTTTAATTAACTAAAAATTATGAAAAAATCCCAATAATCTAAAATAGCCTAAAAATAATTCTAAATAAATATTTATATAAGTAAATATACTAAAAAAATTATTTTCTAATTAACTAAGATAATACTCTAAATAAATTCAACATCTATAATAAATATAATAATATAAAATATACACAAATACCTATTTTGGGTGAGGGAGTTTACAATCTACCCAACTTAAAATAATTTTGTCCTCGAAATTAAAATATGGCATAATTTGTTAAATCCTTCACATTCGTACATAAGGTACGTCAATCGCAATCTCTTCCAAAAATTTAAATAACAAAATCTATTCAAATCTATCGCGATCACTTCAAAATTAAGATAACCACTGTTTAAATCAAAATTCAACCTGTCGTAATCTTTTCTCGATTTTTAAATAATCAACATCCAAATCTAACTCAAGTCTATATGACATCCCACATCAAAATTTATATCATAATTTTCAACTATCATAATCTCCTCTAGACTTTGAACAATAAACAATTCTAATCAAATCTTATTCCTATTCTTAACTTAAGAATTTGTACTATTCAAATATTTAAACTCAATTTACATCCTCAATATTTCAAATAGGTGACCCAATAATCAAAATTGAACTTTTAATTCAAATCATCAAATTATAAAATTTAAATCTAATTAACCAATTGTTCAAGTCTAAAATTCTATATTTATCCTCAAAATTTAAATCGATGATTCATCCTTCAATATTCAAAATTTAAATTATGTGCTCAAAGTATAAATATTTGGTCCGCAATATCAAGATTTTAAAATTCGTTAAATCCTCATTATCTTAATCCTTCTTTTAAAATGTCTCAAATTAAAATGACTTGAATCTCCCAATCTAATCTTACTTGATCACAATCTAAAAGAAATTCCTCTCAAGTTGACAATGCACTGCTACCCAATTTAGAATTTATCCATCTATCACAGAAGGCTATATACTTTAAGAAAAATATTTCTTAATTTATTTACTCATGTCATTCAATCCTCAAAACTTCAACGCCGATTATATCATATATGATATGTCCTTAATTACAAAAGAATAATCCTCAAGTATGTGATCGGCCTACAGGGTATATCTAGTACTCTCTGTGTATTAAACTTATACCAAGCACGAGGTTTCATCTTTCCGAAATAAGGGAAGACGGAGACCATTAATAAAGAGTTCAAGGGTGAGGTAATAGAATAGAAGTATCGGGATCAAGGAGTTTAAGGAATTCAAATGGGAATTGTCAAAGCAGTTGTGGATTAAAATCATATTTTGGTAATTTTTTGTTTGCATGCTCGTATTAGTACAGTTATGTAACCGATACGATCCGCTCAGACATATCTAGGAGCAAATATATTCGTCTACCAATCACTACATATCTCAATCCACGTAAAGTAGTATTACGAAGGGCGAATCAAGCGCACTAAGGTTAGCTAGACCTTAATACACTGATTCTGAAATGTATTAGTAGGCGTCCCCAATAATACATATATCATGATCAAGCTCGATAAAAGAGTAAGCTTGCAAAACTAGGCTATAATAGCAGCATAAGTCAAGGTAGTGCAGCAAATATAAGTACGCTAGATGATGATGAAAGGAGGTACAAATTAATTCAAGTTCACAAAACAAAACAACTAAGCAACAATAATAAAAGACTCTACAATCCCTACAGTTATCATACAACCTCCTTGTCTATGTCGCTAGTCGACCAAATATGGGCAAAGACCTCTAACTTCTATTGTCTGAATAACCACTGTCGTCTTATGCTAGTATACAATTAATGTTGTTCAATCATACTTTAATAATAGGTCAAAAGACTATGTGATACTAGGTTGTGAGGTATACTACCCAACTTAAAACAATAAACTAATACTGTGACAGTCTTAAGGGTACCGTAGAAGCTCCTGTTAAGGTCTTCGAGAAGGGGTCTTGGTACTTGTTAGGGTATCCTCTTATATTACATAGGTCATGGTCGTCTTAACTCTTAGTCATAGTGCAAGTGTCAATAGTAAGAATGGGACAGTTACTGGCCTCAAGGGAAAGGAAATATAACTCGTATTGAGGTGTGGTACAAGTTACGCAATTTAAACTAAGGGATAAGCACCAGGTCTCAATCTACAAGAATAACTTAACTATCAAGTTCTAACTACTAAGTACACAATTTTAAAATTCAAGATTACAACTATAATCCTAGCAAACTATGTGTCCTTAACAAAGAAATAAATTACTTGGCCTACTATCAGAAGTGTCAGGTGGCATAAGTTGAAAGATAAAGAAAAGAAGAACGTAATTTTGGTTGTCGCACAATTAGCGAACGCTATGGTCACAAGGGAACAATATATGAAAATAGAGGGGCTCTAGATAGCATCATGGTTTTCTAAGGGAAAGGGGTATGCTAGTCTCTGTTTTTGAGGTATGATTAGGAAAATATTCTATGCATTGCTCTTGGCTTTCTAAGGTACTGTCTACTTATCTCAAGACAAGAATCTAAATTTATGGTTCTCCAATACTCATCTAACGGCGTGGGTTAGGTTCAGTCCTAATATTTACTTTGGTTTTTTATTGGTTTCTCAATGCTAGGGGCAACCATAATGGTAAACTTCTAACTAACTCTAGTAGTGTCTATACTACTCTCAAGTCCTCATAACACATCAGGGGGTAATGGTAAACTAATTCTAGAGATAAGGAATTCTAGGGTTCACTAGACATTCTAAACTTAGTAGTGTGTCTATATCCTCGTTATATTCTTAATAGGTGTGCTACTCTAATTATCATCTAACAACAGGAACTTCTATATTATAGGAGAAGGCTATACTTAAAGAACTATTAGGGAAGTACATGAATCGAGCAGGATGCGGCTATTTAAATAGAACAGATTGGAAGGAAGGATGAGTCATAGTCAAATATGGATGAGATCCTATACTCTATTCCTAGGTGCAGGCTTGCTTGGTACAGTAACGTAACCGAGACAATATACTCTCGACCTGCATGGGCCACCACAAAAATATGTCACGTCCCAGTCCCAAAAGTACGTAGGACTAGGACACGTAAGCATGCCAGCCGCATGGATATGGCAACTCCAATATATGGAAACCAAATCCATACGTACGCTGTAATATGAATATAAAATCCACAAGTGGTATAAAATGTAATACAAGTCACAGGGTAAAATCTAAATCTCATCCACCAAAATCATATAGAAATAAATAAACAGTATCGATGAAACTGGATCTCAATAAGAAGTATCTAGGATGATAGTTGGATGGAAACAAATCCACTACCAACTCGAATAGGAAAGGTAAATACAATATAAGTACAACACAATCAAACCCAATATAAGTATACCAGCTATCGATCACGGCTCGAAGAGAAGACATCCACTAAGCATATACAACCATCCAAATCTGCGCTCCTGCAAATACTCAAGAACAGATACACCTGGCAGCGGACCAGGTCCTCAGAGGGACGTAACATGATACAGAAAATATGAGCCAATTTGAATACAGTAAACATGCATATTATTTGAAAATAATAAGTACGCTGTACAAGACAATCTATATGAATGCAAATGAGGATAATTTTTCGACGTATGGGTAAGGGTAGGCTACTCGATCTAATCCTTACAACCTCACGCTCGTTAGTGGACATCATCAGCCGACATACCTCTGGGGTAGCGACCCTCGGACTCCATCAATCGACATACCTCGGGGGTAGCGACCATCGGACACGACCCACCATAGTGCGTGCTAGTGACTACGGTGTTACCAGAGTGGTTAAAAGCTCATACGCCTAATGATTGTCCTCTATGATACTAAGTGCCATGTGTGTGTCAACATATCTAATACATAGTAATGACTGAAAGAAAACTACACATGCAAGAATAAACAGAAATGCAATAAATATACAGAAATATACTAAGCATGCAAAATACTGTAAGCAATTTGGCAAGGTATCTTGCCAGGGGTCCTGCTGCTGGTATGAATCAGAGTCCAAGTCACAGTCCAAATAGCCTATGTATTACAAATTTATCACGTCAAAAGAATTTATTTTAATTTATTTAATTCTAAAATAATTACTCTAAAATCCTATTTTAATCTTATTATTCTGATTTTTATGTTAATTCCTAAATTTTGTCCAAAAAAACTGAATTTTATCAACTCGAGACTCATGGCACGCAAATCGAGGCGATCTATTGACCGAAAAGTCAACCGACACAAACTCAACTTTCATGCATGATTTCCTGTAGATTTCAGCGTCAAAAATATGCTGGAATTTACGGCTCGTCCGAATTCAAATTCGTTTGGGAATTATGGCACATACAAATTTTGTATTGTGCACCGATGGTTAAATTCTAACCTAGAAGTTCTACAGAATTAACAGTATAAAAATACTTTGAATTAAATTCTGGGAAAAATATATGTCAATGATCTCGATATTATCTTTCCGAAACTTTAAACGGTTCATGATTCCGATTCCTGGTTCTCCCGAAATCGCAAAAACATCGAAACACGTCTATTTTCAGACATGCTGTGCTCTACGAATTTTCCAGAATTTAATACTCATAATTTTATAAAATAAATTATATAATCAGAAATCTAACCTCAATATCTTTCTAACACAAAAAACTAGGCCTCATTTGGAGTCCGGAGCTATGCGCAATGGCTTCTGGAAGATGAAGGAACCCTAGATGGCAATTCTCCAAAATTCGGCTGAAGAAAAACCCTAGAAATAAACTTAAACTAATATATATAGAGGAGAGAGAAAGCAGTCGCGGCTCAGATCTTGACACGTGGCAGCCATCCAACGCTGCCCGCCCCGTAGTCACTGACAGGCGGGCCCGGCACTGTTTGCTGCGGGAGGCTGACAGGTGGGGCCCCTGTTTGCTGACTGGGCAGAATTAATTACTTTTTGGGTTTTTTTTTTCAGAAATTAGTTTTTAATTCAGTTTTTCATAATTAACTCGAAATAAATGCTAAAATAATCGAAAAATTCCCAAAAATTCTAAAAAATATATTTTATTATTTAGAACCTAAAATAAAATTTTGGGATATTTTTAATTAAGTTTAAACATAAAATAAATTCTTTAAAGTCATCAAAAAATAGTGTTACTAGTTTTTAATTAACTAAAAATTATGGAAAAATCCCAATAATCTAAAATAGCCTAAAAATAATTCTAAATAAATATTTATATAAGTAAATATACTAAAAAAATTATTTTCTAATTAACTAAGATAATACTCTAAATAAATTCAACATCTATAATAAATATAATAATATAAAATATACACAAATACCTATTTTGGGTGAGGAAGTTTACAATATATATATATATATATATATATATAGAAAATTCTAAAAATTATATTAGTGTATATGGTTAAGCTAGCAACTGTCCAAAGGGTCTCCTACATGGAATAAATTAGAAAAATTTATAATAGCCCCATAAATCCTCTAATTTGCACATAAAACCTCAAATAAAAATTAATAAAAAAAATCTATTCCTTCTATTTAGCTCATAATTACTAAATAAATTAAATAATACGATTTTCAGGATTAGGAGTTTTACATTCTACCCAACTTATAAAAATTGCGTCCTCGAAATTAAACTAAGCCAGGGTAGGAAGTCAAGGATGGTATAAGGTATAAATTAACAAAGTAATTTCATACCTTGGTCTGCGAATAGGTTCGGAAAATGTTTGCGATTGTCGTCTTCGAGCTCCCAAGTAGATTTTCCTGGCGCGCCATGCTTCCATGCCACGCGGACCAAGGGAATAGACTGGTTCCTCAATACTTTCTCTCTACGATCAAGGATTCCCACGGGTCGGTCTTGGTAAGACAAGCTCGGCCCAATGGTGATCTCCGAATGGTCGAGAACATGACTGCTGTCTGCCACATATCTCCTGAGCTGCGACACATGGAATACGTCATGTACTCCCTCAAGCGAAGGTGGTAGCGCAAGTCGATATGCCACTACTCCTACTCTCTCTAGTACGTCAAATGGTCCAATATACCTTGGACTCAACTTGCCTCGCCCTCCGAATCGAATGGTACCTCTGGTAGGTGGTATCCTCAAGAAGACATGATCGCCCTCTTTAAATTCCAAGGGATGACGATAAAGGCCTGCCCACTGTTTATGTCTGTCTTACGCTGCTCGCAAGTGTCCTTGTATATTCTTAACTGTCTCAACGGTATTGACTACTAATTCTGGTCCCAGAATCTGACATTCTTCTACGTTACTCCAACACACAGGAGACCTACGCTTCCTTCCATATAATGCTTCAAACAGAGCCATCTGGATGCTTGCCTGATAGCTATTGTTGTAAGAAAACTCCTCAAGGTGTAGGTGGTCCTCCCATGATCCTCCAAAGTCTATCATACAAGCCCTTAACATATCTTCCAATGTCTGAATAGTACGCTCTGACTGTCTATCTGTCTACGGGTGATAAGATGTACTGAACTTCAGACGAGTCCCAAGACTCTCTTGCATGCTCCTCCAAAAATGTGATATAAAGTGCGAATCCCTGTCTGATATAATATTGACTGGTATGCCGTACAATCTCACGATTTGTCTTATATATAAGTTAGCCAAAGCTTCTGTAGATTGGCCAACTCTAAAAGGCAAGAAATGGGCTGACTTGGTGAGTCGGTCCACTATTACCCATACTGTATCTCTTCCACTGGGACTCTTGGAAAAACCCGTGATGAAGTCCATAATAATGTGTTCCCACTTCCACTCTGGAATCGGAAGTGGTTGTAATAACCCCACTGTTCTCTGGTGCTCCGCCTTTACTTGCTGACATACCAAACATTTAGCTACAAAGCGAGCTATCTCTCTTTTCATTCCATGCCACCAAAAGTGTTGTCGTAAATCACGATACATTTTGGTGCCTCCAGGATGAATATAATATATCGAACTATGAGCTTCTGTCATCAGCTCCTATCGAATCTCTCTATTTGTAACATAAAGACGATTACCACATCGTAATGTTCCATCATCATGGATGCGCAGTCCTGTCTGCTCTCCGGCCTCTGTCCTTTCCTTTAATCTTTTGAATCTGGCGTCTGTAGGCAATGCTGCCTTGATTCTCTCTACTAGTGATGATTGTACTTGCAAATTGGCTAGTGTCCCGTCTGCTCCGGGTAATATCACTTCAATGCCAAGACATTGCAAGTCCTTCAGTAATTCTCTCTGTGTCGTCAAGAAATAAGCTGCTGGCTTCCAACTTAGCGCGTCTGCTACAATGTTAGCCTTGTCTGGGTGATAATGTAGCTCTATCTCAAAATCTTTCATCAACTCGAGCCATCGACGTTGCCTCATATTTAACTCCTTCTGCGTGAAGGCATACTTGAGACTTTTGTGGTCTGTATAGATTTTTACTCGTTCCCCATATAAGTAATGTCTTCATAGCGTCAGAGCAAATACAACGGCTGCAAGTTCCAAGTCATGAGTTGGATAATTCTTCTCATGTACTCATAATTGTCTAGATGCATATGCAATCACCTTGCCATGTTGTATCAATACGCATCCCAAACCTTTCCCTGATGCATCACTGTAGATCACATAGCCTCCTGATCCTGATGGAATAGTCAATATTGGTGCTGTGGTCAGTCTCTTCTTCAACTCTTCAAAAGTAGCTTGACACTCGTTGGTCCATATAAACTCTTGATCCTTGCAAGTCAAACGAGTTATAGGTGTTGCTATCCTTGAGAAGTTCTCCATGAACCGTCGATAATATCCCACAAGTCCAAGAAAACTTCTCACCTCTGCTGCTGATTTAGGAACATGCCATGTCTCGACTGCCGAGATATTTTTTGGATCAACAGAAATACCATCTCCTATAACAACATGTCCAAAAAATGAAACTCTGTCCAAGCAAAACTCACATTTACTGAGCTTTGCATATAACTGCTCTCTTCTCAAGGTCTCTAGAATAATCCGTAGGTGCTTCTCGTGCTCCTCGTGGCTCTTTGAATAGATAAGTATATCATCTATGAAGACGACCACGAACTGGTCCAAATACTGATGGAAGACTCTGTCATGCCCTGATCCCGAAAAGGTCATTCGTCCTCGCCGGATCCTTTACGGAACCGATTCGTCCTCGCTGGGGCGTGATGCCGTGCGAGCCTGGGGTTGCGCTCGTACAAGGCAAGAACTTGCAGTTTTAGGAACCCGTTTTGAAACACAATTTATAAAACACATTCACAGAGATTTGAACACAAATACGGAAGAAACATGCTTTTTCATTGATAATTCAGAGTAATTTACATAGAGTTTACATTGATGCGCCTTCTCGGCTATTTGAATTGCATTACAAAAGATAACTCAAAATGCAGGGCGCGCTCCGTCAGATAGTCCATGTCGTTTGTACATTACGCCCTTGTATAGTTTGAAGTCCATGCCTCCAAAATGAACTGACTCCAGCTATACTTCAAAATAGAGGTGCTCCTAACGCCTCCTCGCTATGCACTAGCGTTGCACCGTCTGATTGCCTGAAATAGTTGCCCACAACGTGAGTCAGTACTCAACTTTAACTGGTGAGCGGGATGAACCCACTCGACTAAATCGACACTAGCTTGTTAGGGGCGAGCATGCATTAAGATATCTTCTATAAGGAAGCAAGTGAAATCAATTCATATCAGTTGCATGTTTTGATAGGAATGAAAAATAGCATCGAATCCAACCAGTACACCAATTGCTTACTCAATCGATGCACGCCTTCCCTGCAACAAAACACAAGTATACTTACCATCTGCACAAGACAATAAGTTAGCATGCGTTCTATTCTATGCGGTCATTGGTGTGATCGACACCTTAGGGACATATTTCAAGCATTAGCGGCGCGCCCTATCAGCCCGGGTAGCAAGCCCTGCTGGAGGTCCCGCTATGCATCGTGACGAGCACGAATCAAATATTTCCCTCCGGATCGATACGGTTCCAGTGCCCCGGAAAGCCGTTTCGAGGAAATGCCAAACCATGTGCACAAGTTGTCCTAGACCATACAAATGCATGAATAATTCATATCACATACAATGCATCGAAATAAACAGAAGAAGTAAAGCAGCAACATATATATTTTATGCAATAGTTCATATTTTCTCAAGCGGTGTTCCAATTCAGTTATCCCATAAGTCCAAACTCTATCCGAGGCACTAGACCGCCACCAACAACCAACTTTCCTTATAAACAAGCTCAAATTATAAGGTGTGCAAGCATATGATAAATTAGTCTACAAATCCCATGTTCCTTTCTTAGTGGCTGGCATGTCTTGTGGCTAAGGATTTCCTAGGCGTCCAACCGGGCATCATCGAGTGAACGTTTAAAACTTAGAGATGTTGGCGTGAAGAAGTAGGAAATAAGGGACCAAACCACTCACTGGTTAAGGAAAAAGAGGCTAAAACTAGGAATCCCGCTTAGCGACGATCAAACATCAGTTACGCGTACCTAAAACAGCACGAGCACAGAGTTAAAATTCTTGCCTATCCTTCCTTGCCGAACTCCCCAAAATCCAAGCTCCAAACGATAAAACCAGCAGCAAAAACCAAGCAAATCGAAAGCAACACCAAATCAAAACCTCAAGCGGCAATCAAGAAAACCAAGCAACCAAAACACGAAAACTATTGGACTCGTTTCAATAGAGGCCTTTCCATGAGTTGGAAAGGATCATCGTATTTCGTCCATGGCAAGAAGATGCCGAGATCTAAGTTACGACTCAGACGGACTAGCCACAAGCCCAATTACATAGTGCTCGTCCCGGTCGGATCGGGATTTGAGGCACTACATAATATACCACTAAGAAAAAGTTTCGACCCGAAACTTAAGAACAAGGCCCTACCTCCGACTCAATGAACTACGAAGGATACTTCTCCTTCATCTCCGATTCCACTTCCCAGGTTGATTCCCCAACTGTATGGTTCCGCCACAGCACGCGAACCAAGGACATCGTACGGTTGCGAAGTACTTTTTCCTTATGATCCAGAATCTGCGCCGGCTCCTCTGAGTATGACAAATCCGTGCGCAATTCCAATTATTCGAAGCTAACCACATGACTAGGGTCATGCACATACTTTCGAAGCTGAGAAACGTGGAATACGTCGTGCACTCCAGCTAAGGCGGGAGGTAGTGCAATCCGGTATGCCACAGCTGCCACCCGTTCTAGTATTTCAAAGGGGCCGACAAACCTGGGACTCAGTTTGCCCTTCACGCCGAAATGCATCACTCCATGCATCGGCGTCACGTTTAAGAAGACATAATCCCCGACCATGAACTCCAAAGGCCTACGATGAGTATCGACATAGCTTTTCTGTCAGCTCTGCGCAGTCGGAGTCTTTCCCGAATCAAGCGAACTTTCTCAACTGCCTGCTCCACCAGCTCTGGCCCGAGTACCTGCCGCTCGCCAACTTCGTCCCAATAGATTGGAGATCGACACTTGCGCCAATAAAGTTCTTCGTATGGTGCCATCTAGATGCTCGATTGGTAGCTGATGAGAACATAAAATATCATATTTTTATTACTTAATATATACTCCTTTATGCTCATTTAATGTCTAAAGATACTCATTACTTTTATATTTTGATCTAGGATGCAATTGGAGTCACGAAAAGCAAAATGGAGCTAATTATCAATTCTGGACAGTTCTGACACCTTGTAGAAAAATGGTCATAACTTGCTCATCCGAAGTCCAATTGAGTTGATCCAAATTGATTCGGAAAGCTAAGTGATAGAGGCACAATTTTGTTGTTTTGAGTTTCCCGATATTCTGGCTGAATCATGGACCAAATCACGCTTGAAGATTGATTCAACTATGTTGTGCACAAAAAGTGGAGCTGAAATAACCATTTCCCAACTTATTCAAAGATTTTATTTTATTGTTTGGGTTATTGTAACTATTAGAGGATTTGTGGGAAGATATTGTGATCTTCAAACACTAATTTAGAGTCTATAAAAGGGATAGAGATCAGGATGAAATGGAGAATAAGACACAACTCTTCTTCTTCTTCTTCTTCTTCTTCTTCTTCTTCAATATTCTTTTGAAGTTTTCTTGAACATGCGGAGCTAAAAGTCTTGTTGGTCGAAGAAAACGGAAGCCTCAGAATGAATAAAAATTTGTGAGATCTAATCTGTGTTTATATTTTTGATCTGTACTTTGAGTATCGAATGTTTTCTTATGCATATTTTCATGATTATCTTGTTTAATGACTAGGATGCATACTAGTTTATTATTCCTGACAATCTAATGCTAAATTAGATATCGAATCCGTAATTGTTCGATCCCTCTAATTTATGAAGCAACCAAGATTTAATGAACTGCTTTGTTTTATTAGATCTTAGGAGGAAAACTTTTGACAAAATTAAATACAACCGCTTGTGCTTGTGTTATTTTGCTTCATCGATCTCATCGAGTTTAATACGCTACTAGATTAAACCTTTAGCGCTTGTCTGGGGTTGTTTAGTAGTTAAGGTTAATTAGATCGCTTGTTTTTAATTAATTGTGGCTGAAGGAGATAGGAAAATAATTCCAACGTTGAATATTCAAGTATGAATTAATATATACTTGCATCGATGATCAGTTTTAAGATTTCAATGGTGGATGTTGACTGAGACCAACATTTATTTCTTTGATTGTTTTAATACTTTAATTATTTTTAGCTCTTCTTAATTTTCTTTTGATAAAAAACTCTCCCCCAATCTTATTTTACATAGCATAAAGATCAAACTAATTACTCTTCGTGGGAACGATCCTTACTCTCACTACTACATATTATTTCAAGAGTAAAGGTTTTATTTTTGGGTGCCTACGACAGCACGCCAAATTTTGGCACCGTTGCCAGAGAGTAATTTTAGTTAATTTTTGTGCTTTTTGTGATCTTTATTTCGTTCTTGTGATCAAATAATTTTTTGCCTATTAGCAAAAAAAAAAAAGTTCGATAACAGAAAATGGCGGCCAATTCTCAAATATTTGGCACTTGGCTAGATCTTCCATCTAGGCATGCTGATGAGGTAAATGTTTCTTCCTTAGAACAACAAATTTCTTGTTTAACTTCTCTTGTTCGTCAGATGGTTGTAGGTAACATGAAAACAACAAAGGCTTGTAGGATTTGTCTAGTATCAGGGCATCCAACCGATATGTGTCCAACTCTTCAAGAGGAGTCCAATGAACAAGTGAATGCGGAATATGGTTTTCCTGTACTACCAGAAATGAAGTATGATCCCTATTCAGACACGTACAACATAGGATGGAGAGATCATTCCAATCTCACCTATGGGAGTCCAGAATTAAATTAACCCGCGACTCAAAATTGCCCAAGTTACCAGCAATACAAGCAGCAATACCTACAACCAAGCCAAACTTCTAATTCTGGTATGTCTTTAGAAGATATTGTTAAGTCTATTGCTATTAATAACTTACAATTTCAACAGGAGATGAGGGCTAGTATCGAAAGTTTGAATAATCAAATGAGCCAAATGACAACTGTAATTAATAAGCTAGAGGCGAAAAGCTTGGAGAAATTACCATCTCAAACGATAGAAAATCCAAAAGAAAATGAATGTTCTATCATTTTGAGAAGTGGTAAAGAGGTTGACATTCCAGAAAAAGAAGCACATGCATCGCCAAAATAAGACGAAGAGAAAAATATCGTTGCAGACACGAATATTCCTAATGACGATGTAGTGCCTAATGCAAAAGAAGTTTTTAAACTTGATGGAAAAGATGGAGTAAAAGTTGCCATCAGTAAGAATTTTGAGAAAGAACATGAGTTAGCTTTGAGTACTAACTTACATAAAACTGTTGCAGTGTTGAACGATCTTCCAAAAAGACAACAGTCAGGTAACATTCCATATATTTTGTTACCAATTTATGACAAAAGACCTTTACCTTCTGTTTTGCAGGCATGCATTCTAGACTTGAAACCCCTGCCTAGTTATATCAAGTGTGCATAGAGTTGAGCCAACGACAATATTAAACAAAGGCGCTGCTTGGGATGCAACCCAAGGGAAGTTTATTTTTATTCTCGTATTTTATTTTTGGTTATTTTGTCTTTTCTTTGCATTTAACCATACATTGGGGACAATGTCTGTTTTAAGTGTGGGGGAGGAGATTTAATTTTTTTTAAGCCGTTTGAGTTTGTGTTTTTCTAAAAAAAAAAATAATAATAAGAATTTTTTTTTAAATAAATTAATTTTTTTTTTGGTTTTTAATAATTTTTGGTTGTGTATGTCATGAGTAATATTCAACTAGATTTGAAAAATTCATAACATGATTGAATAATTAAAATTTTTTCAACTTAGAATTAATTAGTCTAGTTATTTTTTATTAAAAATGTTAGTATCTAAATTGGTAGACAAAAGCCAGTGAGGATTTGAGCCTTTAGACTGACACATCAGTCTCATTATTCTTTCATGAGAGATATTCTTCCACTGATTTGTTTCTCTAGAACTTGCTTTGATTCTCTTCGAGGTCACATTGACACGTGCATGCATGAACATGATTAAGGCCATCTTTGTTATGCGTTACATAAGCCAAATAGCCCACCTTGTAATTAATTTTCTTTTTGTTGAACCCCTTTGAGTTTTATTGCCTTTTTCTTGGTATACCCACATTACAAGCTTTCAACCAATAATATTTATACCTTTACCCAAGTCGCAAAGCTAGTGGAGCATTGTTGATCATTATGATATGTATGGGTGTACGAAAAAATAAGAGTGGGGGTGTCTAAATTTGTGGTTTGGTTACAACCCACAAAATGGAACATATTTTCATCCTCAAATTTCCTAAGTTCCATTATTGTTAAAAAAAAGAAAAAAAAAGAAAAAAAAGAATATATATATATATATATATATATATATATATATATATATATATATATATATATATATATATATAAGGATGGAAATTGTTTTACATTATTTAAATGCTTTAAAAGCCAAATTGAAGATGTTGCAAAATGGAGTGATTGATTTTACATGTTTTATATTGAGATTGAGTTAATTCAATTTTGCTCCACTAGTTTTGATGGCTTTTGAGCTACACTCCCAAATATATCTCACCTTAATCCTAAGCCACGTTACAACCCATAAAAAGTCCTTATGATTTATGTTATGCATGTGATCCCAGTGGTGGAGAATGAGAAGATATGCAAGCTTATGGTAGATCATTTCTGGTGGAATGAATTTGAGTGAAATATATACCTTTAAACACATGAGAGTTGAGTATTTATTCCGTGAGGGTCTACCTATTTAGTTTACTCCACTTTTCAAGTAAAAATATCTACTAAGTAATTAGAAGTTGTTTAAAAATATATGTTCATGATATGTTATGAGTTTTGAAGAGCTTGGTTATTTTTTTATTTATGATATTGCAACCTTGATTTCTTTTAAAAAAAATAAATTAGAGTTTCGCCCGAGGACGAGCAAAGGTTAAGTGTGGGAGTATTTGATGAGAACATAAAATATCATATTTTTATTACTTAATATATACTCCTTTATGCTCATTTAATGTCTAAAGATACTCATTACTTTTATATTTTGATCTAGGATGCAATTGGAGTCACTAAAAGCAAAATGGATCTAATTATCAATTCTGGATAGTTCTGACACCTTGTAGCAAAATGGTCATAACTTGCTCATCCGAAGTCCAATTGAGCTGATCCAAATTGATTCGGAAAGCTAAGTGATAGAGGCAGAATTTTGCTATTTTGAGTTTCCCGATATTCTGGCTGCATTATGGACCAAATTACGCTTGAAGATTGAGTCAACTATGCTGTGCACAAAAAGTGGAGCTGAAATAACCATTTCCCAACTTATTCAAAGATTTTATTTTATTGTTTGGGTTATTGTAACTATTAAAGGATTTGTGGGAAGATATTGTGATCTTCAAACACTAATTTAGAGTCTATAAAAGGGATAGAAATCAGGAGGAAATGGAGAATAAGACACAACTCTTTTTCCTTTTCTTCAATATTCTTTTGAAGTTTTCTTGAACATGCGGAGCTAAAAGTCTTGTTGGTCGAAGAAAACGGAAGCCTCGGGATGAATAAAAATTTGTGAGATCTAATCTGTGTTTATATTTTTGATCTGTACTTTGAGTATCGAATGTTTTCTTATGCATATTTTCATGATTATCTTGTTTAATGACTAGGATGCATACTAGTTTATTATTCATGACAATCTAATGCTAAATTAGATATCGAATCCGTAATTGTTCGATCCCTCTAATTTATGAAGCAACTAAGATTTAATGAACTGCTTTATTTTATTAGATCTTAGGAGGAAAACTTTTGACAAAATTAAATACAACCGCTTGTGTTATTTTGCTTCATCGATCTCATCGAGTTTAATATGCTACTAGATTAAACCTTTAGCGCTTGTCTGGGGTTGTTTAGTAGTTAAGATTAATTAGATCGCTTGTTTTTAATTAATTGTGGCTGAAGGAGATAGAAAAATAATTCCAACGATGAATATTCAAGTATGAATTAATATATACTTGCATCGATGATCAGTTTTAAGATTCCAATGGTGGATGTTGACTGAGACCAACATTTATTTCTTTGATTGTTTTAATACTTTAATTGTTTTTAGCTCTTCTTAATTTTCTTTTGATAAAAAACTCTCCCCCAATCTTATTTTGCATAGCATAAAGATCAAACTAATTACTCTTCGTGGGAACTATCCTTACTCTCACTACTACATATTATTTCAAGAGTAAAGGTTTTATTTTTGGGTGCCTACGACAGCAAGCCAGTAGCTGTTGTTGTACGCAAACTCCGCCAACGGAAGGTGCGTGTCCCAACTAGTCTTTAAATCGATCGCACACAGCCGTAACATATCTTCAAGTATCTGATTTGTCCTTTCTGTTTGGCCATCAGTCTGGGGGTGGTATGCGGTACTGAACTATAGCTTGGTTCCTAAAGCAGACTGTAGGCTAGTCCAGAAACGAGATAAGAAACATTCGTCACGGTCAGAGACGATAGAGGCAGGCACTCCGTGTAATCGAACAATCTCGTCTATGTAAATCTGTGCTAACCGATCGACGCTCCAAGAAACTTTTATAGGCAGAAAGTGGGCTGATTTTGTCAAACGATCAACTATGACCCAAATCGCATCATGCCCCCGTGGCGTCTTCGGAAATCCCACAATAAAATCCATAGTAATGTTGTCCTATTTCCACTCGGAAATAGCGAGGTTCTGCAGCTTCCCGCCGGGCCTCTGATGTTCAGCTTTCACCTGTTAACAGGCCATGCACTATGACACAAAGGTCACCACATCCCGCTTTATACCTTGCCACTAGAAGGTACCGCGTAAGTCCTTGTACATCTTAGTGCTCCCCGGATGCAAAGAATACTTCACGTAGTATGCTTCTGCCATAATTTCCCTTCAGAATTTAGGGTCGCTAGGGACGCATAGCCTTCCTTTCATCTGTAAGGCCCCATCTTCGCCTGCCACAAAGTTAGACGTCTTCCCCGCCGAGATCAATCCACGTACCTTCGCTAGGAACTGATCGCCCTCCTAAGCTGTTTGATTCTATCACGTAAACTCGGTTCAAGGTAGAGTAGTGCCAGCTGCACTCCTTGTTGCCGAACTCGAAACTCGATGCCCATCACCTCAAGATCTCGAAGTAAACGGTTGTTTATGGCTAACGAGCCCACGTGCTTTCGACTCAGAGCATCAGCAACGACGTTTCCTTTGCCCGGAGTATAAGCGATAGTTAGATCATTGTCCTTAATAAGTTCTAGCCAATGCCGCTGCCGGAGGTTCAGTTCCCGTTGGGTGAATAGATACTTGAGGCTCTTGTGATCTGTAAAGATTTTGCAAGCAACACCATAAAGATAATGCCTCTACAACTTCAGTGCAAATACAATCGCCGCCAATTCCAAATCGTATGTAGGGTAGTTTTTCTCGTGCGGCTTCAGTTACCTGGAGGCGTACGATATTACCTTATCCTGTTGCATGAGTAGACATCCCAAGCCGAGTCCCAAAGCGTCACTGTATATCTGAAACTCCTCTACCCCATCTGGAAGTGCAAGAATCAGAGCTGAAATAAGACATCGCTTAAGTTTACTAAAACTGGCTTTGTATTCATCACTCCATTTGTATACAATCCCTTTCTGAGTAAGGCGAGTCAAAGGCGAGGCCAGTTTAGAGAAATCTTTCACGAACCTACGGTAGTATCCTGCTAGGCCGAGAAAGCTTCGAATTTCGCTGGCTGACGTAGGTTGTTTCCAGTCCACCACCGCCTCTATTTTCTTCGGGTCTACGGCGACGCCTTCTGCCGAGACGACATGACCAAGGAACGCCACGCTGTTCAACCAGAACTCACACTTGCTGAGCTTAGCGAATAACTTATGCTCTCGTAATGTCTGAAACACGATCTTCAGGTGTTCCTTGTGTTTCGCCTCGTTCTTGGAATATATTAGAATGTTGTCGATGAACACGACGACAAACTTGTCTACGTATGGCCAAAACACGCGGTTCATCAGATCCATAAAAGCTTCAGAGGCGTTCGTTAAGCCGAACGACATCACGAGAAATTCATAGTGTCCGTAACGGGTCCTGAACGCAGATTTTTGAATATCTTCTGGTTTGATTTTCAACTGGTGATACCCTGACCTGAGATCAACTTTAGAGAAAACTGTTGCACCTTGCAGCTGATCAAATAAGTCATCTATCCTTATTTAATTCTCGGTAGTCAATACACAGCCGCATGGATGCATCTTTCTTCTTCACGAACAGTACCGGAGCACCCCACGGAGAAACGCTTGGATGTATGTATCCTCGGTCCAACAGATCTTGTAACTGAACCTTAAGTTCTTTCAGCTCTGCTGGGGCCATTCGATAAGGTGCCTTCGATATCGGTCGCGCATTCAGAAATGTGTCAATGCTGAATTCGATCTCACGATCAGGAGGCATTCCAGGCAGCTCGTCCGGGAATACGTCGAGGAAATCTGCTATGACATCAGCCTGAGCTGCATTTGCACTTTCCTGCCGGGTGTCTCGAACAGAAGCTAAGTACCCTTCATAACCCGAATGCAACATACGCCTAGCCGAAATTGCTGATATCACCATTGCCGTCTTCGGTGCAGCGCTGCACGAATAGTAGAAGTCTGCCTCGCCGGGTAGACGAAATACGACTCGCTTCTCCACGCACTCGATTGTTGCATGGCAAGCACCCAACCAGTCCATCCCGAGAATAATATCGTAATCCTTAATGTCTAGTACAATGACATCTAAGGAAAGCTTCCTCCCTCCGATGCAAATATAACCATCCCTACAGATCGCATGGGCGGGCATGTCGACTCCCGAAGGTGTGCTTACGCAAAGATTCATAGTTAAGGGAGTAGAAGCTAATTTATGCTCAATAGTAAAATCAGCAGATATAAAACTATGCGTAGCACCTGAATCGAATAAGACTATAGCGGGCAATTCTCTGAAAAGTAATATACCTGTCACGACCGTTTCAAAGACAGATGCCTCATCCCGAGTCAATGTATAGACTCAGCCTTGAGCACCCTGGCATTGTGGGTTTACTGGTACAGCATTGGCATCACTTGCTGGAGGCCCCCTGTTCTGATTCCCATTATTCTGATTCGGCTTACACTCCCGGCAGTTAAATTATTTATGGCCCAGACGACCACATTTGAAACATCTAGTAACCCGACATTCATTCACTCGATGCCCTGATTTGCCGTACCTGTTATAGTTCGGTGCCTGTGATTGACCCCTGTGATCAGACGTGTGTGAACGCTTTTGTGCTCCAGACCCTCCCGTTTCCTGAGGTCGTTTATTGTTGTTGGTACGGGGGGTTTGCACCTCGACCTTTGGGGGATAGCGCCCAAAGATCCGCTCGCTATTCAGGGCTGCTTCATAGCATTCCCTGTAGGTTTGACATTTTTGGTTGATGACGTCCCTACGCAACTCATCATTCAAACCTTTTTGAAAACGATAGCACCACGCCTGCTGGTTAGGCAGGAAGTGCCCGGTAAACTTGGCCAGCTTAGCAAACACTGAATCATAATCATCTATAGACAAACTTTCTTGCACCAGATTGCTGAAGTCGTCTTCTTTTTGTTGACGCACGGCCCGGGGAATATATTATTCAATGAAAGCAGATTTGAACATTTTTCAAGTGATTTTGCAGTTGGGATTGGCATCATAAATCTCTTGCTTAGTTGCCTTCCACCAATCGTGCACACGCAGATCCAGTTGAACCGATGCACAGGCCGCTCGCTTGGATCCCGGATGCCAACCAGATTGAAGAGTCCCTCCAGCTTAGCAATCCATCCCAACACCACGTCCGGTTCTGCCCGTCCGTTGAACGTTGGTGGATGCATTTTTGTGAACTCTGCTGCACGGCAGGTGTTCTTAGCTGAAGGCTGAGTTTCTTCTGACTCATCTTCTACCGCCACAGCCGGTGGCATTACTGTCGCTGTCGCTCCCCCGTTGCTGGGTACCAATGATGCAATCAGTTGCATCATAGTATCCATCTGCTTTTGTTGAGCAGCAAACTAGGTCTGAATATTTGCCTGCTGAGTAGAAGCTTATTGTTGCTGCGCCTCCATGAGGTGCATTAGCCGTTCTGACATCCCGTTCGAACCCGCTCCTCCGGATTCTCTAGAACTTGTCGGATCGCTCTAAATAGGCTGAGCACTGCTTGCAGCGGCAGTATTTTTCTTAGCCATTGCTACAAAAGAGAGTAGCTTGTTAACACTCCAAAATCGATTAATTTTATATCTATGGGCTCATTGTATAGGCGACTCATCTCATACAGCGGACGCTGAATGCAACTCAATTGAGAGGCGCATCAAACTCCTTTATATTCTTTTGAAATCCCAAGGAAGTACAACAGTGCTCTGATACAATATGTCACGCCCCGATCCCGAAAGGGTCATTCATCCTTGCCGGATCCTTTATGGAACCGATTCGTCCTCGCTGGGGCGTGATGCCTTGCGAGCCTGGGGTTGCGCTCGCATAAGGCAAGAACTTGCAATTTTAGGAACCCATTTTGAAACACAATTTATAAAATACATTCACAGATATTTGAACACAAATGCGGAAGAAACATGCTTTTTCATTGATAATTCAGAGTAATTTATATAGAGTTTACATTGATGCGCCTTCTCGGCTATTTAAATTGCATTACAAAAGATAACTCAAAATGCAGGGCGCGCTTCGTCAGATAGTCCACGTCATTTGTACATTACGCCCTTGTATAGTTTGAAGTCCATGCCTCCAAAATGACTCCAGCTATACTTCAAAATAGAGGTGCTCATAACGCCTCCTCGCTATGCACTAGCGTTGTATCGTCTGATTGCCTGAAATAGTTGCCCACAACGTGGGTCAGTACTGAACTTGTACTGGTGAGCGGGATGAACCCACTCGACTAAATCGACACTAGCTTGTTAGGGGTGTCACGATCCGCACCCGGAAATTCGGGCACGAGTACGTGGGTACGTCCAGCCTACGCCGCAGAGTCGGCGGTAGTACGCTGTCTAGGTCAAATCCACAGTTAACTAATCTAGCTCATTCATAAATAACATAGGCAAGATAATAATGGAAAATAGATACTTAAGATTTTAAATAAAATAAATGCGACAACAGATTCAAATATTTAGTACAGAAATCAGAAATGAAATCGGAGACAAACCCGATTACTAAGATAAAAGAGCAATAAATAAAATAGCCACTGCTATCTACTCTGCAGCAGGGGTCTCCTGAGTGGGATCTGGCTCCTCATAAGTGTCATCTGTACCCTCATAGGGACCATAATAAGTAGGGACAAAGTCCTCATCATCGCCTAAATCAACGGATCCAGTCAGGAAAAGAGCAAAGTACACAATGCACAACAAGATTAAACTAAATATTTATGACAATTAAATTGAGTATCATGTTGAGAAACTGCACAAAAGAACATCAATATCTCAGAGTTAAAGCTATAAACAGGAATATGAGAAAACAGGAATAAATGAGACAGGAAATGAAACTACAACAGTCAGCAATAACTATAACAAGACCAGAAGCTATCTGTGTGAAACTTGTGTTTGTTTTAGAATACTTAGTTGGCATGTAGGGGTTTATAAGGCTAATTCGGCCGTCATAAATGGCTATTAAACAGGAATAATCGAGATCCGGCTGAGAGTACAGTCGCGTACCAACAGCTATTAAACATGGCAGGGGAAAGGGTAAACTACATGCCTTCTAGTATTCTCCCGTCCGACATGAAAAATAAGACATGAATTCCAATATTCAAGACATGAATTCCAGTATTCCTAACACTAGGTGTAATCATCAAGGGTACTAGTAAAGCAGGGAATTAATTGTCACAATATAAAGATTTAACTTGAAGTGCAGGTACTTGCCTGTTGTTTGGATCCGATAATTATACTCGGGGAAAAATTCCAAAGATGAGTCCAAAAGCTGAAATAGACATTACCATCACGCTCAGAAGATATCAAATAGCCAGAAACGCCTGTCCTTGGGTCCAATTTGGAGACAAGGGCAAAAACGGCAGTTTCGGGTCAAAACGGGGTCCGCCGGTGGGCCCGCTTTGCACCGAAAAATGTATCCAGGTCAACGGTCTCCAAATTCACCAAACTTAGTGTCAACAGGTCAGGAACGCTGATACGAACCCAACGGAACTTCCAGATTTGGATTCTGATGAGCCGATCATAAAATCGCCCGTCGAGCGGGACCTGTGGGGCCCACGACACCCGATTTTGTCAACGTTCTCAGAATCGAACCAAACTTGACCCACAGGACCAACGTATCGCTACGAGTCCGATGGCATAAGTTTCGTCTCGATCCGACGAGTGTACAAGAAGTTAGGGCAAATTGTAGGAAAGTCGGATACGGGACGATGTCCGCGGATACGCGTTGATTCCGGTGTGCACGCACACCCGAATTAGCTTCCGCGAAAACTCACACGTCCGTATCGACGACGCGCACGTGTCTGTTAAGACCGCACGCGACCAAGTCATCCCGTTTGGCGGGGCGTACTCAGTTCCGGGGTAAAATAGGGTCTGGTTTTTTCTGTTTTTGGATCGCGGTGTGCGATCACCACAGGACGCGATGTCCCGAGCGGTTTGTCCGGGCACCGAGAGGGTCATACAGGCTTCACAACATAATTTACGGAATTAAAATCTGAGCTACGGGCAAGAAACTACACGCACCTGAACATGGTCCAAAAACCCAAAATTTACTGTGTCCGTGTCGTGTCCGACACGCCGACACAGGGAAGGATTAGGGCTAGGGTTAGGTCTGGACGGCGGGGGCCGGCCGGAGACGTGCCGGAGGTGGCCGGGGATTGTTCGCCGGGGCGAGGCGGAGCTGCTGGCGGTCGGGCGGCGCCGGATTCCGGCGAAGGCGGCTGCTGCGGCTGCTGTTGCTGTCTCCGCTGCTGTTGGACGCCGGAGGCGGCGGAGGAAGGAGGAGGAGAGGAAGGGCGGCTGCGGCGGGGACTCGGCGAGGGCTGGCCGGGGACGGAGGTGCTAGGGTTCAGGCGGGTGGCTGGAAAGGGGAGGGATGGCCGGAGCCGGAGTTAGGGTTAGGGTTAGGGTGGAAGAAGGAAGGAGAGGGGGAGCTTTTAAAGGGGAAGGAGGCGGTTAGGGGGCCGAGCAAGGCGGAGCGAGGGGGAGGAAGAAGCGGGGAGGTCGTGGCGCTGCGGGGCGCCGCGTGGCCGGCCGGAGCGGCGAGAAACGCGGCGCCGGAGGCTGAGGGCCGGATCGTGGGGAGAGGGTGGGGGAGAACGGGTCAGCGGGTCGGGTAGGCGGGTCGGGTCTCCGGGCAGACCCGCCCGACCCGCAAGGGAGACGGGCTGGGCTAGGCTTCGGCCCACTGGGCCGGGCCGGCCCAGGAAAAATAAAAAAAAATAAAATACTAATACTAATAATAATAAAATCATTTAATTAAGTAATTAATTAATTAAAAATAGTTTTGAGGCATTTGAAAATAGGTCTGAGGCTCAGAAAAATCCAGAAAAATTATCCTAAGTCCAGTTTTTCATTTTACACCCAAAAATATTATTTTTATGATATTTTAATATTATTTATTAACAAATAAAAATTATTTAATAATTAAGAATGTTGATTTTAATTTCAGAAATTTCCAGAAAATTCCAGAAAATTAGGAAAAATCCAAGTTTTAATAATTTTGAAAATTCAGGGGGTTACAAGGGGCGAGCATGCATTAAGATATCTTCTATAAGGAAGCAAGTGAAATCAATTCATATCAGTTGCATATTTTGATAGGAATGAAAAATAGCATCGAATCCAACCAATACACCGATTGCTTACTCAATCGATGCACGCCTTCCCTGCAACGAAACACAACTATACTTACCATCTGCATAAGACAATAAGTTAGCATGCGTTCTACTCTATGCGGTCATTGGTGTGATTGACACCTTAGGAATATATTTCAAGCATTAGCAGCACGCCCTATCAGCCCGGGTAGCAAGCCCTGCTGGAGGTCCCGCTATGCATCATGACGAGCACGAATCAAATATTTCCCTCCAGATCGATACGGTTCCAGTGCCCCTGTAAACTCCCTCACCCAAAATAGGTATTTTGTGTATATTTTATATTATTATATTTATTATATATGATGAATTTATTTAGAATATGCTCTTAGTTAATTAGAAAATAAATTTCTTGATATATTTACTTATATAAATATTCATTTAGAATTATTTTAGGTTATTTTAGATTTTTGGAGATTTTTCTAGAATTTTTGGTAATTAAAACTTAGAAAACATAAATTTCTAGGACTTCTATGATTTACTATACGACATACTTGCATGTCGTTCCTATCAAATATTTATTTTAGTTTAAATATTTAATTATATTTTTTTGTAATTTATTTAGAATTTTAAGAAATTTATTTAGATTTTAAAATTATTTAGGATTTATTTGGATATATATAGTCTTAATATTAGATAGATATTAATTTAGTGTTAATAGATATTAATAAGATTTTATAAATTATTTGTATTATCTTTAATTATATTTAAGATTATAAATTATTGAGATAAATTCAAACTCTATTTTAAATTAATTCAAATCCTGAACCTACTAGGAAATCAACTTCATGCATATCCTATCCTTATTTAAATTCATCATAATCCTATCCAAATTAACCAATCCTATTCGTATTTAATTAAGTAGTGTCCACCATTATAAATACCTCATCCTTCATATTTTTCTTTCCCAAATTTCTCTCTTTTTCGTCCAAAAAATAGTCAAAATTCGTCATAAATTCAGCCTCATTTTCTACTAGTTATGACGAATTAAAAAGACGATATCTCCTAGCTCCGGACTCCAAACATGCTCCAGTTTTTTTTGTTAGAATGATAATGAGGTTAGCTTTCTGATAATATAAATTTTTTTCTAAATTATTAGTATTAAATTCTGGAAAATTTGTAGAGCACAGCATGTCCAAAAATAGACGTATTTCGATGTTTTCGTGATTCCGGGAGAACCAGGAATCAGAATCATGAACCGTTTAAAGTTTTGGAAAGCTAATGTCGAGATCATTGACATATATTTTTCCCAGAATTTATTTCGAAGTATTTATATACTGTTAATTCTGTAGAACTTCTAGGTTAGAATTTCACCATCGGTGCACAATACAAAATTTGTATGTGCCATAATTCCCAAACGAATTTGAATTCAGACGAGCCATAAATTCTAGTATATTTTTGATGCTGAAATCTACAGAAAATCATGCATAAAAGTCAAGTTTGTATCGGTTGACTTTTTGGTCAACAGATCGCCTCGATTTGCGTGCCATGAGTCTCGAGTTGATAAAATTTAGTTTCTTTGGAAAAAATTTAGGAATTAACATAAAAATTAGAATAATAAGATTAAAATAGGATTTTAGAGTAATTATTCCAGAATTAAATAAATTAAAATAAATTAATGGTTATATTATTATATAGTTATATGAATATATATGTAAGTAAATGCTAATTGATAACTATGACTAAATATTCAGACTGTATGACCCTAGGACATCGTGGACTATCCCATACTTACCTTGACCATGTTGACCCTAAGAACTTATGAATTTGTCTGCCTTGCGTACATTAACGTACTGGCATAGACACCTGTCAGTTGACTGACTGATTTCGTACAGTACTTGAAGACGCGACACCCACGTAATTCAATACATAATTGATCGTGTTAGATGACTAGTGTTACCCCTAGTATACCACCTGAGTCCAGTATAAATGTGGTTGAGTATGTGCTAGTGTAATGACTAATGATTATATTATATTATATTTATGTGTACATAGGATATTGGATTGTTCTGCGCGATTTCTGGAGCAGGTTATTGGTACATTGCAGCTTCCTTGCCAGGCAAGTATATCTTGCCATTGTACTGTTATTTTTATTCCATATGTTGCATGCATCTTTATTTTCTGTCTTTTCATATATTTTAACTGTTATATAAAAATGCGCGCGACGGTGTCGTCGCGGTATATTTTTATTTATGTATTTGCATTGACCTTGTTTATGAGACTATCCCATCATCATGTAGCATCTTTAGGTTCATTGGCCGTGACACAGTTGTTACACGAGTTGTGAGTCTCATGTAGATCACGGACTTACGTGCAGGTTGGCTTCCTGTACGTGTGGGCCGTGCGTTAGGAGTAACTGCTGTTAGAAACTTTGCATGCTAGTAGACTTGACAGTTATTAGAGGTATTATCGTGTCATGGATGTGACATGCTTAGAGCATGGGGTGGGGAGAACAACAAGTAAGGCGTGTGGGCTCCGTTGCACTTTTCTTGTGTAACCCGTACGCTCCGCCGGAGATGCGCGGTCATGATGACCCCTATATATACTACTTGGCGGGCCTCCGGTGTTCGAAAGATGCCGTGCCTTTGTAAGCCCCTGGATCTCCAAGAGAACTATGCCAATCCTATTTTAGCCAGATAGCCCATGCGTTGGGAAAGTTGTTCTTAAACTGCATTCACTTTAGATGGTTAGGCGACTCATTGGATATTTATTTCAGTACTTTATTGGCATGTGTTTAAGTATCTTGTTATGTCCCTCTGAGGACCTGGTCCGCTGCCAGGTGTACCTGTTCTTGAGTATTTGCAGGAGCGCAAATTTGGATGGTTGGGTATGCTTCGTGGATATCTCCTCTTCGAGCCGTGATTGATAGCTGGTACTTATATTGTTTGAGTGAGTGGTACTTATATTGTATTTACTTTTCCCATTTGAGTTGGTAGTGGATTTGTTTTCATCCAACTATCATCCTTAGATACTTCTTATTGAGATCTAGTTTCATAGATACTGTTTATTTATTTCTATATGATTTTCATGGATGAGATCTAGATTATACCCTGTGACTTGTGACATATGTTTATACCACTTGTGGATTGATATTCATATTACAGCGTACGTGTGGATTTGGTTTCCATATATTGGAGTTGCCATATCCATGTGACTGGCATGCTTACGTGTCCTAGTCCTACGTATTTTTGGGTCTGGGGCGTGACATATTTTTGTGGTGGCCCATGCAGGTCGAGAGCATATTGTCTCGGTTACGTTACTGTACTGAACAAGCCTGCACCTAGGACTAGAGTATAGGATCTCATCCACATTGACTATGATTCATCTTTCTCCTATCTG
This sequence comes from Iris macrosiphon, assembly GCA_036927795.1. Classification (NCBI taxonomy): domain Eukaryota; kingdom Viridiplantae; phylum Streptophyta; class Magnoliopsida; order Asparagales; family Iridaceae; genus Iris; species Iris macrosiphon. The sequence continues at coordinate 180,337,192 of JAYESA010000009.1, forward strand.
TTCTATTTGAACAATTGCATCATGCTTGATTCCTGTACTCCCCTAACAGTTCTTGAGTATAGCCTTCTCCTAGAATATAGAAGTCCCTGTTATTAGGATGATAATTATAGTAGCACACCTATTTAGAATACAACGAGAATATAGATACACCACTAAGTTTAGAATATCTAGTGAACCCTAGAATTCCTTATCTTTAGAATTGATTTACCATTACCCCCTGATGTATTATGAAGACTTGAGAGTAGTATAGACACTACTAGAGTTAGTTAGAAGTTTTACCATAATGTTTGACCCTAGTATTGAGGAACCAATGGAGAACCAATATTGAACATTAGGACTGAACCTAACCCTCATAATTGGATAGTATTAGAGAACTATAAAACTTATGTCATTGTCTTGTTACTAGTAGACAACACCCTAGGAAGCCTAGAGGAATGTAATCAACCCTTTCCCTTGATCATACCCCGAACATGGCAACTAGCATGCCACCCCCTTAGAGAACCATGATGCTATCTAGAGCCCTCTATTTTTGATTTCATAACTTGTCCCCCTGTAACCTTAGCATTCGCTAATTGTGTGACGACTAAATTATGATTCTTCTTTCTTCATCATTTAACTCGTGCCACATAACTCGTATGATTGAAGGCCAAGTAATCTTATTCTATGTTAGGACATGTAGTTTGCTAGGGTATAGCTTGGTAATTTGAACTTTGAATTTTGTGCGTGATAGTTGGGATTTGATAGTTTGCGTAGTTCCCTTAGGTTGTGACCTAATGATTACCTCTTAGCTTTAAATCACGAAATTTGTACCCATAGCTCGATACGAGTTAAATCCCTTTCCCCTTAACGGCTAGTAACTCTTCTATCCCTACGATTGACACCTGTTCTATGAGCACTTGACCCTTACCTATATAATGCAATAGGAGACCCTAATAAGAGTTTATGTTCTATGTACATGTGCAAGGTTATTTTTGTAGGTATCCTTAAGGCAATACAATAGTAGTTAAATTATTTTAAGTTGGATAGTATACCTCACCACCTAGTATCACGTAGTCCCTGTGATCCATTGATGAAGTGTAACTGAATGACATTAATTGTATGCTAGCAAAGACGACAGTATTTATTCAGACGATAGAATTTAGAGGTCCATGTCCCTATTGGTCGACTAGCGACTTAGACAAGGAATTAGTATGACAACTGTAGAGATTGTGTAGTCTTTCATTATTATTGCTTATTTTGCTTTTGTTTTTGTGAATTTGAATTGTTATGAACCTTCTTTCATCATAATCTAGCATATTCATATTTGCTGTACTACCTTGACTTATGCTGCTATTATAGCCTAGTTTTTGTAAGCTTATTCTTTATCAAGCTTGTTCATGATATATGTGTTAATGGATGCATATATTAATATATTTCAGAATCAGTATATTAAGGTCTAGCTAACCTTAGTGCGCTTGGTTCGCCCTTCGCATAACTACTTTACGTGGATTGAGATATGTAATGATTAGTAGACGAATATACTTGCCCTAGACATGTCTAAGCGTATCGTATCGGCTACATAATTGTACTAATACGAGCATACGAATACGGATTTACCAAATAGGATTTCAGTCCACAACTGCCTTGACAATTCCCATTGGATTCCTTGAAACGCCTTGATCCCTATACTTGCATTCTATTACTTCTCCCTTGAACTCTTATTTATTGATCTACGTCTTTCCTTATTTCGAAAAGATGAAACATCTTGCTTAGTATAAGTTTGACATATAGATAGTACTAGATATCCCCATAGGCCAATCACATTGTTTGGTGACTACCTTTTATAAATGATTAAGGGCATATCACATATGATGTAGTTGGTATTAAAGTTTTGAGGATTGAATGACATGAGAAAATAAATTGAGGAGTATTTTTCTTAAGTGTAAGAGCCTTATGTGATAGATGGATAAATTCTAAGTTGGGTAAAAATTGCATTATTAAATTTGAGGAGAATTCTTTTAGATTGTGATCAAGTAGGATTAGATTGAGAGATTAAGTCCTTTTAAATGTGAAGAATTTTAAAAGAAGGATTAAGATAATGAGGATTTAATGAATTTTAAAAATCTTGATATTGAGGACCCAATATTTATACTTTGAGCACATGATTTAAATTTTGAATATTGAAGGATGAATCATCGATTTAAATTTTGAGGATAAATATAGAATTTTAGACTTGAACAATTGGGAAATTAGATTTAAATTTTACAATTTAATGCTTGAATTAAAAGTTCAGTTTTGATTGTTGGGTCATCTATTTAAAATATGGAGGATGTAAATTGAGTTAAATATTTGAATAGTACAAAATTCTTAAGTTAAGAATAGGAATAAGATTTGATTAGAATTGTTTATTGTTCAAAGTCTAGAGGAGATTGTGATAGTTGAAAATTATGATATAAATTTTGATGTGGGATGTCATATAGACTTGAGTCAGATTTGGATGTTGATTATTTAAAAATCGAGAAGAAATTATGACAGGTTAAATTTTGATTTAAACAGTGGTTATATTAATTTTGAAGTGATCGCGATAGATTCGAATAGATTTTGTTATTTAAATTTTTGGAAGAGATTGCGATTGACATACCTTATGTATGAATGTGAAGGATTTATCAAATTATGTCTTATTTTAATTTCGAGGACGAAATTATTTTAAGTTGGGTAGATTGTAAACTCTCTCACCCAAAATAGGTATTTTGTGTATATTTTATATTATTATATTTATTATATATGATGAATTTATTTAGAATATGCTCTTAGTTAATTAGAAAATAAATTTCTTGATATATTTACTTATATAAATATTCATTTAGAATTATTTTAGGTTATTTTAGATTTTTGAAGATTTTTCTAGAATTTTTGGTAATTAAAACTTAGAAAACATAAATTTCTAGGACTTCTATGATTTACTATACGACATACTTGCATGTCGTTCCTATCAAATATTTATTTTAGTTTAAATATTTAATTATATTTTTTTGTAATTTATTTAGAATTTTAAGAAATTTATTTAGATTTTAAAATTATTTAGGATTTATTTGGATATATATAGTCTTAATATTAGATAGATATTAATTTAGTGTTAATAGATATTAATAAGATTTTATAAATTATTTGTATTATCTTTAATTATATTTAAGATTATAAATTATTGAGATAAATTCAAACTCTATTTTAAATTAATTCAAATCCTGAACTTACTAGGAAATCAACTTCATGCATATCCTATCCTTATTTAAATTCATCATAATCCTATCCAAATTATCCAATCCTATTCGTATTTAATTAAGTAGTGTCCACCATTATAAATACCTCATCCTTCATATTTTTCTTTCCCAAATTCTTCTCTTTTTCGTCCAAAAAATAGTCAAAATTCGTCATAAATTCAGCCTCATTTTCTACTAGTTATGACGAATTAAAAAGACGATATCTCCTAGCTCCGGACTCCAAACATGCTCCAGTTTTTTTTGTTAGAATGATAATGAGGTTAGCTTTCTGATAATATAAATTTTTTTTCTAAATTATTAGTATTAAATTCTGGAAAATTTGTAGAGCACAGCATGTCCAAAAATAGACGTATTTCGATGTTTTCGCGATTCCGGGAGAACCAGAAATCAGAATCATGAACCGTTTAAAGTTTCGGAAAGCTAATGTCGAGATCATTGACATATATTTTTCCCAGAATTTATTTCGAAGTATTTATATACTGTTAATTCTGTAGAACTTCTAGGTTAGAATTTTACCATCGGTGCACAATACAAAATTTGTATGTGCCATAAGTCCCAAACGAATTTGAATTCAGATGAGCCATAAATTCTAGTATATTTTTAATGCTGAAATCTACAGAAAATCATGCATAAAAGTCAAGTTTGTATCGGTTGACTTTTTGGTCAACAGATCGCCTCGATTTGCGTGCCATGAGTCTCGAGTTGATAAAATTTAGTTTCTTTGGAAAAAATTTAGGAATTAACATAAAAATTAGAATAATAAGATTAAAATAGGATTTTAGAGTAATTATTCCAGAATTAAATAAATTAAAATAAATTAATGGTTATATTATTATATAGTTATATGAATATATATGTAAGTAAATGCTAATTGATAACTATGACTAAATATTCAGACTGTATGACCCTAGGACATCGTGGACTATCCCATACTTACCTTGACCATGTTGACCCTAAGAACTTGTGAATTTGTCTGCCTTGCGTACATTAACGTACTGGCATAGACACCTGTCAGTTGACTGACTGATTTCGTACAGTACTTGAAGACGCGACACCCACGTAATTCAATACATAATTGATCGTGTTAGATGACTAGTGTTACCCCTAGTATACCACCTGAGTCCAGTGTAAATGTGGTTGAGTATGTGCTAGTGTAATGACTAATGATTATATTATATTATATTTATGTGTACATAGGATATTGGATTGTTCTGCGCGATTTCTGGAGCAGGTTATTGGTACATTGCAGCTTCCTTGCCAGGCAAGTATATCTTGCCATTGTACTGTTATTTTTATTCCATATGTTGCATGCATCTTTATTTTCTGTCTTTTCATATATTTTAACTGTTATATAAAAATGCGCGCGACGGTGTCGTCGCGGTATATTTTTATTTATGTATTTGTATTGACCTTGTTTATGAGACTATCCCATCATCATGTAGCATCTTTAGGTTCATTGGCCGTGACACAGTTGTTACACGAGTTGTGAGTCTCATGTAGATCACGGACTTACGTGCAGGTTGGCCTCCTGTACGTGTGGGCCGTGCGTTAGGAGTAACTGTTGTTAGAAACTTTGCTTGCTAGTAGACTTGGCAGTTATTAGAGGTATTATCATGTCATGGATGTGACATGCTTAGAGCATGGGGTGGGGAGAACAACAAGTAAGGCGTGTGGGCTCCGTTGCACTTTTCTTGTGTAACCCGTACGCTCCGCCGGAGATGCGCGGTCATGATGACCCCTATATATACTACTTGGCGGGCCTCCGGTGTTCGAAAGACGCCGTGCCTTTGTAGGCCCCTGGATCTCCAAGAGAACTATGCCAATCCCATTTTAGCCAGATAGCCCACGCGTTGGGAAAGTTGTTCTTAAACTGCATTCACTTTAGACGGTTAGGCGACCCATTGGATATTTATTTCAGTACTTTATTGGCATATGTTTAAGTATCTTGTTATGTCCCTCTGAGACCTGGTCCGCTGCCAGGTGTACCTGTTCTTGAGTATTTGCAGGAGCGCGAATTTGGATGGTTGGGTATCCTTCGTGGATGTCTCCTCTTCGAGCCGTGATTGATAGCTGGTACTTATATTGTTTGAGTGAGTGGTACTTATATTGTATTTACTTTTCCCATTTGAGTTGGTAGTGGATTTATTTCCATCCAACTATCATCCTTAGATACTTCTTATTGAGATCTAGTTTCATAGATACTGTTTATTTATTTCTATATAATTTTCATGGATGAGATCTAGATTATACCCTGTGACTTGTGACATATGTTTATACCACTTGTGGATTGATATTCATATTACAGCGTACGTGTGGATTTGGTTTTCATATATTGGAGTTGCCATATCCATGCGGCTGGCATGCTTACGTGTCCTAGTCCTACGTATTTTTGGGACTGGGGCGTGACAGCCCCGGAAAGCCGTTTCGAGGAAATGCTAAACCTTGTGCACAAGTTGTCCCAGACCATGCAAATGCATGAATAATTTATATCACATACAATGCATCAAAATAAACAGAAGAAGTAAAGCAGCAACATATATATCTTATGCAACAGTTCATATTTTCTCAAGCGGTGTTCCGATTCAGTTATCCCATAAGTCCAAACTCTATCCGAGGCACTAGGCCGCCACCAACAACCAACTTTCCTTATAAACAAGCTCAAATTATAAGGTGTGCAAGCATATGATAAATTAGTCTACAAATCCCATGTTCCTTTCTTAGTGGTTGGCATGCCTTGTGGCTAAGGATTTCCTAGGCGTCCAACCGGGCATCATCGAGTGAACGTTTAAAACTTAGAGATGTTGGCGTGAAGAAGTAGGAAAGAAGGGACCAAACCACTCACTGGTTAAGGGAAAAGAGGCTGAAACTAGGAATCCCGCTTAGCGACGATCAAACGTCAGTTACGCGGACCTGAAACAGCACGAGCACCGAGTTAGAATTTTTGCCTATCCTTCCTTGCTATGACATCAATCTCCTGATTCATGTTATCCATTTCTAATGCAAAAGCTTGCACATTCCTCTGCGGCTGTCCATGTCTGGCCCTCATATATTGATCCTCCTTGGTAGGTAGCGGTGGTCCTCGCTGAAATCCTCCTACTGCTGATGGTCGAGGTGCTCCTGGTCTAGCCATCTGTTGAGCTGGCTTCGGTGCTGGAAGCGCTAGTCTCTGTGTTGGCGGTGGTAGTGTCAATGTCTGTTGTCTTGGACAATCTCTTGCCAAATGCTGTCGGAAACCGCATTTTAAACACTGTCCCAAGCGATTCCGATAATCTCTTAAAATGTGTCTGATTTTCCCATAAAAATTATATTGGGGTTTTTCCGGAATCTGGTACGGTCCGACTCTGTGTTGTTGATGCTGCTATGCCAAGGGACGTCTAATAGGTCCCCCTTGTTGTTCTCTTGCTGGTCCTTGTTGTATCCTTAATAGGGACCTACATGGGCCACCACCAAAAACATATCACGCCCCAGTCCCAAAATACGTAGGACTAGGAATACGTAACACGCCCAACCGTATGTATACGAACTCCAATATATGGAAACCATATACACACGTACGCTGTACATAAATGTTCAATTCATCAGTGGTAATATACTGTCACAACAAGTCATACACAATCTATATCTCATCTACAGCACAAATAATAAGTAGGAATAAAGAGCTGAATAATAACTGAATATCAAAGATGAGTATCAAGTCTGATAGTCAGGTGAAAACAAATCTACTACAAAATGACTATACTGAAGTAGCAAAAGATCTCTAAACGGCGATAATAAAATTACAGATACTCCGAGGGTAAGACCTCCTCAGCCTGGTAAGTAGCATCCAGTCCAGGACCGTACTACTGCGGATACTCCTGCTCGTCCATATCTGGAAAGAAACCAGGTCCTCAGAGGAACGTAACAAGATACATAATAACATGCCAATAAGTACTGAAAAGTAAACATCCAATGGGTTGCCTAACCGTCTAAGTGAATACAATTTGAGAACAACTTTCTACCAAGTGGGCTATCTGGCTAAAAATGATGGGATTGGCGTGACTCTCTTGGAGAATCAGGGGCCTCAAAGCATGTCGTCTTTTGAACGGCAGAGGCTGCCAATTGTATAGGGGTCATCACCGCCCGTATCTCCAGTGGAGCTTCCGGGTTACAGAAGAAAAGGTGCAAAGGAGCCCAAATTCCTTACTTGTTGTTCTCCCCACCTCATGCTCTAGCATGCCACATCCATGACACGATAAAACCTCTAAATAACTGCCAAGTCTGTTAGCATACAAAGTTTCTATCGGCAGTTATCCCTATCCGTCGCACGACCTGTACGTACCAGTGGCCGGCCGAGTACGCAAGTCCATGTCCTACATGTGACTCACACTCGTGTAAGAATAGTGTCATAGCCAATGAAACATAGAATGTCTCAAAATAATGTGGTGGTCTTATAAAGTAGGTCTAATGCATATACATAAATAAAACATGATACGACGGCATCGTCGTTGCATCCAAGTTTCCTTGGACGTACAATTTATATAGCAGTTTAAAATAAATGAACTAAATCGGCAGAAATAAATTATGCATGCATCACATGGACTGTAAATATTAGTACAATGGCAAGGTATACTTGCCGAGCAAGAGTCATGTATAGTGTACGTCCAAACAGTGTTAAGTTCGTTGTAAGAAGAAGTGGGTTAGGGTTTGGAAGAGTTGTAAAATATAGGGATAAGAGGCGGTGGAGGCTGCTGATGTTTCTTTCTTTTCATTGGTTTTGGTTGCAGTTGGGAAGAGTTTAGTAATAACAGGTAAAGAGGCGGTGGAATGAGGTGGTGGTGTCTGTTTTACGCGCGGAGAAGGAAATTAAGCGACGGAGTTTATTTTACGCATGGGTTATTTTACGCGCGGGTGAGTTAAGAAGCGGTGGAGAGATTTTACGCGCAGTGAAAGAAAAGTTGGTTTTTGCTGCTGATATTTTCTTCTCCTAACGGGTCCGAGTAGGGGTTAAACGGGTAGTGGGTTTCGGGTAGAGATCCAATAGGAATTTCTTTCTTAATTAATTATATCTATATATATATATATATATATACATAAAAAATTCTAAAAATTATATTGGTGTATATGGTTAAGCTAGCAACTGTCCAAAGGGTCTCTTATATGGAATAAATTAGGAAAATTTATAATGGCCCCATAAATCCTCTAATTTGCACATAACACCTCAAATAAAAATTAATTAAAAAATCTATTCTTTCTATTTAGCTCATAATTACTAAATAAATTAAATAATATCATTTTCAGGATTAGTGGTTTTACAACTAGCATGCAAACCGTCCTACTCAAACCCAAGCAACTCGAGAACCTATCGAACCATTTTCCAAGCCTCAATATCCATCCTCCAACCAAACGTTATAATCCAATCTCGATATGCACACTCTTGCCGAGGCAAGGTGGCCACCGCCTGTCACGACCCGATTTCGTAGAATCGTTGAGGCGTCCCCCGAATCGTGACCGCCGTGCGGGCCTGGGGTTGCGCCCGCACAAGGCTTTAATGATTTGCATAGCAAGCACATATTCAGAGTACGCAGATAAATTGAAACATAGATTTGAAACATGGAAAAGTTCTCTTTATTGATAATGAACATCTATTACAAACTCTTGAACGAGTCAACTAATATGCCGCACGGGCTTACAAAAGAGATGACTCAAAATGAGATAGCAGTCCTGTACATTACATCCCTTTACTAAATTTCAAAAGATATAGACCTCCAGGCTGGAGGACGGCTTTGCCACGAAGCTACATTTGTGTATGAAGAGTTGCAAGCTTCTGTCTTCAAAATACTTCAAGGGGCACGGTAAAGATGCGCCAACAGCTGGACTGGATCGGGAAGACGACTTCGGCTCCTCGCTCGGTTCGCCTTGGTGCGGGGAACATGTTTCAACGAGGGTCAGCATGTCAAAATATACTGGTGAAGGCGAGCTAACCGAACTATACCAATTAACACGTTGTTTTAATGAAGCATGCATATTTGTGGGTTTCTATCTTGCCTTAGTTCATTTACAAGTAAGCAGCATATAGAATTTACTGAAATAAACGTGCCACCGTTAGGTGGATTTTACCTGCCCGTCTGAATTACCTGCACAATACTTACCATGTCTTCTCTGCCACGAAGACACAAGTTAGTTTGCAACAGGTTTAAATATACACGTTGGGATCACTGGCTATAAGCTATAATGGACCGTTTAGTCTTTGAACGAGGATAGTGTGCAACGAAGCACGTGAGGCGCTACACGTCATCCCGTTCGCACGTGAGACTATCGTGAAGTTCTGCCCGGACCGGATCGGTGCCAGTGCCCCAGCAACCGTCCGCAGGAACCCGTTGACCTTGTGCACAAGTTGTCCGTGATCAATCGTTCATGGCACGTTAGTATTGATGCATTTGAGGCAACATGAACATGAGATAAGCAACATTACACATTTCGTTTTGCATAGTCTTCCTGACAGTTTATTTCATAACAAGTGTATTCCATACTTAGCATAATTTATGGAAGAAGATACATTCTAGCAAAACTTGAAGCATGTATAGAACATTCTAAACGAACAAGCATGCAAGTAAGTAATCGTTCATGAGTTTGATTGACAAGCAGTATTATCCAAGTCTATTCTCTTTTATCTTGGTTTCTTTTATTATTACTTGGTATCGTTTGATCGGGGCAAAGAAGAATACAGATTTATTATGGTGTGAAGCTTGGAAGCAGGGCTAGCTAATCGGGATGGTAGCTACTCACTTAGATTGTTGGAAGAGAGAAGGAAAGAGGCGCTTCACGACTCTGCTCGTAAGCCGCCTACTGCTCGTTCACCTGCATTATGAACAGCTTGATCAATACCTCTTCCACTTTTCCAATATCGGAATTGAAGTGCAGTTCAATGAACGAAAACAATAAAAACCATCGAAACCGTTCAAGGAAAACAAGCAAATCCCAAAACCAACTCAAAGCACGAAAGCAACAAGCGATATCGAAAACCGAGGCAATAAAAGATAGCAGCGGAGAGGTCCCTCCTGACTCTGCCGTTAAGCCGATCCTTGGGGCGCGGTCCACTGAATATGGAAATCGATTCCGAAGAAACAAATCCATAACGAGGACGAGTTCTTAATTCAATCTATCCCGATCGAACGATACGTCTAGTGTTTCTTAGCCGCGCTCCCCGCACCGGGGGAACGGGGCGCTACACCGCCTACGCGAAAAGCACAAACCAACCAAAGTAAAGCAAACTAACTCTTATCTATATGAAGTCACTGGCAAAGCCATAAAGGACGTTGATCGAACTGATCAAATGCGGTTCTACTCGAAACAACGATAAGTAGCGAACCCGCCTGAATCGCATTAAACCGTCGGCACCGCGCCCGAGGCACGTTACCAAGTTGTCTCCCCCATGGTCGAACGGTCCCGGTGCCCCGGAGCCTTCCCGTTCGAGGAGACCAAACCACGTGCAACACAGGTTGTCCGTGATATACAGACACCAAGTAGGTATGACGAGAGGATCGAGCATTCTCGCTCCACCAAACGATCCTAGATTCATCCAACCAAAATCCAACCAAATATTCATAACCATTCTTCCAACATATATCCCAACGCACAAATCTCAAGTTATCCCTATAGGCACAATGCTGCTTCTCAATACAGTGTTTCCAATTGGTGCAACACCCCACGCTCAGAACAATCCCATGGCACAATGCTCCAACAGTGGCACAATGTCCTCGCCGATGCAGTTGTCCGGTTTCAAATCATAACTACACGCTTTGCTTGACAAAGCATCCAAGTGATACTCGTGCACGGATGCACGCTCGCTCGCCTAAATTCCCGATGTTCCAACCAAGATGTATATTTCCAACTGTCCAAACATAATTCTATTTATCTCTCCAACTACCCCAAATGTATATAATCCAACTCTAGCTCCAACTATCCATACGCGAAAACCAATTCAAGCCACAAACCTATCCAAGCAAACGACGTACACTCTATGCACGCCTCAGTGTAGTGATTCCCAAGTTCCAGTCCAAGTGTTCAAGCCTTTACGTGTATTCCATATTATTAGGCATAAAGGAGTAGAGGAGAAGGAACAGAGCCCACTCACATAGTTGATTCCGTTAAGCATCCTGTCCTGTCGATACGGCCGATCCCTTGAACCCGTGGTCCGATGCCAAGCACGATCTACTCAACTGGTATGACCGTGTGAGCAGGCCGTGCTCTCCAAATCATCCGACTGATCGGACTAAGGAAGACGACATTATTGCTCCAATCCAGCTATCCAGTACTACTCTGAATGAACACCTGATTTCCATCGAACTCCGCTAGCAAATCTGCACGTAAAACCAACTTAAGTCAATACTTGTTCCCAAATCCAACAAATCAAAATGTAACCAGCAATTACCTCATTCATTTGGACTCAGCGTAATGCACCGTGCGGTTGCGGGGCGTTACATAAATACCACTTAGAAATTTGGTTCGTCCCCGAACCATACTAGTATCTATTCTTTACTAGCATGCCGCTAATCCAATTTCATAACTCTGCTCTATGCAACTCACATTCTCTTGATCCATTTTCAGCATCTCGCTTGTGCTGAACGCATCGCATAAATTCTATATTCCCACATCCTCCTTTCATCTCAATACGAATTCCTCATATCGCTTAGTTTTGGATCGTACACATATTTAAGGCATCCCTAAAATACATGCATTTCAGTCGAGCTTTGCGATAGCGAATTTGGACAAGTTACAAGGGTATCTTTATGTCCGAGTGTCACGCCCCAGTCCCAAAAATTACGTAGGACTAGGACATGTAAGCATGCCAGCCGCATGGGTATGGCAACTCTAATATATGGAAACCAAACCCATACGTACACTGTAATATGAATATCAAATCCACAAGTGGTATAAATCTATCACAAGTCACATGGTATAATCTAAATCTCATCCACGAAAATCAATTATAAATAAATAACCAATATCTATGAACTAGATCTAGACACAAAGTATCTGAAGATAATAGTTGGATGGAAACAAATCCACTACCAACTAGAATGTAAATGTAAATATAATATAAGTTCACCACAACAAACACGATATAAGAATACCAGCTAACAATCACAGGTCGAAGAGAAGACCTCCTCGAAACATAGGTAACCATCCGAATTTGCGCTCCTGCGAATACTCAATAACAGATACACCTGGAAGGGGCCAGGTCCTCAGAGGGACGTAACAAGATACATAAAACACATGCCAATAAAGTACTAAAATAAATATCCAATGGGTCGCCTAACCATCTATGTGAATGCAGTTAAGAATAACTTTCCCCACAAGTGAGCTATCTGGCTGAAAACGGGGATTGGCATGACTCTCTCAGAGAATCAGGGGCCTCAAAGGCACGTCATCTTTTGAACGGCGGAGGCCCGCCAAGTAGTATAGGGGTCCTCACCGCCCGTATCTCCAGCGGAGCTTCCGGGTTACAGAAAAAAAAGTGTAAAGGAGCTCAAATGTGGTACTTGTTGTTCTCCCCACCCCATGCTCTAAGCATGTCACATCCATGACACAATTTGGTTCATAGCCTATTTTTAGTACCCTAGCCCAATCCTGCAACCAAACAAGGACAAGGATGGGACCACCATACTACAATAGGCTATGTCCCTAGACCTCTAATAACTGCTAAGTCTACTAGCATTCAAAGTTTCTAACAACAGTTATTCCTAACGCACGGCCCACACGTACAGGAGACCAAACCCTGCACGCCAGTCCGTGATCTATATGAGACTCATAACTCGTGTAACAACTGTGTCCCGGCCATTGAACCTAAAGATGCTACATGATAATGGGGTAGTCTCATAAACAAGGTCAATGCAAATACATAAATAAAAACATACCGCGATGACACCGTCGCGCGCATTTTATATAACAGTTAAAATATATGAACTAAAGATAGAAAATAAGGATGCATGCAACATATGGAATATGAATAACAGTACAATGGCAAGGTATACTTGCCTAGCAAGAAAACTGCAAGGTGTACTGTCCAAAAGTCAAGCACACAGGATCAGAAGCTATGGCCTCAGAACAAATGTCTCCGGATGCTGAAATAGATGTCACCAACGTTCCCATAATAAGCAAAATAGCTAGAAAGTACTTCCCTTTCGTCCAATTTGGACACAGGGGCAAAACGATAATTTCGGATAAAAGTGGGGTCCACGTTTGGCCCACTTTACAACGAAAAATGTGCCAAGGGTAATAGTCTCTAAATGGGACAAATTATAGGTCAAACAAACTCTAGATGTCAATACGAACCCAACGGTATGTCCAAATGTGGATTCCGATAGGCCGAACACAATTTCGTCCAAAAAGTCAACTATGGGGTCCGCCAATTGGCGACTTGGTCAACTGTCTCAAAATTGCGTGAAAATTGGGTCACAGGGCAAGCGCGTTACCACGAGTCCAGTGGCATAAGTTTCGTCGCAATCTGACGAGCGTACACAAAATGCGTGCGACTTCCACAAAAGTTACGACACGGGATGTGTCCGCGGATACGGGCTGATTCCGGCGCGCACACGCGGCCGAATCAGTTTTCGCAAATTTTTACGTGTCCGGTTATGCTATGTGCACCGTTCGGTACACTTGGTACACGGCGAGGCGGTCCCGTTTGGCAGGGCACGCTCCGTTTCACAACTTTTGGAAATTTAGAAAAGTGGGTTCGTGGGGTTTTACGACGAATTTAATTTTGTCTAAAGCAGTTAATAATCTAGGGTTATTTAATAGAAATTAAACTAAGTCAAGTGATCTACGCATATTAAAAAGAATCATCGAATTCGGATCTCTGTGGTGGGAGATACGAACTCGGCAACATGGGTGGTCACCACAGTTTTCTGCGATCCCAGAATTCGGTCTGTTTCTGCCAACTTTGGCGCTGTTTTTGCCTATGGGTACACGTTGTTCGAGATCTACTAACACACAGATATGGAAGAGGGTTAAGGGATGAGCATACCGGTGAAGATGGGGTGGCGTTTGGTTGAGCGAGGCGATGGAAAACAACTCTGGAACACAGGTACCTCGCTGTGGGAATCTGCAGTGCGCGGGGTCGCGGTCGTCGGGATTTGTTTGGACGGCCTGGCGGGGTTCTCCGGCTGCGGTGGCGGCGCTCTCTAGGTCTAGATGGGAAGAGGGTTTGGATAATTATAGGGTTAGGGTTTTATTGAAATTATATATATATATATATATATATATATATATATATATATATATATATATATATATATATATACTCATAAAAAAAATTCTAGATTATATTAATGCACATCATTAAGCTAGCAACTGCTCAAGGGGTCCCCTACATGAAATAAATTCCGAAAAATTTCTAATGGTCCCATAAATCCTCCAAGTGCTCCAACACCTAAAATAAAAATTAATAAAAATCTATTTCTCCTAATTAGCCACTAATTACTACAATTAAATTAATAATTAATAATAAAAAAGGTATATACAGTTTTTAGGGATAGGGGTTTTACACCGAGGCATCCATTTGCTTTACTCCCAATTGAACCAATCCTGATTTCTATTCCAACATATTTGCTTGAGCACTATTCTCAAATATGATAATTTTTTACCGACTCAATCATTTTGTGTTCCAACTCAATCCATCCAACTATTTCTGAATTCGCACTAGCAACATCTCCAAATATATCTCATGCACCGAACGATCATCTCAACTGATACTACCCCAACTAGGCGACTTACCCAAATATCAAACTTTGCTTAGATCAGCTTAGCCCAATACCTTTTCCTCAATCTCAATACCTCGCTGGGTGAACATCTATATTGAGGTTCATGTGATCCACGAAGATCTCGCCGCCACGCTAAAGGGATAGTGTCGCCACGATTTTAACGTGGACACACTTGCCATAATTCCTAGGTTGCGCATGGAATAGTTCTTCGCGCTGCTTCCACTGCCTCGAAGCACAGGATATCACCTTTGCCTTCTGTACGAGCACGCTTCCCAGACTAAGTTCCGATGCATCTTATAAATCTGAGACACATCTGTCTCTTCCACTATTCGCAAAGATTTGATCTTAACGAGCCGTTGCTTTAACTTCATGAGCTAGTTTCACAGTCGCCAATTCATATTAATGTTATTCCCTTCCGGGGCACGACGAGTCAGAGGCGATGCTATGTTCAAAAATCTGCGACTCCGAATCTTATCAGTTGACTACGCCATTCCCACCATCGCTCCGATCTTCTGGCTGCTTCTTCAGCTGAAGGCTGTCCCAAGGATCTCTCAAATCCAACACTCAATCAATAGGCCAATCTCCAACACACACTACTCACATCTGCCCTCGACGCATTCCCAAATGCGTCGCCGCAAGGGTCACTTTATGGGTCTACAATATTCACCTCTGATTTGGAGGGCAAGTCGCTATGGTCAGTTGTCCCAAAGCTACGCTCGATATTGTGAGTCATCACGATGGATAGTTACTACGAACCATGTTATATCTCCTCTGCAAATCCGAGCCATAATCCAATTATTCCATCCGAATGAACTTCTGAATCCGAGCACTTCATGCACTACCTCTGATGATCTGTCAACCAAATGCCGCTTAACCACCTAGAGTCTTTCTATCTATCCAAGCCACAATTCGAGAACTGTGCTTATTGAAACTGTATTCCATCAATCCGCCGTTCTGTCCTGAATCCATCAAAATTTCTGAACTGCCATGTTTAACTTATCGCACTACCACTTGCAATGATTTTCGAAACCAAAGACTTGCTCCAATTCTTATCCGTATGCCATATTTCATAATGCACGTCCAACTTGCTCGAGCAGCACAGTGTTTTGCTCCAACGTTGCTCTCTAGTTTAGCTATCTTCAAAAGTCCATCCGCCACAATCCTTGCTCTCGTTTTATTTCTTAGCCCCGTCTTGATTTTTCTATGTTCCGATTAATCCACATATTCTCAATGACTCGTGCACGATTCCAACATAAATCTCAAATCCATATTGCCTTTACATGTTGCCTCAATCCGCCTCAGTACTGCAAGTTAACTTCCAATCTGACTTAACATCAACTAGACTTGCCTCATGCCCGTTTATGTCTTCCAAAGAATCTGTCTACCATCGTTGCACCATTCCGCCAAATTTTTACTTTCACCAAACCAGAGTCAAACTTCCTGAGCACCAATATCCCAAAATACTTTAAGTCCATACGAATCCATCACATTACCCCTCCAAACCAGATCGTGTTTCATTGCTCAACCAACAGCTCTAATGTGTTTCCAAAATTTGTAGTCCGTGCTCGCTATCCTTCAATTAACCCACCGCTTCGCTCAAGCATATCCCAACTATTTGTTCCTCATGCTCAGCTCTCTTTGCATCCAAGAATGCTCCACCGAATCTTCCAAATCGTGCAAGCGAACTCTGATATTCGGCTTTCCATCCGATCGATCCCAACTTATTTTTAGTACTTGGTCTGCCTCAATCCTTCAAATTTTCAAACACTTTTTCCAACTGTTTATTCCGATCTTGCCCATCACCCAAGTCCAACGATACTTCCATTTGCACAAGTCTGTTCTTAATTTCCCAACTCAATATTCGTTTGCTCTATTTTTTCATTCTTCCCAACTCAGTCGATGTGCACCAACCAACTTGTATTCCCGTTATCCGAGTCCGTTGAGGCAATTTCAATTAATGTCTATCCAAAATATTTCAATGCCTTTCTCACTATGTAGTATCCCATATACCACTCCGAGTCAAGTCGCTACTCGTATTATGATTCCTTTGCACTAATTCAAGATCCGTTTGAACCATTCCTTATGCGTGATCCTGCCATTCCCAACTTAAGTCTGACACAAAACTCAGCCAATGCATGAACCATCCAACTCTTTCCATCAATCTCACTATGAAACTTGTACCAGGTTTAATTCTCGATACTTCCAGTTATTCTCAAACCGTCTGATACTTTCGCAACACGAGCAATCCCGTGCAACGAGCTCTCTTCCAAGTAATCCAACCCAATACCCAACTGTTCCTTACATTTATTGTACGAGTAACTCGTGCAATACTATTCTGATATTCCCAAGCCAAACTTAAACTTGCTCAGCCAATGCTCTATGTGATATACCCAGCCAAAAATCAAACTTCCATCCAACACTTTTGCTACACGAGCAACTCGTGCAATGATCATTTCTTAATCCAATATTTTACTCAAAATATGCTACATAGACAATCTCGTCTGCTAACCAACTGATCCACTGATGCAACCAGAAATTCCCTGAACGACAAGCCAAGTCAACCCAACGACAGCTCTCAACTTGTTGCACAAATGCAACAACGCCACCCAACTTGCTACACGAATGCAACAACGCCTAACGAGGCTAAGCGATCTAATGAAAACCAACAAAAGAAATGCAACGAAGCACAACATGCAACCACAACCAGTAATGTATAGACTTATTGCATGAAACATCCAATACGGCACCGAGTAGAGCCAAGAGCTAAACGATACGCGAAAGCTATTTAGAGTTTGTGATAAAGCGAAGGACCAAGTCCGAGGAAATAAACCAGGCGCTCTGATACCAATATGTCAGGCCCCAATCTCCCGTAAGCTCAATCGTCCCCGCTTAGCGTGAATCACCATGTTGCAGCTCTCCCGTAGGACAATCGTTCTCATCGGGACATGATACCATACGAGCCTGGAGTTGCGCTCGTACAAGGCGATGTTGTCAAACACCAAAGTTATCATTGAAACGACCAAGTTGTAGCGAAAGTCAAGTATTGTATACCAAGCACACATCAGAGTATACGCAGCGAAGCTCTCGATAGGGTCCAAATAAAATGCCACAAAGGCGATGTAATACTCTTGCTCTTTTCTCTAGACCACGAAGGTACTTACAATTGATACATTATGTCCCGTATATCCAAGCAGCGCCACTACACCTGTGTACCTAAAATAATGCCCACAAACGTGGGTCAGTACACAGCCGTACTGGTGAGTGGGATAACCCACTCGTCTAAGCCGACACTAAGTAAAATAGTGAATGCAAACAGTTATATGGTGATCTTTCTAGTTGAATCCTAGATTCATTTCATGGCATAAGGTATGACATGTTAATGAAAGCTGTAAAGCAGATTAAGCATGCAAGCATTCAACTCAAGCCAATCAACAAACAATATATAACCAACTCGAAGGAAACTAGCATGCAAACCGTCCTACTCAAACCCAAGCAACTCGAGAACCTATCGAACCATTTTCCAAGCCTCAATATCCATCCTCCATCCAAACGTTATAATCCAATCTCGATATGCACACTCTTGCCGAGGCAAGGTGGCCGCCGCCTACGCAAAAAGCACAAACCAACCAAAGTAAAGCAAACCAACTCTTATCTATATGAAGTCACTGGCCAAGCCATAAAGAACGTTGATCGGACTGATCAAATACGGTTCTACTCGAAATAGCGATAAGTAGCGAACCCGCCTGAATCACATTAAACCGTCGGCACCGCGCCCGAGGCACGTTACCAAGTTGTCTCCACCATGGCCGAACGGTCCCGGTGCCCCGGAGCCTTCCCGTTCGAGGAGACTAAACCACGTGCAACACAGGTTGTCCGTGACATGCAGACACCAAGTAGGTATGACGAGAGGATCGAGCATTCTCTCCCCACCAAACGATCCTAGACTCATCCAACCAAAATCCAACTAAATATCCATAACCATTCTTCCAACATATAGCCCAACACACAAATCTTAAGTTATCCCCATAGGCACAATGCTGCTTTTCGATACAGTATTTCCAATTGGTGCAACACCCCATGCTCAGAACAATCCCATGGCACAATGCCCCAACAGTGGCACAATGCCCTCGCCGATACAGTTGTCCGATTTTGAACCATAACTGCACGCTTTGCTTGACAAAGCGCCCAAGTGATACTCGTGCACGGATGCACGCTCGCTCGTCCAAATTCCCGATGTTCCAACCAAGATGTATATTTCCAACTGTCCAAGCATAATTCTATTTATCTCTCCAACTGCCCCAAATGTATATAATCCAACTCTAGCTCCAACTATCCATACGCGAAAACCAATTCAAGCCACAAACCTATCCAAGCAAACGACGTACACTCTATGCACGCCTCAGTAAGTGATTCCTAAGTTCTAGTCCAAGTGTTCAAGCATTTACGTATGTTCCATATTATTAGGCATGAAGGAGTAGAGAAAAAGGGACAGAGCCCGCTCACATAGTTGATTCCGTTAAGCATCATGTCCTGCCGATACGGCCGATCCCTTGAACCCGTGGTCCAATGCAAAGCACGATCTACTCAACTGGTATGACCGTGCGAGCAGGTCGTGCTCTCCAAATCATCCGACTGATCAGACTAAGGAAGACGATATTATCGCTCCAATCCAGCTATCCAGTACTGCTCTGAACGAACACATGGTTTCCATCGAACTCCGCTAGCAAATCTGCACGTGAAACCAACTCAAGTCAATACTTGTTCCCAAATCCAACAAATCAAAATGTAACCAGCAATTACCTCATTCATTCCGACTCAGCGTAACGCACCGTGCGGTTGCGGGGAGTTACAGCTACAAAAAAAAAAATTAAACCGGGCCAGACCGGTACTGGACCGGGCCGGTCTGACCGGGCTCCAATGGTTAACTCGTGCCCGACCCAAGCGTCAACCGGGCCGGACTTGTTAGTTGGTATCTTGGACATAGCACAGACCCTCAAGGAGGGTGGGTCGAGCCGGGCTGGTTCGTTGACCGGGTCCGGCACGGCCCATACCGGCGTTGACCAGGTCGGGCCTGGGCCGATTTACGGGCCGCCCGGCCCAATATGCACCTTGACATATATCTCTTGTTAACAATCACGGGCTAAACTTTATTATGGTAACGTGTACGTGCATTTTGTTCGTTCATAGGAATCGAACTTGAGCAACCCAAAAAATATATCTTCCATCTTAATCCCTTGAGTTAGAATTATTTATTTGTACATAAATAATATTAGGTAGTTAATTATTTTTTAGAAATAGTTAGTGGAGTATTTATAAACGGCTTAGACGACTCAATTTTGAGCAGTTTCCAAGCCTCGTTATAAGAGTAGGGAGTTAGTGGAGTATTTACATACGGCTTAGACAGCTCAATTTTGAACCGTTTTTAAGGCTCAATGGATTTTCTCTTTGGTTCCATTGTTGCATAGCATCTTGCGTGAAGTAGTTTCATTTGTGCCATAGAAACAAAAAATCTCGTCACTTCCTACTTTGGCAGGATCGACAACTGTCTCCAAGTTGATCAACAACATCTATCATAATAGGTCTAGATTAGCGTCAATATTTTTATTCTAATATAGTACCTACCTATCTCCTCATATAGTAAGGCCAATGCCTTGTGAGATTAACTGTCTAGAATAGGTCTAGATAGGTCTAGAATAGGTCTAGATTAGCGTTGATTAACTGTCTACAACGTTGATCAACAATATCTGCAACGTTGACCTACCTATCCTCTCATATAGTGAGGCCAATGCCTTGTGAGATATTACATGGATTAAAGTATCCAAGAGGTGTTCATTCTTATGTTCATGCTTTACAATATTGAGGCTCATCTCAAATGATGTCTTAATCTCGTTCAGCGTCGCATTTACTGTTAAATTTATAACCGGCCAAAAAAAGACAAAATTATCAACCGATGGTCGTATATGTCTTTTCAAATTTGCGTGTGATCCGTCGATCCGGTTGGTAGTGATTGTACCATAACGCTTCACCATATTCGTCAATGCTGAGACAAAATATTATTTATTTTGTTCTACCAAAGTATCTTTGATATAAGGAATGCATTTCGGGTTACTCGTCTCCTACTCTTCTTTAAACATGTTACAGGCTGTGTCATAACTATCTCGGGTACTCGCTCGCGCCATACAAGATTCCAATCATTATATAATGTCTCGAATCTGTTAGTAACGCGGTGTGACCCAAACCGGAGTTGGCCCATGAGGTGCGATGTTGAACTGGGCCCATATGCCTTAAAAGAAAATTCACATGTAAGGCCTGAACCAATCCTAATTATCTACACCTCATGATCCCACCTCCTATCTGATGTAGGACTAAATTATCAACCCCATTATCACCCTCCTTTGAACGCTCAACCAAAAATAAGATACAATCCAACAATCTCCATCTTAGCTCGTTTCAGCTAGCCGAACAATCTTAGCACACCCCGGTTACCTTTGCTCGTTTTCGCTAGCCATGCACCCTTAGCATACCTCGGCTACCTTTGCTTGTTCCTGCTAACTGAACAACCTTAGCACACTCTGGCTACCTTTGTTCGTTTACGCTAACCGAGCACCCAAGAGATCCAATATATTGTTATCTCGATCCGTTTGACCATAGAACCAAACCTGACACGTTCATCTACACCACCATTGGGTGCCAGCCAGCCACAATGTCTTGCTCCACCTTGGACTTATCAGATTCACCTTTAAAGCCAATTGGTGTAGTTGATGCTCCTACTCCACCTTGAGAAGAGCCCGTATAATCCATGAATGTTCAGCACCATCTGTCTCGAACAAATTAGAGCCGCTTAAACCAGTCCCATAACCTTGGGCTCAGATACCACTTGTTGGTAACGTGGTGTGACCCGAACTAGAGTTGGCTTATGGGTACGATATTAGACTAGGCCCATATGCCTTAAAAGAAAATTTCCATATAAGGCCTGAACAAATCTCAATTATCTACATCTCATGATCCCACCTCCTATCCGATGTGACACTAAATTACCAACTCCATTGTAACCCTCCTTTGAACGCTCAACCGAAAATAAGATACAATCCAACAAAAGCGTGCCATGTCAATTTTACTATCCACCTTCTCAAACTTGCTCTTGCATTATGCTTTGATATTACAATCTATATGCCAAGAGCATAATAATCTGTGCGCGTGAGAAAATACGATAGTGAAAGAATTTATTAGGGCATATTCTCTGTCGGTAACAAAAACAGAGGGCTCTCTGTGTTCTATATAAAGTGATTATAGTTTCCTTAACGGCCATATATAATCTTCAACTGTCTCACTCCTCATGAAATAAAAAGCGTCAAAAATGTTTTTTCGGTTGATGTAAATCCAACAACGTGAAAAAGAGGCATATGAATTTATTTGTCTTATATGTCACGCCCCGATTCCCGCAAGAGGGCCGATCGTCCTCTCTTGGCGCCTCGCTAGGACCCATATGTAGAATGGATATCTAACCCGGTTTACTTTTGGACCACTGAGCCTATCTTGGATGGTTGAGATTGCATGAGGATTAGTCATGACTATATTACCCTTTCTCCCCACTTGGTATATATGTGAGTTTTCTCTCTCCTCTCCCTCATTCCTGATTTTATTACTTTTTTTCTTTCCTTCCTTCTTTCTTCTTCCTCTCCTCCCTCCAAGCGCTCCCTTGCCCAATCTATCCCAAACCCTAGAATGATCTAGGAAGAGGTCTATAAATCACCGGAGGTAGAGGCTAGGAAGCCACAAGGCAAGTACATCTTGCACAAAGTGGTGAAGCCATGATTTTTTAATTTTATTTATATATATAGTAATAAAAATATGTTTGATGGAGAATGTTCTTCTAGATGTTCTTATTAAGTTAGTACATCTTGGAGTTTTTAGTTTTTGATGTATATAGGTAGAGGCTAGGAAGCCACAAGGCAAGTACATCTTGGAGTTTTTGGTTTTAATGGATGGTTTTAAGTAGATCTGAGTTTCAAGTTAGAATTTTTTATGGGTTCTAGGAGTTTGTCTTAGTTTTGATCTATTAAAACTTAGCATTTTTGAAAACTAGTTATTCTATGTGATAGAGCTCTTCATTTATAGCAATTTGGATTTTGAATCACTTAATTTGGATGTAAAATAAGGATTTTATGGCCAAACAAAATTTGGAGCTTTTCTCTGGGACCTAGCTAGGGGGACGATGAACTGTTGCCGTGCGTACTGCGCCGTGCACAGAATTCTAGCCGCACATAGTGCGCCGTGCACAAATTTTATGCTACCGCATGCGCCGCGCGCATCATTCCCTCGCCGTGAGTAATGCGCCGCGCATAGAATAAATACGGATGTGACATATTTATTCGTATTGTCTCCAGCTCTCTTTTTCTTCTGGTTGTGTGATTGATTGTGTATTTATGTATATTATTGTTGCTTTTGATTATCTGTCTATTTCATGATTAATTTGTTTTCAACTAGCTGTAGTTAATGAGATTTTTTTTAGTCCCTAAGTTTTCCTGTATAGTTCATGAGATTTCCTGCTTAATTAGTTATAGTTCATGAGTTTTCTTGCTTGGTGATCAGCTCGACTAGCATTAGATTTGAATTCCTAGGACAAAAAATTTCTAAGGTGGGTAGAGATGTCACATCCGTTCCCTGATTTCGTATTTCTAAATTTTTGAATTTTTTTCAAATTTTTCCTGATGATGTATTCATGCTGTATTTTACATGATGGTTCTTGTCATACATGTTGTAATTTTATTTGTTTGGATTTCTGTTTATCAAGAGCAACTACCCGAGGCTAGTAGTGAGCACATTGGCAATTACCATGAACCCGTACTAGGACCCGTATGTAGAATATAAACGTGACCCGGTTCACTTTTGGACCACTGAGCCTATCTTGGATGGTTGAGATTGCATGAGGATTAGTCATGACTAGATAACCCTTTCTCCCCCACCTGGTATATTTGTGAGTTTTCTCTTTTCTCTCCCTCATTCCTCATTTAATTACTTTCCTTCCTTCATTCTTCTTCCTCTCCTTTCCCCAATAGCTCCCTTGCCCAACCGAACCCTAATACTAGAATGATCTAGGAAGAGGTTTGTAAAACACCGGAGGTAGAGGCTAGGAAGCCACAAGGAAAGTGCATCTTGCACAAAGTGGTGAAGCCATTATTTTTAGATTTTATGTATATATGTAGTAATAAAAATATATTTGATGGAGAATGTTCTTCTTGATGTTCTCATTAACTTTAGTTCTTAGACTTTTTGGTTTCGAAGGATGATTTTGAGTAGATCTGAATTTAAAGTTAGAATTTTTTATGGGTTCTAGGAGTTTTCCTTGATTTTGATCTATTAAAACTTAGTATTTTTGAAACCTAGTTGTTCTATGTGATAGAGCTTTTCATTTTGAGCAATTTGGCTTTTGAATCACTTAATTTGGATTTAAAATGAAGATTTTATGGCCAAAACAAATTTTGGAGCTTTGTTCTCAGACCTGTCTGGCAGGGACGATTAACAGTTGTCGTGCGTAGTGCATCGTTCACATAATTAGTCCGCATACAGATTTCTTGTTGTCGCATGCGCCGAGCTCATCGATGCGTCGCACGCATCATTCCCTTGTCGCGAGCAATGCGCCGCGCATGGAATGCTTGCCGCGCGTAGTGCGCCGCACATGGAATTCTTGCCGCGCGCATTAATCCTTGTCGCACAGTAGTGCGCCACGCATGGAATTCTTGCCGCGCACAGTACGCCGTGCACATAATCCTTGCCGCGAGCAGTACGCCGTGCGTATGTTGACTAGAATTACTATGTTTGACTATTTTATTATTTTTGTAGCTAGAATCTTCTAAAACTCAAAACATTAAAGTTTTAGATCCCTCTCTTGCCTTTCAAAATATTTTTGAATCATCTAATTTGGAGTTCAGATGAGAAAGTTATGCCTAGTTTTCTAAAATATGTTAAATTTTGATTTTGGAATTTTTATTGGACCTTGAGATTTCATGTTTTGATCTTAGTAAGTGCAAGTGTATATGGATTAAGTGTAGCTATGTGCTAGAATTAACCATGTATTAGAACCGACTATTTGTAGAATTGGACCATGCGTGAAGTGATTATTAGACCACATTGTTATACGTTGGATAGAATAAGGGGCGTAGTTCTACTCGGGAGACGATCTGCAACCCAGGTCCTTATTTGGTTTAAGGATTGTGGATCTTCTCCAGTATGGCTCACATTTTTTTTTCCTTGCTCCCGTCGGGCGGCATTATTATCAATTCAAGGATTTTGTGTGATATATATAATGCCTCGCTCCGCGTTGGCATTATGTATCAAGGTGAGTGGGCAGAACTTCGTTCTCTGATTCTTGCACGCCTTAATAATAACCTGAGATGAACTGCATGGTTCATCTCGTCTGCATCCTAAAGTTTATTTGATAGTGTTTCCATGCATTCGCATCGGTCGGACAATGGCTATTGGTGGGGAGATGAATTGCATGTGTCACGGCTGCTACCATGATAGTGAAAAGCAACCATGAGTCACAGCTGCCATTAGCATCAGATAAAGAGTCACTGGTATGCTGGATCAACCGCTGCCAATTCTGAGATACTCAGGGACCGTCCTGCATATAGCTAGTGTCACGACCCGCACCCGAAAATTCGGGCACGAGTGCGTGGGTACGTCCAGCCTACGCCGCAGAGTCGGCGGTAGTACGCTGTCTAGGTCAAATCCACAGTTAACTAATCTAGCTCATTCACAAATAAAATAGACAAGATAATAATGGAAAAAAAGATGTTTAACATTTCAAATAAAATAAATGTGACAACAGACTCAAATGTTTAATACAGAATCCAGAAATGGAATCGGGGACAAACCCGATTACTAAGATAAAGAGCATGAAATAAAATAGCTACTGCTAACTACTCTGCAGCAATGGTCTCCTGGGTGGGAGCTGGTTCCTCATATGTGTCATCTGTTCCCTCATAGGGGCCATAATAGGTAGGGGCAAAGTCCTCATCATCGCCTAAAGCAACGAATCCCGTCAGAAAAGGAGCAAAGTACACAATGCACAACAAGATTAAACTAAATATTTATGACAATTAGATTGAGTATCATATTGAGAATATGTATAAAAGAAACAACAATATCTCGGAGTTAATGCTATAAATAGGAGTATGAGAAAGCAGAAATAAATGAGACAGGAAATGAAACTACAACAGTCAGCAAGAACTATAACAAGACCAGAAGCTATCTGTGTGAACTTGTGTTTGTTTTAGAATACATAGTTGGCATGTAGGGGTTTATAAGGCTAATTCGGCCATCATAAACGGCTATTAAACAGGAATAATCGAGATCCGGCTGAGGGTACAGTCGCGTACCAACAGCTATTAAACACGTAAAGGGGAAGGATAAACTACATGCCTTCTAGTATTCTCCCACCCGACATGAAAAACAAGACATGAACTCCAGTATTCAAGACATAAATTCCAGTATTCTAACACTATGTGTAATCATCAAGGGTACTAGTAGAGCAGGGAATTAATTGTCATAATATAAAGATTTAAACTTGAAGTGCAGGTACTTGCCTGTTGTTTGGATCCAATTATAGTTTGTATCTCGGGGAAATTTTCCAGAAATGAGTCCAAATGCTGAAATAAACATTACCAACATGCTCAAAAGACATCAAATAGCTAGAAACGCCTGTCCTTGGGTCCAATTTGGAGACAAGGGCAAAAACGGCAGTTTCGGGTCAAAACGGGATCCGCCCGCTTTGCACCGAAAAATGTGTCCGGGTCAACGGTCTCCAAATTCATCAAACTTAGTGTCAACAGGTCAGGAACGATGATATGAACCCAACGGAACTTCCAGATTTGGATTCCGATGAGCCGATCACAAAATCGCCCGTCGAGCGGGGCCTGTGGGGCCCACGACACGTGATTTCGTCAACGTTCTCAGAATCGAACCAAACTTGACCCACAGGACCAGCGTATCGCTATGAGTCCGATGGCGTAAGTTTTGTCTCGATCCAAAGTGTGTACAAGAAGTTAGGGCAAATTACAAAAAAGTTGGATACGGGGCGATGTCCGCGGATACGCGTTGATTCCGGTGTGCACGCACGCCCGAATCAGCTTCCGCAAATTCTCACACGTCCGTATCGACGACGCGCACGTATCTGTGAAGATAGCACGCGACCAAGTTGTCCCGTTTGGCGGGGCGTACTCAGTTCCGCGGTAAAACAGGGTCTGGTTTTTCCTGTTTTTGGATCGCGGTGTACGATCACCACAGGACGCGATGCCCCGAGCGGTTTGTCCGGGCACCGAGAGGGTCATACAGGCTTCGCAACTCAATTTACGGAATTGAAATCTGAGCTATGAGCAAGAAACTACACGCACCTGAACTGGGTCTAAAAACCCGAAAAATCCCGTGTCCGTGTCGTGTCCGACACGCCGACACAAAATTGGGAAAAATTAGGGTTTAGGGTTTCTCCGGCGAGGACGGCGACTTGGGCGGCGGAGGAGGCCGGCCGGGCTAGGGCAGGGCAGGGCGGCGCTCGCTGGAGGAGGCGGCGGCGGGTCGGACTGACGACGGCGGCGCCGGAGCGGCTCGAACAGCTGCTGCTGCGGCTGCTGTGCCGTTCGGGGGAGCCGGAGGCGGTGCTCGAGGAGGGGAGAAGGGAGGAGGACGGCGGCGTTGGGGGCTGGCCGGGGCTGCGGGCTCAGGCGGCAACACGGTGGCGAGTGGTGGAGGTTCTGGGGAGATGGTGGCCGGAGGGGCTCGGCTTTTATAGGGGAGGAAACCGCCGGAAGAGGCGGAGTCGAGGCGGGAAGGGCGGAGGCGAGGGCGTAGAAGGCGGAGCAGAGCGGGGGAACGTGGCCGGGAAGCGCGGCGCTGCGCGGGGTGGCCGGCGCGGGACGCGGGCGGCGGCGGGAGAGGGGGACCGGGTCTGAGGCGGACGGGTCGGGTTCGGCAGACCCGACCCGGTAAGGGAATGGGCTGGGGGCTGGGCTGCTGGGCCGGTCCACTGGGCCGGGCCGGCCCAAAAATAAAATAAAATAATAATAATAATTATAATAAAGTATAATAAAATCAGTTAATTAATTAATTAAAATAGTTTTTAGGCATTTAAAAAATAGGTCTGAGGTCCAAAAAATCCAGAAAAATTACCCTAAGTCCAGTTTTTCATTTTACACCAAAAAATATTATTTTCATGATATTTTAATATTATTTATTAACCATTAAAAATTATTTAATAATTAAAACCTTGATTTTAATTACAGAAAATTCCCAAAAAATTCCAGAAAATTGGGAAAAATCTAAGTTTTAATAATTTTGAAAATTCAGGGGGTTTACAATCTACCCAACTTATAAAAATTTTGTCCTCGAAATTTAAGAATAACAAGGGCACGAAAGGAAGGGCCGGGAATTAAAATATACCTAAGGGTTGAAAAAGATAAGGGTAGCGCTCTCTAATCTCGTCTTCTCGCTCCCAGGTGGATTCGTCGGGAGAATGGTACTTCCAAGCTACCCGAACAAGGGAAATAACCTGGTTCCGTAGAACTTTCTCCGATCGATCCAGTATCTCCACGGGTTGCTCTTGATAAGTCAAACTTGGGCCTACTTTGAGCTCTGAGTGATCCAAAATATGGCTGGGATCTGACACATATTTTCTCAGCTGCGACACGTGGAAAACGTTATGGACTCCATCCAGAGAGGGTGGCAATGCCTGACGGTATGCCACTTCTCCGATTTTCTCCTGTATGCCAAAAGGTCCAATAAATCTTGGGCTGAGTTTTCCACTCCTTCCGAACCTAATGGTGCCACGTGTCGGGAAAATCTTCAAGAATACCAGTTCTCCAACCTTAAAATAGAGTCATAATCAAGTCTTAGTTGCATAATCATAATGTTTAAATTAACTTGAATTTCATAAATTTAATTACCTCAAATTCCAAGGGCCTTCGGTGGCTATTTGTCCAATGTCGTTGCCTGTCTTGACCCACTCGAAGTCTATCCCTTATTTGTTTTACCTTCTCAGTTGAATCGATCACCATCTCTGGTCCCAGTAGGGCTCTTTCTCTAACGTCGTCCCATGATAGCGGGGTACAACATCTTCGTCCATACAGAGCTTCAAATGGAGTCATCTCAATACTTGCTTGGTAACTGTTATTATAAGAGAACTCCACAAGATGTAGATAGTCTTCCCAGGATCCTCTAAAATCCAGAACACATGTACGGAGCATATCTTCAAGGGTTTGGATTGTACGTTCTGATTGTCCATCGGTTTGGGGATGATAAGCTGTGCTAAATTTGAGTTGAGTCCCCAAGCTAGCTTGTAAGCTCTTTCAGAAGTGAGAGGTGAATCTTGAATCTCGGTCGGAGACAATACTTACTGGAACCCCATGCAATTTAACAATATGTCTGATATATAAATCTGCCAACTTTTCTGTAGATAGCCCTACTTTGAAAGGTAGAAAATGTGCAGACTTGGTCAGTCTATCCACTATCACCCAGATTGCATCCTTTCCACTAGGTGTCCTTGGAAGCCCAGAAACAAAATCCATTGTAATATGTTCCCACTTCCACTCCGGAATGGGTAGTGGTTGAAGCAATCCCCCAGGTCTTTGTCTTTCTGCCTTGACTTGTTGGCACACTAAACAACGAGATACGAACCTGGCTACTTCTCTTTTCATGCCATGCCACCAAACATGCGTCCTCAGGTCCTTGTACATCTTGTTGGCTCCTGGGTGTATAGAGTATTGCGATCTGTGCGCCTCTTGCATAATTTCTTCTCTTATATCTCCTTGAGGTACACATAATCTATCTCCATGCCTCAGTGATCCATCTTCATGAATTCTGAAATCTTCCACTAATCCAGCTTGCACTTGACCTTGAAGGCTTCGCAGGCCTTCGTCTTGAAACTGAGTCTCCTTGATCTTATCTATTAAGGTAGACTGAATCTGCAAGTTCATCATTTGGCCTTCTTTTCCTGGAATAATTAGCTCAATACTCAAACTTTCCAAGTCCTCGAGCAAGTGTCGATCCATAGTCAAGTACATCGCCATAGGATATCTGCTTAGAGCATCAGCAACTACATTGGCCTTCCCAGGATGATATTGAAGGGTGATATCAAAATCTTTCATTAGTTCCAGCCACCTTCTTTGCCTCATGTTCAGCTCTTTCTGGGTGAAGATATATTTTAGACTTTTATGGTCCATAAATATTTCCACCTTTTCTCCATAAAGATAATGCCTCCATAGCTTAAGAGCAAAGATGACAGCTGCCAATTCTAAATCATGAGTTGAATAGTTCTTTTCATGAGGTCGAAGCTGTCTAGAGGCATATGCTATTACTTTCTTGTTCTGCTCTAATACACAACCTAGACCTTTTCCAGAAGCATCGCTATATATAGCGAATCCTCCGGTTACAGAAGGTAAGGTCAGAATAGGGGCAGTAGTCAGCCTTTTCTTCAATTCCTCAAAGGCATGCTGACATTCATCAGTCCAGGTGAACTCTTCATCCTTCCTTGTTAATTTTGTCATGGGTTCAGCAATTCTAGCAAAGTCCTTCACAAACTTCCGATAGTAGCCAGCTAGTCCCAGGAAACTTTTAATCTCTGCTACAGAGTCTGGAGTGGGCCATGATTCTACTGCCACTATCTTCTTAGGATCTACTGCTATTCTATCTCTAGTCACAACATGTCCCAAGAATTCTACTTTGTCTAGGAAGAATGCACATTTAGATAATTTTCCATAAAGTTTTTCCTTCCTCAAAGTCTCCAATGCTAGCCTCAAATGTTCTTCATGTTCTTCGGGGGTCTTGGAGTAGATCAAAATATCATCAATAAAGACCACTACAAATTTGTCTAGATATTGCTGAAAGACTCTGTTCATTAAGTTCATAAAAACTGCTGGAGCATTCGTCAACCCGAACGACATTACTAAGAATTCGTAGTGTCCGTTTCGGGTATTGAAAGCAGTTTTAGGGATGTCTTCCTTCCTCACCCTTACTTGGTGGTAACCAGACCTCAAGTCAATCTTTGAAAATACCCGAGCTCCACTTAACTGATCAAATAAGTCATCTATCCTGGGTAGGGGATACTTATTCTTAATTGTTAAGGCATTCAAGGCCCTATAGTCAATACACATTCGGGATATTCCGTCCTTCTTGGGCACAAATAATACTGGAGCTCCCCAGGGTGAGACACTAGACCTAATGAAGCATTTGTCTTCTAACTCTTTTATTTGCTCATTTAGTTCTATTATCTCCTTCTTGTTGATTTTGTAGGGATTTTGAGATACTGGCGCTGCTCCCGGCACTAAGTCAATAGAGAATTCAACTTCTCGGTCTGGGGGTAATCCTGGGAGATCCTCAGGAAAGACATCAAGATATTCGGAGATGATAGGTAGTGGCAATTCTTCTGTTACTAGGGCTCCACAAATTTTGTTACTACCCATTTCTCTAGAACTCCTAGCAAATTCAAATTCTGGCTTGTCAGGGGGCCTGAAGATTACACTACCTCTGTGACAGTCTAAAGTGGCATGGTGTTGACTCAACCAATCCATACCCAGTATAATGTTAAAATTAGGAACTGGCATTACGAGTAGCCTAGCATATAGTTCTCTTCCACATAATGTAATAGGACAATTGTTACATGCATCACTAACCGGGATGATTCCTCCACCGGTAATGATCTTATAACAATTCCTAAGGGGTTCAGTGATTAAGCTGTGCTTCATAAGGAAATCTACTGACATGAATGAATGTGAAGCTCCAGAATCAAATAAAGTAATGGCTGGTATTGAATTTATAAGCACAGAACCTGTGATCACGTCTGCTGTGGCTTCAGCTTCTTCCAGAGTCATTGCAAAAGCACGGCCTTGCTGAGGTGCACCCCTCTGTTGCTGCTGTTGGTGCTGAGCAAAGCGTTGTTGTTGAGTTGGAAGAGGGGTCCCCTCTGCTGTGCTGCTGGGGGCCTGGCCTGGACTGGAGCCTTTGGTGCAGCTGGGCGTCCTTGAGCAGCAGGACAGTCCCTCATTTGATGCGCTGCTGAGCCGCAGTAGAGGCAGGCACCCAGCCTCTTCCTGCAGACTTGCCAAGTGTGACCTAGTTTTTGGCAAAAGTTACAAGCAGCAGCTTGTTGGTTCTATCCTTGAGCCTGGTGTTGGGGTGCTGGAGCTCGAGGGAGAGGACGCTGAGTTTGCTGCGGGGCCCTCTGCTGTTATTGTTGTTGAAATGGGCGTTTGTTGGGTCCCGCATTTCTGGTATCTCTCTCTCGCTTTAGTTTATGCCCCATGTCTCTCTCAACGCCTTGTGCCACGCTCAAGATTTCCTCGTAGGTGCGAGCTCGACTAGTGGTGACAGCAAGGCGAATATCCGGAGACAGTCCCTTCTTGAATCTACGGGCTCTGTCCTCCGGGGTACGAACCATGTACTCCGTAAAGTGGCTCAACCTGCTAAATTCAGTAGTGTACTCATCAACAGATAGGTTACCTTGTTCCAGTCTCTCGAATTGGCTTTCGAGAGCTTCCCGAGCCACTTCGGGGTAGAATTTCTCCTTGAATAGCCTCTTGAAGTCCTCCCAGGTGAGGTCAGGAGCAGATAGTTGGGGTTCATCTCTGAACCAGGTCCGAGCTATGTCGAACAGTTGCAGGCTTGCAGACTCCACTTTGAGATAATCAGGGACCCGAGCAGTCTTCTGGAGTCTCTCGACATTCTCTATCTGTAAAACCCCCCTTCCCAGAAAATCGTATATACCTTTATTTATTATTTATTAATTAAATTTTAGTAATTAGGTCTAAATAGGAGAAATAGATTTTTAATAATTTTTACGTTAGGTGTTCGGGCACTTAGATGACTTATGGGACCATCAAGAATTTTTCGGAATTTATTCCATGTAGGAGACCCCTTGAGCTGTTGCTAGCCTAACGATGTGCAATACCCTAATCTATAAATTTTCTTATGAGTATATATATATATATATATATATGTATATACAAATATATATATATATATATATATATATATATGTATATATATATTTTATAAAGGAAAAGAAAAGAAAGTAAAAGGAATTTAATAATAATCTAATAATAATAATAATAACTACTTAGTTTACTTATCTCCTTAGGAATTTTTGCTATTCCCACCTTCAGCGAACTTACTTTGACCCGCCCACCTTTCTAACTTAGCAAATTGCTACGACTCCAACCATTCAGCTTTGTATTATTTCCCTTCAACCCGAACCATCCGCACTTCAACCCGTCCGCCCCCTCTCTCTTAATATATATAATATATATATATATATAGTTATTTCACAAAAACCCTAACCTAGAATGTCCAGACCCTCCTCTTCCCATCTAGAGCCGTCACCGCAGCCAGAGTAGCCCCGTCAAGCCATCCAACCATCCCGTCGACATCGACCTCGCAAACTGCAGTTTTCCACTCGAGACACCTTCGCTCCGGCGTAATTTTCCGTCGACTCGCTCGACCAAACGCTGTTCCATTTTTATAGGTATGATCACCCCTTAACCCTCTCTAATATCTGTTTTATAGCCAACCTCGGAAAACGTGTGCCCCTAGGTGAAAAATAGCGTCCAAAGTGGACGGACAGACCCAATTCTGGAATCGCAGAATTCTATAATGACCACCCGAATTGCCGAGTTCGTATCTCCCACCACAGAGATCCGAATGCGGTGATTCCTTTTGATACCTATAGAATACCTGACCTAGTTTATTTTCTGTTAAATAACCCTATGCTATTAGTCGCTGTGGACATAGTTAAATTCGTCACAAAACTGCACGCACCCACTTTTTTCGGTTTTCTAAAAGTTGAAAAATGGAGCACGCCCCGCCAAACGGGACCGCCCCGCCGTGTACCAAGTGTACCGCATGGTGCACACAGCATAACCGGACACGTAAAATTTTGTGGAGACTGATTCGGACGCGTGTACGCGCCGGAATCAGGCCATATCCGCGGACACATCCCGTATCGCAACTTTTGTGGAACTCGCGCGTATTTTGTGCACGCTTGTCAGATTTCGACGAAACTTGTGCCACTGGACTCGTGGTAACGCACTGGTACTGTGACCCAAATTTCACGCGATTCTGAGACGGTTGACCAAATCGCCAATTGGCGGGCCCCACAGTTGACTTTTTGGACAAAATTCTGTTCGGCCCATCGGAATCCACATTTGGACATACCGTTGGGTTCGTATTGACATCTAGAGTTGTTTGACCTATAGTTTATCCCATTTAGAGACTATTACCCTTGGCACGCTTTTCGGTGCAAAGTGGGCCACACGTGGACCCCACTTTTACCCGAAATTACCGTTTTGCCCCTGTGTCCAAATTGGACGAAAGGGATGTGCTTTTTAGCTATTTTGCTCATTCCGGAAATGTTGGTGATGTTTATTTCAGCATCCGGAGACGTTTGTTCGGAGTCCTTAGTTTCAGGTTCAGTGTCCTTGACATTTGGGCGCGTACACTTTACAGATTTCTTGTCAGGCAAGTATACCTTGCCATTGTACTGTTTTTACATTCCATATGAGGCATGCATGTTTATTTTCTGTTTATTTAGTTTATCTATTTTAAACTGCTATATAAACTGCGCGTCCAAGGAAACTTGGGTGCAACGACGGTGTCGTCGTACTATGTTTTTATTTATGTATATGCATTGGACCTACTTTATGAGACTACCCCATTTTCATGAGGCATTTATGTTTCATTGGCCATGACACTATTCATACACGAGTGTGAGTCACATGTAGGACACGGACTTGCGTATTCGGCTGGCCACTGGTACGTATAGGTCGTGCGACGGATAGGGATAACTGCCAATATAAACTTTGCATGCTAGTAGACCTGGCGGTTATTAGAGGTATTATCGTGTCATGGACATGACATGCTTAGAGCATTGGGTGGGGAGAACAACAAGTACCGCATTTGGGCTCCTTTGCACTTTCCTTGTGTAACCCGTACGCTCCGCCGGAGATACGCGGTCATGATGACCCCTATATATTATCATGGCGGGCCTCCGACGTTCGAAAGTCGTCGTGCCTTTGTAGGCCCCTGGATCTCCAAGAGAACTATGCCAATCCTATTTATGGCCAGATAGCCCACTTGTTAGAAAGTTGTTCTCAAACTGCATTCACATAGATGGTTAGGCGACCCCAATGGATGTTTATTTTCAGTACTTTATTGGCATGTGCTTTTTGTATCTTGTTACGTCCCTCTGAGGACCTGGTCCCTTCCAGATATAGGTGAGCAGGAGTACCCGCAGGAGTATGGACCTGGACCTGATGCTACCTATCAGTCTGAGGAGATCTTACCTTCTGATTATATGTGATTCATTGCAGCTGTTTAGAGATTTTAGTTGCTATTCTTTTCGAGACATTTATTCTTATATTAAAGTTTATTCTCTTCTCTCTTTAGTAGTTTATTATAGTCGATTTGTAGTGGATTTGTCTCCACCCGACTATCACACTTTGAGATTACTATTTGAGACTGCTTCTTTGATATTCATTTATTGATTTCCATTCTTCTATTATTTGTGCTGTGGATGAGATATAGAACTGCGCGTGACTTGTTGTGACATATATTTACCACTGTGGATTGGATATTCATGTACAGCGTACGTGTGTATATGGTTTCCATATATTGGAGTTCGTATACATACGGCTGGCGTGTTACGTATTCCTAGTCCTACGTATTTTGGGACTGGGGCGTGATACTATCCACTCATCGTCATAGAGAATGCCCTCAGTTCCGTAGAATTCCAGGGGTTTAAGGTTCTTGAAGTCTTTGGCACTCCCTGGCCTCTTGTGTGGCGACTCCTGGGACCTAAGAGCTTCTGAGAGGCTGGTTCGTAGAAGTGCAGTCTGTTCTTTCTGGGATTCTACGAGTCCCTGGAACACTCCGAGTAGCTGTGCCCTATCTAGAGTGACTGTTGGAGTAGATGGAGACGGCGGGAGTGCAAGAGTTTCGGGCACATTCTGCTCAGCTGGTTCTGATGTGCCTCCTACTGTGTTCCTTGTATGGAATATTCTGAAAGATTAAGGGATAGGAAGATCGGAATAGATTACTTGAAAATCAAGGGCGATAGGAAAATTGATCAGAAATGATATCAAGAATTGAAATAAGGACCCTATACTGTGAATGAGCTTTTCCTAGAATCCTCAATCTTATTCCATACCCTGTCCTAGGGTATTACCCTATTTATGGATACTCGACCTGCATGGGCCACCATAAAAACGTGTCAGGACCCGCACCCGGAAATTCGGGCACGAGTGCGTGGGTACGTCCAGCCTACACCGCAGAGTCGGCGGTAGTACGCTGTCTAGGTCAAATCTACAGTTAACTAATCTAGCTCATTCACAAATAAAATAGGCAAGATAATAATGGAAAAAAAGATGCTTAAGATTTCAAATGAAATAAATGTGACAACAGACTCAAATGTTTAATACAGAATCCAGAAATAGAATCGGGGACAAACCCGATTACTAAGATAAAGAGCATGAAATAAAATAGCTACTGCTAACTACTCTGCAGCAGTGGTCTCCTGGGTGGGAGCTGGTTCCTCATATGTGTCATCTGTTCCCTCATAGGAGCCATAATAGGTAGGGGCAAAGTCCTCATCATCGCCTAAAGCAACGGATCCCGTCAGGAAAGGAGCAAAGTACACAATGCACAACAAGATTAAACTAAATATTTATGATAATTAGATTGGGTATCATATTGAGAATATGTATAAAAGAAACAACAATATCTCAGAGTTAATGCTATAAACAGGAGTATGAGAAAGCAGAAATAAATGAGACAGGAAATAAAACTACAACAGTCAGCAAGAACTATAACAAGACCAGAAGCTATCTGTGTGAACTTGTGTTTGTTTTAGATACATAGTTGGCATGTAGGGGTTAATAAGGCTAATTCGGCCGTCATAAACGGCTACTAAACAGGAATAATCGAGATCCGGCTGAGGGTACAGTCGCGTACCAACAGCTATTAAACACGACAAGGGGAAGGGTAAACTACATGCCTTCTAGTATTCTCCCACCCGACATGGAAAACAAGACATGAACTCCAGTATTCAAGACATAAATTCCAGTATTCTAACACTATGTGTAATCATCAAGGGTACTAGTAGAGCAGGAAATTAATTGTCACAATATAAAGATTTAAACTTGAAGTGCAGGTACTTGCCTGTTGTTTGGATCCAATTATAGTTTGTATCTCGGGGAAATTTTCCAGAAATGAGTCCAAATGCTGAAATAAACATTACCAACATGCTCAGAAGACATCAAATAGCTAGAAACGCCTATCCTTGGGTCCAATTTGGAGACAAGAGCAAAAACGACAGTTTTGGGTCAAAACGGGGTCCATCGGTGGGCCCGCTTTGCACCGAAAAACGTGTCCAGGTCAACGGTCTCCAAATTCACCAAACTTAGTGTCAACAGGTCAAGAACGATGATACGAACCCAACGGAACTTCCAGATTTGGATTCCGATGAGCCGATCACAAAATCGCCCATCGAGCGGGGCCTGTGGGGCCCACGACACGCAATTTCGTCAACGTTCTCAGAATCGAACCAAACTTGACCCACAGGACCAGCGTATCGCTACGAGTCCGATGGCATAAGTTTTGTCTCGATCCGACGTGTGTACAAGAAGTTAGGGCAAATTAAAGAAAAGTCGGTTACGTGGCGATGTCCGCGGATACGCGTTAATTTCGGTGTGCACGCACACCCGAATCAGCTTCCGCGAATTCTCACACGTCTGTATCGACGGTGCGCACGTATCTGTGAAGACCGCAAGCGACCAAGTCATCCCGTTTGGCGGGGCGTACTCAGTTCCGGGGTAAAACAGGGTCTGGTTTTTCCTGTTTTTGGATCGCGGTGTGCGATCACCACAGGACGCGATGCCCCGAGCGATTTATCCGGGCACCGAGAGGGTCATACAGGCTTCGCAACGCAATTTACGGAATTGAAATCCGAGCTACGAGCAAGAAACTACACGCACCTGAACTGGGTCTAAAAACCCAAAAAATCCCGTGTCCGTGTCGTGTCCGACACGCCGACACAAAATTGGGAAAAATTAGGGTTTAGGGTTTCTCCGGCGAGGACGGCGGCTTGGGCGGCGGAGGAGGCCGGCCGGGCTAGGGCAGGGCAGGGCGGCGCTCGCTGAAGGAGGCGGCAGCGGGTCGGACTGATGGCGGCGGCGCCGGAGCGGCTCGAACAGCTGCTGCTGCGGCTGCTGTGCCGTTCGGGGGAGCCGGAGGCAGTGCTCGAGAAGGGGAAAAGGGAGGAGGACGGCGGCGTTGGGGGCTGGCCAGGGCTGCGGGCTCAGGCGGCAGCACGGTGGCGAGTGGTGGAGGTTCTGGGGAGATGGTGGCCGGAGGGGCTCGGCTTTTATAGGGGAGGGAACCGCCGGGAGAGGCGGAGTCGAGGCGGGAAGGGCGGAGGCGAGGGCGTAGAAGGCGGAGCGGAGCGGGGGAACGTGGCCGGGAAGCGCGGCGCTGAGCGGGGTGGCCGGCGCGGGACGCGGGCGGCGTGGGGAGAGGGGGACCGGGTCTGAGGCAGACGGGTCGGGTTCGGCAGACCCGACCCGACCCGGTAAGGGAATAGGCTGGGGGCTGGGCTGCTGGGCCGGTCCACTGGGCCGGGCCGGCCCAAAAATAAAATAAAATAATAATAATAATTATAATAAAGTATAATAAAATCAGTTAATTAATTAATTAAAATAGCTTTTAGGTATTTAAAAAATAGGTCTGAGGCCCAAAAAATCCAGAAAAATTATCCTAAGTCCAGTTTTTCATTTTACACCCAAAAATGTTATTTCCATGATATTTTAATATTATTTATTAACCATTAAAAATTATTTAATAATTAAAATCTTGATTTTAATTACAGAAAATTCCCAAAAAATTTCAGAAAATTGGGAAAAATCCAAGTTTTAATAATTTTGAAAATTCAGGGGGTTTACAGCTAGTTCATCGTGTTGGCTTGGATAGAGGATTGCCCCTAAGATATGTATATGTGTCTAGTTATGCATTTGTCCCTAGAGTCCCATGAGACACGCTGCGCACACCCTGAAACAGAACGAACGGCTTGCTTGCTTATTCAATATGAAACTCTGTTTTCTAAAGATGTTTCCAAAAATCAGTAATATGACTCCGTTCAGTATTTGCATGAAACGAACCTAGGTAAAACTAGAAAGATCACTAGGAATGTAATGTTTTACAACATGATTACTTAGTGTTGGTTTTAGTGAATGCTTGCTTCTGTTCAGTTGTTTTATCTCACCAGTGCTTATAAAAGTGCTGACCCACCAACAGTTTACTTGCTTGCAGGTACTAGATCGTCCGAGGGAGCGATAGGCGTACCTCAGTCCCTAAGACCCAGAATCCTGGTTTCGATTGTTCCCCGAGTTGCTATCGTATAAGGGAGTATAATATATGGAACGACGCCTTTGCATAAGAGAGAACACAAGTCCCTCGATTTGTCCTGAATACTCAGTTGGCTAAATGTATTGCATTACAACAATGTCCCTTTCTACTGCTTACTCGATTTATGCGATGATAGCCAAACAAACTTAAATGATATGGCCTTATGTGGGCGCAACCCCAGGCTCGCACGACATCACGTCCTGGTAATCGAACGGGCCATCCCTTCCTCGCACCCGTGGGACAGGCGTCGAGGTGAGGTGATGCGCGTCCGGTGCACCGAGGCGGGTGGTTCGCGTCCGGGTCATCCGGCTACGGGGGCGAGGCGGTGGTCCGGCCGAGCGGCCCCTCCGTTCGTGGGGCTGGGGGCGTGACATAATAGTATCAGAGCAGAATTGATCTCTTGGCCCAATCCATTGCTATGACTCAGAGATATTGCTCATTATGGTATTAAAATAGAGCGTTCCATACAATAAGTCCATAGATATTCTCAAAGTGCAAATGTTTTCTGAACTTGATTTACTTGATTATTTTGATTGATTACGGCGAGGGATGAGGACTATCGCTGCTCGAAGTATCGAGAAGTTTATCCTGGTTTCAAGGACAAAACTTTTTGTTGGTTGGTAAGTATGTAATGCCCTGCTCCGCGTCGACATTATGTATCAAGGTGAGTGGGCAGAACTTCGTTCTCTGATTCTTGTATGCCTTAATAATAACCTGAGTTTTTGCTTGCAATATTTTCATAAGAGAATGATAGAACCTGCCTTGCATATTAATGAACGAACTTACCTAGCATGTCTTTGAAACAAACATGTCTGCTTAACGAGAATCCTGAAACGCCTGTCTAAGAGTGCATGAACATGTTCACTATCGCCTATGCTCCGAGAGAACCATATCGTGCTTGAATGTGTTCAAATCATAAGGCGGCTTGCCCCGCAACAAGATTGTATTCTGATGGTTCGTCTCGTCTGCATCCTAAAGTTTATTTGATAGTGTTTCCATGCATTCGCATCGGTCGAACAATGGCTATTGGTGGAGAGCTGAACTGCATGTGTCACGGCTGCTACCATGATAGTGAAAAGCAACCATGAGTCACAACTGCCATTAGCATCAGATAAAGAGTTATTGGTATGCTGGATCAACCACAGCCAATCCTGAGATACTCGGGGACCGTCCTGTATATAGCTAGTTCATCGTGTTGGCTTGGATAGAGGACTGCCCCTAAGTTGTGCATGTGTGTCTAGCTATGCATTTGTCCCTAGAGTCCCTGGAGATACGCTGTGCACACCCAGAAACAGAATGAACGACTTGCTTGCTTATTCAATATGAAACTCTATTTTCTAAAGATGTTTCAAAAAATCAGTAATATGACTCCCTTTAGTATTATCATGAAACGAACCTAGGTAAAACTAGAAAGATCATTAGTAATATAATATTTTACAACATAATTACTTAGTGTTAGTTTTAGTGAATGCTTGCTTCTGTTCAGTTGTTTTATCTCACAAGTACTTATAAAAGTGCTGACCCACCAACAGTTTACTTGCTTGTAGATACTGGATCGTCCGAGGGAGCGATAGGCGTGCCTCAGTCCCTAAGACCCAGAATCCTGGTTTCGATTGTGCCCCGAGTTGCTATCGTATAAGGGGGCATAATGTATGGAATGATGCCTTTGCATAAGAGAGAACCCAAGTCCCTCGATTATCCCGAATACTCAGTTGGCTAAATGTATTGCATTACAACAATGTCCCTTTTCGCTGCTTACTCGATTGATGCGATAATAGCCAAACAAACTTAAACGATATAGCCTTATGAGGACGCAACCCCAGGCTCGCACGACATCACGTCCCGATATTTTGATCGGGCCATTCCTTCCTCACACCCGCGAGACAGGTGCAGAGGCGCGGTGATGCGCGTCCGGTGCGCCGAGGCACGGTGATTCGCGTCCTGGTCAT
Source organism: Iris macrosiphon (assembly GCA_036927795.1). Classification (NCBI taxonomy): domain Eukaryota; kingdom Viridiplantae; phylum Streptophyta; class Magnoliopsida; order Asparagales; family Iridaceae; genus Iris; species Iris macrosiphon. The sequence goes on from JAYESA010000009.1 coordinate 180,378,586, forward strand.
CCGGCTATGGGGGCGAGGCGGTGGTCCGACCGGACGGCCCCTCGATTCGCGAGGCCAGGGCGTGACAACAATTACTATGTGCATGAACTAGACTATGTGATAAGTTAATCACCAACCATGCGCATAATATGAGCTACCTGTACAAGTGATAATGATTCATGTGACCAACTGATAAGTTTGGTAACCTCGACTCGATTTCTCGTATCCGTGCTGATACAATTATTGAGTGCTAAGTATACATAATCTTAATGTGCACTGAGGTATGACATAACGTGCTACTTGTTAAGTAATTCCATGTTTAGGTTGTTCATCGAGAATGCCTCATATAATTCATGAACGCGTGATACTATATTATTTCCCCCAGTACGGGCATTATATGTGAATCAAATACCAAAGCGTGGCTAGTATATTAATTTCTGAATATTGCATACACGCTCGGGTGAATCCAAGAATGAACTTTTAATCTTTATATGGATTCGTATCTAGCGTTTATGTACTCTGTACGACATCTTAAAGAAAATTCCCATGCGAACATGCCTTGAGATTTTAATACAATATAGGGTTAATTAGGCAACAAAAATTTGTAGATCATGGGGGAGGGAATAGTATCCCGAGATAATGCCAACGAACCTTTCCACCAAAGATTCATCCTAAGTGCGTTGGGCTAGCTACCACAGATACTATATATGTCACGCCCCAGTCCCAAAATACCGTAGGACCGGACGCGTGATAATGGCCAGCAGCACACACCGATGGACAAACCCAATTTAATGGATCCATCGGGGCATGCTTAATCTATAATACATCAATAAGTAGGTCCAACGACACAAGTCACAGTCTATACTAATCTCATCCACAACAGATAATCACAGATCAAATACCAGAATAATGCAAATAAAATAAACTAACATATCTCAATAAAAGTGTCTCGAAGAACAATCCGAGAATAAGTCTGATACATCAATGCAATAGGCTGGAAATAAAATAACTAGAAACAGAAATAAATGAGTATCTCAAGCCAATACTCAGGAGAAGTCCTCTGGTATGATCTCGTCCTCGGGTGTCGGTACAGCTCCTGTATCAGCTCCTGCTGTGGTCCCGTATACCTCGAGAAAGATCTCGTCTGCAAATCCTGGGGACATAATCCGGATCCAGGTCCTCAGGAGACATAGCAAGGTACAGAAAATACAAGCCAAAATAAATATAGTGCAGCAAATAATGCAATAAATAGGGTAAGCTATATAACCATCTATGTGAAATACAAGATGAGAGCATCACAAGTACTCAGGCTGAGCCACTACAAGCTCTGTATCGGGGAGCTGGTAGCAGTAATAATGAGTAATAGGCCAAGCTCGGGCTTCAGAGTCTTGTGCCTCACAATAATAGGAGGTTTATATATATAATCAGCCAGTAGCTTGTGTGTCTCTCCCCACCCAATGTAATCATATGTCTCATATCCACGATGCATCATGTCCATGTCACGCACGTTGATATCTAATGCATCAAGTCATAGAGTATCCATGAATATAATGTCTATGTCATAAACCTGTATCCTATACAGAATTATCATGAATATCTCAGAAAGATCCTGTCTCATGAATAGTGTCAAGTGTCCTGGGTTATAGTGTACTTGATAAGACAAGTACAAGAATGTAAAGGGTCACGAATGTCCATCTCTAGGTGACATAGACAACATCGCGTACGGTGTTGGCACCCGACTAATAATCGAACGCTAAGTAAGTCACACGGTCTTAGGTTAAGCATGCACAATAATATAAATAAAGCAAGGAAATATGCAACAAGAACTGCAAAGTTGGCAAGGTATACTTGCCCACAATGTATAAATAAGTCAAGGAATAAGTAGCAAAGCTGCAGGATTTGGCAAGGTACACTTGCCTGGGGTTCTGGCTCCAACTGTAGCTCTGGTCTCAGTGTGATTTGCAGGTACTACTCTAGTTGCTGAAATAAACATCACCATTAGATTCAAAAAATATCAAATAGCTAGAAACGCCTGTCCTTAAGTCCAATTTGGACACAAGGGCAAAAATAAAATTTCCGGACCAAAGCGGGGTCCACATGTGGGTCACTTTGCACCGAAAGGCGTGTCAGGGTCAAAGGTCTCCAATTTCGTCAAACTTAGTGTCAACAAGTTAGGAACGATGATACGAACCCAACGGAACTTCCAGAATTAGATTCCGATAAGCCGATAACAAAGTCGCCCGTCAAGTGGAGCTTGTGGGGCCCACGATACGCAATTTTGTCAATGTTCTCAGAATCGAACCAAACTTGGGTCACAGGACCAACGTATTGCTACGAGTCCGATGGCACAAGTTTCGTCTCGATCCGACGTGTGTACACAAAGTTACAACGTGTTCCAGAACAGGCGGATACGGGACGTTGTCGGCGGATACGCGTTGATTCCGGTGTGCACGCACATCCAAATCAACTTCTGCAAAATCTTGCACGTCCGTATCGACGGTGTGCACGTTTCAGTGAATACCGCGCGCGACCAAGTCGTCCCATTTGGCGGAGCACACTCAGTTCCGGGGTGAAACAGGGCGTTGTTTTTCCTATTTTTGGATCGCGGTTTGCGATCACCACAGGACGTGATGCACCGAGCGGGTTACACGGGCATCGAGGGGGTCACACAGTCTACGCATCACAACTGACGGAAATAAAATTGGAGCAACGAGGAGAGAGAAAACGCTACCTGAACAGGGCTCCGTGAAGACTAATTTTTACGTGTCCGCGAGGAGATGCGACACGGGGAAACTGTGTCCTGTGTCCTGTGTCTGTTGTGGCCGTCTAGGTTAGGGTTAGGGTTTAGGGCTTTGCCGGAGCTGGTGCACGGTGGAAAGTTTGCTGGGAAAGCTTGCTGGGGGCGTCGGCTGAGTCGGCTGAGGCGCTGGAGGGCGGAGCGTCGCGGGGGCGAGGCGGAGCTGGGCAAGGGACGGCGGCGCTCGAGGGCGGAGGCTCAGAGAAGAGATGAGATGGGGGTACTGCTCGGGGGAGGATGTCGGCTGGCCGCGGGGAGAGATGGAGGAGTTCCCGGTCAGGGGAGAGCGGAGGCGGGTTGAGGGCGACGACGACTGGGGCTCTGCGAGGCGGAGATGAAGAGGCGAGACGAGGGTGCGGGGAGATACAGCGGCGGAGCGGATCGGTGCTGCGGGCGATGGTCGTGCGGGCTGGGGTGGCTGTGGCAGGGGATGGGCGGATACGGTGAGGAGAGGAGTGAAGGCGGGGCGACCAGAGGACGGAGGAGAGCAAGGAGGAGATGGGGTTCACGGTGGCGGAGCTCTGCAGAGGGCGGAGAGGGAGGCAAGTCAAGGCAGAGGAGAAAGGAGAGAGGGGTCGGGGAAGACGACGGCGAGGGGAGAGGACGGCTAGGCGGAGGAATGAGGAGGGTGGTGGTCGACTGGAAGTTCAGACGAGGCGGAGGTCGAGGGAGTTAGGGTTCAGGGGAGTTCGTCGAGGCTTGGCGGCGGGCGATGGACGAGATGAGAGAGGGTGAACTGGCGGCGGAGCAGGGAAAACGAGGACAATAAATAGGGTGAACAGTAATCTCGATCAGATTAGGGTTTCGGCGGCTAACGGGTTTGGGTCCGGGTCCGCGGGTCGGGTTCACATGAATCCGGCCCGACCCGCTTAGTGTTTAAGTGCGGGTTTGGGTCTGCGGGTTTTGGGTCGGGTTTAGATCCGACCCGACCCAATAAGGCTGGGTTCGGTTCAACTGAACCGGGTCTGGGTTGGTTTGGTTTGGTTTGGTTTGGTTCAATTGAACCGGGTTTATTTCTACTTAGTTTTTAGGGCTTTAAAAATGCTTCCGGAGTCCAATAAATTCACAGAAAATTACCCTATGTCCGGTTTTCTATTTTACACAATAAAATATTATTTCCATAATATTTTAATACTATTTAACAGAAATTAAAAATCATTTAATTACCAATTACCTAGGTTTTAATTACAAAAAAATCCCAGAGAATTACGAAAAATTATAAAAAAGTTAAATTAAAAATTCATGAAAAATCAGGAGGCTTACAATCTACCCCCTTAAGAGGATTGCGTCCTCTCAATCAAAGGATAACCGGTCAACAGAGATGACACGGTTGCAAAACATTATTCGAAGCACATCACGATCAAGGAGAATCAAGGTTGAGGGTGTAAGAATAACACATAGAAAAATCATTTTCCTAAGCATTAAAAGTTATACAATTTCCCGAATGAAGGAAATTTAGAAATCTACAGTTCAGAAAAACTACATTATTACTAGGTTATCAAGTATAAAACATACTAGGTTATCTATTATTAGCGAGTTCAAAATTACATAGGTTAAGGCTGAGGTCACGAACCAATAGGCACGAGATAAAACAAATCTATAAACAGATAACTACGAAAAATTATGCGCATTAGCTACTCCATGGGTCTGTGCGTCTTCCAAAGTCATCGTTGGAGCTTGTTCACGTTTTTGTAGTTGATTCCTCTGCTGCTGTTGAGCCTGCTGGAAGAGTGTTATTTGTGGTGCCAAGGGTGGCCTCGGCTGATTCCCTCCTGAAGGTGGTGGTAAGACTCCTTCAACTTCCGTTTGCGGTGCTTCCAATGCTGGAGAGGCTATCCTTGGTGCTGGTAAAGCTTGTTGGTTTACCATTGGTGCTCTTTCTCGACGCTCAGGGCATTCTCTTAATAAATGCTGACTGGATCCGCAAGCTAAGCATAATTTTCTTTTTCGTCTGCACTCGTTCTCTATATGGCCTCGCCTGTGACAATATGGACAAACAGGTAGTACTTGCAGAGATACTTCTGGTGGCTGGTGCATGTGAGACTTCTTTGCAACTTCTTCCTGTGGTGCTTCGGCTGGTGCTGATGTGGCTGGTTGATGAATCATCACTGCTTTCTCTCGACGTTCAGGGCAATCCCTTACCGAATGCTTTTTGGATCCGCAAGATAAATATCGCCCCAATCTGCGTCGGCATTCTTTAGCGAAATGGCCTACCTTGCCCCAGTAGTGACAAGTAGGAAGGACTAGTGCGAGTGGTTTAGATGCTCTCTGCGGTGGATTCATCTGTAGTCGCTTTGCAACTCTTTCTTGTTGTGCTTGGTCTGGTGCTGATGCATATGGCCGCTTCTGGCTGGTCTCTATCTTTGTGTTGCATTCCATGGGTCGTGCTGTAGTAAGAACATCCTCGTCTAAGGTAGTTGCATTTGAACTGATTAACTTCCGTAATTCTGAGCTAAATCTGTCGATGAACTTCTCCGCTTGGTTTTGCTGAGCTTCTTTATGAACCTTCTGATGGGCTTGCATCATCGCGTAGAACATTTAAAACATTTGTTGTTCGTCCATAGCCTGCCCTTGTGGAACGGTAGGCATCGGTGGAGCAAACTGCGTCGATGGTGGAACGTCATCTTCCTGGATTCTTGAGGTATGCTGACTTGCTGGACTACGTTGTTGTGATGATTGACCTGCACCAACTGGTGTCACTTCATCTTCGTGGGTAACCACAACACCTTGTAGTATTCCTGGATGAGTCTCTTCGCCGGCTTGTGGATTCATTTCTCTGCAACAAAAATAAACTATAAGAGGCGCTCAGGAATCAAGGCAGGATACGAGTCAAGAAATTAATTTGAATCCGATATAGATATCAAGAACGTTTCAAGCAAGTGGATGAGATCCTAAAAACTTATCCTATTCTTATTGCAGGCTTGCTCGGTCCCTAAGTTGAAATCGAATAATTTAGTCGTTGGCTTGCATGGGCCACCACAAAAACCATGTCACGCCCCAGTCCCAAAATACCGTGGGACCGGACGCATGATAATAGCCAGCAGCACACACCGATGGACAAATCCAATTTAATGGATCCATCGGGGCATGCTTAAGCTATAATACATCAATAAGTAGGTCCAACGACACAAGTCAGAGTCTATACTAATCTTATCCACAATAGATAATCACAAATCAAATGCCAGAATAATGCAAATAAAATAAACTGACATATCTCAATAAAAGTGTCTCGGAGAACAATCCGAAAATAAGTCTGATACATCAATGCAATAGGCTGGAAATAAAATAACTAGAAACAGAAATAAATGAGTATCTCAAGCCAATACTCAGGAGAAGTCCTCTGGTATGATCTCGTCCTCGGGTGTCGGTACAGTTCCTGTATCATCTCCTACTGTGGTCCCGTATACCTCGAGAAAGATCTCGTCTGCAAATCCTGGGGACATAATCCGGATCCAGGTCCTTAGGGGACATAGCAAGGTACAAAAAATACAAGCCAAAATAAATGCAGTGTAGCAAATAATGCAATAAATAGGGTAAGCTATATAGCCATCTATGTGAAATGCAAGATGAGAGCATCACGAGTACTCAGGCTGAGCCACTACAAGCTCTGTGTCGGAGAGCCGGTAGCAGTAATAATGAGTAATGGGCCAAGCTCGGGCTTTAGAGTCTTGTGCCTCACAATAATAGGGGGTTTATATATATAATCAGCCTATAGCCTGTGTATCTCTCCCCACCCAATGTAATCACACGTCTCATGTCCACGATGCATCATGTCCATGTCACGTACGATCATATCTAATGCAGCAAGTCATAGAGTATCCATGAATATAATGTCTATGTCATAAACCTGTATCATATACAGAATCACCATGAATATCTCAGAAAGACCCTGTCTCATGAATAGTGTCAAGTGTCCTAGGTTATAGTGTACTTGATAAGACAAGTACAAGAATGTAAAGGGTCGCGAATGTCCATCTCTAGGTGACATACACAATATCGCGTACGGTGTTGGCACCCGACTAATAATCGGACGCTAAGTAAGTCACACGGTCCTAGGTTAAGCATGCACAATAATATAAATAAAACAAAGAAATATGCAACAAGAACTGCAAAGTTGGCAAGGTATACTTGCCCACAATGTATAAATAAGTCAAGAGAATAAGTAGCAAAGCTGCAGGATTTGGCAAGGTACACTTGCCTGGGGTTCTGGCTCCAACTGTAGCTCTGGTCTCAGTGTGATTTGCAGGTACTACTCCGGTTGCTGAAATAAATATCATCATTAGATTCAGAAAATATCAAATAGCTAGAAATGCCTGTCCTTAAGTCCAATTTGGACACAAGGGCAAAAATAATATTTTCGGGCCAAAGCGGGGTCTACATGTGGGCCACTTTGCACCGAAAAGCGTGTCAGGGTCAAAGGTCTCCAATTTCGTCAAACTTAGTGTCAATAAGTCAGGAACGATAATACGAACCCAACGAAACTTCCAGAATTAGATTCCGATGAGCCGATCACAAAATCGCCCATCAAGTGGAGCCTATGGGGCCCACGATACGCGATTTTGTTAACGTTCTCAGAATCGAACCAAACTTGGGTCACAGGACCAGCGTATTACTATGAGTCCGATGGTGCAAGTTTCGTCTCGATCCGACGTGTGTACACAAAGTTACAATGTGTTCCAGAATAGGCAGATACGGGGCGTTGTCGGCGGATACGCGTTGATTCCGGTGTGCACGCACATCCAAATCAACTTTTGCGAAACTCCGCATGTCCGTATCGATGGTGCGCACATTACGGTGAAGACCACGCACGATCAAGTCGATCCGTTTGGCGGGATGCACTCAGTTCCGGGGTGAAACAGGGCATTGTTTTTCCTGTTTTTGGATCGCAGTTTGCGATCACCACAGGACGTGATGCACCGAGCGGGTTACACGGGCATCGAGGGGGTCACACAGTCTACGCATCACAACTGACGGAAATAAAATCGGAGCAACGAGGAGAGAGGAAATGCTACCTGAACAGGGCTCCGTGAAGACTGATTTTCACGTATCTGCGAGAAGATGCGACACGGGAAAACTGTATCCTGTGTCCTGTGTCTGCTGTGTCCGTCTAGGTTAGGGTTAGGGTTTGGGGCTTTGCCGAAGCTGGTGCACGGTGGAGGGTTCGCCGGGGAAGCTTGCTGAGGGCGTCGGCTGAGTCGGCTGAGGCGCTGAAGGGCGGAGCATCGCGAGGGCGAGGCAGAGCTGGGCAGGGGACGGCGACGCTCGAGGGCGGAGGCTAGTGTCACGCCCCGATCTCCCGCAGGCAATCGGTCGTTCCCGCTAGGCGGGAATCACCCTCGCCAGCGCTCCCGCGGAACGATCGCTTAACCCATCCGGGCGTGATGCCGCAAGAGCGTGATCCACGCCCGTGCAAGGCCATGGTTCATTGGCTGGCGGCAAGAGTTCTAAGCCACAGAGTCGCACAGATTGTCCGAGTGCAGTGGAGTCATGAACGCATAGCGATTCGGTAACAGGTTCACTGAGTCGACAATATAGCGGAAGCATTGGAACACAAGTTGAAGTAAAGCAAGCTCTTTTATTGATATAAACTTGTGTTACAGGCGGCATATAGCCGAGATTACAAGTCGCTCAAGCCTCTCTCTCTGAAACATAAAGCGTGCCAAGTGGCTACAATTGTGGAATGATTGTACAGACGATGGTCAGGCGATGTTCATAACTTATGTCTTGTATATGTGCTTCAGTCCCGGACGCACCGTTGCTTCGGAGTGATCTTCACGCCTAAGCACGCACGTTGGAGGCATCCGTACCGAACGAGGTTCTCCCGCACCCTGCAAGCAAATTGGTGGATTATCAGTACATTGAATGCACTGGTGGGGAAGCTACTCGCCCGCTCGACAAATCCAAACACGTTATATAGGTTCCGTGCACAACTATTTAGTTGTCTTTCTAGTTGCCTTAGGATCAGTTTCATGCAAACCTTAAATAGCCTAACTCGTGTGGCAGTGCGCCGTGCGATATGAGAGGAAACACGGCGAGACTTACCAACTTACCATTTGTCCTTCCCTGTCCAAGGCAAATATTGTTAATTCATGCACGGGCAAGTATAAACATACAGGAGCATAGCATATGCAAACATGAGGGTCGTTATTTTTAGATCGTTCAGGTGTTTAGTTCATTGATGCTATGCAATGACTCACACGCGGATAGCAGCTAAGCGAGGATGACTTATCTATATGACGAAAGTCGCTGGCATAGCCATTATGGACGGGTTATGGTCTCGGGACTAAGAGCGATAGCAACGCAGGTGGCGAGCCCCGCTACATAATACTCCATCCGTGACTAACGACCATACAAACTCTTCCGCCCGGATCGGATCGGTCCCGGTGCCCCGGTGACCGTCCGCGGAAGCCAAAATCCTTGTGCACAGGTTGTCCGCGACATGCAGGTCAGGGTCTATCCAAATCCAAAGCTTGACATGATAATCATGGAACACACAAACTTATTCTGAACGAGCACATTGCTCTATGAGCTGAGATTCGAACAGTACAAATACAATCCTCGTTCAGATCCAAACATGGCATGATTATCTTTCAAGTGTGATTCACATTCAAATATCCATTCTTGCTTGATGCATTCCCCTGGTTCGGGGATATGCCTTGGTGACCTAACGGTCCCGGATACTTGCAGGTTCAAATGCACAGAAGGACTATTTGATAGTCTCCTGGCTAAACAAGAATGCATGTACAACACAATAACGCTAGACGTTCGAAAGCAGACAAGCATACGTTTCTAAGGAATATAAGCAGGCACGTTGCTCGAACCCGAAGGTAAGCCGAGAGCTGAAACTGTTAAGGGACTTAGTATGCGAGGGTCTGAATATAAGCAGTATTTCAATTTCCATGTTCTAGCAAGCAATACAAGTTGGGATTATTCCCTTAGCTAGGTACGTTGGATTTATTAGCATGCAGGGGTGAATCACCTAGCGAATAGCATGAATACTCTAGATTTTATGTGTGCTGGCTAAGCAAAGACAAGTTCACCGTAGCCACCCACCTTAGCGATGATTCGCCTCGGTAGAGCGATACGTCTGAGTGAGCCTCTGAAAGCCTAAGCCGGATTCCTGTAGGGACAAGTCTGGATATCCTTTGCTTCTTGTTTGAGGGAAAGCGGGTCGGGACAGTTGCACTATTGCCGTTTGAGACGGCAGTCCGCTAGAACGGAACGGGGTGCTACATCCTACCCAACTTAGAAAAAGTCTCGTCCTCGAGACTTACTAAGGACAAGCAGTGATCTAGGGTTGAGGCAATCCTAGACAAGTCGTTGTACTTGTTCATTGGACATTCACTTGCACAAGCTTTGAAATTAGCATATCGCTTAGACTGGATCGTGCGCACTTTCGAAATGCACTTCTAGCGTGAACACGTCAACCAGCTTAGTGATAGCGAAGTCTTAGCACTCGAGTTTCACCGTTTCTTAAGTCTTGGATGGTGCACTAGTTCAAGGCGTCCCTCGAATAGATGCATTCAACCAAACTTAGGGTTAGTAAAAATTGGACAAGCTACTAGCGATACTCTCAAGTGGTTCACACAGGTTGGCACAAAGGCCACTCGCAGCATACAACCAGACAAGCAATCATATCAATCAAAACATATTTTAAAAGTATTTAGACTTATTTTTGGAACATCCCATCGAGGCATTGAGAGAGAGCGTGCACATAACCCACGAACGAGCTTTCGAAACAGAGATATCGAATTGAAGGCCAAAGGCGTAGAAGCCAGGCTCTGATACCAATATGTCACGCCCCGATCTCCCGCAGGCAATCGGCCATTCCCGCTAGGCGGGAATCACCCTCGCCAGCGCTCCCGCGGAACGATCGCTTAACCCATCCGGGCGTGATGCCGCACGAGCGTGATCCACGCCCGTGCAAGGCCATGGTTCATTAGCTGGCGGCAAGAGTTCTAAGCCACAGAGTCGCACAGATTGTCCGAGTGCAGCGGAGTCATGAACGCATAGCGATTCGGTAACAGGTTCACTGAGTCGACAATATAGCGGAAGCATTGGAACATAAGTTGAAGTAAAGCAAGCTCTTTTATTGATATAAACTTGTGTTACAGGCGGCGTATAGCCGAGATTACAAGTCGCTCAAGCCTCTCTCTCTGAAACATAAAGCGTGCCAAGTGGATACAATTGTGGAATGATTTTACAGGCGATGGTCAGGCGATGTTCACAACTTATGTCTTGTATATGTGCTTCAGTCCCGGACACACCGTTGCTTCGGAGTGATCTTCACGCCTAAGCACGCACGTTGGAGGCATCCGCACCGAACGAGGTTCTCCCGTACCCTGCAAGCAAACTGGTGGATTATCAGTACATTGAATGCACTGGTGGGGAAGCTACTCGCCCGCTCGACAAATCCAAACACGTTATATAGGTTCCGTGCATAACTATTTAGTTGTCTTTCTAGTTGCCTTAGGATCAGTTTCATGCAAACCTTAAATAGCCTAACTCGTGTGGCAGTGCGCCGTGCGATATGAGAGAAAACACGGCGAGACTTACCAACTTACCATTTGTCCTTCCCTGTCCAAGGCAAATATTGTTAATTCATGCACGGGCAAGTATAAACATACATGAGCATAGCATATGCAAACATGAGGGTCGTTATTTTTAGATCGTTCAGGTGTTCAGTTCATTGATGCTATGCAATGACTCGCACGCGAATAGCCGCTAAACGAGGATGACTTATCTATATGACGAAAGTCGCTGGCATAGCCATTATGGACGGGTTATGGTCTCGGGACTAAGAGCTATAGCAACGCAGGTGGCGAGCCCCGCTACATAACACTCCGTCCGTGACTAACGACCATACAAACTCTTCCGCCCGGATCGGATCGGTCCCGGTGCCCCGGTGACCGTCCGCGGAAGCCAAAATCCTTGTGCACAGGTTGTCCGCGACATGCAGGTCAGGGTCTATCCAAATCCAAAGCTTGACATGATAATCATGGAACACACAAACTTATTCTGAACGAGCACATTGCTCCACGAGCTGAGATTCGAACAGTACAAATACAATCCTCGTTCAGATCCAAACATGGCATGATTATCTTTCAAGTGTGATTCACATTCAAATATCCATTCTTGCTTGATGCATTCCCCTGGTTCGGGGATATGCCTTGGTGACCTAACGGTCCCGGATACTTGCAGGTTCAAATGCACAGAAGGACTATTTGATAGTCTCCTGGCTAAACAAGAATACATGCACAACACAATAACACTAGACGTTCGAAAGCAGACAAGCATACGTTTCTAAGGAATATAAGCAGGCACGTTGCTCGGACCCGAAGGTAAGCCGAGAGCTGAAACCGTTAAGGGACTTAGTATGCGAGGGTCTGAATATAAGCAGTATTTTAATTTCCATGTTCTAGCAAGCAATACAAGTTGGGATTATTCCCTTAGCTAGGTGCGTTGGATTTATTAGCATGCAGGGGTGAATCACCTAGCGACTAGCATGAATACTCCAGATTTTATGTGTGCTGGCTAAGCAAAGACAAGTTCACCGTAGCCACCCACCTTAGCGATGATTCGCCTCGGTAGAGCGATACGTCTGAGCGAGCCTCTGAAAGCCTAAGCCGGATTCCTGTAGGGACAAGTCTGGATATCCTTTGCTTCTTGTTTGAGGCAAAGCGGGTCGGGACAGTTGCACTATTGCCGTTTGAGACGGCAGTCCGCTAGAACGGAACGGGGTGTTACAGCTAGGAGATGTCATGACCCGCACCCGGTGTAAGGGTACTAGTCGAAAACAATGCCCAGCCTACGCCACAGAATCGGCGGTAGAACGCTGTCTAGATAGTCTATCTAACAATATAATGAACCACCAATAATGATAGTATACTCAATCACAGAACTAAGACAGAAATGAGCACGAATCAGATAAAGAATAAAATAGTCATAAAATAACTCATGAGTCTAAAATACATCAATGAGTCTGAAGAAATACAGAAATAAGCTGGAGACAAATCCAGTACAAAAGAATACTATGAGGCTACAACTCCAGGGTCAACTGTCTCAGTTGGGATAAGTCCTTCTTGAGCCAGGGTCTCAGAATCTAAACCCACAACATCCTGGGGTCCATAAAAGGTAGGGTACCACTCCTCAGTGTCATTTGGAAAAATATATTCAGTTAGAAAAGGAGCAGAGTACATCTCTAACAGCAGTTCTAATCAATGATAAAAACTATGTAACAGTAAATAGCTGTGGATAAACAAGATGCACAATAGATATAAGAGATATATATACAATAAGGAAATACAAAAAATAAATACAATAATGAACAATATGCCAATGGAACAATAATACTAATGACTAAGTGTGTGAGTACTGGCTTAACATGTGATCGGCTTGGGCAAGATGCAATGCGGCCTGGCTAATCATACGTGCGGTGCATGATCAACACTATTCTGTAATCTGTACTTTATTCAATAGGGATATTGATCATATATCTATACTAATACTCCCCACCCCGACTGGTATAATAGATCCAACCACGGTATGTTATGGCACGAGATTCCCCAAGAAGATAGCTAGTCTTCCCGAGAATCGATGTCTGTACATGTACAAGATAACCAATGAAACAATTCATGCACCATATACACCATATACCAAGGAATAACATCTCATGACGAGATCCGGATATACCAATTCGTGTAACCATAGTGTCAAGAGAACATGGATATCTATACTAGATACAATGAACATAGAGGATATCATAAATGAGAAACTATCAGAGAATGTACTCGCCTGAAGTCCAATGAACAGTCTCACAGATGTCTGACTCGGTACCTCCAAGACCTAGATATGGAATACAACATTAATACAAGGTCCCGAAAAGAGAACAAGTTAAACTAGTCAACTTCTAGGTCAATAAGTCAATTCTGAGTCAAAAGTCAACTATGGTCAACTCTAAAGTCAACTAAAGTCAACTATGGTCAAACCAAGGTCAACCATCTATTTCTAGGTTGCACAAGTCTAGCACCAAAATCTTGGATCAAAAATACTGAAATCTAAGTCTTAGGAACCACAATCTAAATATTAGGATATCGTATCTTCGGATACGTGAATCCAAGGTAAATCCTCACCATATATATATATCAATCAATAAAGTATATAACAATATAGGATATTAAATTCAACAATTAGGAATCATGGTTTGAACCCACTTGGTATCCACACAAAGTAATATTCAAGATACATATAGGTATATTATTTATCCTTATACATAATATATTATATATAAACTATTATATTATACAATTAAAATTATAACAATACTAGTATTATACCTCACAATAAACACACATATATATATATATATATATATATATATATATATATATATATATATATATATATATATATATATATATATATATATATATATAATTATCATATATAAAATATAAATTAAAACTGCCTAACTGTCACTGAAAACAGTGTGTTAAAACACTGATTTTCAATAAACAGGCCCTATAGTGACAGTTCTAACTGTCACTGCAAAACTGTCGCCAAACTGCTGTATAATGAACCCACTGTCACTTAATTGGTGACAGTTAACAACTGTCACAGAAAACCGTCACTAAAGCTGTTCAAATCCCACCCGCTGTTGTGTATTTAATGACAGGATTCTGTCATTAATAGCTACAGCGGCTGCTGCTGCTCACGGTTTATTAATGACAGAATCTGTCATTAATAGCTGTTGTCGCCAAAACAATTAATATATATATATATATATATAAATCAATATATATATATATAACAAATAAATAAATAAATAAATACTTATATATACATAATCCTATACATATAAATAAATATTAAAAGCTATAATACGCATTCCATGTACTAATGTACATATTTTAACATGGCTAAATGCTCACATAAAAATACATTTATTAATATACAATTAAAATTATATAATAATTATAATTAATATAATTACTCATTTAAACACATAAATATATTTTATAAAATATTTATATATAATTTATTTTATTAACAAGTTGTAACATATATAAATGCATGTAAAGAAAGCTACATATATATTTGTACATTATATTAGTACACATAAAAAAATACATAGATCTATGCTACAAAAAATATCATAATAATTACACTAAAATAAATATATAACATATATATATATTTACTAATTTATAATTGAAGAATTAAACCACAAATAATTAGATCTACACATAAACACACAAAATGGAGAGTACCACACCGTATCCCACTAGATCTAGGATACGCATGCGACACGAGTCCAACACACAACCAATTGTACCCCGAAGGACACAAACAAGTTACAAATAATATTTATGAACAAATCAAAGTGTTAAATGTAGATCTATGTGTCCGTGTCAAAATACGACATGTACAAAGTCCCGTGTCGGAGGGAAACCCCCAAAATGACACGTATCACCAAATTGTTGGGATACGACCTACACGTACCCATTTGTGGATACGACACTAGCCCCAAACACATAAGCACATGCCCAATTGATCTATAGGATCAATTGACACACACAACAAAATATAAATTTAGAATTCCTCCAAAATTGACACAAAAAATACCATAACTTTCTCCATGGGTCTCCTATGAACACAAAATCAAATCCTATGGGTAGTACATACATATGAATTAATTTTACATGATTAAATCTCAGATTTAGAAGCTATTTTAAGAGGAAAAACTAAATTATACCTATTGGGAGATGGATTCCCAATGAAACCTCCAATTGAGATGAAATTGCTTCCAAATTGTAGATCCTTGCTCCTCTTTGTAGATCCTTGCTTTCTCCTTCTAGATCCTTGCTTCTCAACTTTCTAATGGTGAATTGGGAAAAATTTGGAATGAATTTGGTGGGGAATTGGAATGGGAATGAAAGGAATTTGGGAGTGGGAAATTCTAGATCTAGATTTGGAATGAGAATGAGAGGAGAGAGAATTTCCCCCCCTCTAATATAGGCCGGCCTTACCCCTTCCCCAAGCAATTATAAAATGTCCAATGTACCCCTTGGGGCCTCTCATGAAGAAATAATTAAGGAAGGAAGCTTCTAGTCTAATGATTTAATTAATTTTAATCCATCTCCTTAACATTGGGCTTTCTAAATGGGCCTAGTCTAACTAATTAATTCATGTTGGTCCATGGGTCCAAACTAAACTAGTTAGGTCCACTCATACAAGTCCAAAATAATTAAATAACATCTAACAACAATTAAATAATATAACAAATAATTATTTACCATGCACAATATTTAATTAAATAGGAAAAGACTAAAATACCCTTTCCTAAAAAATATGGTAGTGACAAGTCTACCCTCCTTAAAATAATTTCGTCCCCGAAATTCAAAGATGAAAACTACCCCCAGAAAATCACAAACAGAACTAAAGAATAATGAACAGAACATAACTAGGAAATAACATACCTCATGGTACAAACAAATATGGATAACGCTCTCGCATTTCATCCTCTCTCTCCCAGGTAGACTCCCCCGGAGAGTGATGTCTCCATGCGACGCACACCAAAGGAATAGTCTGGTTCCTCAGCACCTTCTCTCTCCGATCCAGAATCTTAACTGGCTGCTCTGGATAGCTAAGAGTAGGGCCCACCTCTATCTCCGAGTGATCCAATACATGACTAGGATCTGCCACGTATCGTCTCAACTGCGACACATAAAATACGTTGTGCACTCCCTACAATGCAGGTGGCAAGTCTAGTCTATAAGCAACTGCACCGATCCTCTCTAGAATAGTAAAAGGTCCGATGAATCGCGGACTAAGCTTTTTGCCTCCACCGAAGCGAATCGTGCCTCATGTCGGAGAAATCCTCAGAAACACCAAACCACCCACCTAGAACAAAACACCACCTTAAGAACTTAATCTATAACAAACAAGAACAAGCACAAACAAAATCTAAACTATACCTCAAACTCCAAAGGTCTCCGATGGCTATCGGTCCAATGCCACTGTCTGTCCTGCGCCACTCGAAGTCTGTCTCTGATCAACTGGACCTTCTCTGCTGCATCCACAACCATCTCTGGCCCAAGAAAAACTCTCTCTCCAACATCGTCCCAAGACAAAGGAGTACGACACCTCCGACCATATAGAGCTTCAAAAGGCGACATCTCTATACTGGCCTGGTAACTGTTGTTGTAAGCAAACTCTACCAAATGGAGATGGTCCTCCTAAGAACCCCGAAATCTAGTACACAAGTGCACAACAAATCCTCGCTGTTCATGGCAGTCTCGTAGCACTCTATGTAGGTATGGCACCTTTGGTTCATGACATCCCTACGGAGATCATCATTCAGGCCTTGCTCGAATCGGTGACACCACAACTTCTTATCAGGTAGGAAGGTCTCGACAAATTTTGCAAGTATCGAGAAAACCGGGTCATATTTGTCCCAAAAATATTGCCTTGTCGGAGAGCGAAAAACCCGTCCTCTTTCTGCTGGCGCACTATCTTCGGGATGTACTGTTCGATGAAGGCTGTCTTGAACATCTCCGAAGTAATCTAACAGTTTGGGTTGATATCGTAGATTCCTTGCTTGGTGGCCTCCCACTAGTCGTGCACCCTCAGCTCTAGTTGTCTGCTGCGCACGCTACCCACTTGGACCTTTGATACCGCACCCCTTCCGACAGTTCCGTGTTTTCGAACCTGAACTGCTTACTTCGTGTGTGAAGTGTCATGTTATAGTTTCCGTGCAAAGGTATACCAAATGATTACAGTTATCCCATATTCTATTCTTAGTGGTAAGCATGCACTAGCGTTATCTAGTTACGTTCAACCGGGCATCATCGATAGGAACGCTTTAAGGCAATACGAATTTATTAACGTTAAGGGGTAGAGAAGAAGGGGCCGAACGACCCACCAAGTAGAGAATATGCTGAGAGCAGGAGACCCGCTTAACAACAATCAGACGTCAGTTACACGCGTTCATGCAGTGGCACAAAGTATCGTATTAGAATCCTTCTTCTATCCTTCCTCTCAAATTTTTGATAAATGAATGTGGATTGACGCGAAAGCATATTCATCAAAATTAAGTAGCAAAAATGTTTAAGACAACCATACAGTGAACTATTCCCGTTGAAGGGACTCTTATATAGAGCTCACTCACCGAGACACAATTCAGTACATCTGGGAACTATTCCAACAGAAGTCCGTCCATTAGTTGGACAGGTTCTCATAACATTCGTCCGAAATAATTTGATGTCGAGGAGGGTATTTGATACAAGTTTCAGACTGAGTAAGACTAGCCACAAGCCCATTACGTAGTGCGTCTTCCGGTTGGAACGAAAGAGGGGCACTACATTACCAATAAGAAAAATAAATATCAATACTGATCTGGCAGTTATGGTGGTAGTAGTGGTGGATAAAACTACTGCCATGAGATACGAAAATGACATCTCACGCATAGACTCCGTGATGGTAGGAATTGTGGAAGGGGTTGTTCCCGGAGCAGTGGAAGGAGCAGAAGCATTGGAAGCTATAAACAACTACATAGTAAACTTAATGATATTCATCTGCACTACTGTAAGCCCCCTGATTTTTTTCAGAAATTTTTTAATTTGGATTTTTTACAATTTTCTGTAATTTTTTAGGATTTTCAAGAATTTATTTTAGATTCAAATATAATTAAAATGTCCTAAACTTTTATTTTATGTTCTAAATAATAAAATATATTTTCTAGAAGTTTTTGAGAATTTTCTGAGTATTTTTAGTATTTATTGGGAGTTATTTAGGCTAATAACTAATATTTAGGACTTGTAGAATTTATTGTGCAAGCCTAGGAATATATAATAGACCCATGTTATTTTCTAAGGTTTATAATATTATTATATATTTTCTGGAATTATTTCAAATTTTTTGGAATAATGTTAGTATTTATTTTTAGTTTTATGGTAAAACTAATTTTTAGAGCTTTTCCTAATTATAGTAGGAAATCTATGAATATAAAATTATTTCAAATATTTTTCTAGGGTTTTTAGGTTCAAAATATATTTTCTGTAATTTTTCCAGATTTTTATGATTATTTTAATGTTTATTTTGAGTTATTTAGATTTAAAACGACTTAAATAATGTTTTGATAAAGGCAAATCAAAAATAAATAATATAAATAAAACCATCCAATCAAATCATGACACGTGTCACCCTATCAACTTTCTTTCAGCCGCTCAACATCCCTATATATATATATTATTATAACCCTAATTATCCCATTATTTTTAGAGAGAGAGATTTTGGAGAATTGCCATCTAGGGTTCCTTCATCTTCCAGAAGCCATTGCGCATAGCTCCGGACTCCAAACGAGGCCTAGTTTCTTGCGTTAGAATGATATTGAGGTTAGATTTCTGATTATATAATTTTTTTATAAAATTATGAGTATTAAATTCTGGAAAATTCGTAGAGCACAGCATGTCCGAAAATAGACGTGTTTCAATATTTTCGCGATTCCGGGAGAACCAGGAATCAGAATCATGAACCGTTTAAAGTTTCAAAAAGCTAATGTCTAGATCATTGACATATATTTTTCCCAGAATTTAATTCGATGTATTTTCATACTGTTAATTTTGTAGAACTTCTAGGTTAGAATTTAACCATCGGTGCACGATACGAAACTTGTATGTGCCATAATTTCCAAACGAATTTGAATTCGGACGAGCCATAAATTCTAGCATATTTTTAATAATGAAATCTACAGGAAATTATGCATGAAAGTTGAGTTTGTGTCGGTTGACTTTTTGGTCAATAGATCGCCTCGATTTGCGTGCCATGAGTCTCGAGTTGATAAAATTCAGTTCCTTTGGACAAAATTTAGGAATTAACCTAAAAATCAGAACAATAAGATTAAAATAGGATTTTAGAATAATTATTCTAGAATTAAATAAGTTAAAATAAATTATCTTTTGACATGGTAAATTATGATACATAGGCTATTGGACTGTGACTTGGACTCTGATTCATACCAGCAGCAGGACCCCAGGCAAGTGTACCTTGCCAAACTCTGCAGTATTGTTACATATTTTCCTTGCTTCATTATATTGCTGTGCATGCTTAACCTAGGACCGTGTGACGTACTTAGCGTCCGATTATTAGTCGGGTGCCAACACTGTACGCGGTGTTGGGTACTGTCATCTAGAGATGGACATTCGTGACACTTTATATTCTCGTACTTGTCATACCAAGTACACTTTGACCCAGGACACTTGACACTCCTCATGAGACAGGATCTTCCCGAGATATTCGTGGTGATTCTGTATAGGATACATGACTTGACAGAGATACTATATTCATAGATATATTATGACTTATTGCATTAGCTATGATCCCGCTTGACATGGACATGAGACGTTGTGGTCATGATATGCGTGGTTACATTGGGTGGTGAATGAAATGAAAGATGAAAGTGAATGAAATGAAAGATGAAAGTGAAAGTTGTACGAATGGTGAACTGCATGCAGGATCCAAGCTACAAAAGGTTTTGATTGTGTACCCGCACAAGTAATATTCCAATTAATTTGCAAGATCAATAAGCCTTAGATGTTTAATCAATCTGTACTCTTGTGAAATATAAGGGCATGAAAAAAAACTATGTATGCATGTGAATCTTGTCAAGCTTTCAACTACATATACAAGTTTGAGACTATAATATCAACTACATCAAGGGTTTAATGAAGAAACAACTGCTAAGTAGCACTAACTTGACATGTATCGGGACATAAGAAAAAACAAAAAGACAGTTAGTGAGAAGAAGAAAGACATAATCAGAGAGGAAGACCAAGAGAGAGAATCTTATCTACGTGTGCATGGCAATAGAGTCAAAGTCGGAAATGAGATAAAAATTGATAATTTAGGACAATAACAAAAGTTACGGGAATCGAGAGTGCAAAGTGGAATTATTATGTTCCTTTTCTCTACTTTAATTTATATATATATTAAATTATTATCAATATCTATAACAGTAAGTTATTGGTCCAATCCAGTTTTCAAATTCAAAAAAGTTGACATGGGTTAGGTAAAATCTAAGTCGACGCGGTTCCAGACAACAATACAAGGCAGCAAAGACACAAATCATATGAAACGACTAGGTTGATGCTTAAGTTGACGTCTTTAATAATACTGATTAAAACTATATGTACGATGATATTACACTCTCAAAACTTTTTCATTTATTTTTATATTAAGTTAATAGCTTCTAGAGTAGATATTCATGGCAGAAAACAAAAAAGATTGTCAAAAATACTTGTTACCTGCCTTAATGTTCGTCTAGTTACTCTCTTGAAGAGTTTTATAACTCGACTCATAAGCTTGATTTCCTAAAAGCGTAGTAAGGTTGTAAAAGCATTTAAAGGACGAAAAGTTATCGGTGTTACAAATTAAGGCAACACAAAATCTCAAAAGATACATGCACATCAGTAGTCTGGAGATATCTAATTAAAGGAAACTATTAATATACTACAATAAATGCTTAAATCTAAGAAAAATATATACTTTCTAATAATAATTAAAATTGTGTGGTTTACTATGAGAAAAAACTACTAAATAATACCTCAAACAAGAAGCAGAATTCTTCCATCGGACATTTTTAACAGCACATAAGGATCCGTGATAGAAGCAAACAACACTATTGAAGTATCTGAATTTGAATTTGGTTCAGAATTATGCACACCAAAGCTCAGCTCTTGGCTCATGTAAGAACCATCAAGGATTCGAGCACCCCGTGCGAAGATCTGGACAACCCGACGCCTGAAAAGAACTTCAAATAAGCAAAGAAGAGCATATAAATTTACAGGGTAATTCTTAAAATAGTTTCACTTCTATCCATTGAAGATGGTTAAAATGTATACCACCTTATTACATTAGAAACAAGGAAAAATCAAATTTGTCTGAATATTAGTAAAGTAGAATCACAAGCTGCATGATAGTTGACATGTATATATAAATTTACAGGGTAATTCTTAAAATAGTTTCACTTCTATCCATTGAAGATGGTCAAAATGTATACCACCTTATTACATCAGAAACAAGGAAAAATCAAATTTGTCTGAATATCAGTAAAGTGGAATCACAAGCTGCATGATGGTTGACATTTATATAAAAGAAGGTCCAGAATTCTCATTAATAGTTTTATTTTTATCCATTATTGATTATTAAATTTTTCATGTTTGTCCATGACTCTAAAACATAGTCCTTGCCAATTAGATAGACAATTAAAACCATAGGTACATAAACAAAGAACCATCTTGTCATTACTCATTTTACCTATACCTAAAGAAGCCACATATTGAATGATTTTAAATATGGTTTTAGAAAATATTATATTGCAACTTTAAGCCTTACTTTAGAAAAACTATTTTACTTCAGTTGCAATTATATTTCTTGAGAAGGTTAATATACAAAATTTCAAACAAAAATATGTGCTTACCAGAATCATACTTGACTTGATTATAGGCTTTCACGTAGGAGACAACCATTAGTCAGGTACCTGAGCACTCGTCACGACGGCCATATACGGGGACACTTGGTTCATGAGCACGCTGAACGACACCTACAAGGCGGGGGAAGTCAAGTACCTCCGCTTCCCCTCCGGCGCGTCCAGCGGTCGGTTGTTGTGCCTGTCCAACAACGACAAGAGGGACAGAACCGGAACAAGTACGCGCTCGCAACAGCGGGCGGGCTCCCCCGATTAATTCATTCGGATCGACATGAGGGTCCAACTCCATTGCATTCCCCCCTACCCTCCCCCCTCGCAACAAAGTTGAATATGCAGAATTGTATCCGAACTGGATCAGGAGACATCGACTATAACAAAAGATGAACAATAACATAGAGCCTATCATTCGATAAATTAGAAATCGATCAATGGATCTCATTGAACAAAGGTCAGACCTTCAACTAATCTAGCCGATTAAAGAGTAAAATATTCCAAATGACTTCACACCTTTCGAATTTATCAAAATTGACTGAATTGTCTCTTCGATCCGTCGATCTGGGAAGAAAAAGTTCTATGAACTCCTGTTGAACATCTGGTGTGCGTACTTGAACAAGATTCAAATAAATAGATTTGAAATTGTTCTTCAGTGATCGAAAAATTAAGAAAAGTAAATACTAAAGGAGGAGACGACTGGAGCTCCGATCAATGATAGCAGATCCGATTTATCACCTCTCTCTTCTTGGTGGAGTTCTGGAGGAACCACTCTGTGCACCGCTGTTCCACCGTCTCCATGACCGCGGCGACGGCCAAGATTGGCTTGCAGTGGATCCTCGTCTTCTTACGGAACAATGTCCGGTCATTGGGGATCAAGGGATCGGGGTGTAAGTATGAGCGCTCCTCGACCTCGATGAGGGATCAGAGGCTGGAGTTGGTGAAGACGCGCAGGTTGATTCTTATAATGGGTCTCCGATGAGGCTGTTGTCGAAGAGCAGTAGCAATACCATATACTTGAATTTCCACTCTACAATGGCAACTCTCTAGGTAAAAATCTATGACAAGAAGTGCAGTTTTCCAAAATTGCAATACATATCATACTAGACATCTAATAAAACTGACATCTACTTCTGCTACAAGAAAAACATCCTACTGACTTGAAACTCGAGATATGCAAGGTTTGGGGAGTGTCCGGATGTGTGCAGTTCCAATAAAAGCAATCTTTGCATACGGTCCAAATGTATGTAACATTGCACCATACATTTCCATAACCATATGATGCTTCAGCTGCAACACATAAGCTTTTTTAAAATTTGTTCGATTATCCGATGTTGATACTCATGGCAGTGTAGTGGCGATGTAACTGGGATAATCTACACCGAAGATTATCAGGAGTAGCCTGGTGTAATAGTTGTGATGTACTATGCATGTGTGTGTACTTAAACCACCCAATGAGGATATACCAATTATTCTCAATGTAGCATTTCTACAAAAACAAATATTGTCTTTCAACACTTATGAAAGAGTAGCATGTTCTTGTCAGGTGGATGGAAAGCGTCCTTGTTCATTAACGAAGATTTAGTACGAATGAAGCATTGGGGCCAAACTCAAGAGTCATCAGTGTCATGTCGTGTCAAACACATATCAGACAAAACATTGCACTCTAATATACACAGTAGTAACACTATCAAGTTGTACGTTTCGATCTAAGCTTCTATTATTCTACATTTAACATTTAGAAGTATACAATTTAAGGGTACATTTGGGACAAAGCCCCATAAATGCCCACGTAAGGAGGAGAGATAATATAGCACTTAATGGAGCCGCTAGAACTAGAGTTAGGCCTAGACTAATATGATTTGAAGTATTGAAGAAGATATGGATCTTGTTAGCGCCAAGATTCTATACGGCGGTAGGTGAGTGTGCGACGAAGAGGGTCCATCTTGCGCCTAGGTCACCTTAGCAGTGCCTAGGCGCTTGGTACATTTTGGACATTTTTTACTATTTTACCAATATTTTTTGTATAATATGCATATTTTAAAGGTGTTCTATGCATAAATAAGTTGTAGAATAAAGATTTATAAAGTTTTAGTCATGCAATAGTGAACCATAGGTTCATAATGCTTGAAAAACAGTTTTACGAAAACATCTAGTTAGGTATTTCACCGCCTAGGCGTCCCCTACACCGTCTCACCTTCGCTTATACTGCCAAACCTCCACTCACCGTCTACTCAACCGCTAACGGCTAAAGCGATGCGGAGAGCAGCCGCCACGTGCCTAGGGCCGCCTAGGCGACCGTCTCGACCGCTATTTAGAACACTGGTTAGCGCTATAGAGGATGTGGATGCGTTATCAATTTCGAGGAAGTAGTCATTTAGAGTAATATGTTTTTAATCGTCAAGTTTATTTGTTCTTGCCTAATTTGAACTCTGAATGGCTCAAATGATCGTCATGTCTTTATATGTTTGTCTGGACTCCAGTTGTCTGCAGACATACTTTTTTGGGTATCAACAAGATCTCCTTTAAAGTTTTTGTCAATCTGCTCAGGATTGATATCGATTTTGAAATACTTTGAATCGCCTCGAAATAAAACTATAGCTCCAGATATTCATTTGCACCAAAAGAGATTTATCATAATGCTCACCCAGTTGTTATGCCCATCCACATCCTAGATGGTGTATTTGTATTTGTTGACAGTCTTGCACAAAGAGAAGCATCATTTGCAAGACTTTGACTTAAATTAGTAGGATCATCTTCTTATTCCACATAATTGGACTATCAGAGAAGCTTTACTTGAATTAGTAGATATTAATGAAGAATCAAAGGTAAGTAGTGAAGCTGAGGACTTATAATTCGGTATGATATTTTGCATGATGTTAACATAGTTAGTAAAGAAATGGAATTTGTTGACGCGTATTAATGTTGCCATCGCTAAATTAAAAGAACTCATTATGGATGTTAAAAAATATAGAGATGATGGTTTTGCATCTGTTATAATTTCAGCAAACAGATTGCAATAAAAATGGAAAATGATCCCGTCTTTCGTGAAATTCGTAAAATAAGACATTTTGAGTTAATGCCAATAATGAGACTATGCTCACCCGAAGAATCTTTTAGAGTTGACTATTTTATAGATATAATGGATCAAGCTATTTTTTACTTAAAAGTAGGTTCGAACAACGTCAAGCATATGAACATATTTTTTGGTTCTTATTTGATTTAAGAAGATGATTTCATTAGATGACAATTATTTGAAAAAAAAATATTGGCATAATCTTGAAGGTGCTCTAAAATATAATGAAGTTTCTGATCTTGATGGAAAATAATTTATTTTTAGAATTAAATACTTACAAAATATTTTACCTTTACCAAAGGGAATAAGTACTTCCATCGAAGTACTCAACTTTATATAAAAAAAATTGAAATCTTATCCAAATGTTTGGGTTGCATATAAAAATGTTTGGATTGCATATAGAATAATATTTTAAATATACATGATACTGTTGCGTCTGCGTAAAGAAGTTTTTTAAAGCTAAAATAATAAAATCTTACTTAAGAACAACTATATCACAAAAAAGATTAAATAGTCTAGCTATGCTATCTATGAAAGTAATAAGCAACAAAAATTTGATTATGATAGCTTAATTGATGATTTTGCGGGTAAAAATGCTAAAAAGAACATTTTTTAAATAATTAGTTAAAGGTGGATAATGAAGGCCCAATTTTTGGATTTGTCCTAGGTCCCGCCGTCCTGTAGACCTTAGAACAGACCCTGAGCAGTCTGGGAAAAAGAAAGTTGGTTTGTGACAACAAATCTTTTTTATAGTAATACTAGGTCCAGGAGATAAGTTCGACCAAATTAAACAAATGATATGTCAAGATCACTTTCTTCATTGGGAATTGAAGATGCGATAACGAGCATACATCGAATGATTAATTTCTATTTCTCGTTATCTTAGAATTCGTCATCAAGATGGATCGTCCTTCCGCGGCCAATGAATATACTAATGCAAGGACTTTTCACAAGTTAATTTAGAAATAAAAAAGGGTACTAGAATGTGTACTTGTCTGCACATTATTTAATAGTTCACTTTTTTTTTTGGACTTCGAGGATGAGAAGGCCGATCCTAACATAATTTATGAGGATCCAGATGACAAAGCCTCCTCCTCAGATAAAGATGTCTCCGACACAAAGTGTGTGTATGGAAGGAGAGGATGTCATCTAGATCGATGGTAAGACTTGTTGCTTGCATTATGGAGGATGCAAGTTGGAGTTACGAAACAACCTCTTTGTATATATGGGAGTAAAGTTGCATAACTTCCTGTGTCATACATAAGAGAGAGTCTCGTGACATTGGACACACTTTTATTAATAAACTATGGATCTATTTTGTGCATGCAAAAACCTCTTTATCATTCATGAGCTACTTATCTGTTAGAATGCAATTAAAAGTTTAATCTGCAACAAGGCAAGCTTCGTTGTTACAACAAATGAAGAAGGCGTATAAGTTTTCTTATACTACATTTCAAAAAATTAAAGGATTGTTCACATGAAAGATGTGGGCCATATACGTAGGTTAGGAGTTGCATCTTCAATAGATCATTTGCACAAATGTCAGGTCGAGGCAGAAAAGGTTGGCTAGGCCGACTAGTCTTGAATTCTTTTTCTGGAAGTGCAGCATTCTGTAGATCGCCGCCACCTCGTTCGTCGTGACGGCTGTGCCCCTCCCCTGCTCTTTGATCTCCCTCGTTCTGGCGCAGAACCAGTCGATGTGGCTAGCTAGGTCTCCAGTACTAGTCAGGGTTTCGTTGATCTGCCATTGGATAATTTCTAGGGTTAGAGTTTGGGATTTTTTTTTTTTGGGGGGGGGGAGTAGGAGAGGTTGAATGAAGGTTTGTTGGGGAGTGAGAAGGGAGAAGAAAAAAAAGGGTGATTGTTCCGTTACTTTGGTAGGTATTAAATGAGTTTGTTTGGGCGCGTGGCATGAACTTTTGTTTCTTGTTTTGTTTGACTGCACCGTCCTTGTGTTGAAAGTTCTTTGAAACTTTTCTTTCTTCCTCTTTGACTAGAAACTAATTCATAGGGAATATAAAATTCTTTATAATAATATATTCATATATCTCAAGGTATAAGGTGTATAATGTGTTGGGCCGCATCGGTCTGAGGTCCGGATTGACCTGATTTAACTGGTCCGGATCAAATTCGAGATAAAGAACGGATCGGGCCGGTTGTTCATATAGCTGACTCAGTCCGGACCCATGACCCGGTCTGCGATGGACCGGGTCAAATCGGTCTGGGTCTGGGCTGGTTCACGACGGTCGGGCCCGCCCGATTATTATTTTCATTTTTAATGTATAATGTATATATATTATTTATATATAAGTTAATAAATTTAAGTTAAAATTTATAAGTTATTTGTTACTAATTAATTTTGTTACAATTTAAAATTTATAAGTTATTTGTTTGTAAATTTTTTTTATAATTTATATAAACTTTTTTGTTATATAAAAATTTATATGTTGAAATTTATATAGAAATTTATAAGTTGAAATTTAAATAGATATTTATATAACTTAAATTTCTTTATATAGAAATAAAGAAGTTAAATGTCAACAACTAACAACATTAAGTAAAAAAAAAACATAAATTTGTTTTATTAATGCCATTAAAATTATAAATGTATTATAACATTAAGTAAGAAAAAAATAAAAACTTGTAAATGATATTTTATTTGCATAAAGCTTGTAAAAAAATATACAAGTCTTTTTTTTCGTCATCTGTCGTCCGTCGTCCGTCTTTTATTAAATTTTATTGCTCAGCTCCTCCTTCAGTAACATCATCCAAAGTAAGAGACTGAAAGTCCAGCTCATTAATGTCAGCACTTTCATCTCTTGAGTTTTGAGTTCAGTTTACAGCACGAACCAAATCTTAAACGCAGATACAAGTTTTCAAAATATCTGGCAGCAACCAACTACTCTTCTTAT
This sequence comes from Iris macrosiphon, assembly GCA_036927795.1. NCBI lineage: Eukaryota > Viridiplantae > Streptophyta > Magnoliopsida > Asparagales > Iridaceae > Iris > Iris macrosiphon. Next base: position 180,406,827 of record JAYESA010000009.1, read on the forward strand.
TCGCTAGAAACTAATTCGTAGGGAATATAAAATTCCTTAGAATACGTTTTTCGTGCCTCTTCAACCATTCTAAAAATAAAAAATAAGATGAAGCGCCATCTTCATCTTCTTCATAAGAATTTAGATATAAGGACAATTCTTGAGTGGGTAGGGAATATTATTTTTATTTCTTTCTTTGCATTATACTTTTAGCATGTGATGATTTAGACATAAAACTGGAGATACTATTACCTTGAACGGTTGTACCGGGTCTACTCGATACAACTCTTACTTCATATAAATATGATTATGATTATTTTTAAATATGATTATTTTTAAATATTTGAGCATAATAATAAGGAATATGATCATTTTTAAATATTTGAGCATAATAATCAAATTTTCATTCTGAATCACCTCCATAAGAATTTTTAAAACTACTACCATCCATATTTTAAAAATTATTTAAAAAAATAAGAGTAGAAAAAATATATTTATCTACTAACAAAACAAAAGAAAGAGAGGGAGGAAAAAGAAAAATCGAAAATCAGAAGAAGAAAAATAACTATTATGTAAGTTGTTACTTGAAACCTCCAAGAAATTTTACATAAGTTTACTCAAGAACACTGCAGTTTGGCCTCCAGAGAGTTGTACTTCATAAATTGATTGCTTAGAAAATTTTGTAAGAGAAGGAAGAAGAAATATTGTTGTAATTAATTTTCATGATTTTTGGGCTAATTAAAGAAATTGTTTGGGCCAAAATGAGCCCTCATACCCTCAAAATATAGTTGTTATAAGCGTATTTTGGTCATTTTCAACAAAAATGACCAAAATACCCCTAAATTGTTCAAAATTTGTCAGACTTTAGAATTTTAGACCTGGGACGAACTCTAAAAGTGGTGTCCTTGAAACTTAATGTTCATGTAAATCTTTTTTTATGGACGATGCTACAATGGTATTATAGATACAAAATTCAAGAAATAAAATTATAAACATAATATAATATCCAAAATAGTATATGTCATAATAAAATACTAATAAAATTGAAGATGTTTCAAATAAAAAAAAAATAATGTTCTAGACAAATAAATAAAAAGAAAGCTAATAATGTTTGGGATAGTTCATAAAAATAATAATAAAAACAAAAACAAAAAAAATTGTAACTTATTTTGTTGTTCAATTATCTCCAAGAGGACACGCATGCAGAGAGAGAGAGAGAGAGAGAGAGAGAGAGAGATTGACAACAACAGAAGGGTAGAGGAGATTGACAACGACATAAGGGTAGAAAAGATTGACAACGACAGAATGGTAGAATAATGAAAGGGGAGAGAATTTTGACAACGACTACACCATTTTTTTTCTAGCTAACCGAATTATGTCTTGGTATTATACTATATGATGTTTAGATATTCTATAACAAAAAAATATGAAAAACAAAAGGATTAAATGAGTTTGTTGGACCTTTGTTCAAAATTGAACTTATATATATATATATATATGGGGGGACTAATAGGTCAAGCTAATAAATCAAGAACAAATAATTAATAATAGATAATTTAAAAATTAAGTGTGCAAGATGTAAAGCAATAAGAATAATGATACTCGATGTAACATGGTATCCTTCTCGAGGCACTCCAGTCCCGAAAAACTCTTGTCCGGCTAGAATCCACTATTAGCAAAATAGTTACACCACGAGCTTTGATCCGAAGGCCCGTTGACTTCTTACACAAGAGCTTTGATCAAGGCTCTCTAACTTCACACAAGCTTTGATCCGAAGGCTTGTACATTTCAACCTCTTACATGATGGCTTTGATCTTCTTATAACAAATATAAAGATCTAACTTTTACAACTCAAGAACACTCTAATAAAATTTGTGGATTGAAAAATGAAAGATTTGGTGGAGTGTTTGAGGATGGCTTTTGGTAGATAAAAAAATTTTAGGCTCAAAAAGATCAACCTTGAAAGAAGGGGTTCAAGGCTTTTTATAGGCCAACACAAAGAAAGAGCAAAAAATGCAACTTTCGGCCTGCGATGTATACCGTTGGTATACCGGTCTACAGTAGAAAACGGCTATAAATATGACCGTTGGGATTATTTAGTGCACAGAATCCGACCTTTGGATTTGTAACGCCCAGTCCCAAAATATGTAGGACTAGGAATACGTAACATGCCAGCTACACATTCGACCAGACTCTGGTCCGACTCGAATACGTATAAGCTGTATTATAATGGTCACTATCTAAATAATCAAGTAAATATAAATATCTAAGCCTCAATCCACAATGAACAAATTATAACAAGAATGAGCTACATGTGCTAAAGTTGGCCGCCCAGTAACACACAAGCTCAAATAGACTCGAGAAAGGAATATGAGTCTATAAAATTAGGCTACATCAGCAGATGAAATAGCAATATAAATAAATTACCATAACTCTGGCAGAAATGATATAAGTACCTGGCACTAATGCCCGCATGACAAAGCAACACACATCAGCAACTCCAAGCAGGCTCCACAACGGTCTATGCTGCAAAACTGGCAAGGGACCAGGTCCTCAGAGGGACGTAACAAGGTATAAGAAACACCATGCCAAATGTAAATCAGTATAATGCCACATACTCAAGGGTAAACTACTGTAACCATTTAAGTGATATGCACGTGAGAACATCACACGTACTCAGGCTGAAACCACTACAGACTCTGGGTCGGGGAGCCTATAGCAGCAAGTAATATCACGTAGGTCCAGTATATGTGCCAAAGATCTGAGAAAGAGTCTAAGGCACCTCCAATAGTATAGTAAATATATAAATAATTAGCCTGTAGTATGGTGTGTCTCTCCCTACCAAATGTAACCTCATGTCTCATGTCCACGATGTCTCATGTCCATAACACGCAAGATCATGACCTCTAGCTAGTACAATGAGTCATAATGATATATGTATATAATATGCAAGTCTCATATCACGAGTCATGTAAGCCTATACAGAATCACCATAAAAACTCAAAAAAGATTATGTCACATGAAATAGTGTCAAGTGTCCTACGATATGTCGTACTTGGTAAAGCAAGTACGTAAAAAATATGATCGTGGTATCGACTCTCTAAGTGACGTTACTCGACTCCGCGTATGACGTCGACACCCGAATCTTGTTCGGACGCTAAGCAATGTCTCACGGTCCTAGGTTGAGCAGAAACACCACAAGAATATATATAAATGGAAAGAAATACAAGCAGACAATATAACATGATCTACTGCAAGGTTGGCAAGGTACACTTGCCTGGGTTCTGAACTCCGTCAACTACTCCTGGAAAAGTAAAATCTGTACGTACACCTCTGGATTCTGAAACAAACATCACCAACGTTTCAAAAACATAAGAAATAGTTAGGATTGACTACTCATAAGTCCAATTTGGACACATGGGCAAAAATGATAGTTTTAGGTCAAAGCGGGATCTACAAGTGGCCCACTTAGCACCAAAAAGCGTGCTGGAGATAAAGTTCTTCAAATTTAACAAACTTAATGTCCATAAGTCCAGATCGATGGCATAAACTCAATGGATTGTCTGAAATTGGATTCCGGTAAGCCGGTCAAGAAATCACCCATCAAGTGGAACCGTGGGGCCCGCAAAACGGTGTTTCGTCAACGTTCTAAGAATCGAACCAAACTTGGGTCACATGGACCAGTGTAATGCTGTGAATTCGATGACTCAAGTTTCGTTGTGAAACGACAAGCACACACAAAATTATGACAAGGTGTTGGAATATGCCAAAATGGTATTTTTCGACGACTACATGTTGATTCCGGTGTGCACGCACATCTAAATCAAGTTTTGTGAAATTTTACACATTTGCGTTGAGGATACGCTCCTTTCGGTGAAATTCTCATGCGATGAAGTCACCTCATTTGGCGAGACACACCCCATGTCAAAAAATTCTAAATTTAGAAAATATTATCTTTTTTTAGGTTTTTGGAACAAATATTTGGTCAATAAAATCTATGAATTACTCTCAACTATTAATACAAGCTTGAAGGTGGTTATACCTGTTGTGAGTCAGAGAAAACTGTTTCTGAAACGGAGTTACAACGAGGGAGAAACAAATTTGCGATGTTGGCACCACGAAACTGTAAGAATAATTTTAGTTTTAAACGCACAACTTGGAGGCATATTTTGATCTATAAATCAATTGAATTAATGGCTGAAAATAAAGATGAGTGAAGATCTATATACCGAGATTGTGTTGGAGATTTTGGATCAACCATCCAATGGTTGAATTGCTCAAAAACTACGTATAAAGTTGCTACAACGAACGCAAAATTCTGACTTCATGATCACGCACGTCACGACGGGATCGACTACTAAACGCAGAAATTGTCTGCGGTGGGCGTCGTGGAGGACGACGGTGCTTCAGGGGCTCATGTGGGGATACGAGGGTCGATGAGGTAGCTTTCTCGCGACGTTGACATGGCTACTTCTGCATATTATTGCAGCTATTATTGGAGCTCCAGCGAGCGGGCGGCGCCGTAGGCGGTAGTGGCTAGCGCTGGCGCTCGGGATACAGGCGGTCGGCGGCGTGGTAGCACAGGGATTGAAGGTGATGGCAGTGATGGTTTCATGGTGAGGGTGGTGTTTTATAGAGAAGGGGGTTATGGGAAGAAGAACGGAGGAGTCGGGGGGCATTTTCGGGATTCAGAGGGTCGCAGGGAGGGTAGCGAGTTAGAAACATAGGAGTTTTCAGGTTTGGGTTTGGGTTTGGTTTGATTTCAAGTTTGGGTTTGATTTATTATTATTAACACACACACACACACACACACACACACACACACACATATATATATATATAGGTTTATACCTCAAATAATTTCCAAAAAATCTACAATACTTTAATAATAGTTGTACATCCAAAAAATATATTTTCTGTGTAATATTTGTAATTAATCAATATACATAAATATCTATCCATGAATTTTATATTTTTCCAATTAGCTAAAAAATAATGAAAATTCTCCCTTAATCTCAATAATTACATAATGCCATTAAAAAAAATTAAAAACTAAAATCATAGGGTTTACAATCTACCCAACTTATAAAAATTTCGTCCTTGAAATTAAAAATAAATATGGTAGAAAAGATTTTAGTTAAGCAATGTTGCACTTGTTTATCAAAGATGGGGGACGCAGTTACCAATGGTATCCTAGTTTGACGTCATATTCTAATAGCAAGGATACGCTTAGTTTCAGTACTACCCAACTTATAAAAATTAAGTTGGTAGGATAAACTATAGTCATGATCATATTTCTAAGGGTTTTAGAAAGTCTAACTTCAAGGAGGGATACGAGATGGTGAGGATTTTGTGACCGTTGTCACAGCCTATCAAAGGAAATCTAGGTACTACCATGGCGTTAATGAGTCAATAACTCTATATAGGAAGTTTACCAGTTCTCCTTGCTCCTAATTAGGTCATAAGTCTACAAGACAATAGAAAATATCATAGCCAAATACAACTAGAGTGAGATGGTACCGAGAAGTTGTTCATTACATATCATGGATGCTGATAAACGGTGCAATAATAAGTGTCAAAGGATAATGTAATTTTTCAAGGTTATTAACATTGTGTAGAGAGTACAGGGCTTATTTGAATGCAACACAAGTGTCATGGACGTTATTTGGCTCGAGTGGGCTACGGGTATATCGGTGGTTAGGGTAATTGGGTTGCCGATATACAATTTAATTTAATGGCAACGGAACTGACTAATTAAGTATAGGTTTTCTAGAAGGAGGTATGTCACGAATGTCGTAGGGTCTATATAGAGCATGGGTGTGTATCTTTGGGAGTAACAGATAGATCATCAGTGAGTAGGTTCCAGTTAGGCTCATGAATCTCAAAGTTGTCGGAAGAATTGAGTCGATGTTGCGTATTAAAATTTTCCACAACGAAAAATGATATCTAAGTGTCATTTGTGTACAAATGTGTCATGAATATTGTGCGACTAAAATGAAGCATGAGAAGATGAGTTTGTGAGTGATAGTCATGCCATAGGTAGCCATAGGTATAGAGTGACTAGTCTAGGTCATATGGGTGGAAGTTGTTGGAAAGAAAATGATAGTGTTGTGCTCCAAATATTCGAGCCACGATCAAGGTATTAAAGGATACAAAATTAAAGAGGTAATTCAATCTGTTTGGAATTAATCATAATCAATACCAAATAAATTCAAATTTACCCTGGAATTCCAAAATAACGCTACACTAAAACCTGGGGCTATGATCTACCCAACTTATAAAAATTAAGTTGGTATCCAAAACTAAAGTCAGGGTCCTGCTAAAAAGATTTCTGGAAGGGCCTACTTTCTAAGAAGGATTCAAGAGTTCTAGGGTCTACTCGCTGTAATCAAATATTCTCTAAGGGGACCTAGATATTATCATGGTTCTATTGGTCGACAACTCTAAAAGGAAAATTACTACCCAAACAATATTGCTCCTATAGTTCATGTCTTCAACAAAACATAAGAAAGGGTTTGGTCGGGTATAACTAGGGTAAGTTGGTATAGAGACTTCAATCATCGCATGACATTGATGATGAGAGGACGAATCGAGGCAATCATAAGGAAAGGAATCTACAGACCAAGACAAGAGAAGTTTATGGTAAGTTTAGGGACTATGGTCATATGATTGAATAGGGTATGATTAAACAAGTATCTGGAGAATCAAGTCACAATGACTAGATCAGAAAATTTAGAAATAGAACAGAACTAATACATATGGTGAGATGAATATTAACACTATAAAGAGGGTACTAACTAAAAGATTAATTTGCTACTAGGACACGATTGGGAAAGGAAGAAGGATCTACTCAGTTGTTATAATTAGAAGGATCTTTGTTGCAAAAGCACAAGGCTATATATGCAAAAAAATATAAGAATTTGATAGGAAGGATAGGAATACAGTCGAGAGAGTAATACAACTAATCCTTAAACTCAATACTATATTCATATAAGTTATATTCTATATAACCTCTCTCATATTATTGGCAACCTAATTCTGGTATAGGTAAACAATATACGATCCTTACAACTTCGTCTTCCTCGCATATTTTTAACTTAGTAGGTAAGGGTCTAAACTAAGCATGTACTTAGGTCTATCACTCATGGCATACTATTCACTAAGGACACTCTTCAATACTCGTCTAATCTTCAATTGGAATGCCTACCAGTTTTTGTACAACTTACTCTATTCTATTGTTTATCTTTCTGATCTGTTCTTCGTTTAGTCTCTGCCATCTAAAACCTATCTTCCTTACGAGAATCTTTCGGCTAGACTACTACCCTATTACACAAGCATGATGTCATGGTTATCTTGAGGCAAAAATTTTTGAACTCAATGAGAAGATAAGATTTCTAAAATCCGAAAATCCATCGGCTATGGTAAATTGGAAATAGGTTCTCATCACCTACTACTAAGGATAGGTCCAGCAAGCTCATACCCTATTAGTCAAAAATCTAAATTCCTAGCCCTAATTAGTTTACGTGTAAACCCATAATATTCAGCTATCATTCCTATAAGACTTCCATCTTCCATATACACTTCCCTATCATGTAAAAATCTATAATCTAAGGGTCTTGTGATAATCCTCTACAGAACAACCAACAAGTCAGTATGTGATTCTAAACCTGTGTTTAACTTCTTGAAATTCGTATCACTTCGAGACTGATCAACAATTTCTACTCGCACTAAATTCTTAAAATTCCAAAAGTACTACAATTCCTAAATACTAAAATTATTATCCCTCAAGTCCATATTACAATCCCTTCTCCTTGGATTATGCGACCATAATGTCTTTCCCTTATCCTTTGTTTCCTATGTACCTTCATATCCTTTTAGTATGTTAATCTTATTCTCAACCTTAAGCTTTGCCAATCATGACCCAGTACTTTCCGCTTCGTAGTATAGATCTTCTAGGCAACTACTGAGTGATAAAATCTTCAGTCCTTCCTAGATCATTCTCTTAATTTAAAATGCTCAAGGTCATATACTCCTCGTGAATCTCTTCTTGTTACCATTTTACCTTCTTCACCTTGAACCTGAGATTTCTCTTAGTTTATTCCATGTATAACCTTCATCCAAACTACATGGTTACCATCTTGTTATAGCTTATCTTCTATTATAGACAATTCACTATATCTAACTCAAGACTATAACATCTATCAAAACTCTCATCCTTCAACCTATTTGCTCTATCACAGATACTAGCTTGTCTACCCAAGTAATCACGGGTGGAACTCACTTGTTCAATTAACACTGACAATCCAAATATTCAAGTACATCAAATTTAATTTCGAAAGCTATACTTTAGTACTCGAGTTATCTAATTACTCAAACATTTGGTCTAGCAATCTACCTATCTATTTAGTCCAGACCTATAATCATCAATAATTTAAGGGTTCATAAGATCTAGTTTTGATACTTAAAGTCACAAGGCAACTAGAGTTTTAACCACTATGGCCTGCTACATAATGTTCCAATTTCTTAAGGTCATAATACAATTCCTTGTATCACCATTATGGGTCACATCTAAACCCTAGCATCTAGCTATGTATTCTATAAAGTTTTCCAGTGTATTAGAATCAAACCATCTTTCTAACTTCTAATAGTTCTAAATTACCACAACCTTAAGCAAGGGTAAGGTTTTATTAGTTCTAGGCCTCTAATACTATGTTTAATTCTCATGCTAACAATCTATACTAGCTCTAACATATAGGAATAACTTATCTACCTATCTTACTAAGGGTAACCGTCTTCTCAAGAATTTATGTCCAACATGTCTTCTTTTGCCTTGACAAGGATCTGCTTCTGGAGGAAACACCACACACGAACGTTCATCTCTCTGAAATAAGGAGAGATGATAAACAATAATAAGGATGTCGAGGGGAAAAAGAGTACAATTATGAAGTTCAAGGGCGATAATCAAATGCTAAAGAATTTTCATATCAATTGTGGTTTGAGATACTAATATTGCTAATCCTGATTACAAGCTCGCTCGGTACCGGAAAGTAACCGAAACGATTTAATCTAACCTGCATAAGCCACCACAAAAATATGTAACGTCTCAGTCCCAAAATACTTAGGACTAGGAACACGTAACATGCCAGCTACGCATTCGACAAGACTCTGGTCCAACTCAAATACGTATAAGCTGTATTATAATGGTCACTATCTAAATAATCATGTAAATATAAATATCTAAGCCTCAATCCACAATGAACATATTATAACAAGAATGAGCTACATATGCTAAAGTCAGCCGCCAAGTAACACACAAGCTCGAATAGACTCGAGAAAGAAATTTGAGTCTATAAAACTAGGCTACATCAGCAGATGAATAAATAATTATAACTCCGGTAGAAATAATATAAGTACCTGGCATCAATGCCAGCATGACAAAGCAACACACATCAGCAACTCCATGTAGGCTCCACAACGGTCTATGCTGCAAAACTGGCAAGGGACCAGGTCCTCAAAGGGACGTAACAAGGTACAAGAAATAACATGCCCAAAGTAAATCAGTATAATGCCACATACTCAAGGGTAAAATATTATAACCATCCAAGTGATATGCACATGAGAGCATCACTCATACTCAGACTATAACCACGACAGGCTCTGGGTCGGGGAGCCCATAGCAGTAAGTAATATCACGTAGGGCCATTATATGTGCCAAAGATCAGAGAGAGTCAAAGGCACCTCCAATAGTATAGTATATATATAAATAATCAGCCTGTAGTGTGGTGTATCTCTCCCTACCTAATGTAATCTCATATCTCATGTCCACGACGTCTCATGTCCATAACGCGCAAGATCATGACCTCTAGCTAGTACAACGGGTCATAATGATATATGTATATAATATACAAGTCTCGTATCATGAGTCCTGTAAGACTATACAGAATCACCATGAATAACTCAAGAAAGATTCTGTCACATGAAATAGTGTCAAGTGTCCTAAGATATGTCGTACTTGGTAAAGCAAGCACGTAAAAAATAGGATCGTGGTATCGACTCTCTAAGTGACGTTACTCGACTCCGCGTACGACGTTGACACCCGAATCTTGTTCAGACGCTAAGCAACGTCGCACGGTCCTAGGTTGAGTAGGCACATTACAAGTGGTTAATATAACATGATCTACTACAAGGTTGGTAAGGTACACTTGCCTGGATTCTGAACTCCGTCAACTACTCATGGAAAAGTGAAATATGCACGTACACCTCCGGATGCTGAAACAAACATCACCAACATTTCAAAAATATAAGAAATATCTAGGATTGAATATCCATAAGTCCAATTTGGACACATGGGCAAAAATGATAATTTTGGGTCAAAGTGGGGTCCACAAGTAGCCCACTTCGCACCAAAAAGCGTGCAAGAGATAAAGTTTTCCAAATTTAACAAACTTAGTGTCCATAAGTCCAGATTGATAGCACAAACTCAACGGAGTGTCCGAAATTAGATTCCGGTGAGCCGATCAAGAAATCACCCATCAAGTGGAACCATGGGACCCGCGAAACGGTGTTTCGTCAATGTTCTAAGAATCGAACCAAACTTGGGTCACATGACCAGCGTAATACTGCGAATCCGATGGCACAAGTTTTATTACGAAATGACAAACACACACGAAGTTATGATAAGGTGTCGGAATAGGCCGATACAGTATTTTTCGATGGATAAGCGTTAATTTCGGTGTGCACGCATATCCAAATCAAGTTTCATGAAATCCCACACGTTGGCGTTGACGATGACGATACGCGCCTTTCGGTAAAATTCTCACGTGACAAAGTTGCCTCATTTGGCGGGACACACCCCGTATCAGAAAATTCTAAATTTGGAAAATATTATCTTTTTCCAGGTTTTTGGAACAAAGGTTTGGTCAATAAAATCTATGAATCACTCTCAACATTAATACAAGCTAGAAGGTGGTTATAATTGTTGTGAATCGGAGAAAACGTTTCCTGAAACGGAGTTACAATGAGGGAGAAACAAACCTACGAAGTTGGCACCATGAAACTGTAAGAATAATTTCAGTTTTAAACACACAACTTGGAGGCATGTTTTGATCTATAAATCAATTGAATTAATGGCTGAAAATGGGGATGAGTGAAGATCTACATACCGAGATTGTGTTGGAGGTTTTGGATCATCGATCCAATGGTTGGAATGCTCAAAAACTATGTGTAAAGTTGCTGCAACGAACGCAAAATTCTGACTTCATGATCACGCGTGTCACGATGGGATCGACTACTAAACGCAGAAATCGTCCGCAATGGACGTCGTGGAGGACGACGGTGCTTCAGGAGCTCGTGCGGGGACACAAGGGTCGACGAGGCGGCTTTCTTGCGACGTCGACAGGGCTACTGCTACATATTGTTGCGGCTACTATTACAGCTCCCCCGCGCAGGCGACGCCATAGGCGGGAGTGGCCAACGCTGACACTCGGGATGCAGGCGATCGACGGCGTGGTGGCACAAGGTTGGAGGTGAAGGAGGTGGTGGTTTAATGGTGATGGCGGTGGTTTATAGAGAAGAGCGGTTACAGGAAGAAGAACGGAGGAGTCGGGGGGGGGGGCAGTTTCAGGATTCAGAGGGTCGCAGGAAGGGTCGCGAGTTAGGAACAGAGGGGTTTTCGAGTTTGGGTTTGGTTTGATTTCGGGTTTGGGTTTGGATTTGATTATCCGGGTTTTTGGACACACACACACACACACACACACACATATATATATATATATATATATATATATATATATATATATATATATATATATATATATATATATATATATATATATAGTCCTTTATAATTAGGTTTATACCTCAAATAATTTCCAGAAAAAATCTATAATACTTTAATAATAGTTGTACACCCAAAAAATATATTTTTTGTGTAATATTTGTAACTAATCAATATACATAAATATCTATCCATAAATTTTATATTTTTCCAATTAGCTAAAAATAATAAAAATTCTTCCTTAATCTCAATAACTACATAATACCTTTAAAATATTTAAAATATAAAAATCAGGGGGTTTACATGATTGCCAACTGTGATGAACAGGTATACCATAGGTATAGACCAGTATATCATCGTTATACCGGTCCAAACGACAGAGAGCAAAATTTATATAAAATTGGTATACCGTCGATATACTCTAGTATACCGTCGGTATGCCAATTTTCAGGCCAAAAATATTCCTAGGTTATTTTCTATCATACCTTTCGATTTTTTCATCCATTACTTGTGTTTACAATAATTTCTAAGACTTATTACAGACTCTAGACAGACTATGGCAGGTGCAGGCTTCTTCAGAGTCTGAAAATGATGATGGCATAGCTTGGCTTCTTCCTTTGAAAGATGATGGCTTTTTTTCTTGACAATAGTTGCCCTGAGATACCCAGATTGTGAAATCTGAATACCTTTCGGGGGCTTTGCCCCGAACCCATGGGGGTGCTGCCCCCTCGACCCTCATTCGTTGACCAGGCAGCGGAACCCCCGAGTGCGTAGCTCCGGAGATGTCATAGGTGGTTCAGAGAAATTTTATGGGATGACGTCGTCTTTGGTTCATCATAATTTCTTCATTGCATATGTCCATGTTTGATCTTGCTTATTACTTTTCTGCAAATACAAGTTAGGAAAACAAAACAATAAACATAGTAGCAAGTATGATAACATTTAATGCATATTTGGACTATGTTAAGTTAAAGTATTCAAAGTAGTGATAGCATGAATATTAGTGATGTCATAATGTTAAATAGAATAGATTAACCAAATTCAAAAATATAGTTAGATCATTGGACTAACAATCTCCTCTTTTTTTATTATGGCAACTCGGTTCTATTTAAGATGGCTTTAATAGAAGCTCATATTACTAATATGTAAAATATTTAGCATATATCATCAAAGGTGGAAGAAGAATATAAATGATATAGTGATTTCATGATTGGTTAGTGATATTAAAAGACTAAATGTCACGCCCCGATCTCCCGCAGGCAAATCGGTCGTTCCCGTTAGGCGAGAATCACCGCGCCAGCGCTCCCGCGGAAAGATCGCTTTGACCCATCCGGGCGTGATGCCGCATGAGCGTGAGCCACGTCCGTGCAAGGCCGTGGTTCATTGGATGGCGATAAGATTTCTAAGCCACAGAGTCGCACAGATTGTCCGAGTGCAGCGGAGTCATGAACGCATAGGCGATCGGTAACAAGTTCACTGAGTTTACAATAGCGGAAGCATTGAATAACACAAGTTGAAGTAAAATAATCTCTTTTATTGATAATAACAAGTGTTACAGGTGGCGTATAGCCGAGATTACAAGTCCCTCAAGCCTCTCTCTCTGAAACAGTAAAAGCGTGCCAAGTGGCTACAATTGTGAAATGATTGTACAGGCGATGTTCAGGCAAGTTCTAACATTATATCTTGTATATGTGCTTTAGTTCCGGACGCAGCGCCCCAAGGCTTCAGAGGGAATTCCTTGCCTTAGCACGCACGAAGGAGGCATCCGCACCGAATGAGATTCTCCCGCACCCTGCAAATAATCTGGTGGATTATCAGTACATTGAATGCACTGGTGGGGAGGCTACTCGCCCGCTCGATAAATCCAAACACGTAATACAGGTTCCGTGCACCAAATATTAAGTTGTCTTTCTAGTTTGCCTTAGGATCAGCTTCATGCAAGATTTTGAATAGCCTAACTTGTGTGACAGTGCGCCGTGCGATATGAGAGAAAACACGGCGAGACTTACCAACTTACCATTTGACCTTCCCTGTCCAAGGAAATCATTGTTAATTCAAGCACGAGTAGCATATATGAAAACCAAGGCAACAACATATGCAAACACGAGAGTCATGAACGGGAACACGTTTCGAGTGCATAGTTATTCTCGATATGATGCAATGACTCGCACGCGGATAGCCGCTAAGCGAGGATGACTTATCTATATGACATAAGTCGCTGGCATAGCCATTTATGGACGGTTCACAGTCTCAAGACACAGAATGATATACAACGCAGGTGGCGAGCCTCGCTGCATAACACCTTGCCCTATAACATACAACTGCTCATACTTCCCGTCCGGATCGGATCGGTCCCAGTGTCCCAGCGACCTTCCGCGGAACTCAACATAACATACCTTGTGCACAAGTTGTCCGCGACAATGCAGGGTCAGGGTCTATCCTTTTCCATAGCTTGACATGATAATCATGAATCTTAATCTTATTCTGAACGAGCATATGCTCCACGAGCTGGGATTCATTCTTACTTGACACGATCCTCATTCAGATGCATACTTGGCATAATTATCGTTCAAGTGTGATTCAATATTCATTCATTCTTTGATGCATTCCCCTGGTTTGGGGATTTGCCTTGGTGACCTAACGGTCCTGGATACTTGCAGGTTCAATTACACAGAAGAACTATTTGATAGTCTCCTGGCTAACTTAATGCATGCATAATACAATAATGTTAGACATTTAAAATCAGGCAAGCATGCGTTTCTAAGGAACATAGCAACACGTTTGCTCGAACCCGAAGGTAAGCCGAGAGGTGACACCGTAAGGGACTTAGCATGCGAGGGTCTGAATATAAGCAATATTTCATTTCCATTTTCTAGCATAACAATACAACTTGGGATTATTCCCTTAGCTAGGTGCATTGAATTCTTATTAGCATGCAGAGGGTATTTCACCTAGCGACTAACATGTATCGTTCCACATTTTATGTGTGCTGCGTAAGCAAAGACAAGTTCACCGTAGCCACCCACCTTAGCGATGATTCGCCTCGGTCGAGCGATACGTCAAGCGAGCCTCTGAAAGCCTAAGTCAAATTCCTGTAGGGACAAGTCTGGATATCCTTTGCCTCAAACGAGTATTCTCGCCTGAGCAAAGTGGGTCGGGATATTGTACTTTGCCGTTTGAATCGGTAGTCCGCTTGAACGGAATGGGGTGTTACACTAAACTTAATCGATTCACCATATTAAAAAATATGATACAATCATTGGGCTAATATATATGTGGTGCCTCTAAAATTTTGGGCCTAAGGCGGCAGCCTCATGGGCCTCATATTAAGTATGGGCCTGAATTTTGATTCATTTTTAAGACTCAATGGATTTTCTCTCCGGTTCCAGTGTCGCACACCATATTGCGTGAAGCAGTTTTATTTATGGCATAGAAAAAAAATCCTCGTCACTTTCCACAATCAGCAGGATTGACAACTGTCTCCAACGTTGATCAATAACATCTATCGGAATATGTCTAGATTGGTGTCGATATTCGTTAATCCCATGTGCACAAGGGAGGCCGAGCGAATATCGATACGAACAACCGTAAACATATAGATCAAAACCCACGAACTTTGACCTACCTATCTCCTCATATAGTATGGTCAATGTCTTGTGAGATACATGGATTAAAGCATCCACGAGGTGTTCATTCTTATGTTCATGCTTTGCAAAATTGAGGCTCATCTCAAATGATGCCTTAATCTGGTTCAACGTCGCATTTACCATTAAATTTATAGCATGCCAAACAGAGAAACATGTACCGACAAATGACGGTAGATGTCTTTTCGAATTTGCGTGTGATCCTTCGACCTGGTTGGTAGTGATTATTCTATAATGCTTCACCATATTCGTCCATGTTGAGACAAAATATTATTTATGTTGTTCTACCCAAGTATCTTTGATATAAGAAATATATGTCGGGTTACTTGTCTCCTACTTTTCATTGAATATATTCCATGTTGTATCATAACTGTCTTGGGTACTCGCTACTGCTATACAAGATTCCAATCATTGTAGAATTCCTCGAAGCGTGCCATGTCAAATTTACCATCCACCTTCTCAAACTTACTCTTGCATTGTGCTTTGATATTGCGATTTACATGCCAAGATCATAATAATATGTGCGCATGAGGAAATACGAGAGTGATAGAATTTATTAGGACATAATCTCTGTCGGTAACAAAAACAGAGGGCTCTCTGTCATGTATAAAGTAATTGTAGTTTCTTTAATGCCCATGTATAATCCTCAATTGTCTCACTCCCCATGAAACAAAAAGTGACTGAAAATATTTTTTTCGGTTGACGTAAAGCCAATAACGTGAAAAAAGAGGCATCTTAAATTTATTGGTCTTATATGTGCAATCAAGGACCAATACATCATCGAAGGACCTGGCCAAGTGTGTGCAATCAGGATGAGCTCAAAACATTGATAGGACTTCATTATTCTGTGGATATGTTCTATGGTACTCCACATAGTGATTCTAGCCAAGCAACTTCAACACTTACTGCATCGTCATTCTTTCTTTCATACTATGAGATTTCGATTTAGATACAGCTTTGTAGATTGCCCTCATTGTTCATTTGTTCGTATCGTAATTATGTCGCACGATAGAATAAATTTGTTTGGGTGCAACTCCGGTAAGGAAAAGTTCTTCAACTTGCTTCCTATCATCATTCTTCAACCATCCCATATACGGATGTCCCGTTAGTGTATCATCAATATGATGATTGTGCATGCCATTCTTGACTTAATTTGACTATCCACTTCTCATCGTGTTTGCATACAATCGTTATCTTGAATGGACATTCATATTTTTTGTCCCAACGATTTTTTCCTTGCCTTTTATGTCTTTTTCTTGATGTCTAAAGAAATCACCTCTTTCACATCCAAGTTCAAAATAAATTCGGCCCTGCCGAGATTTGATCGATCTTAAAATCACAATGAATATGTTATGTAGAAGTCCAACTTGTTTGCACCAATCTAACGCTTCTTCATGAGATTGAAATGAAATATTCGTCAAGGATAAATTGTCTATATTAATGCTAATAGCGGAATGCACTCCGATACTTGTACATGGTATGACCTATGATGAGAACATAAAATGTCATATTTTTATTCCTTAATGTATACTCCTTTATGCGCATTTGATGTCTAAAGATACTCATTATTTTTATATTTTGAACTAGGATGCAATTGGAGTCACTAAATGCAAAATGGATCTAATTATCAATTCTGGACTGATTTGATACACTATAGAAAAATGGTCATAACTTGCTCATCCGAAGTCCAATTGGGCTGATCCAAATTAATTCGAAAAGCTAAGAGACATCGGTACAATTTTTTTATTTGAGTTTTCTAAGATTCTGGCTGCATCATGGACCAAATCAGGCTTAAAATTGAGTTAACTATGTTGTGCACGAAAATTATAGTTGAATTAACCATTTTCCTACTTGTTCAATGATTTAATTTTATTATTTGAGGGTGTTGTAACTCTTAGAGGATTTGTGGAAAAATATTGTGGGCTTCAAACAGCTAATTTAGAGTGTATAAAAGGGAAAGAAATCAGGAGAAAAAAAATACAACACACCACTCTTCTTCTTTTTTTTCCAACCTTTCTTTTGAAGTTTTCATGAACATGTGAGGCTAAAGTCTTGTTGGTCGAAAAAAACGGAAGCCTCGAAATGAATAAAAATTTGTGAGATCTAATTTGTGTTTATATGTTTGATTTGTGCTTTGAGTATCGAATGTTTTCTTATGCATATTTTAATGATTATCTTATTTAATGACTATGATGCATACTAGTTTATTATTCTTGACAATCTAATGCTAAATTAGATATCTAATCCGTAATTGTTCGATCCCTCTAATTTGTGAAGCAACCAAGGTTTAATGAACTGATTTGTTTTATTATATCTTAGGAGGAAAACTTTTGACAAAATTAAATGCAACCACTTGTGCTTGTGTTATTTTGCTTCATCGATCTCATCGGGATTAATACGCTATTAGATTAAACCTTTAGCGCTTGTCTGGGGTTATTTAGTAGTTAAGGTTAATTAGATCGCTTATTTTTAATTAATTATGGCCAAAGCAGATAAAAAAATAATTCCAACGATGAATATTCAGCGTACATATCAATATATGTTTGCATCTATGATCAGTTTTAATATTTCGATGGTGAATGTTGACTTAGACCAATGCCTGCTATTTTAATTTCTCTTAATATTTTATTTGTTCTTCTTAATTTGATTTTATTTAATTCAAAGATTTTCTCCTCTCAAATCCTTTTTCACATAGCATAAAAGTAGACCAATTACTCTTCGTGGGAACGATCCTTACTCTCACTACTACATATTATTTCAAGAGTAAAGGTTTTATTTTTGGGTGTCGACGACAGCACACCAAATTTTG
Source organism: Iris macrosiphon (assembly GCA_036927795.1). Classification (NCBI taxonomy): domain Eukaryota; kingdom Viridiplantae; phylum Streptophyta; class Magnoliopsida; order Asparagales; family Iridaceae; genus Iris; species Iris macrosiphon. The sequence continues at coordinate 180,425,035 of JAYESA010000009.1, forward strand.
GCGTCGTTGCCGGGGAGTAATTTTAGTTAATTTTTGTGCCTTTTGTGATCTTTTCTTATAATTAAATCATTTTTGTTTGTTAGCAAAAAAAAAAATCTTTCGTTTGTGATCTTTATTTTTTATTGTAATTCATTAATTTTCTATTTTAAAAAAATACTCTCATATACTTTTCTGGATTGTTTGCTATCATTTTATTGACTGTTTATGATTGCAACTCGATCTTCTAATCAAAGTAATTTTCATAGTGATCCATAAATAGAAAGAACTCTGCGCAGGTTAAGGAAGGAAGCTCAAAGAAGATTTTGGTAGATCATTTCTTTTGGAATGAATTTGAGTGAAATATATACCTTCAAACACATGAGAGTAGAGTGTTTATTCCCGTCAGGGTCTACCTATTTAGTTTACTCCAATTTCAAGTAAAAATACTTACTAAGTAATTAGAAGTTGTTTAAGAATATATGTTTATGACATGTTATGAGTTTTGAAGATTTTGATTATTTTTTATTTATGACATTGCAACCTTGATTTCTTTTTGAAAAAATAAATTAGAGTTTCGTTCGAGGACGAGCAAAGGTACTCATTTATGCTCATAAAATGTCATATTTTTATTCCTTAAAATGTCCTATTTGATGAGAACATAAAATATCATATTTTTATTCCTTAATGTATACTCATTTAGGCTCATTTGATGTCAAAAGATACTCATTATTTTTATATTTTGATCTAGGATGCAATTGGAGTCACTATATGCAAAATGGAGCTAATTATCAATTCTGAACAGTTTTGACACCTTGTAGCAAAATGGTCATAACTTGCTCATCCGAAGTCCAATTGAGCTGATCCAAATTGATTCAAAAGCTAAGAGACAGAGGTACAATTTTGTTGTTTTGAGTTTTTTGAGATTCTGCCTACATCATGGACCAAATCAGGATTGAAGTTGAGTAAACTATGTCGTGCATGAAAATTGGAGCTGAATTAACCATTTTCCTACTTGTTCAATAATTTTATTTTATTGTTTGGGGTGTTGTAACTATTAGAGGATTTGTGGGAAGATATTTTGGGATTCAAACAACTAATTTAGAGTGTATAAAAGGGGTAAAAATTAGGAGAGAAAAAAAACACAACACACCACCCTTCTTCTTCTCCTCCAACCTTTCTTTTGAAGTTTTCATGAACATGTGTGGCCAAAGTCTTGTTGGTCGAAGGAAACTGAAGCCTCTGAATGAATAAAACTTGTGAGATCTAATTTGTGTTTATATGTTTGATTTGTGCTTTGAGTATCGAATATTTTCTTATGCATATTTCCATGATTATCTTGTTTAATGACTATGATGCATACTAGTTTATTATTCTTGACAATCTAATGCTAAATTATATATCTAATCTGTAATTGTTCGATCTCTCTAATTTGTGAAGCAACCAAGGTTTAATGAAATGCTTTGTTTTATTAGATCTTAGGAGAAAAACTTTTGACAAAATTAAATGCAACTGCTTGTGCTTGTGTTATTTTGCTTCATCGATCTCATCGAGATTAATACGCTACTAGATTAAACCTTTAGCGCTTGTCTGGGGTTGTTTAGTAGTTAAGGTTAATTAAATCGCTTGTTTTTAATTAATTATGGCTAAAGGAGATAGGAAAATAATTTCAACGATGAATATTCAACGTACATATCAATATATGTTTGCATCTATGATCAGTTTTAATATTCCAATGGTGATTGTTGACTTAGACCAATGCCTGTTATTTTGATTTCTCTTAATATTTTACATGTTCTTCTTAATTTGATTTTATTTAATTCAAATATTTTTCCCTCTCCAATCCTTTTGCACATAACGTAAAAGTAGACTAATTACTCTTCGTGGAAACGATCCTTACTCTCAATACTACATATTATTTCAAGAGTAAAAATTTTATTTTTGGGTGCATACGACAGCACACCAACCTACAAGCAATAGAAAAGAAAGTCAAAATCACATATAAAACCAAAGGTTAAAAAACAATGTTATAATTATGACTGTCAATAAATTTGCAGTCCTTAATATTTTTAGTTATGATTGTCAAAAATTTTGACAGTCCTAAATTTATCTTAATGTCCAATTGAACATTATATTTTCTTTAGGACTGTCAAAACTTCTGACAGTCCTACCAATACGGAGGACTATCAAAATTTTTGACAGTCCTATTTATTACATGCTTATTAGGACTGTCAAGATATTTTAAAGTCCATTATGTTTATTGGACTGTCAAAATTTTTGACTGTCTAAATTATTAAATGCAGATTACGACTGTCAAAATATTTGACAGTCCATTATGTTTATTGGACTGTCAAAAGCTTTGACAGCCCTAAATATTACAGATAATGACTTTCATAATTTTTGACAGTCCATTATGTTAATTGAAATGTCAAAAATTTGACATTCCTAATTATTACATGCATATTAGGGCTGTCAAAAGTTTTGACAGTCCATTACGTTTATTGGACTGTCATAATTTTGGCAGTCCCGCCAAGAAAACTCTCGAACTATGGATGTCTTGCTTATGGAGGGTGCTTCGGAAGGACCCGGATGTTCATCTCAAGGATCACAATTAGTGTTAATGCATTCGATGATCCGATTTGTTCGTTGAAGACATTTTCGTACATTTCTCCTATATTCATCGAAAATAATTCAATAATTGGATGACGACAAAAGACATACACTTTATCATCATATTTTCTCGATGACATACCTGATAAAGGTCAAATATTCATAGGAGAACTACCAAGTTGGCTTGGAGTGGAACTTGGGACCTCAACTGTCATTGAGTTTAGGGTTTAGGATTTTTTGTTTAGATAGAGAAGAAAAAGAATAAGCCAAAAGAAAAAAAATTCCAATTGCCTTTTATACTTGTTGGTTGACAGCTCTTAGTAGATTTTTTTTAGTGGCAAACTTGTAATTAATAAAAAATATTTGCTAGTCCAGTAAGAATTGTAGTACTCCGATAAATACTAAAAAAAAAAGGTTCAACTAACTTTCAACATAAAATGCACTAAAATAAAACCAGAAATAATACCTGATAAATGTCGAATATTCATAGGAGAATTACCACGTTGGCTTGGAGTGGAACTTGGGACCTCAAATGCCATTGAGTTTAGGGTTTAGGGTTTTTGGTTTAGATAGAGAAGAAAAAGAATAAGCCAAAAGAAAAAAAAAAATCCAATTGCCTTTTATACTTGTTGGTTGACAGCTCCTAGTAGGTTTTTTTTAGTGGCAAAATTTTAATTAATAAAAACTATTTGCTAGCCCATTAAGAATTGTAGTGCTCCAATAAATATTCAAAAAAATAAAAATAGGTTCAACTAACTTTCAACACAAACTGCACTAAAATAAAACCAGAAACAATACCTGATAAATGTCGAATATTCATAGGAGAATCACCACGTTGGCTTGGAGTGGAACTCGGGACCTCAACTGCCATTGAGTTTAGGGTTTAGGATTTTTGGTTTAGATAGAGAAGAAAAAGAATAAGCCAAAAGAAAAAAAAAAATTCCAATTGCCTTTTATATTTATTAGTTGATAGCTCCTATTAGATATTTTTTTGTGGCAAATTTATAATTAATAAAAACAGAAAATTTACTGTAGCGAAATAAATTTATATTAAATTCACGTAAACGAAATAAGTTTGGAAATTTTTTAAAAAAAGTCAGAGTCCGCCAACAGTGTTGGCGGAAAACACAACTGGTGTACACGTACGCAGTCAAAAATTTAAAAAATAAATAAACGTGGGCCCCACGGCCAATTTCCGCCAACAGAGTTGGCTGAAATGGGGGGGGGGGGGGCAATTTCAGGAAATTGGCCGTGGGGCCCACGTTTATTTTTTTGGTTTTGTTTGGTTTGGTTTGTTTACTTTAGTTTGGTTTGATTGGTTTTTTTCGTTGGTTTATTTTAATTAGTTATATTTTTGTTTTATTTATTTAGTTTAGTTTAGTTTGGTAATTAGATTTAAGTAAATTTATTTTAACGAAATAAAATTAAAATAAATTAATTGGAAAGAAATATTTAGAAATATTTTTTTCGGATGAATTTTTACAAACCAACAAACAAAACCACCAACCAAAACCATCCAAAACAAACCAACCCAAACCACCCAAAGAACCTGTGGGCTCCACACCTAAATTCAGCCAACATAGTTGGCGGAATTTGGGTGTGGAGCCCATGGATTCTTTTGGGTGGTTTGGGATGGTTTTTTTTGGTTGGTTTAGTTGGTTTGATTTGATTATTTATTTTGTTTTATTATTATTTTTTTTCATAATAGACATAAAATAATTAATTTAAATGTTTCTAAATTTTTTTGGAGATCGAAACATCATTTTTTGGCGATTCTAAAAATTTTCGAAGTCCGTCAAACGGTGAAACGATTTATCCTATAGTATTATTCCATACGATCATTTTGGCACAAACTGGGCCTTGTTTCGATCTCCTAGTCAAAAGTTATGACACTTTAAAGTTTTAAAATTTAATTTTTTGCCTGTAACATATGCGTCTTGTTTCGGATAAACTTTTTTTCTACATGATTTGTGTTACTCTCGTCGAAAACATACAAATTGACTTATTATTTAACGAAAAACGATTTCAAAACAAGTAGTTATGGCTGCTCGAAGTCTGCTCGACGGCAGACGTAATAGTCTTACGGCAGATTTTTATTATTATTATTTTTTTAACGTCTGTTAACGACGAAAAAATTTACGATAAAAATATAATATTTATAAATATAAACGTCTAATTCATATTGATATTTTTTTCGTAATTTTTTAAACTTTTATGCTTTAGATGAAATTTATACAAATTTTGATGCTTTGGAAACAAATTTCCGAAAAAAAATATTTCTAAATATTTCTTTCCTATTAATTTATTTTATTTCGTTAAAATAAATTTACTTAAATCTAACTAATTAAAATAAACCAACGAAAAAAACCCAATCAAATCAAACTAAAGTAAACAAACCAAGCCAAACAAAACCAAACGTGGGCCCCACGGCCAATTTTCGCCAACTGAGTTGGCTGAAATTGCCCCCCCCCCCCCCAAATTTCAGCCAACTCTGTTAGCGAAAATTGGTCGTGGGGCCACGTTTAATTTTTTTAAATTTTTTGGCTGCGTACGTGTACACCAGTTGTGTTTTCCGCCAACACTGTTGGCAGACTCTGACTTTTTTTTAAAATTTTTAAAATTTATTTCGTTTACGTGAATTTAATATAAATTTAATTTGCTACAGTAAATTTTCTATAATAAAAAATATTTGCTAGTCCAGTAAGAATTATAGTGCTCAGATAAATACTAAAAAAAATAAAATAAAATTCAACTAACTTTCAACACAAAGTGCACTAAAATAAAATCAGAAATAAAAATTCATGTCACGCGTCCAAACTCATTTAATACCTCCAAAGTAACGGTTTTAAAAAAAACAAACACCCTTTTTCTTCTCCCGTTCTCATTCTCCAACAAACCTTCACTCAACCTCTCCTCCCCGTCACCCTCACCCCCCAAAAAATAATCCCAAACCCTAACCCTAAAATTATCCGATGGCATATCGACGAAACCCTGACCAGTACCGGAGACCTAGCCGCCTCATCGACCGGTTCCGCGCCAGAGCAAGGGAGATCAAAGAGCAGGGGAGGGGCGCAGCCGTCACGACGGACGAGGTGGCGGCGATCTACAGCTCTTTGCTGCTGCTAGAGAGCCTGAAGACCGAATCGAAGCATACAATCACGATGGAGCTCAGCATAGTCGCCGACCAGCAGCTGCGGAACGCCGAGGGGATTCTCAAGGTTCGACTCTTTTTTCTTTTCTTCTTCTTCTTCTGAATTCTTTCTTTTGGTTGGCAGTGATGACCGAGATTTCCTGCTATGAAACTAAACTACGACTAATAAATTATATTAAAATAGTTTAAATATATTTTAATTAATTAGGATTTGTTATAGATATGTTTTTAGGACTTCTTGTAAATTGGCTAGTTATTGCAGATTGGACTGTTAGGAAACATCTCTTCGTTGCACTATTATTAGGTTCCTTGTTCAATTGCTAGAGGTAAAAGAAGTTAAGTATGAGCACCTCCTCAGCTCTTTGACTTCTGACTATCTCCATAACCAGCTATTTTGCCTGGTATTTGATCTAGTGCAATATTTTCAAAGTTGGATTATCAAAACATTTTTGGTGTAGTAGTTGTCAACAAGTTAAAAATGAAATTATTTTTCGAGCAAACTATTGTATAAGTCTGGAATTTTATTGTAAAATTCTTTATATTACATGTTCTGACTTCTCACTGAGCTGAGTGCAGTGACCTGTAATTTAGACATATTAAAAGATAAAACTTTTTTGGTTTTTAGGTTTAGGGAAAAAAAAATAGGATTCTCATTTTTGCTCAGTCTTTTGGGGGTATTTTCTACTTTCTAGGTCGTTATTATATCATGAACTGTTTTGTATTTTTTTTACGTTAGTCTAGTTTACTTTTCATATGCAATTTGGTCACATTTGCAAGTTCCAGTAGATGAAAGAATTCCGTATCTGTATCTTATGGATTATATTTTGAAGAACACTTGTTGCGAGTACCTGATATGTTTTGCAGCTCGACTTTGTGTGGTTAGTATTTCTCCTTTTCCTTTCTGGTTGTGTTGCTTGAGCCCAAGTCTTCTTCCTTATTTGTCTTACTCAAATTGACTCTTGGGTTTGTCAAGGCTATGAATTCTATTTGCTCTCTATTCAGAAATAGGTTATTTTTATAGGATGTATAGTAATTGATAGTGGGACGCATAGTTGATTATTGACCTTAGGCCTAGGGGACAGCCTCTTCCCCCCCCCTTGATTTTGGTTTCTATATCTATCCTATTATAAACTTAGTGTTTTAAGACTAATACACAACTATATGGTTGTCAAAGTGGCAAGTATACCTGATATTAACCAAGAGTCTCAATTTCAATCCTCATTGCCCCTTAGTTTTTAGATTCCCCAAATTTTTTTTGCCTTACACTATGTTTGGGAACTTTGTGAGAGAGGGGAAGGAAAATTTGAGAGGAAGGAAAATGGAGGGGAAGGAAAATTAATTTTACCTTTCCTTGTTTGGATGACAAAATAGTAGGGAGAGAAAAGTGAAAAACTAATTTTTTGTTTGTTTTGTGGGACAAACATAAAATTACTATTTAGCCTTTGACTTTCTCAACATATAGAAAAGGACAACAAATTAATTGAGGGATAATTGGGTAAATTTACAACAATTTCCTCCAATGTGTTCATTTTCCTCCCATTCTTGGGAGAAATTTTTTTGGGTGGGGCCTACATAAATTTTCCTCCTACATTCCTCTCCTCCACTTTCCTTCCCCCCTTTCCAAAAATCATAACTTTTCATTTTCCTCCCACACTTCCCTCAATTTTTTCCTTCCCCCCATTTTCCTCCCTTCCCAAACATAGCATTAAGGTATTTTCACACCCCCCTCAATTTTTTTGGCTCCTCCCCTGTATGTATGATTTAGTTCAAATCTTGAAGCTTTACCTGCAGTCTTTAAAATCTTCCTGTGTTATGGTCTAATATCACTACAATGTTATGGTCTAATATCACTACAGTTTATTTATGTACTTTATGTCTGTTAATTTTTATTAGATGCAGTTGACTCTCGTGAAGGAAAATTAGCTAATACTCTAACTTGTTATATTTTTGGATTTAAACTTTGTTCTCTGAGACAGGATGTCACTGAATAATTTTACATGTTTGTTCCTATTGCAGGTCTTCTGCGGGACATATACTAAGACGAATACTAGCTTGCAAGATTCCCTACATCACCTGTTCCTCACTTGGCAACCACACTTCTCCTCCTCTGTGCTTGGTAGGATTGAGGATGAATTGCAATTTTCTGTAAAAGAAAACGAAAATCCTGCAAAGCCAGCCCGTTCTTCTCATCCGTCATGTGGTCTTCATGTCAATGCTAAATATTTAGAGGCATCTCATCAGTCTGAACAGCCTACTATGGTAAATCTTCTGTCATAAGACTTTCTTCTTATATGTTTATAAAATTTTACTGAAAAAAGAATTACCTACATATAGGTCTGGCAGTGGGACGGGCCTATATGAATCTGAGTCAAGATCTACTAAGCCAGACCCGTTTATCAATTGGGTCTAAGATAACAGACCCATGTCCATATATAAAATAAGAGACGAGGCCCACCATGGTTTACTTATTTATTTTTTAAATCCAAATAATTTGACCAAAGCAATGAGAATGTCACTTCTTTGAACTCATTGGCTTAATGTCATTGACATGAATGCAATTCCTTATAGGAAATTGTATCATCATACCTGTTCGTCTAGACTCTTTATAGTCTAAGGAACTTGGAGAGTACTCCTCTGTTGAATGCACTTAAGCTGCATAGCCAAAATATAGGTCTACCTACTCACAACTGGCCATACATGTTCTATGAACGGATTCCTATTGCTCATAACTACATGTCTAGGAAGCTGGCCCAAACATAGAGGGTTAACAAGTCATGTCAACTTGTCATGCTAGATGTGTCAATTCTTTTGTGGAGCCTTACGTTCTACAACAGACCCCACTATAATGGGAGAAGGCTTTGATGATGATGATTTCCTCCGATAGGGCCAAAAAACGAACTCATTGAGTTGTGAGAAGAATTATTTCTTTAATGATGTAATTAATTACTAGTAGTACGTGGTTCAAATAATATAAATGAATTACTTATATAGCCTCCTAACCAGCATATGATAGATGTCGAGTCCGTCTATCACGTCGCAGTAGACCTCATCTCTATAGGCTCCAATAGAGAAGGGAACTCTGAAACGGACTGGAACTGCCAAAAGTAGGAATGGCTTTGGCTCAGTTAACTTGACGCTCGACACTTTCTGACCCCACCCGACAGAGTACGGGTCCTAGTGTCTTTCCAACGTTAACTCCGCAACTTTGACCAACTCTTGGCTGATGATGTTATCTTTGTTGTCGACCACGACCCGATATCTTTTGCCATTGATTGTACAGTGGGTTCGGAATAAGTTGTCCTTTTGCGTCAAGCCATCGTGTCTTGGTGTTAGCATACCTTCATTCTCACGCCATGGAATACCTCTTCTTTTATGGATTCCTCCCTACGACTTCCACTTTGATAAAGCGTAACCGTGGCAACGAGCCGGCCTCACGATACATTAAGGCTATGATACCACCTGTCATAGCACGAAAACACCGATCATTGAAACCAATGGTCCAAGATACAATGATTGACATTTCGATTCAAAATAATGACAAATCAACTTTTTTTTTAATCTTCTCCAAAGACACTATTTATAAGAAAGAAACATAACTTGAGCTCTAAGAAATAAATTCTAATCAAACTAGGAAAGCAATAAAAGAAATCCTAATCAAAAGATTTGATAAAATATAGCCAAATTTGCCCAATATAGCAAAAACGATTCTAAATATAGCAGGAAACCAAAATGACTGGGTCAACATGTTTTGCACGTTTTAGCGTCCGCGTTAATAACCCTCGTCATGGAGTTTTGGTGCACTGGCATGGACTTTAACAAACAGAAACAAAGAGGTGTCAATAAGTATCACGACATGATCATTGAGGTATCTAAAAGTTGCCAAAGGTGGTTAATTTTTTTCTATATTTTCATAACTACTATAGGCTGGGTGGGGAAAACTTTTCAAGCCCAAACCAGGCCTATAATGAATTTGGGTTTAAAAGTGCAAACCTAATCTTAAATCACATTTTATAGAGGCCCAAGCTCTCTCAATGAAAGCGGATATAAGTCTAGTCCAAAATCATGGCTTATTAGGCCGGTTTATCTACTTAATTTACGTATGAGTATAGAATTAAATTTCTGCCCCTCTCCAAACCCATCTCTCTTTTCTTCTCATAGCGTCCATTCTTGTATCGAGATCTATGATAATATATTGCTAGGAACGTACTTGCATCTACACATATTAGCTTCTTTTTTTTGTCAGATACACTAGAAAATTATGATTTCAGGTTTATATAAGATTTTTTTTTGATTTTTCAATTCAATTTTGACGGGTAGATTCCTTTCAAAATTTCAAACTATTTTTTATACTTACTAAATCAAAAATATTATTATCGGTTATCTGGACAATCCTTTTTTGAAATGTAGTATAAGGAAACTTATACGCCTTCTTCATTTGTTGTAATAACGAAGCTTGGCTTCTGGGTGATTAAACTTTTAATGGGATTCTGATAGATAAGTGGCTCATGAATGATAAAGAGATTTTTGCAAGCGCAAAATAGATCTATAGTTTATTAAGAAAAGTGCGTCCTGTGCTAAGAGGCTTCCGCTTCGGCATACACATGGCATGAGAATGGTCAACATGTATGCAACTTTACCCCGTATATACAAAGAGGCTCTTCCGTGACTCGAACTTACTTCCTCCATGATGCAAGCAACAATCCTTACTATCGCTCCATACGGCACCCTCTCCTTCCATACACACACGACTTTATACCCCAACACCAACTTTCTTTGGCCATCTCTTCCTCAGTAAACAGACCGTGGAAGGTGGAGCGCTTGAGACTGATATAAAGCAACATATCTTTTTGTCCTTCCTGATCGAACCCACCTAAAATAAATCAAAATTGTTGAAGTCTGATCGCGTCAGAGGCATCTTTATCTGAGGAGGCGGCTTCGTCGTTTTGGCTCCTCATAAATTATGTTAGGATCAACCATCTCATCATCGGAATCCGTAAAAAGTGAACAATTAAACAATGTGATTGATCAGACAAGTACCTATTTTGGTATCCTTTTTTCATTTCAGAATTAACTTGTGAAAAGTCCTTGCATTAGTACAAGTTCGTTGGCCGCGGAAGGGGCGATCCATCTTGATGCCGAATTCTACGATAACGAGAAATAGAAATTAATCGTTCGATATCTGCTCGATCTTCCCTCGTCATTTTCCAATGAAAAACATAATATTGACTTACCATTTGTTCAATTTGGTCGAATTTATCTCCCGAACCTAGCATTACTGTAAAAATAGATTTGTTGTCACAAACCGACTTTCTTTTCCTCTATCTAGCCGAAACTGATGCGAATGGACCTACTTATTGAATGGTTGGTTTCTCTAACCCATGGCCGGTCTTAAGGTCTACGGTGCCTAGTGCGGATCCGAAAATTGGGTCTTCCTAATCCACCTTTACCTAGTTATTAAAAAAAAAGTTATTTTAGTATTTTTACCCGCAAAATCATCAATTAAGCTTTCATAATCAAGTTTTTCTAGCGTATTACTTTCAATAGATATCATAGCTAAACTATTAATCTTTTTTGTGTGATATAGTTGATCTCAAGTAAGATTTTATTATTTTAACTATGAAAAACTTATTTACGCAGGCGCATCGGTATTAGGTACTATATGCAATCCAAACATTTGGATAAGATTTCAGTTTTTTTTATAAAGTTGAGTACTTCGATGGGAGTACTTATTTCTTTTGGTAAAATATTTTGTAAGTATTTCAATTCTAACAATAAATTATTTTCCATCAAGATCAGAAACTTCATTATGTTTTAGACCACCTTCAAGATTATGACAATATTTTTTTCTAATCATTGTCATCTAATGAAATCAACTTCTTTAAATCAAATAAGAACCCAAAAATATTTTAATATGGTTGAAGTTGTTCAAACCTACTTTTAAGGAACAAATAGCTTGATCCATTATATCTATAAAATAACATAGTTTACAGTATCGGCCGATACCAATCCGATACGGCCGATACAGATACAGTTTGGCATGTCCCGATTCGATACCGACCGATACCCGATACTGACCGATACCGACATTAGAGGTCTCTTTTCCAATCAATTCGGCAAAGAAAATTGAATGAAAAAGGCCAATTAACAAGGGTGTAAAAACATAGTAAGGTTGTAAAAGCATATAAAAGAGGAAAATTTATCTATTGCATGTAAATCAATCAACAAGGGTGACTACTATTTCATTCAATTTTAAAAATACTAATAAACAACACTGAAAATACTTAAAATTATGTAGAAATGTATTTTCTAAAATGTTAATAATTTACTAATAATTATTTGCTTTCCGATACTAAAAAATCCGATACTCCGATCCGAACATAGGAATGGTCCGATACCGATTCCGATACCGATACTTTGAACCTAGTCAACTCTAAAAGATTCTTTGGGTAAGCGTATAGTCTTATTATTGGCATTTTCATCATAATGTCTCATTTTGCAATTTTTGCATTTTTCACGAAAGACGGGATCAATTTCCATTTGCAATATATTTAGCTGAAATCATGAAGCCATCGTCTCTATATTTTTGAACATGCATAATGAGTGCTTTTAATTTAATAAGCATGCTAACAAATAAGCTATGTTAACATCATGCTAAATATCATACCAAATAATCATAGCTAGTAAATATTCATAGTTTCAAGTTCATTTGCTAAACCCTCAACTTCATTACTTACCTTCGACTCTTCACTAATATCTACTAATTCATGTAGAGCTTCTTAGAGTCCAATTCCGAATAAAATGATGCTCTAGTAGAGGCATTCTAAAGAAGACTAATGAGTGTCAAAGCCATGCCAATGATGGTTCTCTTTGTGCAATACTGTCAACAAATACGAATACACCATCCAGGATTTGGATGTGCATAACAACTGGGTGAGGAGTATGATGAATCTCTTTTGGTGCAAATGGATATTTGGAGCTGTAGTTCTATTTCGAGGTGATTCAAAGTATTTCAAAATCGATATCAGTCCTGAGCAGATTGTCGAAAACTTGAAAGGAGGTATTGTTGATACCTAAAAAAGTCGGTTCACAGACAGCTGGAGTCCGAACAAACATATGAAGACATGACGATCATTTGAGCCATTTAGAGTTCAAATTATACTAGAACAAATAAACATGACGATTGAAAAAAAGTTTATTTGTCTAAATGACTAGTTCAACGAAACTGACAAGGCATCCACATCCTCTGTAGCGCTAACAAGATCGATATCCTTCTTTAACATTTCAAACCATGTTAGTCTAGGCCTAACTCTAGTACAAGCGGCTCCATTAACTACTATATTATCTCTCCTCTTTACAGGGGTTATGGGCCTTTATGCCAAATGTACCATTAAATTGTATACTTCTAAATGTTAAATATAGAATAATAGAAGCTTAGACCTAAATGTACATCTTTGAAATAATGAAAATAGAAATTCAGCAGGCTGACTGATGCTGATAATATAAATGAATTTTCATACCTTGGTCTAAACCTTTTAGCTAAAAATGAACCCAAATGTTTACAACTATGTACATGGATATTCCAAAACTGATTATTAAATCGACTTACTAGTTTAGTTGGATTAGTTTTCTTCATGCCTCTATTTATGGTATGTGTTTCTTTGCTATAATATATGTCATCTGTTTTAATACTCATGCCGTGGATACAAAATTTCAAAATTGCAAAGTTGATCCTGCCTGGAATATTCAACTTGTGAAATTTTCATGTATTTAGGATAGAGTACTCTGTCTTCTGAGAAAATACTTGGAACATGTGTAGGCTGTTCATATTTTATTTAAGACCAACACTATCCATGCAACACCAGATAAACTTTCGTTGAATCTGTGGGATCCCTCCCAATATGCACTACTTCCTTCGATACATAATTTCAAAATTGCAAAGTTGATCTTGCCTGGAATATTCAACTTGTGAAATTTTCATGTATTTAGGATAGAGTACTCTGTCTTCTGAGAAAATACTTCGAACATGTGTAGGCTGTTCATATTTTATTTTCGACCAACACTATCCATGCAATACCAGATAACCTTTCGTTGAATCTGCAGGATCCCTCCCAATATGCACAACTTCCTTCGACACCTAGCGAGAACTCTCGCTTTCAGATTGGTGAGTGTGATCTTGATCATGCACAATTTCTCCTATACTGTCATCAGTCTGAAAGTATGGATCTGTATCAATAGGTGGAAAAGAAGGGTCAACCTCTCAAGCAAGTGCATGTTCACAAACTCCCAGAGTTGGTTTGATTTCCATATCTCCGCCAGGGGAAAGGTTTCATTTCCTCGATTTTCCTGAAAGTGTTGTTGATAAGGCCTCCCGACCACATTATGGATATCGATTTGGATTGGGCATGGCGATTGATCAACATTATGGATCAGCAAAAAGTTGTTCTTCTAATGATGTTAAACAACGCTCCCGATTATTGATCGATGCATACGTAGGTAATGATACATCACATGAAAAGCTACCAAAGGTTCAAGGGCTTGATGCATACCAAGGTATGACTAATTTACTGTGTAATGAAGAAGACATGTATGCTTGGGAAAATATGAGTCCTACTTTACCCGTCCCTGGAAAAGAGCTAAGGTTAGGACCATCTGGGCCAAATGTTGGTTCGAACAGACAGAATGCTGCATTTCCAGAAAAAGAATTCAGGACTGGTCGTCCTAGCCAAACTTTTCTGCCTCGACCTGACATTTGTGCTAATGCTATTGAAGATGCAACTCCTAACATATGTGTATGGCCCACATCTTTCCTGTAGTTTTTACTCAGTATTTCCCGTCAATATTAGTGTTTCTTGATCGTTATGTTCCTCATTCATTAAGTTTAACTACTACTTACAAATTGAGTTAAGATCTTAGAATAATCACAGAAGACTGGATAACAGTATATAACATGTATGGTTTGTTTTGTAACATCCAAATAGTTATGTTTTTTCACCCATTTAATTACATTGCAATAGGATGTTTGACATTTATTTTGGTTTTCATTTTCATACAAACTCATTCGCATGAACAATTGAAAACGAATATGACAAGAGTGGTGACACAACATGTCACTGATATGACTGTGTGTGTACTTAAACATAACTTCTTATCAACAGTTTGGTTTTCATCTAAATAAATTATGTTTGAACAAATTACTTTGCAGATACAATCTCATGCAGTTTGTGGAAATTTACTTCCACCTTTGCCAGCTCAACCATCTCATTCAGTAAAGGAGACAAGGTAGTAGAAAAACAAGTAACTAGTTTGAATCCAACTTTGCCAAGTTCATCGTGTTCAGCAACTCTTCCATGTGCTCCACTCCATCCTATTCGTCCTCTTCATCATTTTCCCCATCTTCCTCCTCTTTATTCTCCTCTTTCCAAATCTGATCTTCCTTGTTCTTCTGTTCCTCTTCCTTGCCCCACACACTAGCAACACAAAATAGATTTCCTGCCTCTATGCCTACTGGTATCTTGCCTCCTTTACCTCCAGGTCCTCCGCCTGCTTCCTTGCTGACAAGGCCTACTTTTGGTATATTAGAATGTATTAGGGGGTTTTTATGTAAGATGGAGGGTTGTAAGGCTATATATATATATGTTGGTATATTAGAATATTCTTGGTATATTTGTTGGGATATTAGAATATTCTATAGGGGTTTTAATGGGGTATTAATGTAAGATGAAGGGTTGTAAGGCTATAAATAGCCAAGAGATTATCAATAAAAAATATTACAATTACTCCAAAATATTCTACTTGGTATCAGAGCCCAATCCCTAGCCACCACCTCCCAAACCCTAGCCGCCACCACCGTCACCGCTGCCACATCGCTCGCCACCACCGCTGCTGCGCCGTCCGCCACCACCTCTGTTGCACCGCTCGTCCGCTACCACCGTCGTCGCTAGTCCGCCACCACCACTATGAAGCCGCGACTCCAGCGGAGCCTTCTGCCGCGGTTCCTGCCGTCTCCCGCGGGTCGTTCTAGATGTTGACATCGAAGGTCTAGATCTGATGGGGGAGATATGATCGGGTTTAGGAGAGGACGAAGAGGGCGAAGGTGAATCGTGGGAAGGGTGTGAAGTGATCGGAGAAAAGGAGGATCGATGAAGGAGATCATCAAGAAGTTGGACTCTGCGGAGGTCGCAACGTTGATGAAACTGTTGGCTAGTGAGAGCGCGACGCGGACATTGGCGAAGTTGGAGCTTCTATCCATCGATCTAAAGCTTGATGGACCGTCCACCTACCTGAGTTGGTCACGACGGGTGAGGAGAACCCTCACAGGGAAGAACCTGGAGGGTTTCTTGTCAGGAGAGAAGACATAGCCGGATGAGGGCTCGGTAGGACGCGACGAGTGAAAGTCCACTCATATGGTGGTATACATTTGGCTCCTCAATTCTTTAGTCCAGTCGATCACCGCCACAGTGTATGGCCTTGAGATAGTGAAAGACGTGTGGGAGAAGTTGAGGAAAACCTACGATGGTGTGGAAAATAACTTGAGGGTTTTCCAGATCAAGGGGGAGATCGACGACACCGTACAGGGAGAGAAGACGGTACAGGAGTATGCCGCGGAGTTGGAGCGTCTGTGGTTGGATTATGATCACTTCTCAGATCGGGCGAGCTGCGAGGACCCAAAGTGTAAGGAGAGATAGATATGTCTGCAGGAGAGGACAATGAAGTTTCTTAAGGGGCTGGCCGCAGTGTTTGCTCAGAGGAGAATACTACTTCTAGCCCAACTAAAGATTCCTACACTTGAGGAGGCTATCTCGGCCATGACCCAGGAGGAGACTCGTATCAAGCTACAGGCAGGGACAAGTGGTCCTCCTGAAGTAAAGACAGCACTGGCGGTTTCCAATTTAGACGGCACAAGATCTAAGGGAGACCCCCGACGGTGTTACAACTGCGGGGAGGTGGGCCATCTGAGGTATGCTTGTACCAAACCACCCAAGAAGGGAGATTCAGATGGCGGACGTGGACAATTTGGAGGACATGGCCGTGGTCGTGGGGGTTGACGGGGTGGTTGAGGAGGTTATCGGGCGAACCTGCTGGTAGCAGAAGGCGAGGATGGAGATAATGGTGCCTATACTGAGGAGGGTCAAGCACTACTGTGCATACTAAAAGTTCTCATGAGAAAGCAGAGAGCGTCAAGCGATGGAGACAAGAGGAGTGGGACTGAGGAGGCGTCCACCTCAGTCTTCGCCAGAGGCAACGCTGCCATATATGCCCATCCTTCGAAAGATACTGATGACTCACTCGTCCTTGCATCTATGTCTACTCTTAGATCGTCGGACTGGATTTTCGATTCGGGTGCGTCTCGACACGTGACAGGGAATGCTAGTGAGTTCTCTTCCTACACTCACCTGGCATCTGCAGACAACATTCAAACAGCCGATGGTATTTTTCAGCCAGTGGTCGGTAAGGGTACTGTCGATTGTACATGTTCAGTAAGATTGTCCAATGTTTTACATGCTCCTTTTTCTGTCGATCTTTTGTCCATTAGTTCTATAATCCTCCAACTAAAATGCATTCTCTTTTGATATTTCTTAGGTGATCTTCGAGGAGAAGGAGACCGGACGAAGACTTGGGACTGGCACTTGGTATGATGGACTGTGGTACCTGGATCGAGAAGAACTGGATTCGACATTGGTGTCTGTGGCAGAAAGTGTCACGACCCAATTCCAGAATCACTTGAGGCGTCCCCCGAATCGTGACCGCCGTGCGGGCCTGGGGTTGCGCCCGCACAAGGCTTTAATGATTTGCATAGCAAGCACATATTCAGAGTACGCAGATAAATTGAAACACATATTTGAAACATAGAAAAGTTCTCTTTATTGATAATGAACATCTATTACAAACTCTTGAACGAGTTAGCTAATATGCCGAACGGCTTACAAAAGAGATGTCTCAAAATGAGATAGCAGTCCTGTACATTACATCCCTTTATAAACTCAAAATGATAAAGACCTCCAGGCTGGAGGATAGCTTTGCCACGGAGCTGCATTTGTGTATGAAGAGTTGCAGCTTCGGACTTCAAAAGGCTTCAGGGGCGCGGTGAAGAAGCGCCGACAGCTGGACTGGATCGGGAAGACGACTTCGGCTCCTCGCTCGGTTCGCCTTGGTGCGGAGAACCTGTTTCAACGAGGGTCAGCATATCGAAACATGCTGGTGAAGGCGAGCTAGCCTGACTATACCAATCAACACGTTGTTTTAATGAAACATGCATATTTGTGGGTTTCTATCTTGTCTTAGTTCATTTACCAGTAAGCAGCATATAGAATTTACTGAAATGAACGTGCCACCGTTCGGTGGATTTTACCTGACCGTCTGAATTACCTGCACAATACTTACCATGCCTTCCCTGCCACGAAGACACAAGTTAGTTTGCAACATGTTTAAATATACAAGATGATCACTGGCTTGGTTGCCATAATGGACGATAGTCTTTGACGAGAATGGCGTGCAACGAAAGTACAAGGGGCGTTGCAAGCCATTCCGCCAAGAACAAGAGACTAAACAATAGGTCTCGCCCGGACCGGATCGATGCCAGTGCCCCAGCATCGTCCGCAAGACCGTTTTCCTGTGCACAAGTTGTCCATGATCGAACAATATACAAGTAACAATCTGTAGTTGAGGCAACAAGAGTACAAGACAAGCGATTGTACAAGACAAGCAATTCATGATCCATTCCCAAACGAACAAGCATGCAGTTAAGTATCCGTTCATGAAATTATTGACAAGCATATAAACCAAGTCTATTTTCTTTCTTTTATCTTGGTTTCTTTTATTATTACTTGGTATCGTTTGATCGGGGCGAAGGAGTGAAGCTTGGAAGCAGGGCTAGCTAATCGGGTTGGTAGCCACTCACTTAGATTTTGGAAGGAGAAGGAAAGAGGCGCTTCACGACTCCGCTCGCAAGCCGCCTACTGCTCGTTCACCTGCACACGAACAGCTCGATTAATCCTTCTTCCTCTCTTTCCAAGTCTCGGAATAGAAGTGCAAGTCAATGAACGAAAACAATGAAAACCATCGAAACCGTTCAAGGAAAACAAGCAAATCCCAAAACCAACTCAAAGCACGAAAGCAACAAGCGACATCGAAAACCGAGGCAATAAAAGATAGCAGCGGAGAGGTCCCTCCTGACTCTGCCGCTAAGCCGATCCTTGGGGCGCAGTCCACTGAATATGGGAATCGATTCCGAAGAAATAAATCCATAACGAGGACGAGTTCTTAATTCAATCTATCCCGATCAAACGATACCGTCTTGTGTTTCTTAGCCGCGATCTCCGCACCGGGAGAACGGGGCGCTACAGAAAGGCAGGAATGAGAGGACCAAAGATGAGTGCCGATGATACACTGATACTCCATCACAGGCGGTTGGGGCACTCTTTTGGTATTTTGAGTAGGTTGTATCCATCTATTTATGAGAAGAAAAATAAGGAGAAACTAGTATGTGATGCATAGGCAAACTTACTAGGAGCTCATATGTTAGTGCGGGCCGTAGGAGCTCTTCTATTTTTGATATTATACATTCTGATGTCTAGGGGCCGTGCGCCACAACTACTATGAATGGTTACAAGTATTGTCTCTTTTATTGATTGTTCCTCTCGTGTCACCTGACTGTATTTGTTGAAGAATAAGAGTGAGGTATTTGCCTGTTTCCGGGACTTTCATAAATATGTCCAGACTCAGTACAGAGTAGTGGTGAAGGTACTAAGGTCTGACAATGGAACATAGTATACCAACAAAGCACTTGAGGAATACCTTTCAACCCAAGGGATACAACATGAGACCACCTATGCATACACTCCAGCACAGAATGGAGTGGCAGAAAGGAAGAACAGACACCTTCTGGAGGTGGCAAGGAGCATGATGATCGCCATGAATGTCCCTAGTCTGTGGGGCATGTATTGTTGACAGCAGCTCGATTGATCAACATGATGCCCTCGAAGGTACTGGGATGGAAGTCTCCATGTGAGATATTGCAAGAAATAATAGTGGGATACTCCCACTAAAGGTATTTGGCTGCGTATGGTTTGTGAAGGACAACAGACCGTCTGTTGGAAAACTTGACCCCAGAGCAGTCAAGTGTGTATTCGTGGGCTATTCGGCGACTCAGAAGGGGTACGTGTGTTGGAGCCAAGTAGAGAAGAAGTTTGTGATGTTCACTTCAGGGAGTTTGAGCCATACTACCGTCAGGAGGGAACCTCATCCATGAGCAACTCACCTCATACTGAGAGTATGAGGCGAGAGAGGGAGATTGGTGAGAGTGGTGACCGATTTAGGAGTATGGCATGGAGGAACGTTTGAGGAGGAGCAAAGAGTGAAGAGGAACATGGGGAGGTGATGAGAGGTGTTAGCTCCACGACTCGGGGGGAGTTACTTACCTACAACGGAAAAGGGAAGCAAACTGCAGGACTAGTACTTATAGTGCCAGTGCCAAGTCCCTTGTCTGCGTCCGTCTCAACTCCTGAGACACCTACACCATCACCACCAGATTCTCCTTCAGGTGATATCATTCTTCCTACTCCTACATCATTATCAGTACGGAGGACCCCTCGCAGAAATGGAAAAAATCCTCCTGATAGATATGGTTGGGACCTTGCTCAGTTTGTTTCATATAATAATCTCTTTTTCTCTTGGAGCATTCATTGTATCTTTGGATAGTATTACTGTACCTAACAATTGGCAGGTTGCCAAGAACGATCCAAAGTGGAAAGCGGCGATGCACGAGGAGTTAGGCGCTCTTGTGAAGAACCACACTTGGAAACTGGTAAAACTGTCAGAGGGAAAGAGGGCAGTCGGATGCAAGTGGGTCTTTACTGTGAAGTAGAACCCAGATGGAAAAGTAGAGCGCTACAAGGCTCGACTGTGGCAAAATGATACAGTCAGATGTACGACATTGACTATGATGAGACATTTGCACCAGTGGCGAAGATGAGCACCGTCAGGATCCTGATTTGTTTGGCAGCGAATGGTGGATGAAGCTACACCAACTGGATGTGAAGAATGCGTTTTTTCATGGGGATATAGTGGAGGAGGTGTACATGGAGATATCACTAGGATTCTGCACTGATAAGACAGTTGGCAAGGTCTGCAGGTTAAAGAAGTCCCTCTATGGACTGAAGCAGTCTTCTCGAGCGTGGTTTGACAGATTCAGGAGGGCGATGATAGGGATGGGATATCAGCAGATCAACGCTGATGACACTGTGTTTTTCTGTCGGAGTGGAGGCCACATCACCATGCTTGCGGTGTATGTGGACGATATGATTATCACATGAGATGATGAGCAGGAGATTGTCCGACTCAAGGGGAAGCTTGGTAAGAAGTTCGAGGTGAAGGACCTTGGCCTTCTTCGGTATTTCCTCGGGATTGAGATTGCTCGAGAAGCAGAGGTGATTGTTCTTTCTCAGAGGAAGTATGCGTTGAACATTCTCACGGAGACATAGATGTTGAGATGCAGGCCTGCGGCGACGCCGATCAATCAAGGGTTCAACCTGTGTGCTAAGGCTGGAGAACCAGTTTACCGAGACAGATACCAGAGACTGGTGGACAAGTTGATTTATTTGAGCCACACACGTCATGATAACTTCTTTGCAGTGAGTGTGGTGAGCCGCTACATGCATGACCCAAGGAAGGGTCATATGAATGCAGTGTACCAGATTCTGAGATACTTGAAGGGTTCCCCCGGAAATGGGTTGATATGCAGAAAAAATGATCACTTGAGCATCGAGGGCTACTGTAACTCTGACTGGGCTAGCTGTACTGATGACATAAGGTCTACCTCGAGCTATTGCATATTTGTAGGAGGCAACTTGGTCTCTTGGAGGAGTAAGAAGCAGTCGGTAGTGGCCAGATCGACAACTGAAGCGGAGTACAGAGCTATGGCCTTGGGAGTTGCAAAGCTGCTATGACTGAAGAGTATGCTGGAGGAGCTGAAGCTGGATCAATGAGCCAATATGAAGCTGTGGTGTAACAACCAGTCAGCCATCAGTATCGCCAACAATCCAGTGCAGCATGACATGACCAAACACATGGAGATCGATAGGTTCTTCATCAAGGAGAAGTTGGACCGTTGACTACTGGAGCTCGGTCATGTTCCAACCATGGAGCATGTAGCAGACAGTATGACCAAGTTACTTAGCTCTGCAGATATGATTAGAGGATGTGACAAGATGGCTTAGTGAATATCTTTTGCCCATCTTGAGGAGGAGTGTTGGTATATTAGAATATTCTTGCTATATTTGTTAGGATATTAGAATATTCTATAGGGTTTTTTAATGGGGTATTGATGTAAGATGAAGAGTTGTAAGGCTATAAATAGCCAAGAGATTATCAATAAAAAATATCACAATTACTCTAAAATATTCTACAATACATATAGCCAAGAGATTAAAATAATAATACAACTCCAAATATTCTACATGGTATTAGAGCACAAACCCTAGCCGACAAAAATCCTAGCTGCCAAATCCTAGCCTCCATCATCGCTGCCGTACCGCTCGCCCACCGCCGCCGCACCGCTCCCCCACCACCACCATCGCCGCCGCCGCCACCGCAGTTCCGCCATTACCGCGAAGCCACGACTCCTGCGGAGCCCGCATGAGCCTTCTGCCGCGGTTTCCGGCGTCTTCCGCGGATTGTTCCGGACGTTGACATCGAAGGCCTAGATCTGATGGGGAAGAGGCATAATCGGGTCTAGGAGAGGACGAAGAGGACGAACGTGAATTGTGGGACGGGTGTGAGGTGATCGAAGAAGAGGATCGATGGAGGAGATCATCAAGAAGTTGGACCCCGCGGAGGTCGCAACGTTGATGAAGCTTATGAAACTGTCAGCTGGTGAGAGCGCGACACGAACAATGGCGAAGTTGGAGCTTTTCTTCATCGATCTGAAGCTTGATGGACCGGCTACCTACCTGAGTTGGTCACGACGGGTGAGGAGAACCCTTGCAGGGAAGAACCTGGAGGGTTTCTTGTCAGGAGAGAAGACCGAGCCGGATGAGGGCTCGGCAAGACGCGATGAGTGAAAGTCCACTCATATGGTGATATATATTTGGCTCATCAATTCTTTAGTCCAGTCGATCGCCGCCACAGTGGATGTCCTTGAGATGGTAAATGGAACAATGGTTAGCAAACAAGTAAATGGAACAATGGTAAATGGAACAATGGTGAGGCTGGGTGAATAGGTTCCACAAAAATATTATAGATTTTGTGCTGAATCAAAGATTATCACAATGGAACAATGGTTAGCCAACAAGTAGTGACAAGAGGAACACAATTTGTTCTAGTTCACACTCCTGAAAGACTAGTCTAATCCTCAAGCGAACTGCTTAGGATTTTCACTACCTACAGTCTTGATAGCATCCCCAAGTCCTTTTACAAACTACATAAACGGCTTGTGACACTGGGTTGATCGAGCCTCAACCCTTGAGTGTTTAATTCAACCCCAAAACTTTGGAAACCTTTCTCAAACACACCTTGAGGGAGTTATAATAGATAAGAAAATGATTGAAGGATTCGTATATCTAACGGAGTTAGGTATCCATATAGATCCCTTTTAGAAATATGGCTTACTATAGACGGTAGAGAGCAATTTGATCCGAAATATCCGGTATTAGAGTTCCAACCTTTATCTCAGAGCAAGATAAACGTAAATTGGATCATGATAATTCTTCATTATCTAGTTTTCGTTTTGTTTCCTTATTTTTACTTGGAGCAAACACATCATTAATTTTCCAAACTTGCTTCTATTTCATATAAATTCTATTACCATTAAGTCTATTCATGCTTTTGAATTCTGTTGGAGAATCCCTTGATTCTTTCTCTTGTCATTAGTCATTATTAGAGAAGATCTTCTTGTTATTAGTCATTATTAAAGAAGATTTTCTGTTTTCATTTAGTTTTATTTTTCCTTAAGGTTCTCCTTGATTCAAGGATGAATATTGATTGTATTTCTTCTTTTTAAACCGGCCTTGGGACTGAAGAATAAAATTGAAGCATTCACCACTTGTTTTCTAATATGGTATCAGAGTCAGGTTCCCTAACCTAGGGTTTGTGAGGTTCTCAAATGGCCGATTCCAATAGATGGCAGCAAGCCCTTACCGGCTCAATAAACGACGACTCCTCCACACCAGAATGCGGAGCAGGCCGTCGCGATGGTGGTGGTGCTGGCACTGGCGGCGGTGCTGGCGGAGGCGCTGGTCGCGGTGCTGGCGGCGGTACTGGCTGTGGCGATGGTGGCGGCAATAGAGACGAAAGGTCTTTCGGAGACAGCGACTTCAACACAGGTTTCAATGATCATGAGGGATCCTCAAATTCCCTCAAGGTCAATGTTCCTAAGATGAATGAAAAAATTATAATGAATGGGCCCAAGCCGTTCATTTGGTATTGGACAAACCTTGGTATGATCACTGCAAACGCGCATGGCATACGCGTGAAACATGTTGGAATCTCCATGGAAGCCTCTGAACTGGAAGAAGAAATATAGTATGAGGGTCGTGCATTCCATACTAGTAATTCAGATCAAGGGCAGCAATCTTCTTCAACTCAACTTTCACTCACGACGGAACAACTAGACAAACTGTTCAAACTTCTCGAATCTCAAACTCCTTGCTTTATAGCACAAAAAGGTAATTCTGCTCTTCTTAGTGTCAGTCCCAACCACATTTGGATAGTAGATTCGGGTGCAACCGATCACATCGCAAGTGAATCTACTCTGTTTTCTTTATATAGTCCCTGTGCAGGGAATCAAAAAATAAAAGTCGTAGATGTCTCTTTTTCAGCCATTGCAGGTAAATGTTCTGTTGTGTTGTCTCCTATGTTGACTCTTAAAGATCCTCCAGGACTCAATTTTCAGCCTGAGAAAGTGTATTTGTGAAGGACTATGGATTCAAAAAGTCCGGGAGGAACTTAAGATGAAAATTGAGCTTCCATTAAAGTTATATTCTGTCAGTAAAGCTGCCATAAGCATAGTCCACAATCCGGTTCAGCATGATAGAACCAAACATATTGAGATTGACCGTCAATTCATGAAAGAGAAATTAGATGCTGGAATCATATGTCTACCATTTGTGATCTCTAGTCAGCTAACTGCAGACATCTTAACCAAAAGCTTGACAAGACCCGTCTTTCAGCATTTGGTAAGCAAGTTGGGCATGATAGATATCTATACACCAACTTGAGGGGGGGGGGGGGGGGTGTTGGAGAATCCCTTGATTCTCTCTCCTCTTGTTATTAGTCATCATTAGAGAATCTTTTTGTTATTAGTCATTATTAGAGAAGATTTTCTGTTTTTATTTAGTTTCATTTTTTCTTAAGGTTCTCCTTGATTCAAGGATGAATATTGATTGTATTTCTTCTATTTAAACCAGCCTTGGGGCTGAAGAATAAAATTGAAGCATTTACCACTTGTTTTCTAATAAATTTCTACTGTATAGACTGCTAATCATAATACAAATTCAACATGTTTGATCAGTCTCATGCCTTTATATTTCAATGGAGTACAAATTGATTAAGCATCCGAGGCTTATTGACCTTGCAAATTACTTGGACTATCATATGTGCTGGTACACAATCAAAACCATTTGCTTAGTGGCCAAGCTTGCAAATTGTGTTACCATGGCAAAATTTGTACATATAAACTTGGGAGTCGATTACATTGGTGAAGCTTTTTTTGTCTCAATTGATTTCTTGTCTTTCTTTTTGTACTCTTTACTTTTCCTTTTCTAGCTTGGGTCCTGCATGCAGTTCACCATTCGAACAAGTTTCATCTCCGTCTTTCATTTCATTTACTTCGTCAAATACTTGACGTTCTAATACCACTTTGTTGGGAACATAGACATAACACAGCGGAATAATTTTTCGTCCCCGATTGACAAGTACTCCAAGAGAACTGAAGAACGAGTGGACCTAAAAGGCTAAAACGCACAAACACGAATCATAATCCAATACGCAAGCGCAATTTTATTTGGAAACCCTACTCGAAAGAAAACCATGAAACGGTATGGAGTCCAACCCTGAAAAGCATTCATTAATAGAAATGGAAGAATACAACCTTTCTACCAAACTTTCCATGTCTGATTTGAACATGAATTGCCACAACTACTCAAGTAGAGAATAAGAAGTACAAGAACTGATTCAAGTTACCGAAAGGAGATCACGTAGAGCCTTCGCTTTGTCAACCCTGACTGTATTTCTCCAATTTCTCGTATTACTAAAATAATTTTATGTGCCTGGTTTGGATCTTAGATTAAGTTTCGGTCTTAAAATAGATTTTAGAGAACAATTATTCTTTGTATTTGATAAATACAGCGAGAGAAGGACTCACGAGAGGGTGGATTCTATAAATTGGACTATACATGAAAATGGTTGATGAGGAAGTTCATCACTTGGGAATAATCTAGTTTTTAAACTAACGTCCTTATAGTGGGGTGTGAATTCTTGTGCACGACAACTTTTGCATTTGGGTTACTAAAAGCTTTACACATATTTTATTAAGTGGGTTCAGGTTTTGGGCTCGATTTCGTAAAAACATTTAAAAGTCAATGTTACTACCTTGCTTAGTGGCCAAGCTTGCAAATTGTGTTACCATGGCAAAATTTGTACATATAAACTTGGGAGTCGATTACATGTACATAGTGGTGAAGCTTTTTTTGTCTCAATTGATTTCTTGTCTTTCTTTTTGTACTATTTACTTTTCCTTTTCTAGCTTGGGTCCTGCATGCAGTTCACCATTCGAACAATTTTCATCTCCGTCTTTCATTTCATTTACTTCGTCAAATACTTGACGTTCTAATACCACTTTGTTAGGAACATAGACATAACACAGCGGAATAATTTTTCGTCCCTGATTGACGAGTACTCCAAGAGAACTGAAGAACGAGTGGACCTAAAAGGCTAAAACGCACAAACACGAATCATAATCCAATACGCAAGCACAATTTTATTTGGAAACCCTACTCGAAAGAAAACCATGAAACAGTATGGAGTCCAACCCAGAAAAGCATTCATTAATAGAAATGGAAGAATACAACCTTTCTACCAAACTTTCCATGTCTGATTTGAATATGAATTGCCACAACTACTCAAGTAGAGAATAAGAAGTACAAGAACTGATTCAAGTTACCGAAAGGAGATCACGTAGAGCCTTCGCTTTGTCAACCCTGACTGTATTTCTCCAATTTCTCGTATTACTAAAATAATTTTATGTGCCTGGTTTGGATCTTAGATTAAGTTTCGGTCTTAAAATAGATTTTAGAGAACAATTATTCTTTGTATTTGATAAATACAGCGAGAGAAGGACTCACGAGAGGGTGGATTCTATAAATTGGACTATACATGAAAATGGTTGATGAGGAAGTTCATCACTTGGGAATAATCTAGTTTTTAAACTAACGTCCTTATAGTGGGGTGTGAATTCTTGTGCACGACAACTTTTGCATTTGGGTTACTAAAAGCTTTACACATATTTTATTAAGTGGGTTCAGGTTTTGGGCTCGATTTCGTAAAAACATTTAAAAGTCAATGTTACTACCTTGCTTAGTGGCCAAGCTTGCAAATTGTGTTACCATGGCAAAATTTGTACATATAAACTTGGGAGTCGATTACATGTACATAGTGGTGAAGCTTTTTTTGTCTCAATTGATTTCTTGTCTTTCTTTTTGTACTATTTACTTTTCCTTTTCTAGCTTGGGTCCTGCATGCAGTTCACCATTCGAACAAGTTTCATCTCCGTCTTTCATTTCATTTACTTCGTCAAATACTTGACGTTCTAATACCACTTTGTTAGGAACATAGACATAACACAGCGGAATAATTTTTCGTCCCTGATTGACAAGTACTCCAAGAGAACTGAAGAACGAGTGGACCTAAAAGGCTAAAACGCACAAACACGAATCATAATCCAATACGCAAGCACAATTTTATTTGGAAACCCTACTCGAAAGAAAACCATGAAACGGTATGGAGTCCAACCCAGAAAAGCATTCATTAATAGAAATGGAAGAATACAACCTTTCTACCAAACTTTCCATGTCTGATTTGAACATGAATTGCCACAACTACTCAAGTAGAGAATAAGAAGTACAAGAACTGATTCAAGTTACCGAAAGGAGATCACGTAGAGCCTTCGCTTTGTCAACCCTGACTGTATTTCTCCAATTTCTCGTATTACTAAAATAATTTTATGTGCCTGGTTTGGATCTTAGATTAAGTTTCGGTCTTAAAATAGATTTTAGAGAACAATTATTCCTTGTATTTGATAAATACAGCGAGAGAAGGACTCACGAGAGGGTGGATTCTATAAATTGGACTATACATGAAAATGGTTGATGAGGAAGTTCATCACTTGGGAATAATCTAGTTTTTAAACTATCGTCCTTATAGTGGGGTGTGAATTCTTGTGCACGACAACTTTTGCATTTGGGTTACTAAAAGCTTTACGCATATTTTATTAAGTGGGTTCAGGTTTTGGGCTCGATTTCGTAAAAACATTTAAAAGTCAATGTTACTACCTTGCTTGTAAGCTATATGTGCGCCACACTAAATGGCAGATCAAAAGAATGGAAGAGCATGAAATTATCATCGGTTTTACATTGTCAATTACTAGTTATGATAATTACTGTAAATTCTTTATTATCATTTTCTTTTTGTTGATCTTCAGGTCTTTTAAGCAGAATCAACATCCAGATGAAGAAACAAGGAAATTGTTAAGCAATGAATTAGGATTGAGATCAACCCAAGTGAAATTTTGGTTTCAAAACAAAAGGACTCAATTAAAGGTAGAACAATCCAAAACTGTTACTACTGCCTAAATAATATAAGAATATAAATGTTTCTTTAATTGGCAGTGAAACATTTGATATGTGAGCTCTTATCTCTTTTTCATTGTTCTTTTTTACTCATTAATATATTTTGGGCATCAATATTGATCCGAACTACAAAGTGCGAGACAGTCACAAGAACCGCTTTCATAACTACAATATGTGACAAAAACCAAGACCCCTTTTTTGTCAAATGAATGCTTGTGAGTAAATGCACTAGCTCTTGTAATGCATCTTCCATTTCTATAGGTCTTAACAAATAAGAGATGTTCTTAGAATATCTTCAATACATACAACTTAAAAGAAACTTGCTTTTATTATGACATAGGTTTTGCTTCACAATAACAAAATAGCTGGAGCTTAGAAGTTGGTAACACAATTTTTCTTTCATTTATTTTTGGAGTTTATAAAAACTAAAAGAAGATTTCTATAAACTAGGATAATGAAAGTACAATGATATGATGGCATGTTGATCATAGGTAATTTCCATCACTTGTTCAAATAAGAAATAGTGATACTTTCAGATGAAAACTGAATGAGTCCCTACTTTACGTTTATGACGTTGTCACAAAAAGATCCTAAATTTAGATAACCAAACATCACAAACCAGAAGCTTTGAGAAGTTTTCATTGTTATCTTAGTTTCCTTGTTAGTTTTCGGCTACCAAAGATACTCTAAGGCTCCCTAAGGGAAATGTGTCGATAGTGAGTTTTCTTCTATTACCATATATGTGGATGCAAAAAAATTAATCGTAAAGCCAATATACTCAAAATTATTAACTTATACTAAATTTGTCTACAGTTATACCAATACTTTACATGCTTTTTTAATCTTACAGACACAAGAAAATCATGCCAAGTGAACAAGCAATTAAGGAAGGAGAATGAGATACTACGTGCACAAAATGTGAGGTGCTGAAAAGCTCTGAGCTCTGGTCGTTGTACTAAGTGTGACCCTTCGTTGTTCGATGTCACTTTTGATGAGGAAAATCTTAAAAATGAGAATGCTCAGCTATTGAAGAAGGTTTATTGCTTCCTTTCCATATGTTGTTATATGTTTCACATAGGTTAGTTTCATTATATATTTATGAGTATAAAATTTACTAACTTTTTATCTCATTATAAAGTATGATATATGAATTATGTTATTTATGTGTGGAATATATATATATATATATATATATATATATATATATATATATATATATATATATTTGAAAAACATTGGTTAAGAAGCAAGGTAGGGAGAACCCTATAATCACTACTCAGAGACATATATTACCAAATACAAATATCTACTACAATATCAAAAAAATAAACTAAAATTGTAACCCGTTCCTGTCGAATTTCAACAAAACATTTACATTCTTCCCATATATAAAAACTAGGCTAGCCTAAAAACTAATTAGAACCTCAAAACATTTATTTTGAACTATATAATTACATCTAATCATTACTGAAAACAAAATACTAGTACCACTTCTCCAAAATGTATTTTGTTTTGCGTATGATCCCTTTTCCATTGAATACTACCAGAAGCTGTCAAATGCTATATTCTTACTGCCTGAAGATGCATCACAAGACTTCATAGCTGAAAGAAACAAGTTAGCTTTCTTGGATTCCTGAAAGAGTGTGCTCAAATTTTTGTCAAAGTTAAAATATGAAACATAGTGGGGGTACATAATTCAATTGTTCATTTGCTAGCATTTACTTATCGATTAGGTGTATGACTTAGTAGGTCTTCGCACTTTATATTCTTCAATAATCTACATATATTTGCTTAATTTGTCTCACTTTTTGTAAGAAAACCGACCCTAAATGTTGGGAACACGTGTGTTCTGATACCACGTGCTGGTCGCGCAGTGGAAGAAGCGCTTTGCCAACCTACCTGAGATGACCAAACCAATCTACGAACACCAAGCACAGATGAAGACAAGTATATGGCGGTGACTACGTCACCTGGACAAATTTCAATCTTTATAACTCAGATGAAATTACAAGATTGCAAAAACTAATGTTGAAACCCTTTGCCCTAATAGGTTCAACCCCCTCACCACACTCAAGAAGAAAAGTAGAAGATTACAATTGAAATCACTCACCAACCCGTAGCAATCTCCCTAACTGAAGTTTACGACTCTTTGATTAGATCTCCCTAACTGAAGTTTACGACTCTTTCATTATCCTAGTTTATTGAAATCACTCACCAACCCGTAGCAATCTCCCTAACTGAAGTTGTCCACTAGCATCCAACGGTCCAAAATATAACATAAAAACTCCAAAACCCGAGCAGATACCGCCGACACCGAACTCGGACCGAGTTCGGTCCAAAGGTTTCGGAACACCATACCGAGTTCGGCCTGAACTCGACCAGGGACCGAGTTCGGACCGAACTCTGCCCCCTCAGACTTGATTCCCAACAGTCTTCCCCTCTAGTCTAATGAGAGGTGTTGGTTCCATGGCTGCTCAAATGGACTCCATGCCTGTCGTCCCGCGACAAAAATCCTTCTCACCCATGCCACACATCTCTGATCCCTTGAGTTGCTTTGCATCTTTCGTCATCTTCAACTCCTCGACTGTCACGTCGGCGCTAGCTGCCATGCGTAGCACCTCCTGCACTACTGGGATCCTATCGATATCGATGACACGACCAAGACCGAAGTCTCTGACGATCATCCTCACCGTGAGTCTTGGCCGCATGTCCTCGACTTCCGTCTTCCACTGAAACGTGTTAACGTTCCGACGAGCTTCTTCACCCTTCGCTGGTCCAACCAAGCGGACGGTACGATTCTCCCGAGATTCAAACTCCTGAATCTTCCCACCTTCGTGTCCGAACTTGAAGCTTCCCCATACACATGCGTCCTTGAGCAGAATATCACGCACTGTGCATGCAGTCGACGACCTACAGCTTTCCCTGAACTGTGTGAATGATGATGCTCCTGCCTCAGATTGAGTTTGCTACAAACCTTGATCTCCTTCTTGGTCTCGAATTGCTGAAACCAATGTTGCTCCGTGAAGTTTTGGCAAACTACTAGTCGTCAAAATCGGATCCGTGAAGCAACCCCCACCTGGAGACCGAACAGCTGTCATGGGACCGACAGACTGACCCTCAATCTTTGACTTATCACCATTCGTCGCTTTGTCTCGATGAACCGATTCCTCAGTATCTCTCAAAGTATCTCGAAGCCCCTCCAAGACAAGTTTTCGACGATCCACCTGTCGAATACCCCTCGAGCCTCTATCCGATGTTTGTGGCCTGTCTGTACACCTCAGCGGCTTGAGCCTGTACATGCCACAACACAAATCTCCTCGTGCTAGCTGCTGGGAACCCTTCGTAAGCATCCAATCTTTGTCCCCAAACAAACTGCGACAACCATCATCCGTCAGCCTCCCTACCGAAACCAAGTTGTAGCACAAACTCGGTACATGTCGCATATCCTTGAGAACGAGCTTCTAACCAAGCTCCGTTGTAAAGTGTACATCACCGATGCCTACAATTGCAGCCGTCCTCTTGTTGCCCATCTTCACACGTCCAAACCTGCCACCGTGGTATGACGTGAAGATCCTCCTATATGGAGTGACGTGATACGACGTCCCGTGTCAATGACCCAATCGTCATCATGTCATGTCACAAGGTTTCTCTGTGTCGGTTGCTGCGATGATGAGATCTCCCATATGTCACGCCCCGGTCTCGCAGGGCCGTTCGTCCTCGCTTTGGTCCCTACGAAACCGATCGTCCTCGCACGGGCGTGATGCCGTGCAAGCCTAAAGTGCGCTTGCACAAGGCCAAAGCTTTGAACAAGGGCAAGTAAGCTATTCAATACTGAAGCAGCGGCACATAACATTGCAGAAAAGTGAAGAACACAATGGCATATGAAAAACAAACTCTTTTATTGATATTCACAAGTGTTACAAACGGCGCAAGGCCGAGGTTACAGATCGCTCAAGCACTCTTCTCTCGATTACAATAACACCGTTCCATACATTATGTCCCTCTATACAAAAGCAACTTAAAGCAGGCACAACTCGATGCGGCTCCAGGCATCGACTCCAGATTTTCGGTTCCTTGGGATGAGGCACGGCTATCGCTTCCTCGGACGATCTAGCACCTGAGAACAAGCAGACTGTTGGTGGGTCAGCACTTTATACAAGTACTGGTGAGATAAAACAACTGAACAGAAGCTACACCCCCTGAAACCCACACTAAGTAATCATGTGGCAAAACATTGCATTATTAGTGATCTTGCTAGTTTTTACTTAGGTTCATTTCATGCAGTTCAGAACTAGTCAGATTACATCTTTTGAAAGCATAACTTTGAAACAGTTTGCATAATCAAACTTATAAGCATACGATCGGGGCAGTTCTCTATCGTGTAGTGCGCAGCATGTATTGTGCAACACAAATCTAACTCTTTGGGGCAAGGTAGCATATAGGAACTATCATTCTATCAAACACACAAGCAGAACTATCATTCAGAGGCCGGTCCCCGAGAAACTCAGGATTGGTAGCGGTAATCCAGCTAACCAATGATTCCTTTATCTGATGCTATTAGCAGCTGTGACTCATGGTTGCACATTACTGCCGAAGCAGCCATAGCCAAGGTTCAGCTCTGCACTAATAGCCATTGTCCGACCGATGCAATGCATGAAGCACTAACAGGTATTCTCTACGATGCAGACAAAATGAACATGCATGCTTATGCATAAACTCATATTTCTTACCCCATAGCCGAACGGTTATCCTGCAGCAGACACAAGTTAGTCACATATGCACATTTTGAACAAACTTATGAATCACTCTTCTGGTGTCACAAATGATAGGTATGCAAGAAGGTAAACCTAGCATGCGCCCTATCTATATGACGGCCCATGAGTTTCCCCATTTATGGACAACAACACCCCCCAAGATCCCGAAGGACCGGAACATCAGGGTGCTCTTACAATCCCTTCCGGACCGACCGATTCCCAGTGTCCCAGGAACCGATCGAGAGACTATTACCTTGTGCACAAGTTGTCCGAGACCAATGCATAACAAGCAACATTCACATTCACATTCACACGCACATAACAATCTAATAGCCACACCCCCTGGAACCCGAAGGAACGGAACATCAGGGCGGACTATTAGACTCACTTCTTCTCAAGCAAACACATATTTTCAACAATCTAATAGCACACCCCTCCAAGATCCCGAAGGACCGGACGCTAGGACGGACTATTAGACTATCTTTCACACTTATAACGTATAGCAGATCGATAGCAAAACAGGCAACTGAAACATATAATGACAAGCTCGATTTCGGTTTCATATCTAGCATGCAATAACTATCTCTTCTTAGCATATTACAGGGACATATTCAAACGATTCATTTACTTATCAACTTAGCATAGCAAGGGTTCGTTTGAGCTGTGTCGGTGTTTCTAAGCATGCAACATTTCTATCTTTCTCTTAGCATAGCAATGGTTCTATTCCATTTCTGACAAGCATTCTTTCTCTTAGTAAGGCATCATATTCGTTTCAGTGACAAGCTATGTGAGTTCTCTTATTAGCATGCTGGGTCGGTTCTATCATTCCTCTTATGAAAACATTCTTCTTAAGCAAACAAGCATTCAAAAACTCAGATTCATTATTAAGTCGTGCAAGAATCAGAGAATGCAGTTCTGCCCACTCACTTTGATTAATCGGTCGGGAACTCTCCGAGAAGACTTCCGTTCGAGCAAGCAAGGCGATCTCACTTGTACATAGCGTCGACGCGGAGCGGGGCGCTACACCATAGCCGTGAGATCCTTTTGATCATCCTTATCTTTGGCCTTCTCAGCTTTAAGCTTCATGCAGTTCCTCTTGATATGACCCCTTTCGTCACAGTGATAGTAGCCCTCCTTGCGGTCCACAGTCGCAAGATCCCGAGAACTCCCCTCTGTCCTCGCCTGTGACTTGGGTCTTCCCTTCCCTCAGGAAGCCACCAGAGCGGACTCCTGCGATGATTCCACTTGCTTACGTCGGATCTCCTCGTTCAACAAGCTGCTTTTGACTGCCTCAATCGTGAAAACTCCACCAGGTGCGGAGTTGCTCACCGACACCACCGTCTTCCCGCTTTCCGGCAGAGAACTCAAAAAGCAGAAGGGCCTGAAGCTTATCCTCAATTACCATCTTTATCGCAAACAGCTGATTGATGATGCCCTGAACGTCGTTCAGATGTTGTGCCACCGGTGCACCCTCCGTGTACTTCGAGTTGACGAGTTGGCGAATCAGAAACGCCTTGTTGTCAGCCGTCTTCTTTTGTACAACGAATGCAGCTTCTCCCACAATGCTTTTGCATAATTCTTCATGGACACGTGGTGAAACACCGAGTTGTCCAGCCATTGGCGGATGAATCCAACAGCCTTCCGATCCAGTCGTTTCCAGTCATCAACACCTTTGACCGTCGGCTTTGCGCTGTCGTCCTCCAACGGACCATGAAAGTCCTTGCACCAGAGTAGATCCTCCATCCTTGGCTTCCAAATCGTCCAGTTTTCCCCTGTGAGGGTATGTGTTCATCTGTTCTGTAGACATAGTTGCACCTTCCCACTCGAGAAGAACCTGGCTCTGATACCACGTGTTGGGAACACGTGCGCTCTGATACCACGTGTTGGTCGCGCAGTGAAAGAAGTGCTTTGCCAACCCACATGAGATGACCGAACCAATCTACGAATACCAAGCACAGATGAAGACAAGTATATGGCGGTGACTACGTAACTTGGACAAATTTTAATCTTTATAACTCAGATGAAATTACAAGATTGCAAAAACTAATGTTGAAACCCTTTGCCCTAATAGGTTCAACCCCCTCACCATAATCAAGAAGAAAAGCAGAAGATTACAATTGACACCAACCTGTAGCAATCTCTCTAACTGAAGTTGACGACTCCTCGATTAGATCTTCTTCCTTCTGTTTTGGATGGCGAAGTCCTAAGAGAAAAGCACGAGCTTTCTTTTAGATTTTTTGTGGACGAGCACCCCGAATCTCCAACTTGTGCTTTTTCTTTGTCTCTCCACCCTCCTCCCTATTTATAGGATAAGAAACCTATTTTAGGGTTAGAAAAACCTAAAAATAGCCAACCATAAGATCCAGCCATCCACTAGCATCCAACGGTCCAAAATATAATATAAAAATTCCAAAACCCGAGCAGCTACCGCCGACACCGAACTCGGACTGAGTTCGGTCCAAAAGTTCTGGAACACCATACCGAGTTCGGACCGAACTCTGCCCCCTTCAGCAGACTTGATTCCCAACAATTTTTTTCTCAAGTCTGATGAGAGGTGTTGGCTCCATGGCTCCTCAACTAGACTCCATGTCTGTCGTTTCGCGACAGAAATCCTGCTCACCCATGCCACCGATCTCTGATACCCAGTTGCTTTGCATCTTCTGTCATCTAAAGCTCCTCGACCGTCACTTCGATGCTAGCTGCCATGCGTAGCACCTTCTGCACTACTGGGATCCTGTCGATATCGATGACACGACCAAGACCGAAGTCCCTGACGATCAGCCACACCGTGAGTCTTGGCTACATGTCCCCGACTTCCGTCTTCCACTAAAACGTGTTAAGGTTCCGACGAGCTTCTTCACCCTTGGCTGGTCCAACCAAGTGGACGGTGCGATTCTCCCGAGATTCGAACTCCTGAATCTGTCCACCTTCCTGTCTGAACATGAAGCTCCCCCATACACATGCGTCCTCGAGCAGAACATCACGCACTGTGCATGCCGTCGATGACCCACAGGTTCCCCTGAACTGTGTGAATGATGATACTCCTGCCTCAGATTGAGTTTACTGCAAACCTTGATCTCCTCCTTGGCCTCGAACTGCTGAAACCAATGTCGCTCCGTGTTTGGCAAACTACCAGTCGCCAAAATCGGATCCGTGAAGCAACCCCCACCTGGAGAAGATTTTCTGTTTTTATTTAGTTTCCTTTTTTCTTAAGGTTCTCCTTGATTCAAGGATGAATATTGATTGTATTTCTTCTATTTAAACCAGCCTTGGGGCTGAAGAATAAAATTGAAGCATTTACCACTTGTTTTCTAATAAATTTCTACTGTATAGACTGTTAATCATAATACAAATTCAACATGTTTGAGCAGTCTCATGCCTTTATATTTCACTGGAGTACAAATTGATTAAGCATCCGAGGCTTATTGACCTTGCAAATTACGTGGACTATCACATCTGCTGGTACACAATCAAAACCATTTGCTTAGTGGCCAAGCTTGCAAATTGTGTTACCATGGCAAAATTTGTACATATAAACTTGGGAGTCGATTACATGTACATAGTGGTGAAGCTTTTTTTGTCTCAATTGATTTCTTGTCTTTCTTTTTGTACTATTTACTTTTCCTTTTCTAGCTTGGGTCCTGCATGCAGTTCACCATTCGAACAAGTTTCATCTCCGTCTTTCATTTCATTTACTTCGTCAAATACTTGACGTTCTAATACCACTTTGTTGGGAACATAGACATAACAAAGCAGAATAATTTTTCGTCCCTGATTGACAAGTACTCCAAGAGAACTGAAGAACGAGTGGACCTAAAAGGCTAAAACGCACAAACACGAATCATAATCCAATACGCAAGCACAATTTTATTTGGAAACCCTACTCGAAAGAAAACCATGAAACGGTATGGAGTCCAACCCTGAAAAGCATTCATTAATAGAAATAGAAGAATACAACCTTTCTACCAAACTTTCCATGTCTGATTTGAATATGAATTGCCACAACTACTCAAGTAGAGAATAAGAAGTACAAGAACTGATTCAAGTTACCGAAAGGAGATCACGTAGAGCCTTCGCTTTGTCAACCCTGACTGTATCTCTCCAATTTCTCGTATTACTAAAATAATTTTATTTGCCTGGTTTGGATCTTAGATTAAGTTTCGGTCTTAAAATAGATTTTAGAGAATAATTATTCCTTGTATTTGATAAATACAGCGAGAGAAGGACTCCCGAGAGGGTGGATTCTATAAATTGGACTATACATGAAAGTGGTTGATGAGGAAGTTTATCACATGGGAATAATCTAGTTTTTAAACTAACGTCCTTATAGTGGGGTGTGAATTCTTGTGCACGACAACTTTTGCATTTGGGTTACTAAAAGCTTTACACATATTTTATTAAGTGGGTTCAGGTTTTGGGCTCGATTTCGTAAAAACATTTAAAAGTCAATGTTACTACCTTGCTTGTAAGCTATATGTGCGCCACACTAAATGGCAGATCAAAAGAATGGAAGAGCATGAAATTATCATCGGTTTTACATTGTCAATTACTAGTTATGATAATTACTGTAAATTCTTTATTATCATTTTCTTTTTGTTGATCTTCAGGTCTTTTAAGCAGAATCAACATCCAGATGAAGAAACAAGGAAATTGTTAAGCAATGAATTAGGATTGAGATCAACCCAAGTGAAATTTTGGTTTCAAAACAAAAGGACTCAATTAAAGGTAGAACAATCCAAAACTGTTAGTACTGCCTAAATAATATAAGAATATAAATGTTTCTTTAATTGGCAGTGAAACATTTGATATGTGAGCTCTTATCTCTTTTTCATTCTTCTTTTTTACTCATTAATTTAATTTGGGCATCAATATTGATCCGAACTACAAAGTGCGAGAGTCACAAGAACTGCTTTCATAACTACAATATGTGACAAAAACCAAGACCCCTTTTTTGTCAAATGAATGCTTGTGAGTAAATGCACTAGCTCTTGTAATGCATCTTCCATTTCTATAGGTCTTAACAAATAAGAGATGTTCTTAGAATATCTTCAATACATACAACTTAAAAGAAACTTGCTTTTATTATGACATAGGTTTTGCTTCACAATAACAAAATAGCTGGAGCTTAGAAGTTGGTAACACAATTTTTCTTTCATTTATTTTTGGAGTTTATAAAAACTAAAAGAAGATTTCTATAAACTAGGATAATGAAAGTACAATGATATGATGGCATGTTGATCATAGGTAATTTCCATCACTTGTTCAAATAAGAAATAGTGATACTTTCAGATGAAAACTGAATGAGTCCCTACTTTACGTTTATGACGTTGTCACAAAAAGATCCTAAATTTAGATAACCAAACATCACAAACCAGAAGCTTTGAGAAGTTTTCATTGTTATCTTAGTTTCCTTGTTAGTTTTCGGCTACCAAAGATACTCTAAGGCTCCCTAAGGGAAATGTGTCGATAGTGAGTTTTCTTCTATTACCATATATGTGGATGCAAAAAAATTAATCGTAAAGCCAATATACTCAAAATTATTAACTTATACTAAATTTGTCTACAGTTATACCAATACTTTACATGTTTTTTTAATCTTACAGACACAAGAAAATCATGCCAAGTGAACAAGCAATTAAGGAAGGAGAATGAGATACTACGTGCACAAAATGTGAGGTGCTGAAAAGCTCTGAGCTTTGGTCGTTGTACTAAGTGTGACCCTTCGTTGTTCGATGTCACTTTTGATGAGGAAAATCTTAAAAATGAGAATGCTCAGCTAATGAAGAAGGTTTATTGCTTCCTTTCCATATGTTGTCATATGTTTCACATAGGTTAGTTTCATTATATATTTATGAGTATAAAATTTACTAACTTTTTATCTCATTATAAAGTATGATATATGAATTATGTTATTTATGTGTGGAAAATATATATATATATATATATATATATATATATATATATTTGAAAAACATTGGTTAAGAAGCAAGGTAGGGAGAACCCTATAATCACTACTCAGAGACATATATTACCAAATACAAATATCTACTACAATATCAAAAAAATAAACTAAAATTGTAACCCGTTCCTGTCGAATTTCAACAAAACATTTACATTCTTCCCATATATAAAAACTATGCTAGCCTAAAAACTAATTAGAACCTCAAAACATTTATTTTGAACTATATAATTACATCTAATCATTACTGAAAACAAAATACTAGTACCACTTCTCCAAAATGTATTTTGTTTTGCGTATGATCCCTTTTCCATTGAATACTACCAGAAGCTGTCAAATGCTATATTCTTACTGCCTGAAGACGCATCACAAGACTTCATAGCTGAAAGAAACAAGTTAGCTTTCTTGGATTCCTGAAAGAGTGTGCTCAAATTTTTGTCAAAGTTAAAATATGAAACATAGTGGGGGTACATAATTCAATTGTTCATTTGATAGCATTTACTTATCGATTAGGTGTATGACTTAGTAGGTCTTCGCACTTTATATTCTTCAATAATCTACATATAGTTGCTTAATTTGTCTCACTTTTTGTAAGAAAACCGACCCTAAGTGTTGGGAACACGTGTGTTCTGATACCACGTGCTGGTCGCGCAGTGGAAGAAGCGCTTTGCCAACCTACCTGAGATGACCAAACCAATCTACGAACACCAAGCACAGATGAAGACAAGTATATGGCGGTGACTACGTCACCTGGACAAATTTCAATCTTTATAACTCAGATGAAATTACAAGATTGCAAAAACTAATGTTGAAACCCTTTGCCCTAATAGGTTCAACCCCCTCACCACACTCAAGAAGAAAAGTAGAAGATTACAATTGAAATCACTCACCAACCCGTAGCAATCTCCCTAACTGAAGTTTACGACTCTTTGATTAGATCTCCTTATTTCTTTTGTCTTGGATGGCGAAGTCCTAAGAGAAAAGTACGGACTTTCTCTTAGATTTCCTGTGGACGAGCACCCCGTATCTTCAACTTATGCTTTTTCTTTGTGCCTCCACCCTACTCCCTATTTATAGGATGGGAAACCTATTTTAGGGTTATGAAACCAAAAAAATAGCCAACTATAAGATCCAGTTGTTCACTAGCATCCAACGGTCCAAAATATAACATAAAAACTCCAAAATCCGAGCAGATACCGCCGACACCGAACTCGGACCGAGTTCAGTCCAAAGGTTTCGGAACACCACACCGAGTTCGGCCTGAACTCGACCAAGGACCGAGTTCGGACCGAACTCTGCCCCCTCAGACTTGATTCCCAACAGTCTTCTCCTCTAGTCTGATGAGAGGTGTTGGTTCCATGGTTCCTCAAATGGACTCCATGCCTGTCGTCCCGCGACAGAAATCCTTCTCACCCATGCCACCCATCTCCGATCCCCTGAGTTGCTTTGCATCTTTCGTCATCTTCAACTCCTCGACTGTCACGTCGACGCTAGCTGCCATACGTAGCACCTCCTGCACTTCTGGGATCCTGTCGATATCGATGACACGACCAAGACCGAAGTCCCTGACGATCATCCTCACCATGAGTCTTGGCTGCATGTCCTCGACTTCCGTCTTCCATTGAAACGTGTTAACGTTCCGACGAGCTTCTTCACCCTTCGCTGGTCCAACCATGCGGGCGGTGCGATTCTCCCAAGATTCAAACTCCTGAATCTGTCCACCTTCGTGTCCGAACATGAAGCTCTCCCATACACATGCGTCCTCGAGCAGAACATCACGCACTGTGCATGCCGTCGATGACCCACAGCTTTCCCTGAACTGTGTGAATGATGATACTCCTGCCTCAGATTGAGTTTGTTGCAAACCTTGATCTCCTCCTTGGCCTCGAACTGCTGAAACCAATGTCGCTCCTTGTTTGGCAAACTACCAGTCGCCAAAATCGGATCCGTGAAGCAACCCCCACCTGGAGATCGACCAGTTGTCATGGGACCGACAGACTGACCCTCAATCTTTGACTCATCATCATTCGTCGCTGTCTCGACGAACCGAATCCTCTGTATCTGTCAAAGTATCTCGAAGCCCGTCCAAGCCAAGTTTCTGATGATCCCTCCTGTCGAATACCCCTCGAGCCTCCATCCAGTATTTGTGGCCTGTCTGTGCACCTCAGCTGCTTGAGCCTATAGATGCCACAAAACAAATCTCCTCGAGCCAGCTGCTGGGAACCCTTCGTAAGCATCCAATCTTTGTCCCCAAACGAACTGCGACAGCCATCATCCGCCAGCCTCCCTACCGAAATCAAGTTGTAGCACAAACTCGGTACATGTCGCACATCCTGGAGAACGAGTTTCTCACCAAGCTCCGTTGTCAAGTGCACATCATCAATGCCTACAACTGCAGCCGTCCTCTTGTTGTCCATCTTCACACGTCCAAACCTGCCACCGCGGTATGACGTGAAGATCCTCCTATTTGGAGCGGAGTGATACGACGCCCCCGTGTCAATGACCCAGTCGTCATCATGACACATGTCACAAGATTCCTCTTCGTCGATTTTGCAATGATAAGATCTCCCATAACCATGAGATCCTACTGATCATTCTTATCTTTAGCCTTCTCAGCTTTGAGCTTCATGCAGTTCCTCTTGATATGATCCCTTTTGCCACAGTGATAGCAACCCTCTTTGCGTTGCGGTCCACAGTCGCAAGATCCCGAGAACCCCCCCGTCCTCACCTGTGACTTGGGTCTTCCCTTCCCGTAGGAAGCCACCAGAGCGGACTCCTACGACGATTTCACTTGCTTATGTCGGATCTCGTTCAAGAAGATGCTTTTGACTGCCTCCATCGTGACAATTTCACCAGGTGCGGAGTTGCTCACCGACACCACCAACGTCTCCCAGCTTTTCGGCAGAGAACTCAAAAGCAGAAGGGCCTAAAGCTCATCCTCAATCACCATCTTCATCGCAGACAGTTGATTGATAATGTCCTGATCCTCGTTCAGATGTTGTGCCACCGGTGCACCCTCCGTGTACTTCGAGTTGACGAGTTGGCGAATCAGAAACGCCTTGTTGCCAGCTGTCTTCCTTTCGTACAATGAATCAACTTCTCCCACAATGCTTTTGCAGAATTCTCTATGGACACATGGTGGAACACCGAGTCGTCCTGCCATTGGCGGATGAATCCAACAGCCTTCTGATCCAGTTTCCAATCATCAGCACCTGTCCGTCGGCTTTGCGTTGTCGCCTTCCAACGGACCATGCAAGTCCTTATACCAGAGTAGATCCTCCATTCTTGGCTTTCAAATCGCCCAGTTTTTCCATGTGAGGGTGATCATATGAGTGTTCATCTGCTCCGTAGACATAGTTGCACCTTCCCTCTCGAGAAGAACCTGGCTATGATACCACGTGTTGGGAACACGTGCGCTCTGATACCACGTGTTGGTCGCGCAGCAAAAGAAACGCTTTGCCAACCCACCTGAGATGACCAA
This sequence comes from Iris macrosiphon, assembly GCA_036927795.1. Classification (NCBI taxonomy): domain Eukaryota; kingdom Viridiplantae; phylum Streptophyta; class Magnoliopsida; order Asparagales; family Iridaceae; genus Iris; species Iris macrosiphon. Next base: position 180,467,804 of record JAYESA010000009.1, read on the forward strand.
ACCAATCTACGAACACCAAGCACAGATGAAGACAAGTATATGGCGGTAACTACGTCACCTGAACAAATTTTAATCTTTATAAATCAGATGAAATTACAAGATTGCAAAAACTAATGTTGAAACCCTTTGCCATAATAGGTTCAACCCCCTACCACACTCAAGAAAAGTAGAATATTACAATTGAAATCACTCACCAACCCATAGCAATCTCCCTAACTGATGTTGACGACTCATTGATTAGATCTCCTTCCTTCCGTCTTAGATGGCGATGTCTTAAGAGAAAAGCACGGGCTTTCTCCTAGATTTTCTGTGGACGAGCACCCCGAATCTCCAACTTGTGCTTTTTTTGTGTGCCTCCACCCTCCCTATTTATAGGATGAGAAACCTATTTTAGGGTTAAGGAACCCTAAAAATAGCCAACCATAAGATCCAGCCGTCCACTAGCATCCAACAGTCCAAAATATAACATAAAAATTCCAAAATCCGAACAGCCGCCGCCGGCACCGAACTCGGACCGAGTTCGGTTCAAAGGTTCTGGAATACCACACCGAGTTTGGACCGAACTCTGCCCCCTTCAGCAGACTTGATTCGCAACACTAAGTTTATTATGCTTGTATGATCGTAAATTTGAATCATGATGGCTATCCTTGATCGAGCTGGTAAAGGGGAAGAAAGCTATACAGAATTGTTGATTGCTACTTTAGTAGCCAGACTACAATGAGCTTGTTTGTTTATGACGTGTTAAGATTACAACAAATTTTCACTCTTCTGGATAGTATACCAAACATTTACTTGGTTGCCATGAAGAAGACTGAATACATTGGTTAAAAGAACAACCAGGGAAGAACATGGGCTTTCTTAAAGATGGAGCTTGACAATTATGTTTTAGATGTTGAGAATTATGCTATATAATACCATAAGAAGATTGGAATGATGTGAAAGCATTTATTAGAACAATGATGTGTACCCTTTACTTGATCGTAGTGGTCATTAGGCATGCTACTATGTGATTATGATAGCAAATTTGGCAAGGACATAGTTGTCATAGGCGAAATGTGCACCTAAGTGCTAAGGTCATCTAGACGCGCAAAGCGCAAAAGCTAAGCACACACCTCAGAAAAAGAACACATGAATAGTATAAAAATGTGTGTATATATATATGACTAAATTGCTAAATTACAACAACTTGATACCCCCAACTTTGATAGGTATTAACTTAATACCCTCCCTCAACTAATATTTTCAACTTGATACCTAAAAATTAGAAAAGGACAAAATTGTCCCTCCTTTCCCACTCCCACCCCCTCCGCCCCCTCCGTCGACACCCCTCCGGATGCCCACAATCCCTCGCGGCTGCCCCCACCCTCCCTCCCACCCCCGGCGACTGCTTCGCCCGCGGCTGCACACCCCGCCCTCCCCTCTCTCCGCGTGCAGCGGCGGCGGTAGCGCTAGCGCGCAAAAAGAGAGGGAGGGGGGTGAATCCGGGGGCGGGTTGGGGGTAGCCGCCGGAGGGGGATGAGAGGCATGGATAATTTTTTTTAGGGTATCAAGATGATACCTATCAAAGTTGAGGTATATATATATATATATATATTATATATATATATATATATTCAGACACATACACAGACACTATTTTAAAATGACATGAGAACACTCCAGAACTTTGGACGAACGTCAGGTTCCTTGGCTGCCGTAGGATCCTGGAGTCGGCGAGGAAGGAAGGTCTCCAGCCCTCGTCCACCCTTCGGCGACCACAGTGGCAGGTGGTTGGACCATAGTGGCTCTCGCCGGAGACGTGGAGTTTTCTCTGAGCGACGACAACCACCAGCCGCCTGTCCTCTTAGATCCAAAGAAGCTGCTCATCCAGGTGCGTCTATGTTGTTTACTTCTATGTCAGCCTCTTACGAGTCTAGGGGTGGATCTAGGGAAATGAATCGTTGGTCAACTAATGAGAGAGATCCAAATAGGAAGAATTCTGTGAATGGGACTCTAGATCCCATTAGGGTTCCCATACTTAGAGCTCCTTCCTCTTTCGATCAACCGTTGCAGAGGAATCAGGTACGTCAGGACCACGAAGCAAGTCGTGGGTTGAGCTATGTGCTCCTGCGGCAGATTCATCCAATTCTGCCTTGCAGTTTGTGGAACCGGAGACCATCGGAAAACACATAAAGGTGGCCGATTTCACAGATGATGATCTGGAAGAAATACTGGAATAATGCATTAATATTTTATGTTCTAGGCAATAGGCCTTTTTTTAATCAAATCAGGGTGTACGCCTACATGGTATGGAAACCTCGAGGAAGTATGGAAAATTTCTCCAGAGATTGTTGTTTCTTTGCACGTTTTGGTTTGCAAGAGGACGCTAAATGTATCCTACAAAACTGACCATAAACTTACCCGCTACCTTCGTTACCCATATAAACTCGTTATACTCTACTCTTGGCCCTTGCGACCGAACATGCTCAAAAGCCAATTTGAAATTAAACTCTCCCTCCTCAGAAGCGTCCTATACCCATTCATCACTGGCTTTGGTTGTGTCAATTGCTATCTCCCTTATTTGCGCCATATACTGTCTGCAAATTGGGTGATTTGAGAGTTGCCATTGCCCATCTTGGATAAGTGCAGACACCATTTCGTTTTGCCCCACCAATGTATATGTTTGCCATCATTCTCTGTCAATGCGACTCTTGTGGTCGAGCCATGGATCCATCAACAAGTGTGTGCTCCTCCCGTCACCAAATATCCGCGATATAAGTGGTTGGATAACTGGTCTTGTGCGAATAATCGTGTTGTATCTTACTGAATAATTATTATTTACTTGTTGACACCAGAAATTAGCCTCCTTTAATATCTGCCCTTCATCCATTGAGCCCATAGCGAGTGCCCTTGTATAAACTTCCATGTGAGCCGTATGCAAGCCACTTTTCGGGATTTACCGTAATCCTATGCCTCCCTCATCTTTGGGACGACATAAATCTTTCCATGCAATAGTATGTATATCCCCTCGCCAAACAAAGTTGGCGCAAAGCTTCTCCACTTGATGTATGGTAGCATCTGGCAACATGATAGACTGTAGCCGGAACATGGATATAGCGGATATGATAGAGCGTACTAGATCAATTCTCCACCCGAAGGACAACGTTATAGCCTGCCATCCCTCAATGCGTCTTCTAACATAATCTACTATGTTATGACATTTCTGTGCACGTACATAATTGATTGTCAACGGAAGTCCCGGATACTTCACTGGCAGCGTCCCCTACTCTATCTGAAGAATATTTTGTAGCTCGTCTTGTTCCGGGCAGTGCAAGTTGAAGTAGATCTTGCTCTTATCCTTGTTCAACTTCATCCCCGATAAATCTTCAAACTAGTTCATAAGTCGCCCCATGCACTACAACTCCCCTATTTGATGGGACTAAAAACACTAGCAGATCGTCAGCATAAATAAGATGAGAAACTATAGATAATACCTCTCGATAATGTGGGATGATACGCTTGGTGTGAACTGCCACATCTATCAAACACGTAAAATATTCTATAACCAAGATGAATAGGTATGGAGAAAGTGGATCCCCCTGCCGCAAACCACAGTTACTCGAGAAGTACCCATATGGCTGCCCCTTTATCAGCACAGAGGAGGGAGTCGAAATGCACTCTTGTATCCTGTCCATCCAAGTTGTGTCAAAACCTATCGCCCGCATGATGTGGCAAACGAACTCCTTGTTGACTGCATCATAAACTTTACGGAGGTCTAGCTTGATGCGTGCTTTGCGACTGTCCAATTTGTAGAAATTACGCACCATTTTATGAGCAAGAAGACTGTTTTCCGCAATAGATCGCCCTTTGACGAAGGCCGCCTGATTCAGTGATATTAGACCCTACATGATATCCTCCATACGCCGACACATAACTGATGTAATGATTTTATAAATAAAATTGCATGTACAGCTTGTTACACAGAAATTGAACCCTAGGACCCAAAAGAAACTCCGTGAAGATATCAGCTATCTGATCACCGGTCCTCACGTGATGAAACTTTATTATCCCCTTTTGATACTCATTACGGACGAAGTGGATGTCAATTTCAATATGCTTCGTCCTTTCATGGAATACATGATTATTAGAAATATGGATAGCAGACTGGTTATCATATCAAACATCTGTTGTTTTAGATCCTGTTTCTTCTCACAGTTCTTGTAGCAGATGCTTCAGATATAGCACATCTGCTTTGCCATGAGCAATTGCTCGATATTCTGTTTCGGAACTTGATCGTGCGATAACACTATGCTTCTTGTTCTTCCACGATACCGAGTTTCTGCCAATAAATACTGAGTAACTATATGTAGATCGTCTATCCGTCAGACTTGCACCCCAGTCAGCATCGGTAAAGCACTCAACATTCATATGTTCCTGATTTTTCACGCGAATTCCTTTTCCAGGATTCTTGATTAGATATTGTAGAATTCTGAGAACTCTCCTAATGTGGAACTCATGGAAAAGACATAAATCTACTCGTGACACTGACGACAAAGGAAATAACTGAACGAGTCATAACTGTCAAGTAGTTGAGTTTTCCAACCACTCGACGATATTGATCCGGATTAGTCATTAATACCCCATCGTCGGGGAGTAACTTTTCTCCTGGGTCCATTGGCGATATTGCTCTCTTAGCTTGCATCATTCCTGCATCATTTAGTATGTTTAGAACATATTTCCTTTGAGACATGACAATGTGCCTCTTTTTTCGTACGATTTCAACACCCAAGAAGTAGTTCAACGATCCCATATCCTTGGTCTGAAACTGTTCTCCCAGAAACTTCTTTAGTCCTGCAATGTCCTGACTGTCGTCTCTCGTGATCACAATGTCATCAACATAGATACTAAGTAGTATACTTCCAGCTGATGGCTGTCGGTAAAATACTGAATGATCATTCTTCGATTGACACATACCAAACTGTGTAACAACATGTGTAAATCGACCAAATCATGCACGAGATAATTGTTTTAGACCATAGAGGGCCTTCCTCAGATGACATATTTAATCCTCCCTTGCAACGAACCTGGGAGGTTGCACTACATACACTTCTTTGTCAAGATCCCCGTGAAGAAATACATTCTTGATATCCAGCTGAAGTAATGGCCAGTCATAGTGAACAATTAAGCCCAAGAGTACACGTATAGAGGTCATCTTGGCAACTGGGGAGAATGTCTCAAAATAATCCTCACCATAGGTCTGAGAATATCATTTAGCCACCAAACGAGCCTTTAGTCGATCAAGAGTGCCATCCGGTTTCACTTTGATCGTGAACATCTATTTGCAACCTACTGCCTGTTACCGGTCGGCAAATCTACCAAGTCCCAAGTATGGTTCTCCCGAAGCGTTTTCATCTCCTCTTCCATAGCAATACGTCAACTGGGATGTTTGGGACCCTCCTAGAAAGCAGAATTGAGAATCTGAATCTCATCAATAGTAGCTATCAATGACTGAGTGTGGCTCGCAAGTCCTTTGTAGTTTTCAACATACAAGGGATGATCACGACAGGCACGACGAGGTCGAGCTGGTAGAACATACGGAGACGAATCAGTGTAGTTAGAGGAGGATGGGTCTGTAATCGTAGGAACTATCTGCGACGCTCGTTCGGGCGACGGCGATGCTGACTGAACCGATGTCTATGGACCGTCAGACCGGGATACTGGCTCGGTAGAGGAGAGCACCCTTACGGGGGACTGTTGTGTTTGAACAGGAAACAACAAGAAATTCTTTTCTGGATAAGCTTGGGGCACTGGACTTATAGTTTGTGGAAGTGGAGGAAACTGATTTCAACGAAGCTAACATCCCGAGAAAAAAATACCTCTTCAAGGTAGGAAAAAACAATGGTACCCTTTCTGATCTTTAGGATACCCCAAAAAAATACATTGGATTGTCTTAGGCTCTAATTTAGAAAGGATTGGTCGGATATCTTGAACATAACACAAGCAACCAAAATTTTTGAGAGGTAGAGGAAACGGCTCTCGTTCGGGATATAGCCGAGAAAATGAACTAGCACCATTGAAAATCGATGACATGCGATTAATAAGATAACATGCTGTAAGTACGACATCCGACCAAAACCTTCTGAGAGTACATGCTTAAAACATAAGATCACCCATTTTTTCCAAGAGATGTTGATTCTTGCCTTCGGCCACACCATTTTGTTGTTGTGTATAAGGACATGAAGTTTGGTGGACGATGCCATGTCAAGACAGATGTGAATTAAACTCACGAGACATATACTCACGATCATTGTCACTTCGAAGGTATTTAATCGGGACACCAAATTGTGTTTTGATTTCCGCATAAAAATTATACCAAATTTTAAACAGTTCGGAGCAATTTTTATCACATAGACAAAAGTGACACGTGAGTAATCATCAACAAATGTAACAAAGTACTTGAAACCCATCATCGAGTCAACCGGACATGACCCCCATATATCAGAATGTACCAACTCGAAAGGAAGTAGATGGAAATTTATTTTGACTCACCGGATAGAAAATCCGATGATGTTTAGCCAAACTACACGACTTACAATAAAAAAAAATGGATATCTAAAGATGGGTACAAATTCTGGAGAGCTTGGATAGATGGATGTCCTAATCGACATTGTAGCTCGAAAGGATCGAGATTCACGCCGGCACAAGCAACATGGGAAGTTGCGTCAAACAAGTACAAGCCTCCAGCCACATGCCACTACCGACAATCCTTCCAGTCTTTAGGTCATGAAAAACACAACCATCAGAAAAAAATGATACTGAGCAATGTATGTCACGAGTAATCTGACTAATGGAAAGTAAACTGAACGGGTTGCCAGGTGTATGTAATACGGAATTGAGTAACAGTCCGGAAGAAATACGAGTAGGGACTATTAGTGAACCACCATTGGCAACAGTAATATCGAAAACACGTCCCACCGATATATAATTGCGTATCATACCTGTGTTGCCAGTCATGTGAGTTGACGCACAGTGTCAATCACCTATTGCTTCGACCTCACCACACATGCCGCGGAGTACCTGACTGTGAATCCAGATGTAGATGTCTCACCACGACGTTGAGCTTCAAACTCAAGAAAATATGTATATAACTCTGCAGTTATCTGGACAGATCGAACATCATCATGAGCTTTCGATGTAACATTGGCGGCAGGAGCTTTAGGACACTTCCGCTGAAATGACCATGCTAACCACAGTTGAAGCATGTGCACGGTCTTCCTCCATCACGATTGCTATTGCTATTGCCTCGTCTCTTGTCACGACCAGCATTTTGGCCACTACGTTCACCACGACCACCACAAAATCCAACACGAGCAGCACCAAGTGCAGATCGATCAGCAGGAGCATCACCGGAAGTGGTCTCAACGACTTTTGTTGTCGGAAGAACACGATAGTGAGCCTCCATCAAAGACCGAACATCAGATCTAGCAATGATCTGAGAGCGAGCAGAGTCCGCATCATGACGGAGAGATGCTAGATATGCCATCACATGAAGCTGCTCACGTGGGCCCTAGCTTTATTGATATCCGTTGTGAGGTAAAACACGATCGATCTCATCAGTCATAGCCTTAAAGGCCCGGTAGTGGTCCTTATGAGGTTTGTCTCTATGATTTGTTCGGTATATGCCAACGACCGAGTCGTAGATACGGGACAAATCGCATTTTTCATCAAACGTCGCCGCCAAGACCTCCCATAATTCCTTCACTGAATCTGTATTCTGAACCATATCTTCCAGCGGTGGTTCTATTGAATTCATCAACTGTGTAAACATTCGACTGTCATCTGTCTCCCACTACTCAAATGTGGGATCAAGCTCTGCTGGGGAGTTGTCAGTCAGATGTTTGGACAACCGTATTCCCCGAAGCTTCTTCTCGACCTTCTTTCGCCATGTCGAGTAGTACTCTGGTCTGTCCAACCGTCGATCGACAAGTCGAATCGATAAAATCGTCATGCCAGTGTTCGTTGGTCATGCAATTGCGTTTCTTACACTAGTATCTGTAGCACCGTTATTCGCCTCAATGCCTGTCATCTTTCAGTATTCCTGATTCGACCGTCAGTTTGATCTTTCCAACTTGATAATCACATCAACCCTGCTAATGCGCTAGAAACATAGACAGAACCGGCACGCACATATGAAATAGAGATTTGAATATGGATCACACAAGTCAGGACAGAGGGGTAACCCAGGTTACTCTCTGTTAGATTCCGATATTAAGATCAAGGAAAGAAACAAAGATTCACGCAAAACAAATCACTTGTCTGCTCTTTGTTAAATTTTCGAAGCTGATGAGTGTTAGAGGTTCCAGTAAACAAACCATTTTTATCCTCCGAGGATCCCATCATTTTTTTTCAAGATATTGAGAATCAGAGGTTCCAGCAAACAAACTATTGTTTACCCTTAAAGAATTCCAACTTTGTTTTTCTTTTTCTTTTTTGGAAGTGGCTAGACATCTAAGGTTTGGGGTAGATGGTGGCTGGGTTAGGATTAGGGTTAGGTGACGGCTAGGGTTTGAGGGGGGGGGGGGTCAGGTGTTGGAAGCAGAGGAGAAAGGGGGGGGAGGCATGGGGTAGGGGGGAGGTGAGGCAGGGCGGGAGGGGCAGAGGCGGGGGGGGGGGGGGCAGGCGTAGCAGGCTGCAGGTGGGTGGTGGGGTAGGGAGGTGCAGGGGGGATTGCAGGCGGGATCTAGGGTTAGAGTTTATTTTGTGGAGAGAGAGAGGGAGAGGAGTGGGTTATGGCTCTGATACCATGTAAAGTAGAATAATAGGACAATCTTTATTGATGAGAAGACTACATATTTATAGGAGAGGCTAATCTCTCTCTATCATTCTACCCGATGTGGGACTAAAGTCCATTACTAATAATAATGCTTATATATATATATATATATATATATATATATATATATATAAGCATTATTATTAGCTCAACTGGCTAAGGTAGGAGGCATCCCCCAAAGTGGTGGAGGGTTCAAGGCTTCGGAGAGGCACTTTAATTCCAATGTGGTGGGGAATTAAAATGTTGGTGTAGTTTCGGAGGGCCGGATGCGGGCCAGGCGGGCTGGGAGCAGGCCTTCAAGTCGGGTTTGTGGGCCTTCGGACCGGGTTGTTGGCCTTCGGGTCAAGGCCGGGTAGGGGTGAGCGTTCGGTTTATTCAGTTTCAACCAGACTGAAATAGTCAAAACCGAATAACCAAAACTCTGAAAACCCAAAACCAAAACCAAAACTGAACAGATACTGAACCGATCGATTCGGTTTTTTTGGTTTGTTCGGTTGGATTATTTCTATTGTTTAATAGGTCGGGTTCTAAGTTGGAATCGTGGCTAAATTATATTAAAAATTATAATATTATACACACATTTGTTTTATTTTAAAGTTGTGTCCAAAGTTGGACTAGCTATTAAATTACCAAAGTTGGTCTTCAAAACACATACATTGAATTATTGGTTTCAAAATATACATATTTTTAATTACAAAATATGCATATAAATGAGTGTATTTACATAATTGCATAAGTGTTGTTCAGTTTTCGGTTTGGACTAAAATTGAAATCGAATAAGGAATTTAGTATTTTTAAAACCGAAATCGAACCAATTTTTTACGAACCGAGCCGAATCGCTTATTCGGTTTGGTTCGGTTCGATTTTCGGTCCAAAACTGAATAATGCTCACCATTAGGTTGCCAAAGTTGTAATAAAAATTACCATTTCAATATATATATATATATATATATATATATATATATATATATTTGTTTGGTATTAGGAATGTTTTAGGCTTGTAACATATTTTTCTCCAACATTTTGGCGAGGTTGATATGGAAAAAGAGGAAACTTGTCCTAGGAGCTGATGCGATCCGGCTGGTTGGTGGGGGATGTTTGGTGATGGAGTTGAGACTAGAAGTGCAAGAGGATGGTGGGGGATTAAGAGGAAGAGGTTGGTGGCAGTCAACGGGGAGTTGATGCGGTCACGATTTCATCAATTGTCTATGTTTTTTAATGTTAATTTTGGAGGGTAATTGTCTACTTGTGTGATACCATGACATTATAATTGCGTATTCAATAGGCAACTTACTAGTTATTTATTTTAGAAAGTTTTTTAAGTTTTCTTAAAACATGAAAGTGAAACTAATACACAATGGGTTACGTATTTGTCTTGTTTCAGTAAAATCTTACAAAAGCCAGGGTCGATCTGTCCTTGTTTTATAAACTTTTGGCCATTTAAGCCAATTTTGAAAGACCAAGGGAAGTCCTGTGTAATTTGAAATATTTTGTCCATATTTTGTTAGTACTGGCTAATTTGGACTAACTTTAGGAACTTTCCGCTGTGATAGATTTTAAACTGACCAGAAATTCCCAAATTTTATTTCGATGTTGGTATTGACCAAAGCTAATTTTATCGTGTAGCTTTGTATTAGTTCTTCTGAAATGGTACTTACAGCTGATATTTATGAGTATTGTCTGAGTTTTACTTTGATCATTGCAAAACCCTTGATGGTAGGATTGGAATCAAATACCGAACTTTTTTTTTGAGTGTTGTCCAATATGAACTATCAACACAAAAGTAGTTTTGATCTGAGTCATCTGACTTGCCTGGAAACTTTTAGGATCTAGAAAGTTTTATTTGAATTTGAAAGAGAGGATGATGAACATAAGAGTAATATTTTCTTAATTGGATGGTTTAATTAAGACTTGTCTATGGGAAGTATTAATTGAGGACTCGACTTGGAGATAATTTATTGAACTGGCAAGGGAATGTTTATTCCTAGAAACAACTTGTCCAGAAAGTGTCGTCGCAATGAGAATGCTAAGATGGATGAGGAACAATACATGAAAGGATATGATAAAAACTTTGTGCATCCTTGGGAAGTTAGAGGGGGCACCAATTGAGGACATGTTGAGAGAAAATCATCTTTTAGATGGGTTGGACATGTGAAATGCAGACAAGTAGTTGTCCCGTAAGGAGGAGCGATAATATAGTAGTTAATGGAGCTGCGAAGCTAGAGGTTGGCCTAAACGAACATGGTTTGAAGTTTGAAGGATATGATTTTGTTAGCGTTATAGAGGACATGGCCCTTAAGAAAGCCGAATTGAAGAAGGGGATTCAAACAACCGACTCCAAAATTTTAGGATGATGGCTTTATTATTGTAGTTATTGTTTATGCAGAAGTTTGGTGCTAATTGAAGTTCTGTGATGCATTATTACTCTAAGCATTTAACTTGACATAGAGGTATCGATGATGATGCAATAATGTAATTGTGTATCTACTGTAGAAATATTACATGGATTAACCATTTTTTTTATATTGTAATCTGTAGCATTCTTTTTGTTACTGCAAATTCTTTCTTATATAAGTTGGCAGAGAAGGAATCTAACAAAGTTGTTAGTGCGGTTAAATCTATGACTTAATAAAGACTTATATAGGAAGTTAAAATTAAGAAGGGAGAGATTTTATAAGCTTGCTTCTAGGGCTGCATTTTAACCGGCGATCGGAGCCGGCCTGGTTTTACCATATCGGACCCGGATTCGGCTATGGGAGGGTAGGCTCCAGGCCTAAAAGGTGGATCTGACCACCCAAATATGTGTTTAGGCTTTGAATCCATATAAATCCTACCTACCCTAGCCCTGATCTCGACACAAATAACTAGAGATAATAATAGGAATGATGAAAATTTCTACTCTTTTTTTATATAGGCAATAGTGAAATACCAGGAATAGACCTGGACCCGACCTTGGTTTGCTGTAAATGGGTGGGGCAGTCTCTTTGTATAGAACCCTGAGCCTACCGGAAGCTTATACGGGAATATCCCAGAGCAGAAGTTGGAACCGTAAAACTAACAAGTCTCAGTCATGTTTAGTGCTAACACTACACGGACTTGATTGACCAGATAGCAGGTCCACTTACTGCAAGTCGGAAAAGAGTAGAGACAGACAATATGAATTTATTATGGAGAAGACAAAAAATTACTTGAAAGATAAATGGTACCAAAGAGGTGGGTTTATTTTCAGAAGTTTGTAATGAAGAACTATGATATTTCAATACACAAACAAGTAAGTTAGCTAGAAGTAGGATTATTGCTATTGTCATTTTTAGGTTTTGTGAAGTTTATTCTCAAAAAACAAATAAAGTTTTGTAAAGTAAAATACGCTCTAAAGAAATGGTAGCGGAAAAGATGTGGACATGATGATACTCCTATTTGTTTCGGTATTGTTTGGGAGAAGTTATTCATAACAACTAATCTATTCAACCAAATTCCAAAGATTAGAAAGTGCTCGAAGAGTCAAATTCAATTACCTTTTTGTAAAGACGCGAAATGTGTAGAGCAATGCAGAACGATATTTGAGATTATTTTGCGACACAATTATTGCCTCTCCAAGAACAAGCAAACGACTTTTCAAATATCAAAATATGATAACTAAGATTCTCCACAAACCTCAACTCGAAATCCTTACATAGAAGTCCAAGCATAATCCTACTAGGAGAGCAAATAAACCTATCCAAACTGGCTAGGAAAGCGAAATAAATCAAACCCTTGATGAAGTAGGAAACCAAATGCAAGTCATAAAATAGAAAATAAACAATATAAACTCCCTAGTTCTACTTCCCACAACGGGTAACCCACTGGCTGAACATGCACTTGGTATTGATCTACTGAAACAGTGTCTTGTGCTGATTGGCACTCCAGTAACTCAATAACGTGACAGTCAACCTGCACAAACCCTATTTTAGCTGATTTTGCATACTGGACTAGATGTAGTAACTATCAGGGAATTTAGGAAGGTAATTGGACGAACATTAAGGAAGGTAACAATTATTTTCGACAATCGTTTTGGTTTGCTGCCATGAATATCGACCAGGGAAGCTATTTACTAACTATGAAAATTTATGGAAAAGTTTTGCGAATAATATCACTGTATGTATGGTTTTAATCAGTGTTATTAAAGGCCTCCACATCATCGCTTTATGCGTCATCCTAGTCATTTCATATGCTTTGTGACTTCGCTGCCTTACATGACTGTCTCGAACTGCCTCGACTTAGATGTGACCCAAGCCATGTCAACTTTTTTGAATTTGAAAACTGGATTGGACCAATAACTTACTGTTATAGATATTGTTAATAATTTAATATATATAAATTAAAGGAGAGAATAGGAACATTAGAATTCCTCTTTGCACTCTCAATTCCCGTAACTTTTGTTTTTGTCCTAACTTATCAAATTTTATCTCATCTCCGACTTTGACTCTATTGCCAGGCACAAGTAGATTAGAGTCTCTCTGTGTGTCTCGGTCTTCCTCTCTATTTATATCTTTCTTCTTCTCACTAACTCTCTTTTTGTTTTTTCTTCTCTCCCTATACATGTCAAGTTAGTGCTACTTAGCAGTTGTTTCTTAATTAAACCCTTGATACAATTGATGTTGCAGTCTCAAACTTGTGTATGCAGAATGCACATCAAGATTCACATGCATACTTATAGTTTTTTATTTATACATTTATCATACCACTTTGGAGCAAACTACAACATTACACTCTTAACCACAAGCTTTTCTCAACTTTCATTCTACACACCCCTAATCTTAGTCTTGATCACCCACCTCTCCACCTTGAGGCCCTCGCCTACGCCTTCTAGTTCTCAGCACCACGCATCGCCTTGAAAAGCTTGGCTTTAATTGACTTAGAAAAAGACTTGTGATAATGTTCCTAGAGATATTATATAGTGTATCTTGGAGAACTAGTGTTGAGAATAAAGATAAGGATAATGGAGTCACCATTACTATGAGGATAAACCAACTCCTCACACAGGATCAATACTAATTCCTTGTTTCTTTTACTAGTAACAAGATTATCTTGGTATTTTCTGGATTTGAGAATGATTGACCAATAAAATTGAAATGTAGATATGGAATTTTTGGAAGTATAGGATTAAAAGTGAGTAGTAAAAATAAGTAAAAATGAAATAGTCCATATGGGAGGCAGAAGATTTCTAAGAGAGTTTTCTCTAATAGGATATGTCATTCATCATGATGTTTGATTGAGAATGATGTTTATAAAATTAAAACAAGTTTTTTTTGAAAAGGAGACATGCTTCTCGAGAGTTTGTGATAATAGGATACCTTTGAAACCGGAAGGAACTTTTATAAGATTATTATAAGACCAGTTATACTTTTGGGTCGTAGCTCTGGATGATTAGAGGAACATCATACAATGAGTATGGCAATCGTAAATGAGGGGTGGGGCTGAGTGAATAGGTTCCACAAAAATATTATAGATTTTGTGCTGAATCAAAGATTATCACAATGGAAAAATGGTTAGCAAACAAGTAGTGACAAGAGGAACACGATTTGTTCTAGTTCACACTCCTGAAAGACTAGTCTAGTCCTCAAGCGAACTGCTTAGGATTTTCACTACCTACAGTCTTGATAGCATCCCCAAGTCCTTTTACAAACTACATAAACGGCTTGTGACACTGGGTTGATCAAGCCTTAACCCTTGAGTGTTTAATTCAACCCCAAAACTTTGGAAACCTTTCTCAAACACACCTTGAGGGAGTTATAATAGATAAGAAAATGATTGAAGGATTCGTATATCTAACGGAGTTAGGTATCCATATAGATCCCTTTTAGAAATATGGCTTTCTATAGACGTTAGAAAGCAATTTGGTCCGAAATATCCAGTATTAGAGTTCCAACCTTTATCTCAGAGCAAGATAAACGTAAATTGGATCATGAAAATTCTTCATTATCTAGTTTTCGTTTTGGTTCCTTATTTTTACTTGGAGCAAACACATCATTAATTTTCCAAACTTGCAAATTGTGTTACCATGGCAAAATTTGTACATATAAACTTGGGAGTCGATTACATGTACATAGTGGTGAAGCTTTTTTTGTCTCAATTGATTTCTTGTCTTTCCTTTTGTACTCTTTACTTTCCTTTTCTAGCTTGGGTCCTGCATGCAGTTCACCATTCGAACAAGTTTCATCTCCGTCTTTCATTTCATTTACTTCGTCAAATACTTGACGTTCTAATACCACTTTGTTGGGAACATAGGCATAACACAGCGGAATAATTTTTCGTCCCTGATTGACAAGTACTCCAAGAGAACTGAAGAACGAGTGGACCTAAAAGGCTAAAACACACAAACACACAAATCATAATCCAATACGCAAGCACAATTTTATTTGGAAACCCTACTCGAAAGAAAACCATGAAACGGTATGGAGTCTAACCCTGAAAAGCATTCATTAATAGAAATGGAAGAATACAACCTTTCTACCAAACTTTCCATGTCTGATTTGAACATGAATTGCCACAACTACTCAAGTAGAGAATAAGAAGTACAAGAACTGATTCAAGTTACCGAATTCGCTTTGTCAACCCCGACTGTATCTCTCCAATTTCTCGTATTACTAAAATAGTTTTATGTGCCTGGTTTGGATCTCAGATTAAGTTTCGGTCTTAAAATAGATTTTAGAGAACAATTATTCCTTGTATTTGATAAATACAGCGAGAGAAAGACTCACGAGAGGGTGGATTCTATAAATTGGACTATACATGAAAACGGTTGATGAGGAAGTTCATCACTTGGGAATAATCTAGTTTTTAAACTAACGTCCTTATAGTGGGGTGTGAATTCTTGTGCACGACAACTTTTGCATTTGGGTTACTAAAAGCTTTACACATATTTTATTAAGTGGGTTCAGGTTTTGGGCTCGATTTCGTAAAAACATTTAAAAGTCAATGTTACTACCTTGCTTGGTTTACGTTTGAGAGGTAGCCTGTATGTCAGGCAGTCATGCAGCTTGGCAGTTGCCAAATGCACTAGTATGCATATGCAGTTGCACAGATGTGGGCCATTGATGCTCAAAGCTTGGCCAAAAGATGATTTAGCCAGGCAGGAAAGAGGGAATGAGTAGGGAACACAAATATCTTGTAAGTGCATTTGATATTCAATTGTACCATGTAAGTTATATACTTCTAAATGTTAAATATTGAACTATAAAAGCTTAGACCGCAACAAGCATAAAACTATGAAATCATGGACAGTTGGAAACATAAATTCTGCAGACTGACTGATGTTGATAGTGTAAATGAATTTTCATACATTGGTCTAAACCTTTTAGCGAAAAATGAACCCAAATGTTTACAACTGTCTATGTACATGGATATTCCTAAACTGATTATTAAATCGACTTACTCGTTTAGTTGGATTAGTTTTCTTCATGCCTCTATTTTATGGGTATGTATTTCTTTGCTATCATATATGTTCTCTCTTTTAATACTCATGCCATGGATACAAAATTTCCAAATTGCAAAGTTGATCCTGCCTGCAATATTCAACTTATGAAATTTTCATGTATTTAGGATATACGTCTTCTGAGAAAATGCTTCGAACATGTGTAGGCTGTTCATATTTTATTTCGATCAACACTATTCATTCAACATCAGATAACCTTTCGTTGACTCTGCAGGGTCCCTCCCAATATACACGACTTCCTTCGACACCTGGCGAGAACTCTCTCTTTCAGTATGGTGAGGGTGATCTTGATCATGCACAATTTCTCCTATACTGTCATCAGCCTGAAAGTATGGAATCTGTATCAATAGGTGGAAAAGATGGGTCAAACTCTCAGTCAAGAGCACCTTCACAAATTCCCAGAGTTGGTTTGATTTCCATATCACTGTCAGAGGAAAGGTTTAATTTCTTTAATTTTCCTGAAAGTGTTGTTGACAAGGCCTTCCGACCACATTATGGACACCGGTTTGGATTGGGCATGGCGATTGATCAAACTGATGGATCAGCAAAAAATTCTCCTTTTAATGATGTTAAACAACACTCCCGAATATTGATCGATGCATACAGAGTTAATGATACATCACATGAGAAGCTACCAAAGGCTCAACGGCTTGATGCATACCAAGGTATGACTAATTTACAGTGTAATGAAGAAGACGTATGCTTGGAAAAATATGAGTCCTACTTTAGCCATCCAAGGTAAAGAGCTAAGGTTAGGACCACCTAGGCCAAAT
The DNA here is from genome assembly GCA_036927795.1 of Iris macrosiphon. Taxonomy (NCBI): domain Eukaryota; kingdom Viridiplantae; phylum Streptophyta; class Magnoliopsida; order Asparagales; family Iridaceae; genus Iris; species Iris macrosiphon. The sequence goes on from JAYESA010000009.1 coordinate 180,484,863, forward strand.
GTTCGTTGAAACAGACAGAATGCTGCACTTCCAGCAAAAGAATTCAGGACTGGTCGGCCAAGCCAAACTTTTCTGCCTCGACCTGACATTTGTGCTAATGCTATTGAAGATGCAAATCCTAACCTACGTGTATGGCCCATATATTTCCTGTACTTTACTCAGTATTTCCTGTCAATATTAGTATTTCTTGATTATTATGTTCCTCATTCATTAAGTTTGACTACTACTTATGAATAATCACAGTTATATATGGTTTGTATTATAATATCCAAATAGTTATCTTTTTTCCCCATTTATTTACATTGCAATATGATTGACATTTATTTTGAGTTTTCATTTCGTAGAAACTCAGTTGCATGAATGATTGCACATGAATATGACATTGATATGACACCGAGTTTTGTCCCTATGTTCCTCATTCATTAAGTTTACATTGCAAAATATGACACGAGTGGTGACACACACTTTCTTGCTTTACTACCGTATGTTGGATCCCATGCTATGTCTGGTTTGTGTGTCACACGGACATGCCATTGATATGACACCGAGTTTTGTCCCTATGCTTTGTTGGTACTAAATCTCGGTTATTGGGCAAGGATGATCTATGTAATTCAGACAACTATTTGATTGATGTGAATAAAATATGAGAAGCCCTAGTACATTTATAGGAGCAAGTCATGACATCGTCTTTTAGTCCATGTAATGTAGGACTAAAGTGAGGTATGTAGGTCCTGAAAGCAACACTAGAGGGGGGTGAATAGAGTTTAAGCAATAAACCTCTAATCAAATCCAATGATAATTACCAACACAAAATTTAGCAAGTAAATAGTAGAAGCATGTGAAGAGTAGAAGTCACAAACGTAAACACCGCGATGTATACTGGTATCCCTCGTGGAGGACTAATCCAATATCGAGAACTATTGCTCGGTGTTGATCCACTATGTTATAAATAGCATAAAACACAAGTTTTGATCTGAAGGCTTATCGACTTCTTACAACTACAAGCTTTGATCCGAAGAGCTCGCCGACTTCAAACAAATACAAGCTTTGATTCGAAGAGCTTGCCGACTTCAAACAAAATAGAAATCAAGCTTTACAACTCGAATAGACTTCTAACTAAGATCGCACTTGGCACTAGAAGGCAGGGAGTTGATATTGGGAATAGGAAGTTTGTAGAGCTCTCAATAGGCAGGTGAAAGGATGAGTGAATGAGTGAAAAATAATGGAGGATTCAATGCCTATTTATAGGTTTTCTGGGGACCGAACTCGGGCAGAGTTCGGTCTCAATGTTAATATTTTTGAAAGTTGTACCCTATTCTGCGGGGGGAAGGAGTTAATTCAGGAACAACATAAAACTGGGTCTCAGGGGCCCGAGTTCTGTCTTGGACCGAACTCGGTCCGAGTTCTGTCACCCTGTGTCCAGAATAGTTTTTGGTTTGGGTTAGGTTTGTATTTGTAAACTGGTTTATATGGTGGACTGAAATATAGTGGGTAGAATTGGGTTTAAGCTCTCTAGTGCCAACTGCAAACCCGATTTACATTTGTCCTATAAACAAAAGATAAAATACATAATGATAAAATTAAGAGCACTTTGATGGCGTCAATGTTCTGACATTTGAGCAGACTTGAAGACACATTTGTCCTTGATGGCCGTTATCCAAAGATAAACTGTTGTAGAAATCTATATACCTTTCGGGGGCTCCGGAGATGTCGTAAGAGGTTCAGAAAAATCTTGCGGTATAACGTCATCTTTGGTTCATCACGCCATCCATATATGATCTTGTTTATTATTTTTCTGCAAATATATGTTAGACTAACAAAGCAATATACAGAAGTAAATATGATAACATTTAATACATTTGGATAATGCTAAGTTTAAGTATCAACATTATAGAGATTGCATGATTGTTAGTATTATAATCTTAAACATAATCGATTAGCCATATTCAAAAACTCAAATTAATCATTGGACTAAAAAGGTATACAATAATAGTTAATTGACACTACCCCACAAGTTGGTATTGATATAAATCATTTTCAGCTTGGATAATAAACAAGCAAACAAAGGTTGATGTAGTGCTTTGGTTAGGATATCTGCCAACTGAGCTGAAGAAGACGCGTTATAGGACAACTTTCTTTTCTGTTATGTTTTCTTGAATAATGTGGCAGTCTGTCTTAATGTGCTTAGTCCTTTTGTTAAAGACTGGATTCTCAGCAATATGAATTGTATATTTGTTGTTACATTAGGGAGCAACTTGAGAAAATGGGGTAACTCCAAGATCTATAAGGAGTGAGTTGAGCCAAATCAACTCATAGACAACATGTTCTATGTTTCTATATTTGGCCTTAGCAGAAGAATGAACAACTACATTCTACTTCTTACTCCTCCATGCATCTAAATTGTCTCCCAAGAAGACAAGGTAAACGCTGGTAGAGCAAAGATCATCAACTGGTCCAGCAAAGTCAGCATTTGCAAAGGCTGTGAAAGACACTGTAGAAGGTCTATAGAGAAGGTTTTGTCCATGAGTTCTCTTTATGTAGAGTAGAATCCTTTCTACATCCTGAAGATGAGAGAGGTCAAAGGATTCGACAGATAAATTAGTTTTCCAACCAATCGTCTTTTAATGCCCTGAGTTAGATAGAGGAGAATTTGATAAAATCACAATATGATAGTTATGAAATCCATAGGTGTGTCTGCTAGTATGCAACCTAGGAATCCTATTGAATATCCAACGCATATTTGTGCTGAGAAAGCTACAATCGCCTGGAACTCCACTATACCTCAATCACAAGAAAGTATCTCAATTGTCACGTCCCGATTCCGTAGAATTGCTATTCGTCCCCCGGAAGTGATGTGCGAGCGTAAGGAGCGTCCGCACAAGATCTAGCATATATATATATATATATATATATATATATATATATATATATATATAGAAACACAACAGTAGAGTGCGGATGCTAAAGAACACATATTGACACGAAAAAAGTTCTCTTTATTGATAATATACATCTTTGTTACAAACTCTTGACTCAAAGGTAAATGGGTGCCGCGCGGACTTACAAGAGGGACACAAAATGAGATAGTCGTTCCATACATTACATCCCATACTTGAACTTCAAAAGATAATAGACACCTTCGGGCGAAGCTATCGTCTTGCCTCGGAGCTGCATAAGATGTGTGCACGAGCTCCGGATGATTTGTACAAGCTTCAAAAGACACGAACGGAGTGCACCGAGTAATGGACTGGTTGGGGGAAGAAGCTTCATCTCCTCGTCGCGTCGCCTTGGCTCGGGGAACCTGCTGCATCGAGGGTCAATACTTTGAAAAGTACTGGTGAGGGCGAGCTAACCCAACTAACCAAATCGACACAGTATTCATTCAATGAAGCATCCAACTTAATTATTGTGGTCTATTTATTGATCTTAGTTCAAGATATAGTATGCAACAGATTCGAAGTGACTGAAATAAATATGCCACTGTTCGGTGACTTTACCTGTCCGTCTGAACCACCTGCACAAATCTTACCATGACCTTTCCTGCCCGGAAGACATAGCTTGCACAGTTTAAATATACATAAGGTCACTGGCGTCACAAGCCATATTGGACGATTTTATAGTCTGAACGGAGATGGGGTGCAACACAGGTAGCGGGCCCCGTTGCACGCACTTTTCTTCCGATTCAAACGACTATCCAAATGTTTCGTCCGGATCAGATCGGTCCCGGTGCCCCGACGACCGTTCGCAGGAACAGAAAGCCTTGTGCACAAGTTGTCCGTGACCATACGTCGTCTCAATACTAGATTATCATACAAGCATTTCAAGACATCAAAATGAGCATAACTACTTCGCACATTACAAAGGCATAGTCTATTTGTTCAAGCGATCATTTTGCCACCAGATGTACTACACATTGAAATAATTATAGATGAATAAATTCTAGCTACAACTAAAACATAAGATAAATATATGAACAACGGACAAGCACGCAACAATAAGATCATACGGTAAAGTGGTGTGACAAACAATAAGTGTACCAAGTTTACTTCTTTCTATCTTGACTGTTATTATTAATATGGTATCGCTGATCAGGACGCACAAACGAGTCAGATTGTTGAGATTGAAGACTTGGAAGAAGGAAGCTAATTGAAAGTAAGGCCACTCACAAGTTGGTGAATCGGAGGAGAGAAATGGGAGATCTTCAAGACTGCTTGCACGTCGCCTGCACGATCACTTGTACGCACCAACAGATGATCAATATTTCCTGTCTCGGTCTTCTAGAATTCGATACGAAATACGAAGTTCAAAGAACGAAGACAATGAAATTCATCGAAACCGTTCAAGAAAACGCAAGTCACAAAACCAACAAGAAAGCAACCAACCGGTATAAAAAACGGGCAAAGAAACCAGCACAACGGAAAGGCCCTCTCTACTCTGCCGCTGAGTCCTTCCTTGAGGCACGATCAGCTGAATTTGGGACCTGATTCCGAAGAAACCAATCCATAACGTGGAAATGATCTTGATTCAATATGTCCCAATCGAACGATACCAAGTATTTCTTAGCTGCGCTCTCCGAACAGGAAGAACAGGGCACTACATCAATGGTCCAAGCTCCTTTGTATGAAAATGAGGGGATAAGTGTTCTTTCACCTTGAAATGTCAACATAATCATCTTCGGTGATGATTATGTTCACATAAGCAAGTAAGATGATGCCATGAGACCTCTAATGTGTAAATAAGGATGTATCTGAGTTGTTGAACAAACCCAATATGTTGCAAAACCCGGATGAACTTGTCAAACCACACACGTAGTGATTGTTTCATATCATACAAGGATTTCTCTAGGAGAAACAATAGACTTTCTCGATCGCTCAAAACTTGGAGGTTGATGTATAAAAATAGTCTTCGAAATATCGTCATTGAGAAAGGTGCTGATGCAGAGGCCAATTCCTAAAAACTGTCAAAAAGATAGAAAAACTCGAACATGAAGTCAACTTAGAAACATGAAAAAATATCTTAACATAATCCAACTCATATTGTTGGGTAAAATCCTTAGCCATTAAACGAGCTTTGATCCGATACTTACATCCGACCACCTTTTTAGCTGAGAGTAAGGGTACAGAAGTCCAAGTCTAATTAGAGTGCGGTGATGACGGCCAAAGAAGAAACAAATGTATGACCAGATAGAGTCAAACGATGATAAGAAGCGAATTTAAAAATATGATGACCAGTAGTACAAGAGCGCTTACCCTTGCGATGAGCTATAAGAAGAGATAGACCTTCATCTGAAGTCAACAGAATTGGGGGAGTAGAATAGAATGCTGCATTGTAGTACACGGAGAAGAATCATTAGTGATATTTGGAGAAATAGTCGCAGATGGAGGAATGACCTTGTCCCGACACCTATATATCTGGGAAAGGAAAGCAGAGACCTAGACCTAGGAGATATAGAAGAAATAGGATTGGAGAGAGGTGCCTGGGAATAGTCATTAAGGATGACTAGACTAAGGAGGGGCTTGAAGGAAGTGTTGTAGCTTTGCCGCACACATCGGTTTTAGCCTAGCTTGCACTAGGCTTTGGTAGTAGCCTAGCTGTAAGCGAACTTCTAGCCTTGTCGAATGGTGTACTTTTAGCTCTGCTGGAGATGGTGTTGGCTTTAGCTCCGCCAAATTCTAATTTAAACCTAGCTTTACCGTAGGTTGATTCTGAAGGGTTAGTTTCGTCACAGGCTATGCTAGCTTCACCGGAAGCTATAGTAGCTTCACCAGAAGCTAAGATAGGCATCTAGTTCCCAAATTCAGCTACAAAAGTGGCAATGGCCGGAGCTGCAGGGGGGTGGAGTGGTGGGGGTGTAGACTAGGAGCAACAATAAAGGTTGGGATCATGAGTCGATAGGGTGGGAAAATTTTGCTTTGGAGTTAAGGTTCTCTCCAAATTTTCATAACTCCAATACTATGAAATTAGAGAGAACTTTTATTTTATTGATGTAAATAAAACATGAGAATCCTTGGTATATTTATAGAAGCAAGCCATGACATCCTCCTTTTAGTCCAGACGATGTGAGACTAAAGTGAGGTATACAATAGTTAAATGGCAGAAGAAAAAGAGTTGAAGGAAGAAGATTTACCTCTCAACGCGAAAATAAACAAACTTAACTTTGGAGAATAAAGAGACGAGGAAAGATATGTTTTGTAATTTTCGTTTGAGATGTTTTTAGATATTATGTTTGGTGAACTTTATGGAAAATATTTTTTCTTAATTACTAGTTTGAAAGATGGTTTTGAGTTTTTTATTATTGGAATTATTTATGGATACTTGTTAGATTTATATTAATGTTTTAATTCTGTTATGCATGTGATATATGAAGTGAATCGATTGCTACTCTTTACAATCTGAGTGAGGATTACGACACCTCATCTCATGGTACATCATAGAAAAGGGAAAAATAAGAAGACAGAAAAAAGAAGGCGACCAAAGGGAGGACCGACTAGGAGAGTCAGGCTATTATCCTCTAAGGCTTGCCGAATGTGAGACAGCAGAAAGATTTACCTCTCAACGCGAAAATAAACAAACTTAACTTTGGAGAATAAAGAGACGAGGAAAGATATGTTTTGTAATTTTCGTTTGAGATGTTTTTAGATATTATGTTTGGTGAACTTTATGGAAAATATTTTTTCTTAATTACTAGTTTGAAAGATGGTTTTGAGTTTTTTATTATTGGAATTATTTATGGATACTTGTTAGATTTATATTTATGTTTTAATTCTGTTCTGCATGTGATATATGAAGTGAATTTTTGTTTTATACACTAGAGATCATTTTGTCTGGTATATCCGGTATATTGCCTGGTTTTCGGTGTTGTAAGTTATAAATCCCCAAAAGGTATGAGACCAATATCCGATATTAGGAACCTTGCAAAGCTTTGTGAGATAACTTTCAATTTTTTTTCCTAAAAAGAAAGATATCATGGATTAGGTTAAAGATACCTTACTGCCTTTGCACTTATTTGATATTCTGTTTGGTTGAGGGTGTTCATGTATCCTTATTTTCTTATGATATTTTCTGTGCAGGAAGTATAAAGTAGCTAGGGGAGCAAGAATCCTTCTGGATTTCTTATTTGGAGAAATGTATGCAAATCAGGGGAAGTATAGATATCATGGATTACAAGTATACACAGCTGCAATTGGGAGCTTATCTTACAGCAATAAGGACTAGGTCAAAGTCTCTATCCAGGCTTGGGACGACAATCAAGATACATAACACTAATCACAGGAATCTTTTATTTTTTTTCATGATTATGCTACATACTTTTGGATGTAGCTTTTCATGTAATGTATATAGTATTAATAATTTTTTTTTTTGCAAAATTGTACAGATGAAACTTTTTCTATTGAAAATATTGGGAAGTGAATAGTTTTATGGTTTCTTGTGTAAATATCCTAGTTGTGTTACCAACCTTCGAACATATGCCCTTTGATATTGTTTGCCTAATGTGCAAATGTACGACTTTTCTAATTTATTGTTTGAGTGTGGCCTAGATAAATCAATCTGGTTACAAGTCTCTGATATCTCTCACGATCAACAGGCTCTCCTGTCTCTGCACCCAAATTATCTTTATTATTTATGGATACAAGTATACACATGCTGGGCCACGCGCTAGTTTTATGTGATTCTGATTAGGAAGTTCCTCGGAGGGTTTTGGTTCGCCCTCCTTTCCTGACATTCGAGCGCCTTGTGGCCTATGCGACCACATTTGAAGCATCCATCTCGGCAGTCAATTGCCTCGTTCCCATTCTTGCCACACCTATGACACTGCAATCCTGGGTTCGGACCCCTGTGCTAGAACATATTCAGACTCTTGGGCCCACCAAATCCTCCTGCGTAGTGAGGATGCTTGTTAAAATTGTTGCAGATGACCTGTCCCATCTTTTGTGAACAACGACCAAAGATCCGATCGCTGTTCATGGCAGTCTCGTAGCACTCTAGGTAGGTATGCCACCTTTGGTTCATGACATCCCTACGAAGATTGTCATTCAGGCCTTGCTCGAAACGGTGACACCACGACTTCTTATCAGGTAGGAAGGTCCCGACCAATTTTGCAAGTATCGAGAAAGCCGAGTCATATTCGTCCCAAAAATGTTGCCTTGTCGGAGAGCGAAAAACCCGTCCTCTTTCTGCTGGCGTACTATATTCGGGATGTACTGTTCGATGAAGGCTGTCTTGAACATCTCCCAAGTAATCTTACAGTTTGGGTTGATGTCGTAGATTCCTTGCTTGGTGGCCTCCCACTAGTCGTGCACCCTCAGCTCTAACTGTCTGCTGCGCATGCTACCCTCTTGGACCTTTGATGCCGATTACGTTGAATAGTCCTTCGAGCTATACTATCCACCCCATAACCATATCTGGATCGAAACATTCAATAAAAGTTGTTGGATGCATCTTCTTGAACTCGTCCGCTCTACATGAAGTCTTGGCGGAAGGCTAGACTTCTTCTGATTCGTCTTCTTCCGTCATGGCTCGCGGCGTAGGCACCGCCGCAGCTGGAGGTCTCGCAATGCCCCATGCCGAGCACGTCCACAAATTTTCCCTAGGTCAATTTGGTTACAATATCTCGAATACCATTTCGAGAAAAGTCAAACCTTGTGCACAAGTTGTCCATGACCATACGAATGCATGAACAGTTTAACTATTAAAACATATGCATGACACGAAACATAAGTAAGTAGCAATATCTAAGTACTCATGCAACAGTTCATATTTTCTCAAAACCATATGTTCGATTTGGCAACCCATAGGCACCAAATATTTCCGAGGCACCATGCCAGCATTGTTTTTGATACCGCACCCTTCCGACAGTTCCGTGTTTTCGAACCTAAACTGCTCACTTCGTGTGCGAAGTGTCATGTTATAGTTTTCATGCAAAGGTATACTAAATGATTACAGTTATCCCATATTCTATTCTTAGTGGTAAGCATGCACTAGCGTTATCTAGTTACGTTCAACCAGGCATCATCGATAGGAACGCTTTGAGGCAGTAAGAATTTATTGACGTTAAGGAGTAGAGAAGAAGGGGCCGAACGACCCACCAAGTAGAGAATATGCTGAGAGCAGGAGACCCGCTTAGAAACGATCAGACGTCAGTTACACGCGTTCATGCAGTGGCACAAAGATCGTTTTAGAATCCTTCTTATATCCTTCCTCTCAAAATTTTGATAAATGAATGTGGACTGATGCGAAAGCATATTCATCAAAATTAAGCAGCGAAAACGTTCAAGACAACCATACAGTGAATTGTTCCCGTTGAAGGGACTCTTATATAGAGCTCACTCGCCGAGACATAATTCAGTACATCTGGATTCTAACAGAAGTCCGTCCATTAGTTGGACAGGTTCTCATAACATTCGTCCAAAACGATTCGACGCCGAGGAGGGTATTTGATACAAGTTTCAGACTGAGTAAGACTAGCCACAAGCCTATTACGTAGAGTGTCTTCCGGTCGGAACGAAAGAGGGGCACTACATTACCAATAAGAAAAATAAATATCAATATTGATCCGGCAGTTGTGGTGGTAGTAGTGGTGGATGAAACTACTGCCATGAGATACGAAACTGACATCTCACGCATAGACTTTGTGATGGTAGGAGTTGTGGAAGGGGTTGTTCCCGGAGCAGTGGAAGGAGCAGAAGCATCGGAAGCTATAAACAGCTACATAGTAAACTTAATGATATTCATCTGCACTACAAGAGTCTTCACCGTACTTTACATCTCGTCCCAGCCAAGCAGAACCATGAGGAGAAGCATAAGATGCAGTTGGAGGAGCTCTAAAGTACACATACGACTACGATGCCAACAACCAAGTACCTACACGTCGCCTCCCTTCCCTCTACAAAGGGACTGTGCCACACCTCGCTATAGATCGATACCACCTCGTCCGTCGTGATGGTTGCGCCCCTCCCCTGCTCGGTCTTCCTCACTTTGGCGTGGAAACGATCGATACAGCTAGGTCTCCAATGGTCAGGGTTTCATCGATCTACCATTGGATAATTTTTAGGGTTAAGGTTAGGATTTGGGAATTTGGGGGGGGGGGGGGGGGGGGGGGGGGGAAGGGATTGAGTAAAGGTTTAGGGAGTAAGAAGGGAGAAGAAAAAGGGTGTTATGTTTTTGAAAGCCGTTACTTTGGGAGATATTAAATGAGTTTGGGCCTCTTCCTCGTCATATTTTGGGCCTCGTCTAAAGAAAGAAAATTGATTTTTTGTTTTCTTTCTTTTGAAAAAAAATATATAATTCTTATTCATTTTTTCTTTCTATTGGTTAAAGATCCGAGAAATTGTATGGGGCGGAGTGAGGGAATAATTTTCCTTACCTATTTTTCTTTCTCTTAGGAATAAACTCATTTTCTTTGGCATTCAAACACATAAAAGGAATGGCTTTCCTTTCCCAAGATCCAGATTCTACGAACCAAACGAGACTTTGAAAATTCCATTTAATTATAGAAAATTTAATTCTCGAGAATATGAAATTCCCTAGAATAATATTTCTATTACTCTTTCTAACAACCACGGGCTAATCTTTATTATGGATTATAACAAGCTTTAGTTTATAGTGTTCCGATTGTAAGAATTTGGCTCTGACACAACTCATGAGTATACATGAACTTTTTGGGTGAAAAGTTTGGTGTATGGTTCTTTGACAAGTATTACGGAAACACAGATACTTTAACAAGAGGAACGAATTTATATCCTAGTGTGTCGGATATATAATGCACGCTTAATATGACCCTCGATACATTATCCTTTGAGTATTCCATTTTGGGGAGTAAGAAATGAGAAGAGAAAGATTTTTGTTTCTTGAAGGTGTTACATTGAGAACATTAAATAAGTTTGGACGCGTGGCATTAATTTTATTTTTGGTATTTGACTTTTGTCACCTTGTGTTGAAAGTATTTTGCATTTTTTTTCTTTCTTCTCTCTCTTCCTATTTGACATCTTTTGGATCTTCTTACATGAATGTACAAATAACAGACTTGGTTTATTATACTCCGAGTGTAAGTATTCAGTTGTCACACCACACACGAGTATATATAGACTTTTGTTGAGAAGTTTGAGGTATGGTTTCCTAACATGTACCACAGAAGCACCTGTACTTGAGCATTGTTTCCTATTAGTATTGAATATGCGATGGCGGTGGTCCGAGGCTTTGTGACAAGGGAGACAGTTGAACAACAGTTGGGAGGAAGAGGTGAAGCAAGAGCAATGAAAAGTCTCGTGTCCAACTACGGAGGAATATCGCAACCCTAAAAATAGTTTTATTCACATCAATAAAATATCAGATCATCCTTGCCCAATAACCAAGATTTAGTACCAAGAAAGCATAGGGATAAAAATTCGTGTCATATCAATGACATGTCCGTGTCAAATACATACCAGACAGCATGGGAATCCAACATACAGTAATAAAGTTAGAAAGTGTGTCGCCACATTTATTCGTGTTCAATCGTTCAAGCAACAGAGTTTCTATTAAATGAAAACACAATAAATGCCAAACATTCTATTGCAATGTAAATAAATGGAAAAAAACCCATAACTATTTGAATATTACAATACAAACCATATATAATTGTGATTATTAAGTAGCAGTCAAACTTAATGAATGAGGAACATAATAATCAAGAAATACTAATATTGACGAAAAATACTGAGTAAAAATACAGGAAATATACGGGCCATACAAGTAGGTTAGGAAATGCATCTTCAATAGCATTATCACAAATGTCAGGTCGAGGCAGAAAACTTTGGCTTGGCCGACCAGTCATGAATTCTTTTTCTGGAAGTGCAGCATTCTCATACTTTTTCCAAGCATACACGTCTTCTCCATTACACTGTAAATTAGTCATACCTTGGTATGCATCAAGCAGTTGAGCCTTTGGTAGCTTTACCTCCGCAGGCATCTATCAATAATCTGGAGAGTTGTCTAACATCATTAGAAGAACTTTTTGATGATCCATCATTTTGATCAATTGCCATGCCCAATCCAAATCGATATCCATAATGTGGTAGGTTGCTCCCAAGCATTTCCTCCCAAGAAAGGAATAACCTGTAGATAAATTATATTAGACAACATGTAGTATGATCATTATTATCAGTAATGTGAAGCCTCCACCGATGGCGTTTCTTAACCATTTCAATTACCAACAACCAGGTTCATACATTACAACTAGTACATATTTTGTTTAATGAACAAGAACAAATTCAACCCAAATATGATATCAAATTGGTGTATACGGCCGATACCAATACGGCTTGGCATGTCCCGATTCGATACCGGCCGATAACCGATACTAAGCAATACCGACATTGGGATCTCTTTTATGGTCAATTCGGCAAAAAAAAATTAACGAAAAAAACCAATCAACAAGAATGTAAAAGCATGGTAAGGTTGTAAACGCCTGTAAAAGACGAAAACTTATCACTGTTACAAATTAAGACAACACAAAATGATTTATCACAGTTACAAATTAAGGCAACACAAAACCTCAAATGATACATGCACGTCAGTAGTCTGGAGATATGTAATTAAAGGAAACTATTAATATACTACAAATAAATGCTTAAATCTAAGAAAATAATATACTTTCTAATAATAATTAAAATTGTGTGATTTATTATGAGAAAAAACTACTAAACAATACCTCAAACAAGAAGCTGAATGCTTTCATCGGACATTTTTAACAGCACATAAGGATCAACGATAGAAGCAAACGACATTGTTGTTGAAGTCGCTGAATTTGAATTTGGTTCAGAATTATGCACACCAAAGCTCAGCTCTTGGGTCATGTAAGAACTATCAAGGATTCGAGCACGCCCGTGCGAAGATCTGGACAACCCGACGTCTGAAAAGAACTACAAATAAGCAAAGAAGAGCATATAAATTTACAGGATAATTCTTGAAATAGTTTCACTTCTATCCCTGTCCATGACCATGTTTGGTTAGGTGTAGCCTAGTCCATGGCTCCTTTAACTATTAGCTTATTTAAAAGAGAGAACATATACATCATAGCAAAGAGAAACAATCCATAAATAGAGGCACGAAGAAAATTAATCCAACTAAACCAGTAAGTCGATTTAATAACCAGTTTAGGAATATCCATGTACATAGAGAGTTCTAAACATTTGGGTTCATTTTTCGGTAAAAGGTTTGACCAAGGTATAAAAAGTCATCTATACTATCAACATCAGACAGCCTGCAGAGTTTCTTTCCATGATTTCTTAGTTGTATGCTTGTAGCGGTCTAAGCTTCTATTGTTCAATAAGTAGCATTTAGAAGTATATAGTGTAGATGGTACAATTGAATACAAAATGCACTTACAAGATATTTGATTCCTTCTTTCCTTCCGGGTTAAATCAACTTTTGGCCTAGCTGCATGACAGCTTGATGAACTTTCTCATCAACCATTTTCCTGTAGACCCCAATTTACAGAATCCACCCCCTCCCGCTGTATGTACCAAATACATGGAATAATTATTCTCTAAAATCTCTTTTAGACCGAAACTTAATCTGAGATCCAAACCAGGCGCTTAAAATTATCTTAGTAATACGAGAAATTAGAGAGACAATCACCATGGAGAGCCATTGGACCTTACCATAGGAAAAAGAAGAATAAAGAAAAGTGACCAAGGAGCAGCTTTCGAAGATAGAATGAAATATAGAAAATCACTAATTAGCATATACTTGAGGGGATTTCCATTTCGTTACCAATAGAGGCTTCAACAAATTTCCAGAGGTTGATCATTAATGAAGATACTGAGCACCTTATTATTCAAAGCAATTTTGAATTAGCATCAGCCTCTTTCTTCCTTCTCTGTATGTGTGAGATATAAAAATCAAACTTGTTCAGTAATCTTTCGTTGGGGGCGGATTACCTTCCTATGTGGAGAAAGCCCAGTGGTGACGAGCATCATTCGAACAGAAAACCAAAATTCTGATTGGAATGCCATATCTAACCGAGCGCAAGCATGCAGAAAACCGGGATTCCGGTATAGGCGGATGTCTTGTACGTGTCAAAATTTATGATTATCTTTACACGGTCCATTTTGCTCCAGACTGATAGAAGCCTATATTAGAGTTTTCTAAGAAGTCTATATTAGGTTTCCTAACCAAATGTTAGTGATATATAACAAAAATAAGTTCAACTTTCATGAGAAGAGTGAGATTGAAGGATTAAGAGAGAGATCGAAGGAGACTTCGAAGAAATCGTTCGTGGAGGTTCATGTAGTCGGATTTGACAAAACAAAGGCTCTACGTGATCTCGTTTTCGGTAACTTGTATTAGTTCTTGTACTTCTTATTCTCTACTTGAGTAGTTGGGGTGATTCGTGTACAAATCGGACATGGGAAGTTTGTTAGAAGGGTTGCATTCTTCAATTTCCATTAATGGACTCCAGATTGTTTCGTGGTTTTCTTCAGATTTGGGTTTCCACATAATAAAAATATATATGTCTGTGCATTGGATTATGATTCGCGTGTTTGTGCGTTTCAAGCTCACTCATGCTTCACTTCTCATGAAGTAGTTATCAATCAGGGACGAAGAATTTTTCCGTTGCGTTTCGCTCCGTTCCCAACAAAGTGACACCAGAAAACGAAGTGAATGAAATGAAAGATGAAAGTGAAAGTTGTTCGAATGGTGAACTGCATGCAGAATCCAAGCTGCAAAAGGAAAAAAAGTAATAGCACAAAAGGAAAACCATCAAATTAATAGAGATAAAAAAGCTTCACCACAGTGTGCGTGTAATGGCCCACTAAGCTAAAGGTTTTGATTGTGTACCAGCACAAGTAATATTCCAAGTAATTTGCAAGGTCAATAAGCCTTAGATGTTTAATCAATCTGTACTCCAGTGAAATATAAGGGCATGAAAATAAAAAAAACTATGTATGCATGTGAATCTTGTCATGCTTTCAACTACATACACAAGTTTGAGACTGTAATATCAACTGCATCAAGGGTTTAATGAAGAAACAACTGCTAAGTAGCACTAACTTGACATGTATAGGGACAGAAGAAAAAACAAAAAGACAGTTAGTGAGAAGAAGAAAGACATAATTAGAGAGGAAGACCAAGAGAGAGAATCTTATCTACGTGTGCATGGCAATAGAGTCAAAGTCGGAAATGAGATAAAAATTGATAAGTTAGGACAATAACAAAAGTTACGGGAATCGAGAGTGCAAAGCGGAATTATTATGTTCCTTTTCTCTCCTTTAATTTATATATATTAAATTATTATCAATATCTATAACAGTAAGTTATTTGTCCAATCCAGTTTTCAAATTCGAAAAAGTTGACATGGGTTAGGTAAAATCTAAGTCGACGCGGTTCCAGACAGCAATACAAGGCAGCAAAGACACAAATCATATGAAACGACTAGGTTGATGCTTAACACAACGATGTTGACGTCTTTAATAATACTGATTAAAACTATATGTACGGTGATATTACACTCTCAAAACTTTTCCATTTATTTTCATATTAAGTTAATAGCTTCTAGAGTAGATATTCATGGCAGAAAACAAAAAAGATTGTCAAAAATACTTGTTACCTTCCTAAATGTTCGTCTAGTTACTCTCTTGAAGAGTTTTATAACTCGACTCATAAGCTTGATTTCCTGATAGTTACTACATCTAGTCCAGGATGCAAAATCGGCTACAATTGGGTTTGTGCAGGTTGACTATCAGGTAGTTGAGTTATTGAGTTACTGGAGTGCCAACCAGCGCAAGACACTGTTTTGGTAGGTCAATACCTAGTGCATGTTCAGCCAGTTGTGGGAAGTAGAACTAGGGGGTTTATATTGTTTATTTTCTATTTTATGACTTGCATTTACTATCCTACTTCATCAAGGGTTTGGTTTATTTCGCTTTCCCTGCCAAATTTGGGTAGGTTTATATGCACTCCTAGTAGGATTATGTTTGGACTTCTATATCAGTTGATTGAGTTGAGGTTTGTGGAGAATCTTAGTTATCATATTTTGAGAATTGAAAGGTCATTTGCTTGTTCTTGGAGAGGCAATAATACCTCATCCACTAAAATTAGTTGTCGAATTTTCAGAAATGAAAGGTCATTTGCTTGTTTTTGGAGAGGCAATAATACCTCATCCACTAAAATTGCATGTGGTTTATATTCTCATAAATGTTTGTTCAGGCTCAGTTAATTGTGATAAAAAAAACACTTTAATATCATTATGCATTGCTCTACACATTTCTCTTCTTTACAAAAAGGGAATTGAATTTGACTCATCGAGCATTTTCTCGTCTTTGGATTTGGTTGAATAGATAGTCGTTATGAATAATTTCTCCAAACTATTCAGAAATAAATAGATGTATCATCATATCCTACATCTTTTCCGGCTACCATTTCTTTAGACCGTATTTAACTTCACAAAACTTTACTTTCTTTTTGAGAATAAACTTCACAAAACGAAATATGACGATAGAAATAATCCTACTTCTAGCTATCGTACTTGTTTTTGTATTGAAATATCGCAGTTCTTCATTAAATAACTTCTAAAAAAAATCCACCTCTTTGGTACCCCATTTATCATTAAAGTAATTGTTTGTTCTTCTCCACGTCAACATTGTCTCAGTCTCTACTATTTTCCAACTTGCAGTAAGTGGAGGTGCTATCTGGTCGAATCAGATTCCCGCAATGTTAGCCCTAAACCTGACTCGGACTTGTTAGTCTTATGGTTCCAAATTATGCTCCCGGACACTTACCGTATAAGCTTCCGGTAGGCTCAGGGTTCTATACAAAGAGACTGCCCCTACCCATTTACCACAAACCAGGCTGGGTAGGTATGTTCTATCGCATATATAAAAAAAGGGTAGAAATTTTCATCATCCCTATTCTTATCTATACTTATTTGCGTCAGGATCAGGTCTAGGGCAGGTAGGATTTATGTGGATTCAAAGCCTACACACACATTTAAATGGTCGGGTCCACCTTTTAGGCCTGGACCCTACCCTCCCATAATCGAGTCTGGGTCTGATATGGCAAACCAGGCCGGCTCCGGTCTCAAGAAAGCTAGGTCTGGGTGCGGTTGCTCCCAAGCATTTCCTCTCAAGAAAGGAATAACCAGCAGATAAATTATATTAGACAACATGTAGTATGATCATTATTATCTGTAATGTGAAGCCTCCATCGATTGCTTTTCTTAACCATTTCAATTACCAACAACCTGGTTCATACATTACAACTGGTACATATTTTGTTCAATGAACAAGACAACAAATTCAACCCAAATATGATATCATATTGGTGTATACGGCCGATACCGATACGGTTTGGCATGTCCCGATTCGATACTGGCCGATACTAACCGATACCGACATTGGAGATCTCTTTTTCGGTCAATTCGGCAAAAAAAATTTAACAAAAAAGATCAATCAACAAGGATGTAAAAGCGTAGTAAGGTTGTAAAAGCATGTAAAAGACGAAAACTTATCACTGTTACAAATTAAGCCAACACAAAATGATTTATCACTGATACAAATTAAGGCAACACAAAATCTCAAAAGATACATGCACCTCAGTAGTCTGGAGATATCTAATTAAGGAAACTATTAATATACTACAATAAATGCTTAAATCTATGAAAAAAATACTTTCTAATAATAATTAAAATTGTGTGGTTTAGTATGAGAAAAAACTATTAAACAATACCTCAAACAAGAAGCTGAATTCTTCCATCGGACATTTTTAAAAGCACATAAGGATCAGCGATAGAAGCAAACAACACTGTTGAAGTATCTGAATTTGAATTTGGTTCAGAATTATGCACACCAAAGCTCAGCTCTTGGGTCATGTAAGAACCATCAAGGATTCGAGCACCCCGTACGAAGATCTGGGCAACCCGACGCCTGAAAAGAACTTCAAATAAGCAAAGAAGAGCATATAAATTTACAGGGTAATTCTTAAAATAGTTTCACTTCTATCCATTGAAGATGGTCAAAATGTATACCACCTTATTACATCAGAAACAAGAAAAAATCAAATTTGTCTGAATATCAGTAAAGTGGAATCACAAGCTGCATGATGGTTGACATGTATATAAAAGAAGGTCCAGAATTCTCATTAATAGTTTTATTTTTATCCATTATTGATTATTAAATTTGTCATGTTTGTCCATGACTCTAAAACATAGTCCCTACCGATTAGATAGACAATTAAAACCATAGGTACATAAACAAAGAACCATCTTGTCATTACTCATTTTACCTATACCTAAAGAAGCCACATATTGAATGATTTTAAATATGGTTTTAGAAAATATTATATTGCAACTTTAAGCCTTACTTTAAAAAAAACTATTTTACTTCAGTTGCAATTATATTTCTTGAGAAGGTTTATATGCAAAATTTCAAACAAAAATATGTGCTTACTAGAATCATACATGACTTGATTATAGGCTTTCATGTAGGAGACAACCATCAGTCAGGTACCTGAGCACACGTCGCGACGGCCATAGACGGGGACTCTTGGTTCATGAGCACGCTGAACGACACCTACGAGGCGGGGGAGGTCAAGTACCTCCTCTTCCCCTCCGGGGCGTCCAGCGGTCGGTTGTTGTGCCTGTCCAACAACGACACGAGGGACGGAACCCGAAACAAGTACGCGCTCGCAACAGCGGACGCACTCACCCCACCCCTCACCCCGCTCACCCTCCAACAAAGTTGAATATGCGGAATTGTATCCGATCTGGATCAGAAGACGTCGACTATAACAAAAGATGAACAACAACTCAGAGCCTATCATTCGATGAATTAGAAATCGATCAATGGATCTCATTGAACAAAGGTCAGACCTTCAACTAATCTAGCCAATCAAAGAGTAAAATATTCCAAACAACTTCACACCTTTCGAATTTATCGAAATCGCCTGAATAGTCTCTTCGATCCGTCGATCATGGAAGAAAAAGTTCTATGAACTCCTGTAGAACATTTGGTGTGCGTACTTGAACAAGATTCAAATAAATAGAATTGAAATTGTTCTTCAGTGATCGAAAAATTAAGAAAAGAAGTAAATACTAAAGGAGGAGACGACTGGAGCTCCGATCGACGATAGCATATCCGATCTATCACCTCCCTCCTCTTGGTGGAGTTCTGGACCACTCCGTGCACCGCTGCTCCACCGTCTCCACGACCGCGGCGAGGGCCAAGATCGTCTTGCAGTGGATCCTCGTCTCCTTGCGGAACAATGTCCGGTCATTGGGGATCAAGGGATCGGGGTGTAAGTAGGAGCGCTCCTCGACCTCGACGAGGGATCAGAGGCTGGAGTTGGTGAAGACGCACATGTTGATTCTTACGATGGGTCCCCGATGAGGCTGCTGTCGAAGAGCAGTAGCAATAACAGTAGGATGTCTACCCCCATGTCGCATCGATCCCTAATTTTAATAGGGCTTAGAAGCAAGAAACTGGAGATTGGGATTGAAAGAACGAACCTGGAGATGATCGAACCTGGAGAGACCCTTCTCCCTTCCCACTTCTAGCCTTCTCCCCCTTCCAGCCGTTCCCCAACCTAGAGATCCCCTATCATAGCTTTGGTAACTCTTCTAAATGTTAGAGGGGGAAATAAAGGAGGGATGTAAAATAAGAGGAAAACCTAAAAATTTGGTTACTCTTTTACTGCGCACATATTTGCACACTGTAAAAGAGTGTCATTTATTTACGGAGCACATAAAGCATGTTGTAAATGAGTCTTCAATCACAACGTGCATTAAAGCACACTGTAAATGAGTCTTCATTCACAACATGCAATAATGTGCGCTGTAAATGAATCTCCAGTCACAGCTTGCAAGTCAAACGTGCCGTAAAAAAAGAAAAGACAACTCTTTTACGAATCACATATTTGCACATTGTAAAAGAATGTCATTTACAACGTGCTTCCGATGTGTACCGTAAATTGCACGCCGTAAATGCTATACTTTCTTATAGTGCAGGTTAAAATGCAGCTCTAGAAACAAGCTTAAAAAATTTCTCCTCTTAATTTTAACTTCTAATGTAAGTCTTTATAAGTCATAGATTTAACCGCACTAACAACTTTGTTAGCTTCCTGCTCTGCCAAATTATGTAAGAAAGAATTTACAGTAACAAAAAATGCCACAGATTACAATAAAAAACATGGTTAATCTGTGTAATATTCCTACATTAGATACACAATTACTTGATTTCTTTATCATCGATACCTCTATGGCATGTTAAATGCTTAGAGTAATAATGAATCACATAACTTCAGTTAGCACCAACGTCTGCATAAACAATAACAACCACCATACTATAGCCTTTATCCTAAAATTTTGGGATAGGTTATTTGAATCATGTTCTTCAATTCGGATTTCTTAAGGGCCAAGTCCTCTATAATGCTAACAAAATCATATCCTTCAAAACTTCAAACCAAGTTCGTGTAGGCCAACCTCTAGCCTAGCGGCTCCATTAACTACTATATTGGACAACTACTCGTATGCATTTCACGTCCAACCCACCTAAAAGACGATTTCTTTCATCATGTCCTCAATTGGTGCCCCCTCTTAACTTCCCAAGGATGCACACAGTTCTTATCATATACTTAATGTATTGTCCTGCATTCATCTTAGCATTCTCATTCCGGCCAAACTAACGTTTTTGACACGTTTCTTAATTGTCCAACACATACACATAACATTAAAAAAAGATAACGGCATAATGTTTTGTATGTAAATCCATAGAGGTAAAATAAACTGCAATATGTCAGACGCTTCCAAATCTCCATGATGTGTATGCCTAACTCAAAAGTCAAGAAAGACAACCAGGAAATTGTAACATTATTTTGTCGCATGAGACATGGAAAACCCTGAAATATATTGACACAGTAAGAGTTGGCCCTAGCAGGAGTGACCGTAATATTAGTTCTTTTGTACTGTTAAGGAAAGAGCTGACAATACCATATACTTGAATTTTCACTCTACAATGGCAACTCTCTAGGTAAGAAACTATGACAAGAAGTGCAGTTTTCCAAAATTGCAATACATATCAGACTAGACATCTAATAAAACTGACATCTAATTCTGCTACAAGAAAAACATCCTACTGACATGAAACTCGAGATATGCAAGGTTTGGGGAGTGTCTGGATGTGTGCAGTTCCAACAAAAGCAATCTTTGCATACGGTCCAAATGTATGTAACATTGCACCATACATTTCCATAACCATATGATGCTTCAGCTGCAACACATAAGTTTTTTTAAAATTTGTTCGATTATCCGACGTTGATACTCATGGCAGTGTAGTGGCGATGTAACTGGGATAATCTACACCGCAGATTATCTTAGGAGTAGCCTGGTGTAATAGTTGTGATGTACTATGCATGTGTGTGTACTTAAACCACCCAATGAGGATATACCAATTATTCTCAATGTAGCATTTCTACAAAAACAAATATTGTCTTTCAACACATATGGAAGAGTAGCATGTTCTTGTCAGGTGGATGGAGATCATCCTTGTTCAATAACGAAGATTTAGTACGTACGAAGCATTGGGGCCAAACTCAGAGTCATCAGTGTCATGTCGTGTCAAACACATATCAGACATAACATTGCACTCTAATATACACAGTAGTAATACTATCAAGTGTCAGTCACCACTCGTGTCATATTTGTTTTCAATTGTTCATGCAAATGAGTTTATATGAAAATGAAAACCAATAAAAATGTCAAACATCCTATTGCAATGTAATTTAACGGGTCAAAAACATAACTATTTGGATGTTACAAAACAAACCATACATGTTATACTATTATCCAGCCTTCTGTGATTATTCTTAAATCTTAATCCAATTTGTAAGTAGTAGCTAAAGTTAACGAATGACGAACATAACCATCATGAAATACTAGCATTAACGGGAAATATCGAGTAAAAACTACATGAAAGATGTGGGCCATACACGTAGGTTAGGAGTTGCATCTTCAATAGATCATTTGCACAAATGTCAGGTCGAGGATGAAAAGGTTGCCTAGGCCGACTAGTCTTGAATTCTTTTTTTGGAAGTGCAGCATTCTGTCTGTTTGAACCAACATTTGGCCTAGGTGGTCCTAACTTCAGCTCTTTTCCTTGGATGGCTAAAATAGGACTCATATTTTTCCAAGCATACATGTCTTCTTCATTATACTGTAAATTAGTCATACCTTGGTATGCATTAAGCCATTGAACCTTTGGTAGCTTTTCATGTGATGTATCATTACCTCCGTATGCATCAATTAATAATCGGGAGCCATGTTTAACATCATTAGAAGAACGTTTTGCTGATCCATCATTATGATCAATCGACGTGCCAAATCCAAATCGATGTCCATAACGTGGTTGGGAGGCCTTATCAAAAACACTTTCAGGAAAATTAAGGAAATGAAACCTTTTCCCTGGCGGGGATGAGGAAATCAAACCAACTCTGGGAGTTTGTGAAGGTGCTCTTGACTGAGAGGTTGACCCTTCTTTCCCACCTATTGATACAGATCCCATATTTTCAGACTGACGGCAGTATAGGAGAAATTGTGCATTATCAAGATTACACTCATCATACTGAAAGAGAGAGTTCTCGCCAGAGGGATCCTGCAGAGTCAACAAAAGGTTATCTTGGTGTTGCATGGATAGTGTTGGTCAAAAATAAAATATGAACAGCCTACACAGCCTACACATGTTAGAAGCATTTTCTCAGAAGACAAGAGTACTAGCTCTATCCCAAATGCATGAAAATTTTACAAGTTGAATATTCCAGACAGGATCAATTTTGAAATTTTGTATTCATGCATGAGTATTAAAAGAGAGAGAGCATACATTATAGCAAAGAAACACATATCCACAAATAGAGGCATGAAGAGAACTAATCCAACAAAACCAGTAAGTCTATTTAATAATCAGTTTAGGAATAGCCATGTGCATAGACGCTTGTAAACATTTGGGTTCATTTTTCGCTAAAAGGTTTAGACCAAGGTATGAAAATTCATTTACACTATCAACATCAGCCAGCCTGCAGAATTTATGTTTTCATGATTTCAAAGTTGTATGTTTCGGTCTAAGCTTCTATTATTCTACATTTAACATTTAGAAGTATACAATTTAATGGTACATTTAAATGCCCACGTAAGGAGGAGAGATAATATAGCAGTTAATGGAGCCGCTAGAACTAGAGTTAGGCCTAGACTAATATGATTTGAAATGTTAAAGAAGGATATGGATCTTATTAGCGCCAAGGTTCTAAACGGCGGTAGGTGAGTATGCGACGAAGAGGGTCCATCTTGCGCCTAGGTCACCTTGACAGTGCCTAGGCGCTTGGTACATTTTGGACATTTTTTACTATTTTACCAATATTTTTTGTATAATATGCATATTTTAAAGGTGTTATATGCATAAATAAGTTGTAGAATAAAGATTTATAAAGTTTTAGTCATGCAATAGTGAACCATAGGTTCATAATGCTTGAAAAACAGTTTTACCAAAACATCTAGTTAGGTATTCCACCGCCTAGGCGTCCCCTACGCCGCCTCACCTTCGCCTATACTGCCAAACCTCCACTCACCGTCTACTCAACCGCCAACGGCTAAAGCGATGCGGAGAGCAGCCGCCTCGTGCCTAGGGCCGCCTAGGCGGCCGTCTCGACCGTTATTTAGAACATTGGTTAGCGCCATAGAGGATGTGGATGCCTTGTCAATTTCGAGGAAGTAGTCATTTAGAGTAATATGTTTTTAATCGTCAAGTTTATTTGTTCTTGCCTAATTTGAACTCTGAATGGCTCAAATGATTGCCATGTCTTTATATGTTTGTCTGGACTCCAGTTGTCTGCGGACATACTCTTTTGGGTATCAACAAGATTCCCTTTAAAGCTTTTGTCAATCTGCTCAGGATTGATATCGATTTTGAAATACTTTGAATCGCCTCGAAATAGAACTATAGCTCCAGATATGCATTTGCACCAAAAGAGATTTATCATAATGCTCACCCAGTTGTTATGCCCATCCACATCCTAGATGGTGTATTTGTATTTGTTGACGGCCTTGCACAAAGAGATGGAATTTGTTGAGGACTTATAATTCAGTATGATATTTTGCATGATGAATTATAATGCTCACCCAGTTGTTATTCCCATCCACATCAAAGGTAAGTAGTGAAGCTGAGGACTTATAATTCGGTATGATATTTTGCATGATGTTAACATAGTTAGTAAAGAAATGGAATTTGTTGACGCGTATTAATGTTGCTATCGCTAAATTAAAAGAACTCATTATGGATGTTAATAAATATAGAGATGATAGTTTTGCATCTGTTATATTTTCAGCTAAACAGATTGCAATAAAAATGGAAATTTATCTTGTCTTTCGTGAAATTCGTAAAATAAGACACTTTTAGTTAATGCCAATAATGAGACTATGCTCACCCAAAGAATCTTTTAGAGTTGACTATTTTATAGATATAATGGATCAAGCTATTTGTTCACTTAAAAGTAGGTTTGAGCAACGTCAACCATATGAAAATATTTTTTGGTTCTTATTTGATTTAAGAAGTTGATTTCATTAGATGACAATTATTTGAAAAAAAAATATTGGCATAATCTTGAAGGTGCTATAAAATATAATGAAGTTTCTGATCTCGATGGAAAATAATTTATTTTTAGAATTGAATACTTACAAAATATTTTACCAAAGGGAATAAGTACTTCCATCGAAGTACTCAACTTTATATAAAAAAAAATGGAAATCTTATCCAAATGTTTGGGCTGCATATAAAAATGTTTGGATTTCATATAGAATAATATTTTAAATATACATGATCCTGTTGTGTCTGCGTAAAGAAGTTTTTCAAAGCTAAAATAATAATCTTACTTAAGAACAACTATATCACAAAAAAGATTAAATAGTCTAGCTATGATATCTATTGAAAGTAATAAGCAACAAAATTTTGATTATGATAGCTTAATTGATGATTTTGCGGGTAAAAATGCTAAAAAGAACAATTTTTTAATAATTAGTTAAAGGTGGATAATGAAGGCCCAATTTTTGGATTTTTGTCCTAGGTCCCGTCGTCCTGTAGGCCTTAGAACAGACCCTGAGCAGTCTGGGGAAAAGAAAGTTGGTTTGTGACAACAAATCTTTTTATAGTAATGCTAGGTCATAGAGATAAGTTCGACCAAATTGAACAAATGATATGTCAAGATCATTTTCTTCATTGGGAATTGAAGATGGGATAACGAGCAGACATCGAATGATTAATTTCTATTTCTCGTTATCATAGAATTCGTCATCAAGATGGATCGTCCTTCCGCGGCCAATGAACATACTAATGCAAGGACTTTTCGCCAAGTTAATTCAAAAATAAAAAGGGTACTATAATGTGTACTTGTCTGCACATTATTTAATAGTTCAGTTTTCTTTTCGGACTTCGAGGATGAGACGGCCGATCCTAACATAATTTATGAGGAGCCAGATGACGAAGCCGCCTCCTCAGATAAAGATGTCTCTAACACAAAGTGTGTGTATGGAAGGAGAGGGTGTCGTCTGGAGCGATGGTAAGACTTGTTGCTTGCATTATGGAGGATGCAAGTTCGAGTCACGAAACCACCACTTTGTATATATGGGGGTAAAGTTGCATAACTTCCTATGTCATACGTAAGAGGGCGTCTCGTGACATTGGAGTTTGGACACACTTTTATTAATAAACTATGGATCTATTTTGTGCATGCAAAAACCTCTTTATCATTCATGAGCCACTTATATGTTAGAATGCAATTAAAAGTTTAATCTGCAACAAGCCAAGCTTCGTTGTTACAACAAATGAAGAAGGCGTATAAGTTTCCTTATACTATATTTCAAAAAAAATAAAGGATTGTTCAGATAACCGGTAATAATATTTTTTATCTAATAAGTATACAAAATAGTTTGAAATTCGAAAGGAATCTACCCGTTAAAATTGATTTGAAAAATCAAAAAATCTTATATAAAACTAAAATCATATTTCTAGTGTATCTAACCAAAATAATATAAGCTAGTCTGTGTAGATGCAAGTGCATTCCTAGCAATCTGATATCATAGATCTCAATATATCATCGGTCTTGATACGAGAATGGACGCAACGAGAGGAAACGAGAAATGGGTTTGGGGAGGGACATAAATTTAATCATATATTCATATGTAAATTAAGTAGGTAAGTTGGCCTAATAAACCATAATTTTGGACTAGCTTATATTTGCTTTCAATGAGAGAGGCCTCTATAAAATGTGATTTAAGTTCCGATTTGCACTTTTAAGTCTAAATTCATTTTGGGCATGGTTCGGGCTTTGAGAAGTTCTCCCCACCCATCCCATAGTTCTTACCATGAAAATATAGTAAAATTTAACTACATTTGGCAACTTTTAGATATCTCAATGGGCATGTTCTAATACTTATTGACCTCTTTTTACCTTTTTTAAAGTCCATGTCAGTGCACCAAAAATCAAAATCTATAGTAGCGATAAGAGATTAAGCGGATGCTAAAACGTGCAAAACAAGTTAATCCAGTCATTTTGGTTTCCTATATTTAGAATCACTTTCGCTATATTGGGCAGATTTGCCTATATTTATCAAATCTTTTTATTAGGATTTCTTTTATTTTCTTTTATTACTTTCCTAGTTTGATTAGAACTTATTTCTTAGAGCTCAAGTTATCTTTCTTTCTAATAAATAGTTATATGTAGAAAGCCAGAAAAAAGTTAATTATCATTATTTTGAGTTATTAATTCTCTTGTAGGGGAATTGAAGTGTCAACCCTCGTATCGGGGGTTATTTGGTTTCAGTGATTGGTGTTTTCATGCTATAACAGGTGGTATCAGAGCTTTAACGTATCGCGAGGCCGACTCAACGACGGTTACGCAGGGAGAAATCTAAAAAAGAAGAGGTATTCCATGGCGTGACAATAAAGGTCTGCTAACACCAAGCCACGATGACTCGATGCAAAAGGACAACTTGTTTTAAACTCAGTTGTATCATCAATGGCAAAAGATATCGAGTCTTGGTCGATAACAAAGATAACATCATCAGCCAATAGATAGGCAAAGCTGCAGAGTTAAGGTTGGAAAGACACTCAGACCCGTACTCTGTAGGATGATATGCTAGATCAGTTGAGTGGAACTAAAATCCTTCCCAAGTTCGAACTTTGAAGAGGCTACCACCAAATACGTATTCGAATTTAGGACAAGTGGAAGACGATGTTTAGGCACATGAAGGAATATTAGAGTGGTTGGTCATGTTGTTTGGACTAGACAACGAACCGAGCACTTTTATGCGTATGATGAATCAAGGCACTTTCATCAACAAGTTCATGGTGGCATACTTTGATAACATATAGATCCACAATAAGGACCATGATAAACACTATGTGCACTCCGTACCTCACGAGTGGGTGGCGGATGAGACGCATATGACGAAATTGTTCATCAATGGTTTAAGTACACCGCAGATTATCTTAGGAGTAGCCTGGTGTAATAGTTGTGATGTACTATGCTTGTGTGTGTGTACTTAAACCACCCAATGAGGATATACCAATTATTCTCAATGTAGCATTTCTACCAAAACAAATATCGACTTTCAGCACCTATGGAAGAGTAGCATGTTCTTGTCAAGTGGGTGGAGATCATCCTTGTCCAATAACCAAGATTTAGTACGTACGAAGCATTGGGGCCAAACTCAGAGTCATCAGTGTCATGTCGTGTCAAACACATATCAGACATAACAATGCACTCTAATATACACAGTAGTAACACTATCAAGTGTCAGTCGCCGCTCGTGTCATATTTGTTTTCAATTGTTCATGCAAATGAGTATATATGAAAATGAAAACCAATATAAATGTCAAACATCCTATTGCAATGTAATTAAACGGGTCAAAAAACATAACTATTTCGATGTTACAAAACAAACCATACATGTTATACTGTTATCCAGCCTTCTGTGATTATTCTTAGATCTTAATTCAATTTGTAAGTAGTAGTTAAACTTAACGAATGAGGAACATAACCATCAAGAAATACTAGCATTAACGGGAAATACTGAGTAAAAACTACATGAAAGATGTGGGCCATATACGTAGGTTAGGAGTTGCATCTTCAATAGTTCATTTGCACAAATGTCAGGTCGAGGCAGAAAAGGTTGGCTAGGCCGACTAGTCTTGAATTCTTTTTCTGGAAGTGCAGCATTCTGTCTCTTTGAACCAACATTTGGCCTAGGTGGTCCAAACTTCAGCTCTTTTCCTTGGATGGCTAAAATAGGACTCATATTTTTCCAAGCATACATGTCTTCTTCATTACACTGTAAATTAGTCATACCTTGGTATGCATTAGTATATGTCCCGCAGAAGACCTGCAATAGGAACAAACATGTAAAATTATTAATTCAGAGAACAAAGTAAGTTTAAATCCAAAAATATAACAAGTTAGACTAGCGACTCGTAAGGTGTAGGAGCCTATAAGTAGCAAATCAATGCATAATATAGAATAGGAGCCTATAAGTAGCCAATAAGGATAATTTCTTCGATCCTACAAACCAAAGAATGGAACAACACAGTTCGTCAGCAACATACATTTACATAACATCAAGATTTGAAAATTACAACAAGACCCAAAATTTCTTGCAACGTTCCCACGTGACTCGAATCACAACCTTGAGAATCTGATATGTTTTGTTAAGAGATAGCTCTATTTGGAAATTTCGGTCATCACTGCCAACCAACCAAAAGAACAGAAAGAATTCAGAAGAAGAAGAAGAAAAGAAAAGAAAAAAGAGTCGAACCTTGAGAATAATCCGGTCGCAGATGGCGCGGGCGATCCCCTCGGCGCTCCGCAGCTGCTCTGGCGCGGAACCAGTCGATAAGGCTAGCTAGGTCTCCAGTACTGGTCAGGGTTTCGTCGATCTGCCATTGGATAATTTCTAGGGTTAGAGTTTGGGATTTTTTTGGGGGGAGGAGGAGAGGTTGAATGAAGGTTTGTTGGGGAGTGAGAAGGGAGAAGAAAAAAAAGGGTGATTGTTCCGTTACTTTGGTAGGTATTAAATGAGTTTGTTTGGGCGCGTGGGATGAACTTTTGTTTCATGTTTTGTTTGACTGCACCGTCCTCTTGTTCTTTGAACCTTTTCTTTCTTCCTCTTTTGACTAGAAACTAATTCGTAGGAAATATAAAATTTCTCAGAATAATATGTTCATATATCTCAAGGTGTAAAGTGTATAATGGGCTGGGCCGGTCTGAGTCTGTGGTGGACCGGGTCAAACCGGTCTGGGTCTGGGCCGGTTCACAGCCGGCCGGGCCGACCCGATTATTATTTTCTTTCTTTAATGTATAATGTATATATATTATTTATATATAAGTTAATAAATTTAGGTTAAAATTTATAAGTTATTTGTTACTAATTAATTTTGTTACAATTTGAAATTTATAAGTTATTTGGTAGTAAAATTTTTTTTGTATAATTTATATAAACTTTTTTGTTATATAAAAATTTATATGTTGAAATTTTTATAGAAATTTATAAGTTGAAATTTAAATAGATATTTATATAACTTAAATTTCTTTATATAGAAATAAAGAAGTTAAATGTCAACAATTAACAACATAAAGTGAAAAAAAAAACTGAATTTGTTTTATTAATGCCAATAAAATTATAAATGTATTATAACATTAAGTAAGAAAAAAATAGAAACTTGTAAATGATATTTTATTTGCATAAAGCTTGTAAAGAAATGTACAAGCCTTTTTTTTATTTTTCGTCATCCGTCGTCCGTCTTTTATTAAAATTTATTGCTCAGCTCCTCCTTCAGTAACGTCATCCAAAGTAAGAGACTGAAAGTCCAGCTCAGTGATGTCGGCACTTTCATCTTTTGAGTTTTGAGTTCTTTTTACAGCACGAACCCAATATTAAACGCAGATACAAGTTTCCAAAATATCTGGCAGCAACCTACTACTCTTCTTCTTCACTAGAAACTAATTCGTAGGGAATATAAAATTTCTCAGAATACGTTTTTCGTGTCTCTTCCACCATTCTAAAAATAAAAAATAAGATGAAGCGTCATCTTCATCTTCATCTTCTTAATAAGAATTTAGATATAAGGACAATTCTTGAGTGGGTAAAAAATATTATTTTTGTTTCTTTCTTTGCAGTACACTTTTAGCAAGTGATAATTTAGACATAAAACTGGAGCTACTATTACCTTGAACGGTTGTACCGGGTCGGCTCAATACAACTCTTTCTCCATATAAATATAAATATGATTATAATTATTTTTAAATATGATTATTTTTAAATATTTGAGCATAATAATCAGGAATATGATTATTTTTAAATATTTGAGCATAATAATCACAATTTCGTTCTGAATCACCTCCATAAGAATTGTTAGAACCAGTACCATCCATATTTTAAAAATTATTTAAAAAAATAAGAGTAGAAAAATATATTTATCTACTAACAAAACAAAAGAGAGAGGGAGGAAAAAGAAAAATCGAAAATTAGAAGAAGAAAAATAACCTTTTACGATCTATGGTTGTTTGATGAATTCTATTATGTAAGTTGTTACTTGAAGCCTCCAAGAAATTTTACATAAGTTGACTCAAGAACACTACAGTTTGGCCTCTAGAGAGTTGTATTTCAGAAATTGATTGCATAGAAAATTTTGTAAGAGAAGGAAGAAGAAATGTTGTTGTAATTAATTTTCATGATTTTTGGGCTATTTATAGATATTGTTTGGGCCAAAATGACCCCTCATACCCTTCAGATATAGTTGTTATAAGGGTATTTTGGTCATTTTCAGCAAAATAACCAAAATACTCCTAAATCGTTCAAAATACTGCCACCAATTTGGTGGTATTTTGGTCAAATTACCCCTCCAACGGCTACAAAGAAAAAAAATTCAACCGGGTCAGACCGGGCCTAGACCGGGCTTGGACTGGGCCGGTCTGGGCCGGTCTAACCGGACTCCAACGGTTAACTCGGGCCCGACCCGAACGTCAACCGGGCCGGACTTGGGGGTCGATATCTTGGACCCAGCACAGACCCTCAAGGAGGGTGGGTTGAGCCGGGCTTGTCCGTTGACCGGGTCTGGGCCGGCCCAGAATGTCACGCCCCGATCTCCCGCAAGCTAATCGGTCGTCCGTGCTAGGTGAGAATCACCGCGCCAGCGCTCCCGTAGGACGATCGCTTGATCCATCTGGGCATGATGCCGCACAAGCGTAAGCCGCGCCCGTGCAAGGCCGTGGTCCATGCTGGCGGTAAGAGGTCTAAGCCACAGAGTCGCACAGATTGTCCGAGTGCAGCAGAATTTAAAAACACATAGGCGATTGGTAACAAGTTCACAGAGTCGTCAATAGCGGAAGCATTGAATAACATAAGTATATAAGTAAAGTAAACTCTTATTGATATTGAATAAGTGTTACAGGCGGCGTTAGGCCGAGATTACAAGTCGCTAAAGCCTCTCTCTCTCTCTCTCTCTCAAACAGTAAAAGCGTGTCAAGTGGCTACATTTATGGAATAATACATAGGCGATGTTCCAATTTTATGTTTGGTATACGTGCTTCAGTTCCAGACGCAATACTCCAAGGCTTTGGATTGAACTCCACGCCTTAGCACGCACGAAGGAGGGCATCCGCACCGAACGAGGTTCTCCCGCACCCTACAAGCAATCTGGTGGGTTATCAGTACATGAATGCACGGTGGGGAGGCTACTCGTCCGCTCGATAAATCCAAACACGTTCAATAGGTTCCGTGCACCATCTATTAGTTGTCTTTCTAATCTTGCATTATGATCAGTTTTATGGCAATGTTGAATAGCTTATCTCGTGTGGCAGTGCACCGTGCGACATAAGAGAAAACATGGCAAGACTTACCAACTTACCATTTGTCCTTCCCTGTCCAAGGCAAACCAAGTTAATTCAAGCACGAGCAGCATATATAATGAAATTCAGGGACAATAGTATATGCAAACACAAGTATTTCGGTGCGAGATTATATTTTGGGTGCACGAGTATACAGGTTATCCAGAAGTGTTGCAGAAGATGTTGAAGTATTCCATATGTACAAGTGTTATTCTCAAGATTTATTCAGGTGTTTCCCAAATTTTGCACACGATGCAATGACTCGCACGCGGATTGCCGCTAAGCGATGATGACTTATCTATATGAATAGAAGGTCGCTGGTATAGCCATAAAGGATGGGTCATTAATGTGAATAGAAAGCAAACGAAAGTACAAGGTGCGTTGCAAGCCAACCCGCCAATACAATGGACCCTGGGTCATTGACGAGAATGGAAAGCAACGAAAGTACAAGGTGCGTTGCAAGCCAACCCGCCAATGAAATAGACCCCGTTCCATCCGGATCGGATCGGCCCCGGTGCCCCGGAGATCGTCCGTGGAACATGGATCCGAAGATCCACTCGTTAAACAAGTTGTCCGCGACATGCAAGTCTTGGGTCAATCCAAATTCCCATCTTGACAAGACAATCCATGATTTATGTTCTGAACGAGCAATTTGCTCCACGAGCTGTGATTCTTGTATTCTTGCTTGACATGATTCCCGTTCAGTATTCAACTTGACTTGATGCATTCTCCTGGTGCAGGGTCTGCCTTGGCGACCTAACGGTCCCGGATACTTGCAGGTTCACATTGCACAGAAGGACTACTTGATAGTCTTCTGGCTAACAAGATGCATGCACGATACGCGATAGTATTACCTGGTTGTGGCATAAATTTTATTGTGGCAAGTGTTAGATCGAGGCAACATTACAAGTTAACATATAAGCAGGCAAGCATGCATTTTTATGAAAATAAAAGCATTTACATTGGCTCGGGCCTAAGGGTAAGCCGAGGAGTGAAACCGTAAGAAAACATACCAAGTGACATAATCTAGGGTCGTGTAGTATAGGAAGTGAAGCAGTGCACTACATAGAGTACATACATGTCGTTCTACTCGAGGTATAGTGGGGTCTAGTTGCACAAGGCAAAAGTAGCATGCGAGGGTTTGATTATAAGTAAAATTTTATTTTTATGTTCTAACACAAGCAATACAAGTTGGGATTTTCCCTTAGCTAGGTGCGTTGTATTCTTATTAGCATGCAGGGGGTGATTCACCTAGCGACTAGCATGTATCATCCATATTTTAAGTGTGCTGGCTAAGCAAAGACAAGTTCATCGTAGCCACCCACCTTAGCGATGATTTGCCTCGGTCGAGCGATACTCCGAGCGAGCCTCTGAAAGCCTAAGCCAGAACTCCTGAAGGGCCAAGTCTGGAAATTATTTTTGCCTCAAACGAATATTCTCGCTGAGCAAAGCGGGTCGGGTCACTGCACTTTTGTCGTTTGAATCGGCAGTCCGCTTAAGCGAAACGGGTCGTTATACAGACCGGCGTTGACAGGGTCCGGGACGGCCCATACCGGTGTTGACCAGACCGGGTCTGGGCCAATTTACGGGCCGCAGGGCCCAATATGCACCTTGACATATATCTCTTGTTAACAATCATGGGCTAAACTTCATTATGGTAACGTGCACGTGCATTTTGTTCGTTCCTTGGAATCGAACTCGAGCAACCAAAAATATATATCTTCCATCTTAATCACTTGATGTGGTGGTCCATGCAGGTCGAGAGCATATTGTCTCGGTTACGTTATTGTACCGAACAAGCCTGTACCTAGGAATAGAGTATAGGATCTCATCCACAATTGACTATTATTTATCTTTCTCCTATCTGTTCTATCTGAATAATTGTATCCTGCTTGATTCCTGTACTTCCCTAATAGTTCTTTGAGTATAACCTTCTGCTAGAATATAGGAACCCCTATTATTAGGATGATAATTATGGTAGCACACCTATTAAGAATACAACGAGAATATAGACACACCACTAAGTTTAGAATATCTAGTGAACCCTAGAATTTCTTATCTCTAGAATTGGTTTACCATTACCCCTTGATGTAATATGAAGACTTGAGAGTAGTATAGACACTACTAGAGTTAGTTAGAAGTTTGACCATAGTGTTTGACCCTAGTATTGAGGAACCAATAGAAATCCAGGGTTAAATATTAGGACTGGACCTAACACTTATGGTGAGATAATATTAGAACTATAAACTTAGATCATTGTCTTATTAGTAGCAGACAGTACCTTAGGAAGCCAAGAGCAATGAATATAACGTTTCTCTTGATCACACCTCGAACATAGCAACTAGCATACCACTTTTTCTTAGAAAACCACGATGCTATTTAGAGCCCCCTATTTTAATTTCATATATTGTTCCTCTGCGACCTTAGCGTTCGCTAATTGTGCGACGACCAAATTTTGTTCCTCTATTCTTCATCTTTCAACTCGTGCCATCTGACACTGCTGATTATAGACCAAGTGAATTTATTCTATGTTAGGATATATATAGCTTGCTAGGATTTTGGTGGTTACTCTTGAATTTTGAAATTGTGTGCTTAGTAGTTAGAACTTGATGGTTTAAGCTATTCTTGTAGATTGAGACCTAGCGCTTATCCCTTAGTTTTAAATTGCGTAACATGTATTCCCACCTCGATACGAGTTAGATCCTTTCCCCTTAACGGCCAGTAACTCTTCTATCCTTACTATTGACACTTGCTCCATGGGCGCTATGATTAAGACTTAGGACGACCATGACCTATGTAATGAAAGAGGATACCCTAATAAATACCAAGACCCCTTCCCGTAGACCTTAACAGGAGTTCTACGGTATCCTTAAGGCAATTACAGTATTAGTTAATTGTTATAAGTTGGGTAGCATACCTCAGAACCTAGTATCACATAGTCTTTTGCCCTATTATTGAAGTGTAGCTGAATGACATTAATTGTATGCTAGCATAAGACAAATGTGTTTATTCAGACAATATAATTTAGAGGTTCTTGCCCCCATTTGGTCGACTAGCGACATAGACAAGGAGGTTGTATGATAACTATAGAGATTTGTAGAGTCTTTATTATTATTGCTTATTCTATTTTTTTGTTTTGTTTTTGTGAACTTGAATTGACTTGTACCTCCTTTCATCATCATCTAGCGTACCTATAATTGTTGTACCACCTTGACTTATGTCGCTATTATAGCCTAGTTTTGCAAGCTTATTCTTTCATCAAGCTTGTTCACTATATATGTATTAGTGGATGCATACATTAATACATTTCAGAATCAGTGTACTATGGTCTGATCAACCATAGTGCGCGTGGTTCGCCCTTCGTATAACTACTTTATATGGATTGAGATATCTAGTGATTAGTAGATGAATGAACTTGTGTCACGCCCCAGTCCCAAAATACAGAGGGACCGGACGTGTGATAATGGCCAGCAGCACACACCGATGGACAAACCCAATTTAATGGATCTATCGGGACGTACTTAAGCTGTAATAGAACAATAAATAGGTCCAATGATACAAGTCACAGTCTAATCTAATCTCATCCACAACAGATAATCACAGATCAAATGCCAGAATAGCTGCAATTAAAATAAACTAACAAAACTGAATAAAAGTGTCTCGGAGAACAATCCGAGTACAAGTCTGGTACATCAATGAAATAGACTGGAAATAAAATAACTATAAACTAAAATAAATGAGTATCTCAAGCCAATACTCAAGAGAAGTCCTCTGGTACAATCTCGTCCTTAGATCCTGGTTCTGCTCCAAGGTAGGCACCTGCTCCTGCTAATGCTAATGCTCCGGACCCGTATACCTCGGGATAGATCTCGTCAGCTAATCCTGGGGACATAATCCGGATCCAGGTCCTCAGGGGACATAGCAAGGTACAAGAAAGCTCATGCCAAAATAAATATAGTGCAGCAATAAATGAAATATTAGGGTAAATAAATAACCAGCTAAGTGATATGCAAGTGAGAGTGTTAGTCATACTCGGGCTGAGACTACTACAGGATCAGTGTCGGAGAAACCCATAGCAGTATTTTCTCGAAGGGCCAGAACTGGTGCCATAGCTCTATGTCAGAGACTAAGACACATCCAGATTATAATATATATAATATAATCAGCCTTTGATATGGTAATACTCTTTCCACCCAATAAAATCTCACGTCTCATGTCCATGACACGCAAGATCAAAACTAATGCAACAAGTTAGGATATAATCTAAGCATGTAAACTGTGTATGTCATAACCTGTATCCTATACAGAATCACCATGAATATGTCAGGAAGATTCTGTCTCATGAACAGTGTCAAGTGTCCTGGGTATAATGTACTTGATAAGACAAGTACGAGGATGTAAAGGGTCACGAATGTCCATCTCTAGATGACAATACACAACACCGCGTACGATGTTGGCACCCGACTATAATCAGACGCTAAGTAAGTCACACGGTCCTAGGTTAAGTATGCACAACAATGTAAAAGAATCAAGGAAAATATGTAACAAGACTGCAAAGTTTGGCAAGGTACACTTGCCTGGGGTTCTGGCTCCAACTGTAGCTCTGGTCTCAGTGTGATCTGCAGGTACTACTCCGGTTGCTGAAATAAATATCACCATTAGATTCAGAAAATATCAAATAGCTAGAAACGCCTGTCCTTGAGTCCAATTTGGACACAAGGGCAAAAATGACATTTTCGGGCTAAAGCGGGGTCCATATGTGGACCACTTTGCATCGAAAAGCGTGTCAGGGTCAAAGATCTCCAAATTTGCCAAACTTAGTGTTAACAAGTCAGGAACGATGATACAAACCCAACGGAACTTCCAGAATTGGATTCCGATGAGCCGATCACAAAATCGCCCGTCAAGTGGAGCCTGTAGGGCCCACGATACGTGATTTTGTCAACGTTCTCAGAATCGAACCAAACTTGGGTCACAGGACCAGCGTATTGCTACGAGTCCGATGGCGCAAGTTTTATCTCGATCTGACGTGTGTACACGAAGTTACGACGTATTCCAGAACCGACGGATACGGGGCGGTGTTGGAGGATACGCGTTGATTCCGGTGTGCACGCACATCCGAATCGACTTCTGTGAAATCCCACACGACCGTATCAACATCGCGCACGCATCGGTGAAGAACGCACGTGACCAAGTTGTCCCGTTTGGCGGGGCGCACTCAGTTCCGGGGTGAAACATGGCGTTGATTTTCCTGTTTTTGGATCGCGGTTTGCGATCGCCACAGGACGCGATGCACCGAGCGGGTTGCACGGACACCGAGAGGGTCATATAGTCTATGCGACGCAACTGACGGAATCGAAAACGGAATTACGGGGAAAGAGGAAACGCTACCTGAACAGGGCTCCGTGAAGACTGGTTTCCTGTGTCCGAACGTGTCCTTCGTGTCCTGCGTGTTCGCTGCGTTAGGGTTAGGGTTTCTATCACAAGGCGCCGGGGCTCGCCGGAGTAGAGTGGAGACGACTCAGCGGAGGCTGGGGAGGCGTCGCTGGAGAAGACGACGGGCTGGCCGGGCGGAGCACAGTGAGTGGAGGCGACGGAGAGGAGTCAGGGAGTTGGGAGTTGCTGACGGAGTGTGGGGATGGGTAGGCGGAGGCTGTGAAGGGGGTGGTCGACGTGGGCAGCGGAGGCGCAAGGCGGCGTGGGGCGGAGGAGGAAGATGGGTCGGAGTGAGGAGTTCGGCGTGCGGTGGTCGACGGAGAGGGGCTCGGTCGGGGAACTCTGCGGGGGTGACTAGGCGGAGGAAGGCGGATGAGGTAGTCGAGGGGGCAGCGGGCGGACTTGGGTGAAGGAGAGGGAGGTGGAGGATGAGTGGGGTTCGTCGTCGGAGGTCGACGGCCGGAACGGGGGACTCGTCGGGCTGCTGTTCGTGGCGGATGACGGAGAAGTAGAGTCGGAGGGGGATCACTCGGGCCGGCAGAGGCGAGGTTCTCAGACGGGATCGGAGAAGACGGAGGAGAGGGGGTGCTGCGGGCGGACGCGGGCGGTGCGCCGGAGTCGGAGGGGTTAGGGTTCCGACTGGGGCGGCTACGGCTAGGGTTAGGGATTGGGAAATTAGGGATTTTGGGGATTTTTTGTTATTTGTTTTCTTCTTCTTTTTATTTGTGGAGAAAAACTTAAAAAAATATGTATTTATACATACAGAAATTGGACTAGGGTTGATCTAGGATTTGGGCTGGGTCAACGCTCCTTGGGCTTGGCTTCGGCTCTCATGGGGATGTCGGACGTTGGCACGGGTTTAATTCGGTTTAAAATTCTACATCAATTTTCGGGGCTTTAAACGGGTTTCCGGAGTCGAATAAATTCACCGAAAATTACCCTATGTCCAGTTTTCTATTTTACACCATAATATATTATTTTCATAATATTTTAATTTTAATTAACAGCAAATAAAAATCATTAAATTTCCAAACACCTAGGTTTTAATTACAGAAAAATTCCGGAAATTTCCAGAAAATTGTGAAAAATCCAAATTAATAATTACTGAAAATCAGGGGGCTTACAATCTACACAACTTATAAAAATTTTGTTCTCGAAATTAAAAATGGTAGGGTTCTCTCTATCCGATCTCACTTGATTACAGTCTAAAGGATTCCTCTCAAGTGAACATTGCAGTCTCTACCCAACTTAGATTTTACCTATCTTTCATCTAAGGCTATATATCTAATAAAGCTATGCCCCAACTTATTTAATCATGTTATTGAATCCTCAAGTCTTTAACACCAAACACATCACCTATGATATTCCCTTAATCATATATAAAAGGGTCATCAATAATGCGACCGGCCTGTGGGGTATATCTAGTACTGTCTATATATCCAACTTATACCAAGCATGCAATTTCGTCTTTCCGAAATAAGGGAAGACGAAGATCAATAATAAAGAGTTCAAGGGTGCGGTAATAGAATAGAAGTATCAGGATCAAGGCGTTTAACGAATTCTAATGGGATTTGTCAAGACAATTGTGGATTAAAATCCTATTATGGTAATCCCTTGTTCGCATGCTCGTATTAGTACAGTTATGTAACTGGTACGATATGCTCAGACATCTCTAGAGGGCAAGTACATTAGTCGACTATATATCTCAATCCACGTGAAGTAGTCGTGCGAAGAGCGAACCAAATGCACTAAGGTTGATCAGACCGTCATACATTGATTCTGAATAGACAATTGTATTAGTGTACATGTCCACTAATACATATGTCATGAACAAGCTCGATAAAGAATAAGCTTGCAAAACTAGGCCATAGAATAGCAGCATAAGTCAAGGTAGTACAATAATATAAGTACGCTAGATGATGATGAAAGGAGGTACAACTTAATTCAAGTTCACAAGGACAAACAAAATAAGCAATAACAAAAGACTCTACCATCTCTACAGTTA
The DNA here is from genome assembly GCA_036927795.1 of Iris macrosiphon. Taxonomy (NCBI): domain Eukaryota; kingdom Viridiplantae; phylum Streptophyta; class Magnoliopsida; order Asparagales; family Iridaceae; genus Iris; species Iris macrosiphon. The sequence continues at coordinate 180,524,200 of JAYESA010000009.1, forward strand.
TCAATTATAAAAGTATACTAGGTTATTAGCAAGTTCAAAATTATATAGGTTAAGGCTGAGGTCACGAACCAATAGGCACGAGATTAAAACAAATCTATAAACAGATAACTACGAATAATTTCGCGCATTAGCTACTCCATGGGTCTGCGCGTCTTCCAAAGTCATCGATGGAGCTTGTTCACGTTCTTGCAGTTGATTCCTCTGCTGCTGTTGAGCCTGTTGGAAGAGTGTTGCTTGTGGTGCCAAGGGTGGCCTCGGCTGATTCCCTCCTGGGGCTGGTGGTCTGACTCCTTCAACTCTCGTTTGCGGTGCTTCCAATGCTGGAAAGGCTGGCCTTGGGGCTGGTAACGCTTGTCGGTTATCCATTGGTGCTCTTTCTCGACGCTCGGGGCATTCCTTTATTAAATGCTGACTGGATCCGCAAGCTAAGCATAATTTTCTTTTGCGTCTGCACTCGTTCTCTATATGGCCTCGCCTGCGATAATATGGACAGACGGGTATTTCTTGAAGAGGTACTTCTGGTGGCTGTTGCATGTGAGACTTCCTTGCAATTTCTTCCTGTGGTGCTCCGACTGGTGCTGATGTGGCTGGTTGTTGAATCATCAATGCTTTCTCTCGATGCTGAGAACAGTCCTTAGCTAAGTGTTGATTGGTTCCGCAAATCAAGCATAATCCTAACTTGCGTCTGCACTCCTTCTCAATATGGCCTACCTTGCTACAATAGTAACAAGTTGGAAGGAATGAGACTCTGGGTGCTGCTCTCGGTGGTGGATTTATCTGTGGTCGCTTTGTAGCTCTTTCCTGTTGTGCTTGGTCTGGTGCTGATGCATACGGCCGCTTCTGGCTGGACTCTATCCTTGTGTTGCACTCCATGGCCTGTGCTGTAGTAAGAACGTCCTCATCTAAAGTAGTTGCAGCGGGGCTGATTAACTTCTGTAACTCTGACCTGAATCTATCGATGAACTTCTCCGCTTGGATCTGCTGAGCTTCTTCCTGAACCTTCTGGTGGGCTTGCATCATCGCGTAGAACATTCGAAACATTTGTTGTTCGACCATAGCCTGCCCTTGTGGAAGGGTAGGCGTTGGTGGAGCCAACTGCGTCGATGGTGGAACGTCATCTTCCTGGATTCTCGAGGCATGCTGACTTGCTTGCTGTGATGATGGACCTTCACCAACTGGTGTCACTTCATCTCCGTTGGTTATCACGGCACCTTGTGGTATTTCTGGATGAGTCTCGTCGCGTGCTTGTGAATCCATTGCTCTGCATCAAAATAAACTATAAGAGGCGTACAGGAATCAAGGTAGGATGCAAGTCAAGAATTTAATTCGAATCCGATATAGATGTCAAGAACGATTCAAGCAAGTGGATGAGATCCTTAAACTTATCATATTCTTATTGCATGCTTGCTCAGTCCCTAAGTTAAAATCGAACAATTTAGTCATAGACCTGCATGGGCCACCACAAAAACCATGTCACGCCCCAATCCCAAAATACCGAGGGGCCGGACGCGTGATAATGGCCAGCAGCACACACCGATGGACAAACCCAATTTAATGGATCCATCGGGACGTACTTAAGCTGTAATAGAACAATAAATAGGTCCAATGATACAAGTCACAGTCTAATCTAATCTCATCCACAACAGATAATCATAGATCAAATGTCAGAATAGCTGCAATTAAAATAAACTAACAAAACTGAATAAAAGTATCTCGGAGAACAATCCGAGTACAAGTCTGGTACATCAATGAAATAGACTGGAAATAAAATAACTATAAACTGAAATAAATGAGTATCTCAAGCCAATACTCAAGAGAAGTCCTCTGGTACAATCTCGTCCTCAGATCCTGGTTCTGCTCCAAGGTAGGCACCTGCTCCTGCTAATGCTAATGCTCCGGTCCCGTATACCTCGGGATAGATCTCGTCAGCTAATCCTGGGGACATAATCCGGATCCAGGTCCTCAGGGGACATAGCAAGGTACAGGAAAGCTCATGCCAAAATAAATGCAGTGCAGCAATAAATGAAACATTAGGGTAAATAAATAATCAGCTAAGTGATATGCAAGTGAGAGTGTTAGTCATACTTGGGCTGAGACTACTACAGGATCAATGTCGGAGAAACCCATAACAGTATTTTCTCGAAGGACCAGAACTGGTGCCATAGCTCTGTGTCAGAGACTAAGATACATCCAGATTATAATATATATAATATAATCAGCCTTTGATATGGTAATACTCTCCCCACCCAATAAAATCTCACGTCTCATGTCCATGACACGCAGAATCAAAACTAATGCAACAAGTCAGGATATAATCTAAGCATGTAAACTGTGTATGTCATAACCTGTATCCTATACAGAATTACCATGAATATCTCAGGAAGATTCTGTCTCATGAACAGTGTCAAGTGTCCTGGGTATAATGTACTTGATAAGACAAGTACGAGGATGTAAAGGGTCACGAATGTCCATCTCTAGATGACAATACACAACACCGCGTACGATGTTGGCACCCGACTATAATCGGACGCTAAGTAAGTCATACTGTCCTAGGTTAAGCATGCACAACAATGTAAAAGAATCAAGAAAAATATGTAACAAGACTGCAAAGTTTGGCAAGGTACACTTGCCTGGGGTTCTGGCTCCAACTGTAGCTCTGGTCTCAGTGTGATCTGTAGGTACTACTCCGGTTGCTGAAATAAATATCACCATTAGATTCAAAAAATATCAAATAGCTAGAAACGCCTGTCCTTGAGTCCAATTTGGACACAAGGGCAAAAATAACATTTTTGGGCCAAAGCGGGGTCCACATGTGGGCCACTTTGCACCAAAAAGCGTGTTAGGGTCAAAGGTCTCCAAATTTGCCAAACTTAGTGTTAACAAGTCAGGAACGATGATATGAACCCAACGGAACTTCCAGAATTAGATTCCGATAAGCCGATCACAAAATCGCCCGTCAAGTGGAGCCTGTGGGGCCCACGATACGCGATTTTTCAATATTCTCAGAATCAAACCAAACTTGGGTCACATGACCAACGTATTGCTACGAGTCTGATGGCACAAGTTTCGTCTCGATCTGACGTGTGTACACGAAGTTATGACGTATTCCAGAACCGACGGATACGGGGTGGTGTCGGCGGATACGCGTTGATTCCGGTGTGCACGCACATCCGAATCGACTTCTGCAAAATCTCACATGACCGTATCAATGTCGCGCACACATCGATGAAGACCGCACGCGACCAAGTCATCCCGTTTGGAGGGGCGCACTCAGTTCCGGGGTGAAACAGGGCGTTGATTTTCCTGTTTTTGGATCGCGGTTTACGATCGCCACAGGACGCGATACACCGAGCGGGTTGCACGGGCACCGAGAGGGTCATACAGTCTACGCGACGCAACTGACGGAATCAAAAACAGAATTACGGGAAGAGAGGAAACGCTACCTGAACAGGGCTCCGTGAAGACTGGTTTCCTGTGTCCGAACGTGTCCTTCGTGTCCTGCGTGTCCGCTGCGTTAGGGTTAGGGTTTCTGTCACAAGGCGCCGGGGCTCGCCGGAGTAGGTTGGAGATGACTCGGCGGAGGCTGGGGAGGCATCGCCGGAGAAGACGATGGGCTGGCCGGGCGGAGCACAGTGAGTGGAGGCGACGAAGAGGAGTCGGGGAGTTGGGAGTTGCTGGCGGAGTGTGGGGACGGGTAGGCAGAGGCTGTGAAGGTGGTGGTCGACATGGGCAGCGGAGGCGCAAGGCAGCGTGGGGCGGAGGAGGAAGATGGGTCGGAGTGAGGAGTTCGGCATGCGGTGGTCGATGGAGAGGGGCTTGGTCGGGGAACTCTGCGGGGGTGACTAGGCGGGGGAAGGCGGAGGAGGTAGTCGAGGGGGCAGCAGGCAGACTTGGGTGAAGGAGAGGGAGGTGGAGGATGAGTGGGGTTCATCGTCGGAGGTCGACGGCCGGAACGGGGGACTCGTCGGGCTGCTGTTCGTGGCGGATGACGGAGAAGTAGCGTCTGAGGGGGATCACTCGGGCCAGCAGCGGCGAGGTTCTCAGACGGGATCGGAGAAGAAGGAGGAGAGGGGGAGCTGCGGGCGGACGCGGGCGGTGCGCCGGAGTCGGAGGGGTTAGGGTTCCGACTGGGGCGGCTACGGCTAGGGTTAGGGATTGGAAAATTAGGGATTTTGGGGATTTTTTGTTATTTGTTTTCTTCTTCTTTTTATTTGTGGAGAAAAACTTAGAAAAATATGTATTTATACATACAGAAATTGGACTAGGGTTGATCTAGGATTTGGGCTGGGTCAACGCTCCTTGGGCTTGGCTTCGGCTCTCATGGGGATGTCGGACGTTGGCACGGGTTTAATTCGGTTTAAAATTCTACATCGGTTTTCGGGACTTTAAACGGGTTTTCGGAGTCCAATAAATTCACCGGAAATTACCCTATGTCCGGTTTTCCATTTTACACCATAAAATATAATTTTCATAATATTTTAATATTAATTAATAGCAAATAAAAATCATTAAATTTCCAAACACCTAGGTTTTAATTACAGAAATTTTTTAGAAATTTCCAGAAAATTATGAAAAATCCAAATTAATAAATACTGAAAATCAGGGGGCTTACAACTTGTCCTCTAGATATGTCTAAGCATATCATATCCGTTACATAACTGTACTGATGCGAGCATGTGGATAGGCATTACCAAAATAGGACTTCAATCCACAACTGCTTTGACAATTCCTATTTGAATTCTTTAAACGCCTTGATCCCGATACTTCTATTCTATTACCTCGTCCTTGAACTCTTTATTATTGATCTCCGTTTTTCCTTATTTCGGAAAGATGAAACCTCGTGCTTGGTATAAGTTTGATACACAGAGAGTACTAGATATACCCCATAGGCCGATCACATACTTGAGGATTATTCTTTCGTAATTAAGGACATATCATATATGATATAATCGGCGTTGAAGTTTTGAGGATTGAATGACATGAGTAAATAAATTAAGGAATATTTTTCTTAAAGTATATAGCCTTCTGTGATAGATGGGTAAATTCTAAGTTGGGTAGCAGTGCCTTGGCAACTCGAGAGGAATTTCTTTTAGATTGTGATCGAGTAAGATTAGATTGGGAGAGGTTCAAGCCATTTAATTTTGAGAATTTTAGAAGAATGACTAAGATGATGAGGATTAATGAATTTTAAAAATCTTGATATTGAGGACCCAATATTTATACCTTAAGTACATAATTTAAATTTTTGAGTATTGAAGGTAAAATCATCAATTTGAATTTGAAGGATAAATATATAATTTTAGACTTGAATATTGGTGGACTGCATTTAAATTATTTTTTAATTTGATGATTTAAATTTAGAATTAAAATTTGATGGTTGGACTACCTATTTGAAATATTGAGGATGTGAATGGAATTTAAAAAGTTGAAGAATACAAAAAAAATTATAAGTGAAAATAGGAATAATATTGGACTCGAATTACTTCTAGAGGAGATTATGATAGTTGAAGATCGTGAGGTAAAATTTGATATGGGTTATTTAAATCTTGAAGATATTATATAGATTCAATTTAAATTTGGATATTGATGATTTGGAAAAGTGAGAAGAGATTACAATAGGTTGAATTTTGATTTGAACAATGATTATCTTAATTTTGAAATGATCGCGATAGATTTGAATAGATTTTCTTATTTAAATTTTTGGATGAGATTGCGATTGACGTACCTTATGTACGAATGTGAAGGATTTAACAAATTATGTCTTATTTTAATTTCGAGAACGAAATTGTTTTAAGTTGGGTAGATTGTAAACTCCCTCACCCAAAATAGGTATTTTGTGTATATTTTATATTATTATATTTATTATAGATGTTGAATTTATTTAGAGTATTCTCTTAGTTAATTAGAAAATAAATTTTTAGTATATTTACTTATATAAATATTTATTTAGAATTATTTTTAGGCTATTTTAGATTATTGGGATTTTTCCATAATTTTTAGTTAATTAAAAACTAGTAACACTAATTTTCTAGGACTTTGAAGAATTTATTTTATGTTCAAAATTAATTAAAAATATCCCAAACTTTTATTTTAGGTTCTAAATAATAAAATATATTTTCTAGAATTTTTTGGGAATTTTCTGATTATTTGTAGCATTTATTTTGAGTTAATTATGAAAAACTGAATTAAAAACTAATTTCTGAAAAAGAAAACCCAAAAAGTAATTAATTCTGTCCAGTCAGCAAACAGGGGGCCCACCTGTCAGCCTCCCGCAGCGAACAGTGCGCATAGCTCTGGACTCCAAAAGAGGCCTAGTTTCTTGCGTTAGAAATTGAGGTTAGATTTCTGATTATATAAATTGTTTTTCAACATTATTAGTATTAAATTCTGGAAAATTCGTAGAGCACAGCATGTCCGAAAATAGACGTGTTTTGATGTTTTCGCAATTCCGGGAGAAACTGGAATCAGAATCACGAACCGTTTAAAGTTTCGGAAAGCTAATGTCGAGATCATCGACATATATTTTTTCCAGAATTTAATTCGAAGTATTTACATACTGTTAATTCTGTAGAACTTCTAGGTTAGAATTTAACCATCGGTGCACAATACAAAATTTGTATGTGCCATAATTCTCAAACGAATTTGAATTCGGACGAGCCATAAATTCCAGCATATTTTTGACGCTGAAATCTACAGGAAATCATGCATGAAAGTTGAGTTTGTGTCGGTTGACTTTTCGGTCAATAGATCGCCTCGATTTGCGTGCCATGAGTCTCGAGTTGATAAAATTCATTTCTTTGGACAAAATTAGGATTTAACAATAAAATTAGATTATAATAAGATTAAAATACTATTTCATGTTATTTTATTCAGAATTAAAATAGATTAAATGGAGGAACCTATTTACCTACTTTTGTAACCTAACTTGTTTAATTTATGTGACGGGTAGATCGGACGACGCCTTGAGTTGGGACTTCATCCTTTTCAGACCAGGCAAGATACCTTACCAAATTGCTTACAGTATTTTGCATGCTTAGTATATTTCTGTATATTTCTTGCATTTCTGTATATTTCTTGCATGTGTAGTTTTCTTTCAGTCATTACTATGTATTAGATATGTTGACACACACATAACACTTAGTATCATCGAGGACAATCATTAGGCGTATGGGCTTTTAACCACTCTGGTGAACCGTAGTAACTAGCACGCACTATGGTAGTCGTGTCCGATGGTTGCTACCCCCGAGGTATGTCGATTGATGGAGTCCGAAGGTCGCTACCCCCGCGGTATGTCGGCTGATGATGTCCACTGACGAGCATGAGGTTGTGAGGATTAGATCGAGTAGCCTACCCTTGCCTATATGTCGAAAAGTTGTCCTCATTTGCATTCATATAGATTGTCTTGTACAGTGTACTTATTTATTTTCAAATTATATGCATGTTTACTGTATTCAAGTTGGCTCGCTTTTCTGTATCTTGTTACATCCCTCTGAGGACCTGGTCCTCTGCCAGGTGTATCTGTTCTTGAGTATTTGCAGGAGCGCAGATTTGGATGGTTATATATGTTTTGTGGATGTCCTCTCTTCGACCCCTTGATTGCTAGCTGGTATTCTTATATGGTGTTGTTGTGTTGTACTTATTTTGTGTTTGCTCTTACATTCGAGTTGGTAGTGGATTTGTTTCCATCCAACTATCATCCTTAGATACTTATGTTGAGATCTAGTTATATAGATGCTGGTTATTCATTTATATTAATTTTCTGTGGATGAGATTTAGATTGTACCCTGTGACTTGTGACATATGTTTATACCACTTGTAGATTTTATATTTATATTACAGCGTACGTATGGGTTTGGTTTCCATATATTGGAGTTGCCATATCCATGCGGCTGGCATGCTTACGTATTCCTAGTCCTACGTATTTTGGGACTGGGACGTGACACTTGAGTTAAAATTGTTTATATCACGCCCCAGTCCCAAAATATCAAGGGACTAGCCACGTGGCAATGGCCAGCAGCACAACTCCAATAGGCAAACCTAATTTAATGGACCCGTTAGAGTGTACTTAAGCTAAAATACATATAAAATGGTCTACAAATACCTGTCATAGTTTATATATCTAATCTCATCTACAATAAGTAACAAAATCACAAAGAGACAGGTCCAGTCACAATAATATAAAATGATCTGTCCAACCAAAGCAATATAAATAATGTCACGGAGAACAATCCGTCATCAAAATGTGTCACGCCCCAGTCCCAAAATACGTAGGACTAGGACACGTAAGCATGCCAGCCGCATGTATATGGCAACTCCAATATATGAAAACCATAACACATGCGTACGCTGTATAATGAGCAATAATTCACAAGTGGTAAATATATCACAAGTCACAGGGTATAATCTAAATCTCATCCACAGAATCAAATAGAAATAAATAATTAATATCTATAACTAGATCTCAATATAAAGTATCTAAAGATGACAGCCGGGTGGAAATAAATCCACTACCGAACTAGAACATACAAGTGCAACAGAACAAACACAATATAAGGATATCAACTAACAATCACGGGCTCGAAGAGAAGACCTCCTCGAAAAATACGTAGCAAGTCCAGATCTGCACTCCTGCGAATACTCATGAACATCTACACCTGGAAAGAGACCAGGTCCTCAGAGGGACATAACAAGATACATAGAAGCATGCCATAAAGTAAATACTGTAAAAACTCGAGGATGACCTAACCAGCTAAGTAAAATATACTTTGAAGACAACCTTGGTACGTATGGATAGGTAAAAAGTATAAAGCATAGCGTCGAGCTAGAGGCTAAGTATCTGGCATTAGCTGTAAACTGGATGCCAGAAGTATATGCTGACTACATCACCGATAATGATAGCACGCAGCTAGTAACCTCTGCTGGATGTATCGACAAGCATATACGCCCATAACCAGGTAATACTGTCCCATAACCGGGTAACACTGGCCCATAATCGGGTAACACTGTGGCTCACGGCCCCACAGTTTACTCTGAAACTACGGCAACCAATTGTCTGTCCTATACGCCTACTAATTGTCTGTCCTATACGCCTACTAATTATCTTCCCCGCCCAATGTCAATGTACAAGTCACGAACATGACGTGGACATCTCATATTATAATGCAAGTCTCTAAAGAAATAAACAACTAAGCTAAATACCGTCACATGTACTGCTCACACCGATGGCCAGTCGAGAATGAGGCACGCGTCCCTATATAAACTCACTCTATGACGTGTAATGATACGTGTCAAGGCCTGGAGAGTCATACCGATAACTCTTCAACTTTAGGTGGGTCTACTAGACACTAGGTCAGACACAAGTCCTAACGTCAACGCCTTCGTTGACTGCACCCGAGTCTCTCTCGAACGCGCATAATTAAAATAATAAACATGCAGCTAATGATACAGAATTTAAACAGTACAATAAGGCAAGGTATACTTGCCTGGCAAGAGAGCTGTGTAATACCAATAACCTGCTCCAGAAGTCGTACAGAACGATCCCATATCCTCGGGGTATGCGCACGGGGATGACGGTGACGACGATGACGATGCTAGTTAAGGTGATGACGACGACGATAGTGATGATGATGGTGAAGGTGATGACGATGACGATGACGATGATGGTGATGGGTTATGGTTAAGGTGATGATGTGGTGATTGATGATGATGACGAGGATGACGATATGGATGATGGTGATGACGAGGACGATGATGTGGATGATGATGATTGTTTTGATGATGGGATGATGATGATAATGATGATGGAGGGTTGATGAAGTTCATGGTGAAGATAATGATGAGTATGATGATGGTTAGGATGTTGATGACGACGACGACGATGGCGTTGGTGATGATGATGGGAGTTGATGAAGATGATGAAGAGGATGATGATGTGGTGGGGATGCAGCTCCGGCCAGGGGGGGTCCGGCCAAAGTAGAGACGAGCGGGGAGGAAGGGGGACAGGGAAGAGGAGGAGGTATCTACTGGTGGTGGTGACTGGCTGAGGGAGGTGTTCGGGATAAGAGCAGGGAGGAAGAAGAAGAGGTGGTGGCGGCGCTGGTGGTGGCAGGTCAGGGGATGATCGGGAGGAGAAGCTTTGGAAGGGATGGGGACTGCCGAGGAGTCGTCGGGGAAGAAGGAAGTGCAGGCGGAGGAAGGTGGTTGTTGTCGTGCGGGGGAGTTCAGTGGCTCAGACGAAGTCGTGGGTCTCCGGTGGATCTCCGGTCGACGAGGACGGTGGAAGGAGACGCAGGGTCGAGCTCCAGGCGAGCGGGACTGGAGGAGAACGGGAGGAGGGTCGGTTGGCTGGTCGTGCAGACGGGTGCTGCGGGTGGAGCGGGGCACGACGGAGGAAAGGAGACATCGACGAGATGGCAATGGTGGTGGTGGTGTTGGTGCAGTCGGCTCGGGATCAGGCCCGACGGTCTCCGGCTAGTTCAGCGGTGATGGTGGGTGTACAGTAAGGTAGCGGAAGAAGAGAGGGAGGAGGTCCGGGCGCTGGGTGGCCGGCGGCTCCGGTCTCCGGCGAGAGAAGAGGGCTGATGAACAGGGAGGGGGAGGAGGTTCGACTAGGGATTGTTTGGGTTTGGGTTTTAAAAAGAGAAAAGGAAAGGGAGAGAAAAAAGTGTATATATATACATGTGAACTAGGGTTTGTGTTGACCTAGTGGTTGGGCTTAGTCAACACTCTTGGGCTTGGGCCTTGGGCTCACATGGGGATGTTGGAGGGCTATAATTTATATTATTTAAAATGTAAGGATATGTTTAAATGAGGAGGCGATGTCGCGCGTTGCACATTCCAAAAATTATGAAAAAAATTCCTATGACGGGGAAAGTTGGATTTCTTCAGATATTGTCCAATGGAGGGGACACCTCAAATGCACTTTTGCATAAAAGCGTCCAACAATTGAGAAAATTGCACAAAGATGGAAATTAGATTAAATTAATTAAAATTTGTGCACAAGATGTTCTGGAATTAATTAGAAGTACATGGGATTAAAATTAGGTGAGACACAAGTGTCAGGGACATAGAGGGCTCAGAGTAAAATATTAACAAAAAATCGGGTTACACAAAACGGTCAAGATTGTGTTCCCAATTGGATTGGAACACACAAGGGTACAAAGTCGTATTTTATTTAGAAATAAATAATAACGTCTGTGATGAATGTTGTGCGACTAAAATGTAGCACAAAAAAGCATAATTGTAAGTTACACCAAGGTCAGAATAGAAGGCGGTCATGTCTAGGGCAAGAGTGTGAAATTTGTAGGAAGGCAATGGCTAGTGAGGTGCTCCAATTATCGAAGCAACGGTAAGGTGCACTATGTGATATAAATATTATATAATTAAATAAAATACCGTGTTCTATTTCTAATTGGATTCAAATAGCCCTAATTTCACTATCTAAGCCAAGTAGGCCTAATTTTGTGTGAGATGGTTTACAATCTACCCAACTTAAAGTAATTTTGTCCTCGAAATTAAAATAAGGCATGGTTTCTCTCTATCTAATCTCACTTGGTCATAGTCTAAGATAATTTACCTCAAGTTTTAACAATGTGGTTTTTACCCAACTTAGAATTTACCCATCTATCACCTAAGGCTATACATCTAAGAAAATATTCCTCTAATTATTTAATCATGTTATTTAATCCTCAAAGTTTTAACACCAAACAGATCATCTATGATATGCCCTTAATCAACTATAAAAGGGAGTCACCAAGTCATATGATTAGCCTATGGGGTATATCTAGTACTTATTAGTGTATCAACTTATACTCGGCACGAGCGTTCGTCTTTCCGGAATAAGGGAAGATGAAAAGCAATAATAAGAGTTCAAGGGGAAGGTAATAGAATAGAAGTGTGGGAATTAAGGCGTTTAAAGAATTCAAATGGGAATTGTCAAGGCAATTGTGGATTAAAATCCTAGTTGGTAAATTCTTATTCGCATGCTCATATTAATACAGTTATGTAACTGATACGATATGCTCAGACATATCTAGAGGGCAAGTATATTCGTCTACTAGTCAACTATATATCTCAATCCACGTAAAGTAGTCGTGCGAAGAGCGAACCAAAATGCACTAAGGTTGATCAGACCGTAATACACTGATTCTAAATAGACAATTGTATTAGTGTGTCGACCCAATAATACATATGTCATGAACAAGCTCGATAAAAGGATAAGCTTGTAAAACTAGGCTATAATAGCGACATAAGTCAATGTAGTACAAAAAATATAAGCACGCTAGATTATGATGAGAGAAGTTACCAATTAATTCAAGTTCACAAAGAAAATAAGACTCTATAGTCTCTACAGTTGTCATATTAACTCCTTGTCTAAGTCGCTAGTCGACTAAATAGAGGTATGGGCGTCTAAGTTCTACAGTTTGAATAAACACTATCGTCTTATGATAGTATACAGTTAATGTCATTAAATTATACTTCATTAGTGTGTCAAGAGGACTGGATGATACTATGTTGTGAGGCATACTACCTAACTTAAAATAATAACTAATACGGTAATGCCTTAAGGATAATGTAGAAACTCCTATTAAGGTTTACGAGAAGAGGTCTTGGTACTTATTAGGGTATCCTCTTACATTATATAAGTCATGGTCATCTTAAGTCTTAATCATAGTGCTCTTAGAACAGAAGGGTTAACATTAAGAATGGAAGCGTTAGGTGGCATGACAGAAAAATATAATTCGTCGTTGATTTTCAAAGGAACAAGATTTGAAATTAAATAGAAAGGCTCTAGATAATATCATGGTTGTCTAAGGGGAAAGTGGTTTTCTAACCTCTGTGTTCGGTGTATGATTTAGAAAAATGTTATGTTATTCCTCTTGGCTTCCTAGAGTACTGTCTGCTAGCATCAAGACAAGAATCTAAATGTATAGTTCCATAATACTATCTCACTATAAAAGTTAAGTTTGGGTCCTAATATTCAACCTTGGATTCTATTAGTTCCTTAATACTAGGGTCAAACACTATAGTCAAATCTCTAACTCACTCTAGTAGTGCCTATACTACTCTCAAGTCATTCATAAACATATCAAGGGGTAATGGTCAATCAATCTATAGGTAACAGATGCTAGGGTTCATTAGGTATTCTAATCTTAGTGATGTATCAATATCCTAGTTGTACTCTTAATAGAAAAGTTACCCTACTTATTATCTAACAACAGGGACTTCTATATTCTAGGAGAAGGCTATACTCAAGGAACTATTAGGGAAGCACATGAATCTAGCAGGATGCAGCTATTCAAATAGAATAGATTGGAAGGAAGGTGAATCATAGTCAATTGTTGATGAGATCCTATACTCTATTCCTAGGTGCAGGCTTGCTCGGTACAGTAACGTAACCGAGATAATATGCTCTTGACCTGTATGGGCCACCACTAAAAATATGTCACGCCCCAGTCCTAAAATACATAGGACTAGGACACGTAGGCATGCCAGCCGCATGTATATGGCAACTCCAATATATGGAAACCATAACACATGCGTACGCTGTATAATGAGCAATAATTCACAAGTGGTAAATATATCACAAGTCACAGGGTATAATCTAAATCTCATCCACAGAATCAAATAGAAATGAATAACCAATATCTATAACTAGATCTCAATATAAAGTATCTAAAGATAACAGCCGGATGGAAACAAATCCACTATCGAACTAGAACATACAAGTGCAACAGAACAAACACAAAATAAGGATATCAACTAACAATCATGGGCTCGAAGAGAAGACCTCCTCGAAAAATACGTAGCAAGTCCAGATCCGCGCTCCTGCGAATACTCATGAACATCTACACCTGAAAAGGGACCAGGTCCTCAGAGGGACATAACAAGATACATAGAAGCATGCCATAAAGTAAATACTATAAAAACTCGAGGGTGACCTAACCAGCTAAGTGAAATGCACTATGAAGACAACCTTGGTACGTATGGGTAGGTAAAAGGTATAAAGCATAGCGTCGAGCCAGAGGCTGTATCTGACATTAGCTATAAACTGGATGCTAGAAGTATATGCTGACTACATCACAGATCATGATAGCGCGTAGCTAACCTCTGCCGGATGTATCGACAAGCATATACGCCCATAATCGGGTAACACTGGCCCATAACCGGGTAATACTGAGGCTCACGGCCTCGCATTTTACTCTAAAACTACGACAACCAATTGTCTGTCCTATACGCCTACTAATTGTCTTTTCCGCCCAATGTTAATGTACAAGTCGCGAACACGACGTGGACATCTCATACTATAATGCAAGTCTCTAAAAAAATAATCAACTAAGCTAAATACCGTCGTACGTACTGCTCACACCGATGGCCAGTCGAGAATGAGGCACGCGTCCCTATATGAACTCACTCTGTGACGTGTAATGATACGTGTCAAGGCCTGGGGAGTCATACCGATAACTCCTCAACTTTAGGTGGGTCTAATAGACATTAGGTCAGACACAAGTCCTAACGTTAACGCCTTCGTTGACTGCACCCGAGTCTCTCTCGGACACGCACAATTAAAATAATAAATATGCAGCTAATAATACAGAATTTAAATAGTACAACAAGGCAAGGTATACTTGCCTGGCAAGAGAGCTGCGTAGTACCAATAGCCTGCTCCAGAAGTCGCACAGAACGATCCAATATCCTCGGGGTACGCGTACAAGGATGACGGTGACGACGATGACGATGATATTTAAGGTGATAACGACGACGACGATGGCGATGACGATAGTGAAGGTGATGACGATGACGATGATGGTGATGGGTTATGGTTAAGGTGATGATGTGGTGATTGATGATGATGACGAGGATGACGATATGGATGATGGTGATGATGAGGATGATGATGTGGATGATGGTGATTGTTTTGATGATGGGAGGATGATGATAACGATTATGGGGGGTTGATGAAGTTCATGGTGAAGATGATGATGAGTATGATGATGGTTAGGATGTTGATAACGACGACGACGATGGCGTTGGTGATGATGATGGGAGTTGATGAAGATGATAAAGAGGATGATGATGTAGTGGGGATGCAGCTCCGGCCAGGGGGGGTCCGACCAAGGTGGAGACAAGCGGGGAGGAAGGGGGACAGGAAAGAGGAGGAGGTATCTAATAGTGGTAGTGATTGGCTGATGGAGGTGTTCGGGATGAGAGCAGGAAGAAAGAAGAAGAGGTGGTGGCGGCGCTGGTGGTGGCAGGTCAGGGGATGATCGGGAGAAGAAGCTCTGGAAGGGATGGGGACGACCGGGGAGTCATCGGGGAAGAAGGAAATGCAGGCAGAGAAAGGTGGTTGCTGTCGTGCGGGGGAGTTCAGTGGCTCAGACGAAGTCGTGGGTCTCCGACGGATCTCCGATCGACGAGGACGGTGGAAGGAGAGGCAGGGTCGAGCTCCAGGCGAGCGGGACTGGAGGAGAACGGAAGGAGGGTAGGTTGGCCGGTCATGCAGGCGGGTGCTACGAGTGGAGCGGGGCACGACGGAGGGAAGGAGACGTCGACGAGATGGCAATGGTGTTGGTGGTGTTGGTGCAGTCAGCTCGGGATCAGGCCCGACGGTCTCCGGCCAGTTCAGCGGTGATGGTGGGTGTACAGTAAGGTAGGGGGAGAAGAGAGGGAGGAGGTCCGGGCGCTGGGTGGCCGGCGACTCCGGTCTCCGGCAAGAGGAGAGGGCTGATGAACAGGGAGGGAGAGGAGGTTCGGCTAGGGATTGTTTGGGTTTGGGTTTTAAAAATAGAAAAGAAAGGGGAGAGGAAAAAAGTGTATATATACATGTGAACTAGGGTTTGTGTTGACTTAGTGGTTGGGCTTGCTCAACACCCTTGGACTTGGGCCTTGGGCTCACATGGGGATGTTGGAGGGCTATAATTTACATTGTTTAAAATATAAGGATATGTTTAAATGAGGGGACGATGTCGTGCGTTGCACATTCCGAAAATTATGGGAAAAATTCCTATGAAGGGAAAGTTGGATTTCTTCAGGTATTGTCCAATGGTGTGGACACCTCAATGCACTTTTGCATAAAAGTGCCCAACAATTGAGAAAATTGCACAAAGATGGAAATTGAATTAAATTAATTAAAATTTGTGCGCATGATGTTCAAAATTAATTAGAAGTACATGGGGCTAAAATTAGGTGAGACATAATTGTCAGAAACATAGAGGGCTCAGAGTAGAATATTAACAAAAAATCGGGTTGCACAAAATGGTCAAGATTGTGTTCCCAATTTCGATTGGAACGCACAAGGGTACAAAGTCGTATTTTATTTAGAAATAAATAATAACGTCTGCGACGAATGTTGTGCGACTAAAATGCAGTACAAGAAAGCATAATTATAAGTTATACAAAGGTCAGAATAGAAGACGGTCATGTCTAGGGCAAGAGTGTGAAATTTGTAGGAAGGCAATGGCTAGTGAGGTGCTCCAATTATCGAAGCAACGATAAGGTACACTATGTGATATAAATATTGTATAATTAAATAAAATACCGTGTTCTATTTCTAATTGGATTCAAATAGCCCTAATTTCACTATCTAAGCCAAGTAGGCCTAATTTTGGGTGAGGGGGTTTACAAAATGGAAAAAAAAATAACTCCAAGTACAATATGCAGAAGTCACTACA
Organism: Iris macrosiphon; assembly: GCA_036927795.1. NCBI lineage: Eukaryota > Viridiplantae > Streptophyta > Magnoliopsida > Asparagales > Iridaceae > Iris > Iris macrosiphon. The sequence goes on from JAYESA010000009.1 coordinate 180,540,870, forward strand.
AGATCAAATATCTAAGAACACTAAGCATAATAAATAAATGGTAAGAATACTGTGTGATCAAGAGAAGTCCTCGTAACAACCTCATCCTCTGTAACATATACATCTCCAATAACAACACCCGCCCTATTGTCATGCCTCACTTTCCAAGATACGGTGAGTCGGGTACGTAACTGCATCCCCAGGCTACGCCCCATACGAATTATATTATACTCGTATCAGCGATTGTCGCCTATAAGTCTTTTAGAATAAAATGCAAGTCATGCCAAGGCAATTAGACAATACATCTAAACCATACCATTCGGATTTATACACAACTAGATAAGCCTTTACAACAACTTCTCTTTAAGGTACATAGTTTCAGTTACAAACTACTTGGTGCCATATATCCTGAAATCACTTGTAAATTATCCCTCGATCTCGTCTACGTTGTAGAAAGGTAGCATCTCCTCATCTGCTTCATCAACCCCTAGTGAATAATACTAGGCTTCAGAACGACAAGCAAGTCCTCGGCCAAGAATGGTGAACAAATAAAAGATATGATAGTAGAATAAGAGAAATAACAGTTAAAAGAGAAATAAGAAGGTAAGTATAGTATGGAGTTCATGACTTGAATGGTTCCTAATTTGACATTCCTACATCGTCTAATAATTCAAGCATCACAGATCCTACGTCACTACCACAATACACAAACAATTTCCTAAATGATGATACAATTTGGATTACAAACCTTAAATAACTACTTCACCTAGTTTTTGCCAACAATCCCGTTGTGAAGGATCAGGCTGTGACTTGATGGCACGGTGCTTAGAATCTGGCCCTGCACTCATGGCTTAAATCTTGAATTCACATATTTGATGGTTTTGAATCGAAATAGCTGTACTTATATTCACGTGACTTGAACAGGATGGCACAGTGTTATGATCCGGCCTAGCCCTTTTTGGGCCAAATCTTGAATTCACCCATTCGATGGTTTTTGAATCGAAGTAGGTGTAGTTAGATTCAGGTGACTTGAACAGGACTGCACGGGGTTATGATTTGACCTAAAATAGGAAAGTGAGCTAAGCCTCACCCGCTCACTTCGCAAGGCCTTACGAAAGAGATTTAACTGCTGATCAGCCATATATTATTAATTATATGGCAAGATTTCGTAGGTGGTTATTTATGTTGTTCTCCCCCACCCGATGCTTCTAGCCTAAACCTACAAGCAATCCTTATTCTATTTTTTTATGTTCAGGTCTGCTTTGGTATCACTTTAACCATTGTTTATAAAAAATGCATGTCTAGGATAATGCAAGATACATATATAATCCAGAGTACATGTATTATGTCATCCACACAAATTTACGGATATCGATTTACACAGAGCAGATTGTCAGATAGTTAGATTTTGTTGAGTGTCTCGTGTCCATGTCCTACGTATCCTAGACTTCCACTAGCTGTCCCCTAATTAAATTATAATCATTGGTAGTCTGTTGTAAAGGATATGTATATGTAGGGTTTAGAGTATTGGGGTGTCGACGATATTTCTGAATATCGAAATATTGGTTAACTCCAAAATTTTTTGAAACTTTTGGCAGAGTCTCCTTTATATTTCAGCTCCCGGAATTTTAACAGTTTATAAGTTCGACCCGGAGCAATCCTCCGAAGCATTCCCGGGCTCGCCGACCCCTTCGGTGGAGCAACTCTCAACACCGGGACACACGCAATAGATTATAAATTAACTATAATGAAAAAGCTTCTTTCATACCTTGATGGTTAGCTAATTATTTATTGCGCAGTTGTCGCCTTCCAACACTGCACAGGTTTTAAGTAATCCATAATTCTCAGTAACAAATTAATTTCAAATTACCAATATATAATAGATAAAGGAATTAACTATAGGTGTGCATATTAGAGTTAGGGTTTTAAGGTAAGGTTATTCATATTACACGGGCTTGTGCGACCCTCCATAAATAACCCAATTCCGATTAGAACTTATGGAACTAAAATTTCCTTAATTTACGATATATGTATAACTTGTCCTTGGTTAGGTGATTTCTAAATAGTTATTCCAATTTTAGACAAAATTACATTAATCTTAATAGATTGATAAGGTGTCAAATTCTCATTTAATAGCTATGTCGAGTATGGTTTTACGGCATTTTAATAGTGGGCCTCCGCTTTTCATGTATCCTTTATATCTACATATACATATATGTTTATATATTGTTAATGCCATATTATTTGATCAACACGTAAATAAGAATTTCCTTATACTCTACCATACATAAAAAGAGACACATACACGCACACATACCCACATTTGTCTAGGTTCAGGTGTATGGCATAGAAATAATGTATATACATATGTATGAATTAATTAATCGTGGAATTAAATTGTAAATATAATTATAATTATCGAGTCTCTATTTGTGTCCTACCTAGGCATCGAGATACACGTATGTACATATACATATACACATAGATTTATGTATTCAACTATATACCAATGTTAATTTGATATCTAAATCCCCGAAATACTCTTTTAATGAAATCCCAGATTTACTTGTAAGGAAGAGGAAAATGCAAGGATGAGGACTTGCCTTTGCTTGAGCAACCTAGGGTTCTCCAAGGGTCCCAATTTGGTATTTGATTCCCCTTTGTTTTCCTAATTCAAGAAATTTTGATATTAAACTATAATCTAAATTGATTCTGAGAAGGAGAAATTGGAGAAGGAAATAAAATACCTAGGTTTTGAAAGAGGGAAGAGGAATGGCTCTGCGGTGGCGATGTCCGGCGAGGTCCGGGTCCGGCGATGGCGGCACGTGGGGTGGCGACGTCCGGCCGTGGGTCGTCGGCGTCGGCGGCGTCCGGCCGTGGGGCGTCGGCGACGTCCGGCCGCAGGGCATCGGCGTCGGCGACGTCCGGCCGTGGGGCATCGACGGTGGCGGCGTGCGGCTCCGGCAGCAGCAACAGCAGCAGCAGTAGTAGCAGTAACAGTAATGGCAGCAGCGACAGTGGCAACGACGGCGGCAGTGGCGAAGCTCAGCTGCGTGCGGCGGCAGCAGCAGTCGCGACCGCTACAGTAGCAGTGGCAGGCACAGTAGCAGCAGTAGTTAAGGGGTTTGGGTTTTAGAGAGAAATGGATTTCCCTTGGGGATTAAGTAGGGGAAAAGTTGGGTGCATTGGAAATGCATGGAGGAAGGAGAGTAAGCCATGTTTTCCTTTGGAAATGGAGATGAAGGGAGGAGGAGCCAGGTTGGTCATGACTCATCTCTTGCTGCTAGTTTTCTTCTCCCTCATTCCTGTGGGTTTGGGGAAAATGCACAAAAACCCCTCTTTAATTCAGAATTTGGGTGAGACTAGTTTTGCAATTAAGTAATTACATAAGCCTAAGTTATAAATTCATATATATATATATATATATATATATATATATTGGAGAGATAAAAATGAAATAAATAATAAAAATTAATTAGGGTAGTAGTTATGACACTCTATCCTCCTTAGAAAAATTTTGTCCTCGAAATTTTAAATTAAAGAGTAGCTAACCTTGGTTAGTAAACAAATATGGAAATTGGTTTCGCATGTCTTCTTCTTTTTCCCAAGTTAATTCTCCTGGAGAGTCTTTGTTCCAAGCTACCCGAACTAATTGGATGATCCGATTCCGGAGCATTTTGTCTCTATGATCTAGGATTCCAACAGGTCATTGCTCGATGCGTAGAGTTGTCCCGGTAATGATCTCCGAATAATCTAGCACATGATTTGGATATGGTACATATCTTCGGAGTTGATATACATGAAATACATTATGTACCCCTTTTAGTGTTGGGGGCAGTACCAGTTTATAAGATACTATTCCGATCTTCTCTAGTATATTAAATGGTCCGATATATCTTGGACTCAACTTTCCTCTAGTTCCAAATCTAATTGTCTCCTTGTTGGCGAGATTTTTAAGAATGCATGATCGCCGGGTTAAAATTCTAACATCCTTCGATGTTTGTCAGCCCACATCTTCTTTCTATCTTGGGCTGCTTGTAAATAATTTTTTATTGCTTTAATCTTGTCAACAGTCTGTGTTACTAGTTTCGGGCCCAGTAACTACCATTCTCTTACATCCGCCCAGCACATTGGTGATCTATACTTCCTTCCATATACTGCTTCAAAAGGTGCCATCTTAATGCTGGTATGATAACTATTGTTATAATAAAATTCTACCAAATGCAAGTGGTCGTCCCATGATCCTCCAAAATTTAATGTGCAGGCTCTCAACATGTCCTCTAGAGTTTGAATTGTTCTCTCTGATTGACCATCTATTTGGGGATAGTATGTCGAGCTAAATTTTAACTGAGTGCCAAGGCTTTCCTGCAGACTTCTCCAGAAATATGAAGTAAACCTAGTGTCTCTATCCAAAATTATACTCACTGGTACTCCGTATTAGCTGACAATCTGTTTTATATACATGTCTGCTAATACTTCGGTTGTCTGTCCTACTAGGAATGGTAGGAACCGAGCTGATTTAGTAAGCCTATCTATGATAACCCATATAACATTGTTACCCCTTTGGGTCTTAGGTAGCCCGGTCACGAAATCCATTGTGATATGTTCCCATTTCTATTCGGGTATTGGTAAGGGTTGAAGAAGACCTGCTATCCTTTGATGTTCTACCTTTACTTGCTGACAGATAAGACATCTGGATACGAATTTAGCAATCTCTTATTTTATTCCATGCCACCAAAATTTTTATTTTAAGTCCTTATACATCTTAGTACTTCCCGGATGGATGAAATACTGAGAGTTATGAGCTTCTGTCATGACTTCTGTTCTTAGATTCCCACTGGGTATACACAATCGATCTCCAAATCTTAGCGATCCATCTGGATGCTTTCTCATTCCAGTCTGGAGTCCTTCCTTGGTTTGTTTCCATATTTTCTGGAGTTTAGAGTCTCCTTGTTGAGCTTTCTTGATTTTGTCCACTAGGAAAGACTGTACTTGTAAATTTTCCCATGATCCTTCTGATATTGGATATATTACTTTAATTTTCATCTTAATTAAATCTTTAAGTATTTCCCTTGGGGTATTCATAAAAAATGCCTTTGGTTTTTTGCTCAAGGCGTCTGCCACTTTATTTGCTTTACCCGGATGGTATTCTAATTCTATATCAAAGTCCTTGAGTAATTCTAACCATCTCCTTTGTCTCATATTGATTTCCTTCTGAGTGAACACATATTTTAGACTTTTGTGATCTGTAGATATCTTGATTCTCTCCCCGTATAAGTAGTGTCGCCATAGTTTAAGTGCAAAGACTACAGCTGCTAATTCCAAATCATGAGTTGGATAATTTTTCTCATGCTGCTTCAGTTGTCGAGAGGCATAAGCTATAACTCTTCCATGCTGCATCAGTACACAGCCTAGCCCCTTACCCGATGCATCGCTATATATCTCGTATCCTCCTGATCCCGACGGTAAGGCTAGCACAGGTGCTGAAATTAATCTTTTTTTTAATTCATCAAAGGCTGTTTGGTATTTCTCCGTCCAATTGAATTTTTCTTTCTTTTGGGTCAGCCGAGTTAATGGTCCTACAATTCTTGAGAAATTTTCCACGAACCTCCTATAGTATCCGGCTAATCCCAAGAAACTTCGAATTTCTGCCACAGACTTTGGCGTTGGCCAGGATTTAACAGCTTCTACCTTCTTTGGATCTACTGAAATACCTTCTCCGCTGATAACGTGGCCTAGAAATGATACATGATTTAACCAAAATTCACATTTACTGAGTTTAGCATATAATTGTTCCTCTCTTAGGGTTTGCAATAACCCCTTTGATGCCCTTCGTGTTCTTCTTCATTTTTTGAATATATAAGGACGTCGTCAATGAACACAATCACGAACTTATCCAGATATTGATAAATATCTGATTCATCAGGTCCTTAAATATAGCAGAAGCGTTAGTTACCCCAAATGGCATAACTAGGAACTCGTAATGTCCATAACGAGTCATAAAGGCTGTTTTTTGAATGTCTTCCTTCTTGACCCTTACTTTATGATATCCCGACCTTAAATCAATCTTTGAGAATACCTTGGCTTCTCCTAATTGATCAAATAATTCATTAATTCGGGGCAAGAGATATTTATTCTTGATTGTTACTTCATTCAAGGCTCTATAATCAATTACCAATCGTAGGGTCCCGTCCTTCTTTTTCACAAAAAGCACTGGTGCACCCCACGGTGAAGCACTGGGCTGAATAAATCCTTTTGATAATAACTCTTTTATTTGTTTGTTCAGCTCAGCCAATTCTTCTTTATTCATCGGGTATATTTTCTTAGCTATAGGTGCCGCTCCAGGTACCAAATTGATAGAAAATTCTACTGCTCTATCCGGTGGCAATCTCGGTAACTCATCAGGAAATACCTCCTTGAATTCTTTCACTATCCTCAGGAACTGTTCCTCCTCTAGTTCATGGAACCTTCCTTGGATTGGTTGTTCAAACTTTTTTAATTCCTCAGCATCGAATTCTTTCTGGTCTTGAACAAATTCATATAGTTCTCCATTGGTGAGATGGAATTGAACCTTCCCTTGGCCACAATCTATACTTGCCAATGTCTTGGTCAACCAATCCATTCCAAGTACTACATTATAGTTGTTCATTGGAAAAACTAACAATCTTACTTGAAAAGCTACACCGCCTAAGTTAACTGGACATGCTTCACAAACCCGACTAACTTCCACCGTACCATTACCCGTTAGAATGTTTAATTTCTTAAATAACGGTTGTGATTTGATTTTATGAAGAGCTATAAATGCTGATGCTATAAATGAATTGGTTGCCCCAGAATCAAATAATACCGACGCCGGACAAGTTGAAACTAGAATAGTACATGTTATTACTTCTCCGGCTAGCTCTGTTTTATCAGTATTCATCATAAATGCCTGCCCTTGCCTTTTCTTCTTTCCAGTCTGAGGCTGGTTTATTTTTTGAGCTTGTTGGAATTGGTAGGCTTGAGGTGCAAAGGGTGGTCTTCGTTGATTTCCATAAGTCAACATGGCTTGGGGTATTGACGCTTGTATCAGAGGTCGTGGACCATTCCCTTGAAGCATAGACCTGATGCCATTTCCTCAGAATATGGGTCGTGATTCTTGGTGCAGGTTTTGCATCGTTGGCCCTAAGGTTCGTTGTTGTGGACACTGGCCAACCTGATGCTTATCTGATCCGCATCTTAAACAAATACCCAGGAGTTTCCTAGAGTCATCCCTCATGTGTCCAGGTTTCTGGCAAAAGTTACAAATATCTGGTCTTCTTAAAATACCAGTTTGAGAGCGTTTGGGCGGTCCTTGCCATGGATGCCTTAAGGATGAAGATCCTACTTCCAAAGTCCTTTTCTGAGGCTGAGATCGAAATGGTTGTTCTTCATTTAGCGTTCTCTCCTGGCTCCTTGCTGCTTCAGTCACCTCAGGATAGGTTTGGCATCGATAGGCAGCGACTCTACTCTTCAGCTGGCTCCCTAGCCCTTCCAAGAATCTAGATACTTTGATTTCCTCATCAGCTATTAGGCTTGAAGCAAAACGACTAAGACTGGAAAACTTTGCAACATATTTGTCTACCGTGAGTCTTCCTTGCTTTAAATGAGTGAACTGCCGTTCTAACTCAATTTTAGCTAATTTTGGAAAGAATATCCCTTCAAATTTTCTTTTAAATTCTTCCTAAGTTATTTTGTCTTATGAATCCTCTGGGTGTTCAACACTCCACTAGTGTTTAGCAATATCCTCCAATTAAATTCGGATTGTAGATACCATATCTTCAGGATTGATTTTTGCTGCTTCAATTGGACTTTTCGTCCCCTTAAACTTGAGAGAATTTAGGTTCCTAAAGTCCTTTAGTGAACCATCTCTGGAATTGGCAGACGTTTGCAGACGTTCCAACATTGTAGCAGTTGTGGCTAGAGCCGTATCTGCACGCTGACTGTTGGATTCTAGAATATGTTGGAATAACTTGTACATGTCCCTAATAGAGGGTTCTATCTGAGTTTGTGAGGACGAAGCATAGGATTGATCATGATTAGACATTATCCTAAAAATTAAATACAATTTCTCAGGAATAATCCTGAGATCCAAGGATAGGGAAAGATATTAAAATCTTAAGAGTTCTTGGAAAATAGAGGAACATATAGGTACATGAAAGGCATATTTCATTCACTCAGAGTCAAAATGTGATACAAAATATGCTGCTAAGATACTAGTCATCTTGCACATATACATATTTAGACTATTTACATTCCCATACTTCCTTCCTAACTTATATATATACACATACCCATACATCCTTGCCGTTCACAAAAGATACCTAGCAGATAAGAGATCCTTTATACATTATTGTATCCTCCCCTAGATCATCATTTCTCGTATTCGGATGATAGTTGCCTCTGGGTAAGAATTCTGCCACTCTTCTAAGGTTCCATTGTAATCATGTCTATTGGGATCCGAGTCCTCAGAGGGTTGGGCCTTAATAAGTATATAATAGTTTGTTCTATTAAAAAACAATCCCTTCTCATCACTAAGATCCGATACTACGGGGTACTTGATCTCGTAGTGTACTCCATAGGCCCTTATCATCTGTTTACGTACCAGTCGCCACTTTTTTTCGCAAAACGGTAATAATTATCTAGGCTGTGGCTACAATTTTCCTGTCTGGCATGAGGCATGAATCGAGGCATGATCTACAATAAGGAACTCCAAGTTAGTATCACCCCATAAGTATTTCAAATAAATTTTTGTAATATCATTAGTCCTTCCTAAAATCACTGATACAGCTTATCCTAAAGTATCTCTAGATAATAGCTAAGAAATCCAGGTTCACCTATATCCTGTAACATGTGTCCTTATAATACCTAAACTTGCACCTTATCCTAGGTTCTTCAACTTCAGGTCCTTCCTAGGTTTCCTAAAAGCATGACCTGCATGGGCAACCACTAAAAGACGTGTCACGCCCCGCTTTCCGAGATACGGTGAGTCGGGTACGTAACTGTATCCCCAGGCTACGCCCCATACGAATTATACCATACTCGTATAAGCGATTGTCGCCTGTAAGTCTTTTAGAATAAAATACAAGTCATGAAAAGGCAATTAGACAATACATCTAAACATACCATTCAGATTTATACACAACTAGATAAGTCTTTACAACAACTTCTCTTTAAGGTACATAGTTTCAGTTACAAACTACTTGGTGCCATATATCCTGAAATCACTTGTAAATTAACCCTCGATCTCTGTAAACACCCTAATTTTCAGAATAATTTTAATATAATTTTCCCGGATTTTTCGGTATTTTTCTGGATGAAGAACCAAGGTAATTGTGATCAAAGGATTTTTAAATACATTTTATTGGTATTAAAATATTATGGAAATAATATTTTATGGTGTAAAATAGAAAACCAGACATGTGATATTTTTTGGTGAATTTATTGGACTCCGGAGTAGCATTTTAAGCCTTAAAAACTATTGGTAGTGTAAACCGAACCAAGCCTAGCTGAACCAAACCAAACTTGAACCAACCCAGACCAAACCCACCGTAGCGGGTCGGATCCGGGTCAGACCCGACCCGCTGAGAACCTGAGCCATTTTTAAACCGTAGACCCGGCGGTTTCCCTGTAGCCCCTATTTAACTCTCCGCCTCGACATCCGTGCCTCGTCCACGCCGTCATCTCCTCCGATCAACTCCGACTTCGTTGTCAAACCCTAAGCCCGCCGTCTCCGTCTGCTCAACTTCGCCATCACCCCAGCGACCCGTCGCCCGACCCGAGAACTCTGCTCGACTCCCCGCCGCCGAGTCCAGCCCCCGACCCGCGCGCCCGCCGTCTCCCTCTGCTCGACCCCCTCGCCGGTCGACGACCCCTCGATCTTCGATGACCCCTCGACCGTCGACCTCACCGTACAGAGCCCTCCGCCTCTCGACGACTCCACGCCGCCGTCCCCTCGCCTCCACGCACAGCCGAGCACCTCCGCCCAGCCTTCGACGACCCTGCCTCCGACGGTGAGTCCACCCAGCCCCGGACACAGCCCAGCGGCGGACGCACGAGCCCTCGACTGAGACGCGAGCAGCAGGATCCAACAGAGGACGCAGGACACGAAGTTGACGCACGGACACATGAAAAACAGATTCACGGGGCCCTGTTCAGGTACCGTTTTCTCTCACCTCGTAACCCCGTTTTCAATTCTGTCAGTTGCTATGCGTAGATTGTATAACCCTCTCGGTGCCCGTGCAACCCGCTCGGTGCATCGCGTCCTGTAGTGATCGCAAACCGCGATCCAAAAACAGGAAAAACAATACCCTATTTCACCCCAGAACTGAGTGCGCCCCGCCAAACGGGACAACTTGGTCGCACGCGGTCTTTACTGAAACGTGCGCGTCGTTGATACGGACATATAGGATTTCGCAGAAGTCGATTTGGATGTGCGTGCACACCGGAATCAAGGCGTATCCGCCGACAACGCCCCGTATCCGTCTATTTTGGAATACGCTGTAACTTTGTGTACACACGTCGGATAGAGACGAAACTTACGCCATCGGACTCGTAGCAATACGCTGGTCCTGTGACCCAAGTTTGGTCCAATTCTGAGAACGTCGTCAAAATCGTGTATCGTGGGCCCCACAGGCTCCACTTGACGGGCGATTTTATGATCGGCTCATCGGAATCAAATTCTGGAAGTTCCGTTGGGTTCGTATCATCGTTCCTGACTTGTAGACACTGAATTTGTAGAATTTAGAGACCTTTGACCCTGACTCGCTGTTCGGTGCAAAGTGGCCCACATGTGGACCCCGCTTTGACCCAAAAATGTCTTTTTGTCCTTGTGTCCAAATTGAACTTAAGGACAGGCATTTCTAGCTATTTGATATCTTCTGAGACTGTTGGTGATGTTTATTACAGCTTTTGGAGGAGTATCCACAGGATCCATTGATACAGGGACGACTATTGGTATTAGGACATCAGGCAAGTGTACCTTGCCAAACTCTGCAGTATTGTTACATATTTTCTTACTTTATTATATTGCTGTGCATGCTTAACCTAGGACCGTATGATGTACTTAGCGTCCGATTATCAGTCGGGTGCCAACACCGTACGCGGTGTTGTGTATTGTCATCTAGAGATGGATATTCGTGACACTTTATCTTCTCGTACTTGTCTTACCAAGTACACTATGACCCAGGATACTTGACACTGTTCATGAGACAGGATCTTCCTAAGATATTCGTGGTGATTCTGTATAGGATACAGAACTTGACAGAGATACTATATTCTTAGATACATTATGGCTGGTGCATTAGTTATGATCCCGCTAACATGGACATGAGACGTTATGGTCATGATATGCGTGGTTACATTAGGTGGGGAGAGACACACAGACTACAGGCTGATCATATACATACACCCCTACTATTGTGAGGCACAAGACTCTGAAGCCGAGCTTGGCCCATTACTCATTATTACTGCTACTACCGGCTCCCCGACACAGAGCTTGTAGTGGCTTCAGCCTGAGTTCTAGTGCTGCTCTCATCTTGCATATCACTTAGTTGGTTATTTAGTATTCCTTTATTGTTCCATCTACTGCTGGAGAGACCCACAGGCTACAGGTTGACTATGTTATGCCGGCTACTCAGTCTCCCGCTGAGCTATACCACCTCATGATATCACTGCTACCGGCTCCCCTACACAGAGCTTGTAGTTGTTTCAACCTGAGTACTATTGATATTCTCACTTGCATTTTCACTTAGATGGTTACTTACTTGCCCTATTTATTCTATTTATTTTCTGCACTGCATTTATTTTGGCTTGAGCTTTCTTGTACCTTGCTATGTCCCCTGAGGACCTGGATCCAGATTATGTCCCCAGGATTTGAGGACGAGATCTATCCCGAGGTATACGGGACCGCTGCAGGAGCTGATTCAGGAGCTGTACCGCCATCCGAGGACGAGGTGTTAGCCGAGGACTTTTCCTGAGCATTCATGTTCCATGCTCAATATTTACTTTATTTCAGTCATTTATATTCTGGTTTGTTGAAACATTGTATTAGATATTTATCGGGTTGTTCCCCGAAGCACTTTGTTGAGAATAGCTGATGATTTACATCCCTTATTTACTTTGTGGATCATATTTTATATCTTGTGTGGATGAGATAGTTGTGCCATGATTGTCGTAGACTTTGTTTACAGCTTAAGTATGCCCTGATGGATCCATTAAATTGGGTTTGTCCATCGGTGCGTACTGTTGGCCATTGCCACGTATCTGGTCCCACGGTATTTTGGGACTGGGACGTGACATGGTTTTTATGGTAGCCCATGCAGGTCTACGACTAAATTGTTCGGTTTCAACTTAGGGACTGAACCAACCTGTCCTAAGGATATGATAAGTTATAGGATCTCATCCATTATTTGAACCATTATTGAACTCTATATCGAACTCAAAATTATTACTTGATTTGCATCCTGTGTTGATTCCTCTGTGCGTTCTTACAGTTTATCTTTTGGTTGCAGAGTAATGGATCCCAAGAACGGAGACGAGATTCCTTTGGATACGCCACATGACTCTGTGGTTACTTATATAGACGGAGTGACCCCAGGGAATGGAGGACAAGCATCGCAGAGCGATCAAACCGGACAGCCTAATCCAAGGTTCCGGAGAGATGACATCCCACCTCCACCACAGTTCACTCCACAGATGCCAGTTTTCCCGTCAGGGCAAGCCATGGACGGGCAACAGATGTTCCAGATGATGTATGCTATGATGCAAGCACAGCAACAGATTTAGCAAGAGGCCCATCGGCAGGAGGCCAAGTATCTGAGAACCAGCCTGGTATCCGTATTGGAGCAGTAATATCCACCAACGAGGCGATCAGTGACGAGATCTATCACCGACTTCCGTCAGCTCAAGCCTCGTACATTTTCTGGTAAAGAGGGGCCAACAGAAGTTCATGAATGGCTCACAAACATACAACATCAGTTGGAAGCCGCTGAACTTCCGAGAGAGAAGTGGATGACTGCAATCCGAATACAGTTAACTAAAAATGCACATCACTGGTGGTTAGCAGAAGAGAGGAGGCTCGGACAGGACCGAGTCACTTGGGAAGAGTTCTCCAGACTCTTCAAAGAGATATATATTCCCGCAGTAGCACGGTCAGAGCTCAGAGACAAGTTCAACCGCCTTATCCAAGGCAATATGACGGTGGAAGAATACAATGCAGAATTTATTCGCCTCAGTCGCTTTGACCCAACCTTGATTGCGACAGAGGAAGAGAAAGCTGAGAAGTTCTTTGACGGGCTGAAGTTCGAGCTCCAGAGATTGATTGGATCAGTCGCACCTATATCTTATACCGACGTTCTCGCAGCAGCACGACGCATGGAGCACGTCACTAGAAGGGAGTCGAACCTGAAGAGGCCTATCACCTCAGCACCAACCAGGCCAGGACATGGGGAATCAGCAAAATGGTCTCAGAGGAGTATGCCAGAGAGGATAGCACACAGGGCCATATCTCTCCCTACTTGTCACCACTGCGGCAAGATAGGTCACATTGAGAGAGAATGCAGACGTAAGTTGGGACTCTGCCTGGCTTGCGGATCCGACCAGCATCGAACCAGAGACTACACCGAGCGCAGAGAGGGAGCACCGAGACAAGCTTTACCTGCCCCACGACCCGCATATCCAGCAGTAGGAGCACAGCAGGCAGGAGTTGGAGGCGTCAGGCCACCGGTTCCAGGAGGAAATTAGCAGAGACCACCCCTAGCACCACAGGCAGCTCTATTTCAGCAGGCTCAGCAGCAGCAGTGAGGTCCAGCTTAGGGACGAGGACATGCATTCATATTAGCTCTTGAGGAGGAGGCTACTGCAGGCAAGGTCATCGCAGGTACTATTTTAGTAGCTTTATTACCAACTGTAGCATTATTTGATTCTGGAGCATCGTATTCATTTATAGTAGCTAGCTTTGTAGTCACCTATAGAGTAGCTACCGCACCCCTTCCAAAGATGAAGAGGATTCTTACTGGAGGTATAATTATTCCGGTTAGTGACGTCTGTAGATCATGTTCTGTAGTAGTTTATGGCAGAGAAATGTGAGCTCAATTTCTGATCTTTTCCATGCCGGATTATGATGTTGTACTTGGTATGGACTGGTTAAGTCAGTACCATGCGACTCTTGATTGCTGACTTGGACGGGCTATATTTAGACCGCCAGGACATCCAGAATTTGAGTTTCTTCGAGGACCAGTATTGCAAGGAGTTCAGCCTACTCTTAGGGTACTATCTGTAGAAGGGGAGACATGTTACCCAAGAGTCATATCAGAATTTGTGGATGTATTTCCTAATGATCTTCCAGGTTTACCACCTGATCGGGAAATAAAATTCATAATAGACTTAACTCCAGGAGCAGAGCCTATCACTTCATCAGTATATCGGCTAGCACCTAAGGAGTTAGTGGAGTTGAAGAACAGGTTGATGATCTTCTGGAGAAGGGTTTCATTCGGCCCAGTGTTTCACCTTGGGGAGCACCCATATTATTTGTGCCGAATAAGGATTGAACAGTACGGTTATACATTGACTATTGGGCACTAAATGCTGTGACCATTAAGAATAGGTATCCCTTGCCACGCATTGATGATCTATTTGATCAATTGAGTGGTGCAAGGATATTCTCGAAGATTGACCTTAGATCCGGCTATCATCAGATCAAAGTAAGGAAGGAAGACATACCTAAGACAGCTTTCAGGACCAAGTATGGACATTATGAGTTCTTGGTAATGCCGTTTGGTTTAACCAACGCGCCAGCAGTGTTATAAACACCCTGATTTTTTAGAATAAATTTTAATATAATATTTCCGAATTTTTGGTATTTTCTGGAAAATAACCAAGGTAATTAAGAATTAAGAATTTTTAAATGCAGTTTATTGATATTTAAATATTATGGAAATAATATTTTATGGTGTGCAATGGGAAATCGGACGCAGGGTATTTTTCGGTATATTTATTGGACTCCGGAGGAGCGCCGTAGAGCCCTAAAACTATTGGCTTATTAAACCAAATAGCCTATCGGGTCGGATCTGAGCAGAACCCGACCCGAAACCCATTGGAAAGCCCTAACTACCGGATTTCACTGTAGCAGTATAAATCCCCCTGCCTCGGTGAGCGTGCCAAGCCGTAACCCTAGATTTCGCAGCCGCCATCTCCTTTCCTACTCTCGACCCACCCCCGGATCAGCCCTAGCCGGAGCCTGCCAGCGTTCCCTCCCCGTCCGTTCCGCTGTGCCATGCAGAACCCCGACCGAACCATGTTTCTCCCCGACCGGCCGCGGTGAACCCCGACCGTCGACTGACCGACCACTGCTCCGGCCAGTGCGAGCCCGACTGGGCAGTGCAGCCCAGGACCCCGACCGGACAGAACAGCCGAGAGCCGACCCTCGGTGCGGCACCCGCTCGGTGCATTCGGCTGTGCACTCTCCTCCAGGCCGACCTCGACTCCCCGGTGTTCGACCGCTTAGGTCAGGTTCCCCAGCCCCGCTCCATCCAGATGCCGCCGCAGCCCTAACCTCGGATACGGTAAACGCGGACCCAGCAACATCCCTGACACAGGAATTCTCGACCAGGACACAAAGAAGTACTCTCTGACATGTGGAATTCAGCGTTCACGGAGCCCTGTTTAGGTACCATTTTCTCTCGCCTCGTAACTCCGTTTTATTTTTCGTCAGTTGCTACGCGTAGACTGTATAACCCTCTCGGTGCCCGTGCAACCTGCTCGGTGCATCGCGTCCTGTGGTGGTCGTACACCGCGATCCAAAAATAAGAAAAATAATGCCCTATTTAACCCCGGAACTGAGTGTATCCCGCCAAACGGGATGACTTGGTCGCACGCGGTCTTTACCAAAGCGTGCGCTTCGTTGATACGGACGTGTGAAATTTCGCAGAAGTCGATTCGGATGTGCGTACACCCCGGAATCAACGCGTATCCGCGGACACCGTCCCGTATCCGTCCTTTCTGGAACACGCAGTAACTTTGTGTACACACGTCGGATCGAGACAAAACTTGCACCATCGGACTCATAGCAATACGCTGGTCCTGTGAGCCAAGTTTGGTTCGATTCTGAGAATGTTGACAAAATCGCGTATCATGGGCCTCACAGGCTCCACTTGACGGGCGATTTTGAGATCGGCTCATCGGAATCCAATTCCGGAAGTTCTGTTGGGTTCGTATCATCATTTCTGACTTGTAGATACTGAGTTTGAGGAATTTGGAGACCTTTGACCTTGACACGCTTTTCGGTGTAAAGTGGCCCACTTGTGGACCCCGCTTTGGCCCGGAAATGCCCTTTTTGCTCCTATGTCCAAATTGGACGTAAGGACAGACGTTTCTAGCTATTTGACATCTTCTGAGACTGTTGATGATGTTTATTACAGCTTTTGGAGTAGTACCTACCGGATCCACTGATACAGGGACAATTGTTGGTATTCGGACATCAGGCAAGTGTACCTTGCCAAACTTTGCAGTATTGTTATATATTTTCCTTGCTTCATTTATATTACTGTGCATGCTCAACCTAGGACCGTATGACGTACTTAGCATCCGATTATCAGTCGGGTGCCAACACTGTATGCAGTGTTGGGTACTATCATTTAGAGATGGATATTCGTGACACTTTATCTTTTCGTACTTGTCTTACCAAGTACACTTTGACCCAGGACACTTGACACTGTTCATGAGACAGGATCTTTCCGAGATATTAGTGGTGATTCTGTATAGGATACAGGACTTGACAGAGATACTATATTCTTAGATACATTATGACTTGTGCATTAGTTATGATCCCGCTGACATGGACATGAGACGTTATGGTCATGATATGCGTAGTTACATTGGGTGGGAAGAGACACACAGACTACAGGCTGATCATATATATATACACCCCTACTATTGTGAGGCACAAGACTCTGAAGCTTGAGCTTGGCCCATTACTCATTATTACTGCTGCTACCGGCTCCCCGACACAGAGCTTGTAGTGGTTTCAGGCTAAGTTCTAGTGCTGCTCTCATCTTGCATATCACTTAGCTGGTTATTTAGTATTTCCTTATTGTTCCATCTATTGCTGGAGAGACCCACAGGCTACAGGTTGACTATGTTATGCCGGCTACTCAGTCTCCTGCTGAGCTAGACCACCTCATGATATCACTGCTACCGGCTCCCCTACACAGAGCTTGAAGTTGTTTCAACCTGAGTACTATTGATATTCTCTCTTACATTTCGCACAGATGTTTACATACTTGCCCTATTTATTCTATTTATTTTCTGCACTGCATTTATTTTGGCTTAAGCTTTCTTGTACCTTGCTATATCCCTTGAGGACCTGGATCCGGATTATGTCCCCAGGATTTGAGGACGAGATCTATCCCGAGGTATACGGGACCGCAGCAGGAGCTGATTTAGGAGCTGTACCGCCATCCGAGGACAAGGTGTTAGCCGAAGACTTTTCTTGAGCATCCATGTTTCATGCTCAGTATTTATTCATTTATTCCAGTCATTTATTTCTGGTCTGTTGAACCATTGTATTAGATATTTATCGGGTTGTTCTCCGAAGTACTTTGTTGAGACTAGCTGATGATTTACATTCCTTATTTATTCTGTGGATCATACTTTTATACTTTGTGTGGATGAGATTAGTTGTGCCATATTGTCGTAGACTTGTTTTTACAGCTTAAGTATGCCCTGATGGATCCATTAAATTGGGTTTGTCCATCGGTGCGTACTGCTGGCCATTGCCACGTATCTGGTCCCACGATATTATGGGACTGGGGTGTGATAAGTATTTATGAGTTTAATGAACAGAGTCTTTCATCAGTTCTTGGATAAATTTGTGGTTGTGTTCATTGATGACATCCTCATATATTCCAAGAGCCATGAAGAGCACGAGGAGCATCTCAGTATCGTGTTAGAGACCTTGAGACAGGAAAAGTTATACTCCAAACTCAGTAAGTGTGAGTTCTGTATGGACAAAGTACCTTTCTTGGGACATATCATCTCAGGAGAAGGACTTTCAGTTGATCCAGAGAAAGTTGCGGCACTAGAGACTTGGCCTACACCCACATCAGTTGCAGAGGTGAGAAGTTTTCTCGGACTTGCGGGATATTACCGAAGGTTTGTAGAAAATTTCTCAAGGATTGCAGAACCGATGACGAAGCTAACACGTAAAGACCAGGAGTTTATATGGACAGAAGACTGCCAGAAGGCCTTCGAAGAATTGAAGAGAAGATTAACAACAGCACCGGTCTTGACTCTTCCTTCAGGGTCAGGAGGTTTTGTTGTTTATAGTGATGCATCAGGTAGTGGATTAGGATGTGTTTTGATACAACATGGCAAAGTCATTGCTTATGCATCAAGACAATTGAAGGTCCACGAGAAGAACTACCCAACACACGATCTGGAGTTAGCTACAGTTATATTTGCATTGAAGATTTGGAGGCACTACCTTTATGGGGAGAAAGTAGACATCTTTACAGATCACAAAAGTATGAAGTATGTATATACTCAGAAGGAGCTTAACATGAGACAGAGGCGTTGGCTTGAATTGATGGTAGATTTTGATATAGATCTGCAGTATCATCCGGGAAAGGCGAATGTTGTGGTAGACGCACTCAGCAGGAAGCCTATGGCTTATTTCTTGACGATACAGCCCGAGTTATTGAGATATCTACAGGGGCTTCAGATAGAGGTTGTTTTACCAGGACAGAATGGCTTGCTGGCTAATCTTGAAATTAAGTCGTTACTTGTGGAAAGAATTAAAGAGGCATTGCCCACCGATGCTAGATTTCGAAGACTCAAAGAGAGGACAGAAGCAGGCATGCAGACAGGACTTCGGATACACGAAGATGGGACATTGAGGTTTGGAAACCGCCTGTATGTTCCAAATAGAGAATTGAGACATGAGTTAATGACTGAAGCACATAGCTCTATGTACTCTGTTCAGCCAGGAGGAACCAAGATGTATCGAGACTTGAGGCAGTATTACTGGTGGCATGGAATGAAAAGGGAGATTGCAAGATTTGTGGCCAAATGCTTAGTCTGCCAGCAAGTAAAGGCCGAACATCAGAGGACTGCAGGTATGTTACAGCCGCTTCCTATACTAGAATGGAAGTTGGAGCATATCACGATGGATTTTGTCACCGAATTTCCAAAGAGCCCTAGCGGAAGAGATGCGGTATAGGTTATCGTGGATAGACTCACTAAATCGGCACACTTCTTGTCATTTAGAGTTGGACAGTCCACAGAGGTACTAGCCGATATGTATATGCGACAAATCGTCAGATTATATGGAGTGCCGGTTAGTATTGTATCGGATCGAGATTCGAGATTTACATATCATTTCTGGCGAAGCATGCAAGAGAGTCTGGGCACCAGACTCAAATTCAGCACCGCTTACCACCCACAGACAGATGGCCAATCGCAGCGCACCATTCAGATCTTGAAGGATATGTTGCGATCGTGTATGTTAAACTTTGGAGGATCTTGGGAAGATCATTTGCACTTAGTGGAGTTCTCCTACAATAACAGTTATCAGGCCAGCATTCAGATGGCACCATTCGAGGAATTATACAGAAGGAAGTGCAGATTGCCTATATGTTGGAATGACGTTGGTGAACGTCAAATACTGGGTCCAGAATTGGTAACGCAGATAGTGGAAAAGGTAAAACAGATTCAGGATCATCTACGAGCAGCTCAGGACAGACAGAAGCATTGGGCAGATACACACAGACGTCCCCTAGAGTTCAAAGAAGGAGAGCACGTATTCTTGAGGATCTCGTCCACTCGTGGTACTATCAGATTCGGGAGCAGAGGCAAGTTGAGCCCAAGGTATATTGGGCCATTTGACATTCTAGAGCGCATAGGTGAGGTGGCTTATCATCTTGCATTACCTCCATCCTTAGAGGGAGTGCATAACGTATTCCACGTCTCACAGCTGCGCAGGTACGTAACCGACCCAAGTCATGTAGTCGATCATTCAGAGATCGCAGTGGGCCCTAGCTTGAGATATGAAGAACAACCAGTTGGCATCCTCGACGTCAGTGAGAAGACATTGCGGGAACAGACAATCAGACTGGTTCGTGTAGCTTGGAAACATCATTCTCATGGCGAATCGACTTGGGAACGAGAAGATAGTATGCGCCAGCGTTATCCCCACTTATTCACGGATGCAGTTGTAAACTAAGCAAGCTTGTAATCACCATAATTCTTTCTATAAATGGCTTATTCTTAGAATGCGAGGACGCAATCCTTTTAAGGAGGAAAGATTGTAAACACCCTGATTTTCAGAATAATTTTAATATAATTTTTCCGGATTTTTTGGTATTTTTCTAGATGAAGAACCAAGGTAATTGTGATCAAAGGATTTTTAAATACAGTTTATTGGTATTAAAATATTATGGAAATAATATTTTATGGTGTAAAATAGAAAATCGGACATGTGATATTTTTTGGAGAATTTATTGGACTCCGGAGTAGCGTTTTAAGCCTTAAAAACTATTGGTAGTGTAAACCGAACCAAGCCTAGCTGCCAAACTTGAACCAACCCAGACCAAACCCACCGTAGCGGGTCGGATCCGGGTCAGACCCGACCCGCTGAGAACCTGACCTATTTTCAAACCCTAGACCCGCCGGTTTCCCTGTAGCCCCTATTTAACTCTCCGCCTCGACATCCGTGCCTCGTCCACGCCGTCATCTCCTCCGATCAACTCCGACTTCGTTGTCAAACCCTAAGCCCGCCGTCTCTCTCTGCTTAACTTCGCCATCACCCCAGCGACCCGCCGCCCGACCCGAGCACTCTGCTCGACTCCCCGCCGCCGAGTCCAGCCCCCGACCGGCGCGCCCGCCGTCTTCCTCTGTTCGACCCCCTCGCCGGTCGACGACCCCTCGACCGTCGACCTCACCGTACAGAGCCCTCCGCCTCTCGACGACTCTATGCCGCCGTCCCCTCGCCTCCACGCACAGCCGAGCACCTCCGCCCAGCCTTTGACGACCCTGCATCCGCCGGCGAGTCCACCCAGCCCCGGACACAGCCCAGCGATGGACGTACGAGCCCTCGACTGAGAAGCGAGCAGCAGGATCCAACAGAGGACACAGGACACGAAGTTGACGCACGGACACGTGAAAAACAGATTCACGGGGCCCTGTTCAGGTACCATTTTCTCTCATCTCGTAACCCCATTTTTAATTTCGTCAGTTGCTACGCCTAGATTGTATAACCCTCTCGGTGCCCGTGCAACCCGCTCGGTGCATCGCGTCCTGTGGTGATCGCAAACCGCGATCCAAAAACAGGAAAAATAATGCCCTGTTTTACCCCGGAACTGAGTGCGCCCTGCCTAACGGGACGACTTGGTCGCACGCGGTCTTTACCGAAACGTGCGCGTCGTTGATACGGACGTGTAGGATTTCGCAGAAGTCGATTCGGATGTGCGTGCACACCGAAATCAAGGCGTATCCGCCGACAACACCCCGTATCCGTCTATTCTGGAACACGCTGTAATTTTGTGTACACACGTCGGATCGAGACAAAACTTACGCCATCGGACTCGTAGCAATACGCTGGTCCTGTTACCCAAGTTTGGTCCGATTCTGAGAACGTCGACAAAATCGTGTATCGTGGGCCCCACAGGCTCTACTTGACGGGCGATTTTGTGATCGGCTCATCGGAATCAAATTTTGGAAGTTCCGTTGGGTTCGTATCATCATTCCTGACTTGTAGACACTGAGTTTGTGAAATTTGGAGACCTTTGACCCTGACTCGCTGTTCGGTGCAAAGTGGCCCACATGTGGACCCCGCTTTGACCTGAAAATGTCTTTTTGCCCTTGTGTCCAAATTGGACTTAAGGACAGGCATTTCTAGCTATTTGATATCTTCTGAGACTGTTGGTGATGTTTATTACAGCTTTTGGAGGAGTACCCACAGGATCCATTGATACATGGACGATTGTTGGTATTAGGACATCAGGCAAGTGTACCTTGCCAAACTCTGCAGTATTGTTACATATTTTCTTGCTTCATTATATTGTTGTGCATGCTTAACCTAGGACCGTGTGACGTACTTAGCATCCGATTATCAGTCGGGTGCCGACACCGTACGCGGTGTTGTGTATTGTCATCTAGAGATGGATATTCGTGACACTTTATCTTCTCGTACTTGTCTTACCAAGTACACTATGACCCAGGACACTTGACACTGTTCATGAGACAGGATCTTCCTAAGATATTCGTGGTGATTCTGTATAGGATACATGACTTGACAGAGATACTATATTCTTAGATACATTATGACTGGTGCATTAGTTATGATCCCGCTGACATGGACATGAGACGTTATGGTCATGATATGCGTGGTTACATTGGGTAGGGAGAGACACACAGACTACAGGCTGATCATATACATACACCCCTACTATTGTGAGGCACAAGACTCTGAAGCCGAGCTTGGCCCATTACTCATTATTACTGCTACTACCGGCTCCCCGACACAGAGCTTGTAGTGGCTTCAGCCTGAGTTCAGTGCTGCTCTCATCTTGCATATCACTTAGTTGGTTAGTATTCCCTTATTGTTCTATCTACTGCTGGAGAGACCCACAGGCTACAGGTTGACTATGTTATGCCGGCTACTCAGTCTCCCGCTGAGCTAGACCACCTCATGATATCACTGCTACCGGCTCCCCTACACAGAGCTTGTAGTTGTTTCAACCTGAGTACTATTGATGTTCTCACTTGCATTTTCACTTAGATGGTTACTTACTTGCCCTATTTATTCTATTTATTTTTTATACTGCATTTATTTTGGCTTGAGCTTTCTTGTACCTTGCTATGTCCCCTGAGGACCTGGATCAGGATTATATCCCCAGGATTTGAGGACGAGATCTATCCCGAGGTATACGGGACCGCTGCAGGAGCTAATCCAGGAGCTGTACCGCCATCCGAGGACGAGGTGTTAGCCGAGGACTTTTCCTGAGCATTCATGTTCCATGCTCAGTATTTACTTTATTTCAGTCATTTATATTCTGGTCTGTTGAAACATTATATTAGATATTTACCGGGTTGTTCCCCGAAGCACTTTGTTGAGAATAGTTGATGATTTACATCCCTTATTTACTCTGTGGATCATATTTTATATCTTGTGTGGATGAGATAGTTGTGCCATAATTGTCGTAGACTTTGTTTACAGCTTAAGTATGCCCTGATGGATCCATTAAATTGGGTTTGTCCATCGGTGCGTACTGCTGGCCATTGCCACGTATCTGGTCCCACGGTATTTTGGGACTGGGACGTGACATAGTTTTTGTGGTGGCCCATGCAGGTCTACGACTAAATTGTTCGGTTTTAACTTAGGGACTGAACCAGCCTGCCCTAAGGATATGATAAGTTATAGGATCTCATCCATTATTTGAACCATTATTGAACTCTATATCGAACTCAAAATTATTACTTGATTTGCATCCTGTGTTGATTCCACTGTGCATTCTTACAGTTTATATTTTGGTTGCAGAGTAATGGATCCCAGGAACGGAGACGAGATTCCTTTGGATACGCCACACGACGCTGTAGTTACTTATATAGACGGAGTGACCCCAGAGAATGGAGGACAAGCATCGCAGAGCGATCAAACCGGACAGCCTAATCCAAGGTTCCGGAGAGATGACATCCCACCTCCACCACAGTTCACTCCACAGATGCCAGTTTTCCCGTCAGAGCAAGCCATGGACGGGCAACAGATGTTCCAGATGAGGTATGCTATGATGCAAGCACAGCAAGAGTTCAGCAAGAGGCCCATCGGCAGGAGGTCGAGTATCTGAGAACCAGCCTGGTATCCGCATTGGAGCAGGCAAATCCACCAACGAGGCGATCAGCGACGGGATCTATCACCGACTTCTGTCAGCTCAAGCCTCGTACATTTTCTGGTTAAAGAGGGACCAATAGAAGTTCATGAATGGCTCACAAACATACATCATCAGTTGGAAGCCGCTGAACTTCCGAGAGAGAAGTGGATGACTGCAATCCAAATACAGTTAACTAAAAATGCACATCACTGGTGGTTAGCAGAAGAGAGGAGGCTCGGACAGGACCGAGTCACTTGGGAAGAGTTCTCCAGACTCTTCAAAGAGATGTATATTCCCGCAGTAGCACGGTCAGAGCTCAGAGACAAGTTCAACCGCCTTATCCAAGGCAATATGACGGTGGAAGAATACAACGCGGAATTTATTCGCCTCAGTCGCTTTGCCCCAACCTTGATTGCGACAGAGGAAGAGAAAGCTGAAAAGTTCTTTTATACCGACGTTCTCGTAGCAGCACGACGCATGGAGCGCGTCACTAGAAGGGAGTCAAACCTGAAGAGGCCTATCACCTCAGCACCAACCAGGCCAGGACATGGGGAATCAGCAAAACGGTCCCAGAGGAGTATGCCAGAGAGGACAGCACACAGGGCCATATCTCTCCCTACTTGTCACCACTGCGGCAAGATAGGTCACATTGAGAGAGAATGCAGACGTAAGTTGGGACTCTGCCTGGCTTGCGGATCCGACCAGCATCGAACCAGAGACTGCACCGAGCACAGAGAGGGAGCGCCGAGACTAGCTTTACCTGCCCTACGACCCGCATATCCAGCAGTAGGAGCACAGCAGGCAGGAGTTGGAGGCGTCAGGCCACCGGTTCCAGGAGGAAATCAGCAGAGACCACCCCTAGCACCACAGGCAGCTCTATTTCAGCAGGCTCAGCAGCAGCAGAGAGGTCCAGCTCAGGGACGAGGACATGCATTCACATTAGCTCTTGAGGAGGAGGCTACTGCAGGCGAGGTCATCGCAGGTACTATTTTAGTAGCTTCATTACCAGCTGTAGCATTATTTGATTCTGGAGCATCACATTCATTTATAACAGCTAGCTTTGTAGCCACCCATAGAGTAGCTACCGTACCCCTTCCAAAGATAAAGAGGATTCTTACGGGAGGTAGAATTATTCCGGTTAGTGACGTCTGTAGATCATGTTCTGTAGTAGTTTGTGGCAGAGAAATGCGAGCTCAATTTCTAATCTTTTCCATGCCGGATTATGATATTATACTTGGTATGGACTGGTTAAGTCAGTACCATGCGACTCTTGATTGCCGACTTGGACGGGTTATATTTAGACCGCTAGGACATCCAGAATTTGAGTTTCTTCGAGGACCAGTAGAGCAAGGAGTTCAGCCTATTCTTAGGGTACTATCTGTAGAAGGGGAGACAGGTTACCCAAGAGTCATATCAGAATTTGTGGATGTATTTCCTGATGATCTTCCAGGTTTACCACCTGATCGGGAAATTAAATTCACAATAGACTTAACTCCAGGAGCAGAGCCTATCACTTCATCAGTATATCGGCTAGCACCTAAGGAGTTAGTGGAGTTGAAGAACAGATTGATGATCTTCTGGAGAAGGGTTTCATTCGGCCCAGTGTTTCACCTTGGGGAGCACCCATATTATTTGTGCCGAAGAAGGATGGAACAGTACGATTATGCATTGACTATAGGGCACTAAATGCTGTGACCATCAAGAACAGGTATCCCTTGCTACGTATTGATAATCTATTTGATCAATTGAGTGGTGCAAGGGTATTCTCGAAGATTGACCTTAGATTCGGCTATCATCAGATCAAAGTAAGGAAGGAAGACATACCTAAGACAGCTTTCAGGACCAAGTATGGACATTATGAGTTCTTGGTAATGCCGTTTGGTTTAACCAACGCGCCAGCAGTGTTTATGAGTTTAATAAACAGAGTCTTTCATCAGTTCTTGGATAAATTTTTGGTTGTGTTCATTGATGACATCCTCATATATTCCAAGAGCCATGAAGAGCACGAGGAGCATCTCAGGATCGTGTTAGAGACCTTGAGACAGGAAAAGTTATACGCCAAACTCAGTAAGTGTGAGTTCTGTATGGACAAAGTACCTTTCTTGGGACATATCATCTCAGGAGAAGGACTTTCAGTTGATCCAGAGAAAGTTGCGGCAATAGAGACTTGGCCTACACCCACATCAGTTGCAGAGGTGAGAAGTTTTCTCGGACTTGTGGGATATTACCGAAGATTTGTAGAAAATTTCTCAAGGATTGCAGAACCGATGACGAAGCTGACACGTAAAGATCAGGAGTTTATATGGACAGAAGACTGCCAGAAGGCCTTCGAAGAATTGAAGAAAAGATTAACAACAGCACCGGTCTTGACTCTTCCTTCAGGGTCAGAAGGTTTTGTTGTTTACAGTGATGCATCAGGTAGTGGATTAGGATGTATTTTGATGCAACATGGCAAAGTCATTGCTTATGCATCAAGACAGTTGAAGGTCCATGAGAAGAACTACCTAACACATGATCTGGAGTTAGCTGCAGTTATATTTGCATTGAAGATTTGGAGGCACTACCTTTATGGGGAGAAAGTAGACATCTTTACAGATCACAAAAGTCTGAAGTATGTATATACTCAGAAGGAGATTAACATGAGGCAGAGGCGTTGGCTTGAATTGATGGTAGATTTTGATATAGATCTGCAGTATCATCCGGGAAAGGCGAATGTTGTGGCAGACGCACTCAGCAGGAAGCCTACGGCTTATTTCT
This sequence comes from Iris macrosiphon, assembly GCA_036927795.1. Classification (NCBI taxonomy): domain Eukaryota; kingdom Viridiplantae; phylum Streptophyta; class Magnoliopsida; order Asparagales; family Iridaceae; genus Iris; species Iris macrosiphon. The sequence continues at coordinate 180,567,488 of JAYESA010000009.1, forward strand.
TGACGATGCAGCCCGAGTTATTGAGAGATCTACAGGAGCTTCAGATAGAGGTTATTTTACCAGGACAGAATGGCTTGCTGGCTAATCTTGAAATTAAGTTGTCACTTGTGGAAAGAATTAAAGAGGCATTGCCCACCGATGCTAGATTTTGAAGACTCAAAGAGAGGACAGAAGCAGGCATGCAGACAGGACTTCGCATACACGAAGATGGGATATTGAGGTTTGGAAACTGCCTGTATGTTCCAAATGGAGAATTGAGACAGGAGTTAATGACTGAAGCACATAGCTCTATGTACTCTGTTCACCCAGGAGGAACCAAGATGTATCGAGACTTGAGGCAGTATTATTGGTGATATGGAATGAAAAGGGAGATTGCAAGATTTGTGGCCAAATGCTTAGTCTGCCAGCAAGTAAAGGCCGAACATCAGAGGACTGCAGGTATGTTACAGCCGCTTCCTATACCAGAATGGAAGTGGGAGCATATCACGATGGATTTTGTCACCGGATTTCCAAAGAGCCCCAGCGGAAGAGATGCGGTATGGGTTATCGTAGATAGACTCACTAAATCGGCACACTTCTTGCCATTTAGAGTTGGACAGTCCACAGAGGTACTAGCCGATATGTATATGCGACAAATCGTCAGATTACATGGAGTGCCGGTTAGTATTGTATCGGATCAAGATTTGAGATTTACATCTCATTTCTGGCGAAGCATGCAAGAGAGTCTGGGCACCAGACTCAAATTCAGCACCGCTTACCACCCACAGACAGATGGCCAATCGGAACGCACCATTCAGATCTTGGTGGATATGTTGCGATCGTGTATGTTAGACTTTGGAGGATCTTAGGAAGATCATTTGCACTTAGTGGAGTTCTCCTACAATAACAGTTATCAGGCCAGCATTCAGATGACACCATTCGAGGCATTATACGGAAGGAAGTACAGATCGCCTATATGTTGGAGTGACGTTGGTGAACGTCAAATACTGGGTCCAGAATTGGTAACGCAGACAGTGGAAAAGGTGAAACAGATTCAGGATCATCTACGAGCAGCTCAGGACAGACAGAAGCATTGGGCAGATACACACAGACGTCCCCTAGAGTTCAAAGAAGGAGAGCATGTATTCTTGAGGATCTTGCCCACTCGTGGTACTATCAGATTCGGGAGCAGAGGCAAGTTGAGCCCAAGGTATATTGGGCCATTTGACATTCTAGAGCGCATAGGTGAGGTGGCTTATCGTCTTGTATTACCTCCATCCTTAGAGGGAGTGCATGACGTATTCCATGTCTCACAGCTGTGCAGGTACGTGACCGACCCAAGTCATATAGTCGATCATTTAGAGATCACAGCGGGCCCTAGCTTGAGATATGCAGAACAACCAGTTGGCATCCTCGATGTCAGTGAGAAGACATTGCGGGGACAGACAATCAGACTGGTTCGTGTAGCTTGGAAACATCATTCTTCTGGCGAATCGACTTGGGAACGAGAAGATAGTATGCGCCAACGTTATCTCCACTTATTCACGGATGCAGTTGTAAACTAAGCAAGCTTGTAATCACCATAATTCTTTCTATAAATGGCTTATTCTTAGATTGCGAGGATGCAATCCTTTTAAGGAGGAAAGATTGTAAACACCCTGATTTTCAGAATAATTTTAATATAATTTTCCCGAATTTTTTGGTATTTTTTTGGATAAAGAACCAAGGTAATTATGATCAAAGGCTTTTTAAATACAGTTTATTGGTATTAAAATATTATAGAAATAATATTTTATGGTGTAAAATGGAAAACCGGACATGTGGTATTTTTTGGCGAATTTATTGGACTCCGGAGTAGCGTTTTAAGCCTTAAAAACTATTGGTAGTGTAAACCGAACCAAGCCTAGCTGAACCAAACCAAACTTGAACCAACCCAGACCAAACCCACCGTAGCGGGTCGGATCTGGGTCAGACCCGACCCGCTGAGAACCCGACCCGTTTTCAAACCCTAGACCCACCAGTTTCCCTGTGGCCCTATTTAACTCTCCGCCTCGACATCCGTGCCTCGTCCACACCGTCATCTCCTCCGATCAACTTCGACTTCGTTGTCAAACCCTAAGCCAGCCGTCTTCCTCTGCTCAACTTCGCCATCACCCCAGCGACCCGTCGCCCGACCCGAGCACTCTGCTCGACTCCCCGCCGCCGAGTCCAGCCCCCGACCCGCGCGCCCGCCGTCTTCCTCTGCTCGACCCCCTCGCCGGTCGATGACCCCTCGACCGTCGACACCCCCTCGACCGTCGACCTCACCGTACAGAGCCCTCCGCCTCTCGACGACTCTACGCCGCCGTCCTCTCGCCTCCACGCACAGCCGAGCACCTCCGCCCAGCCTTCGACGACCCTGCCTCCGTCGGCGAGTCCACCCAGCCCCGGACACAGCCCAGCGGCGGACGCACGAGCCCTCGACTGAGACGCGAGCAGCAGGATCCAACAGAGGACGCAGGACACGAAGTTGACGCACGAACACGTGAAAAACAGATTCACGGGGCCCTGTTCAGGTACCGTTTTCTCTCACCTCGTAACCCCGTTTTCAATTCCGTCAGTTGCTACGCGTAGATTGTATAACCCTCTCAGTGCCCGTGCAACCCGTTCGATGCATCGCGTCCTGTGGTGATCGCAAACCGCGATCCAAAAACAGGAAAAATAATGCCCTGTTTCACCCCGGAACTGAGTGCGCCCCGCCAAACGGGATGACTTTGTCGCACGCGGTCTTTACCGAAACATGCGCGTCGTTGATACGGACGTGTGAGATTTCACAGAAGTCGATTCGGATGTGCGTGCACACCGGAATCAAGGCGTATCCGCCGACAACGTCCCGTATCCGTCCATTCTGGAACATGCTGTAACTTTGTGTACACACGTCGGATCGAGACAAAACTTATGCCATCGGACTCGTAGCAATACGCTGGTCCTGTGACCCAAGTTTGGTCCGATTCTGAGAATGTCGACAAAATTGTGTATCGTGGGCCCCACAGGCTCCACTTGACGGGCGATTTTGTGATCGGCTCATCGGAATCCAATTCTGGAAGTTCTGTTGGGTTTGTATCATCGTTTCTTACTTGTAGACACTGAGTTTGTGGAATTTGGAGACCTTTGACCCTGACTCGTTGTTCGGTGCAAAGTGGCCCACATGTGGACCCCGCTTTGACCCGAAAATGTCTTTTTGCCCTTGTGTCCAAATTGGACTTAAGGACAGGCATTTCTAGCTATTTGATATCTTCTGAGACTGTTGGTGATATTTATTACAGCTTTTGGAGGAGTACCCACAGGATCCATTGATACAGGGACGACTATTGGTATTAGGACATCAGGCAAGTGTACCTTGCCAAACTCTGCAGTATTGTTACATATTTTCTTGCTTCATTATATTGCTGTGCATGCTTAACCTAGGACCGTGTGACGAACTTAGCATCCGATTATCAGTCGGGTGCCGACACCGTACGCGGTATTGTGTATTGTCATCTCGAGATGGATATTCGTGACACTTTATCTTCTCGTACTTGTCTTACCAAGTACACTATGACCCAGGACACTTGACACTGTTCATGAGACAGGATCTTCTCGAGATATTCGTGGTAATTCTATATAGGATACATGACTTGACAGAGATACTATATTCTTAGATACATTATAACTGGTGCATTAGTTATGATCCCGCTGACATGGACATGAGACGTTATGGTCATGATATGCGTGGTTACATTGGGTGGGGAGAGACACACAGACTACAGGCTGATTATATACATACACCCCTACTATTGTGAGGCACAAGACTCTGAAGCCGAGCTTGGCCCATTACTCATTATTACTGCTACTACCGGCTCCCCGACACAGAGCTTGTAGTGGCTTCAGCCTGAGTTCTAGTGCTGCTCTCATCTTGCATATCACTTAGTTGGTTATTTAGTATTCCCTTATTGTTTCATCTACTGCTGGAGAGACCCACAGGCTACAGGTTGACTATGTTATACCGGCTACTCAGTCTCCCGCTGAGCTAGACCACCTCATGATATCACTGCTACCGGCTCCCCTACACAGAGCTTGTAGTTGTTTCAACCTGAGTACTATTGATGTTCTCACTTGCATTTTCACTTAGATGGTTACTTACTTGCACTATTTATTCTATTTATTTTTTGTACTGTATTTATTTTGGCTTGAGCTTTCTTGTACCTTGCTATGTCCCCTGAGGACCTGGATCCGGATTATGTCCCCAGGATTTGAGGACGAGATCTATCCCGAGGTATACGGGACCGCTGCAGGAGCTGATCCAGGAGCTGTACCGCCATCCGAGGACGAGGTGTTAGCCGAGGACTTTTCCTGAGCATTCATGTTTCATGCTCAGTATTTACTTTATTTCAGTCATTTATATTCTGGTCTGTTGAAACATTGTATTAGATATTTATCGGGTAGTTCCCCGAAGCACTTTGTTGAGAATAGCTGATGATTTATATCCCTTATTTACTCTGTGGATCATATTATATATCTTGTGTGGATGAGATAGTTGTGCCATGATTGTCGTAGACTTTATTTACAGCTTAAGTATGCCCTGATGGATCCATTAAATTGGGTTTGTCCATCGGTCTGTACTGCTGGCCATTGCCACGTATCTGGTCCCACGGTATTTTGGGACTGGGGCGTGACAATCTCGTCTATATTGTAGAGAGGTAACATCTCCTCATCTGCTTCATCAACCCCTAGTGAACAATACTAGGTCGTCAGAACGACAAACAAGTCCTCGGCCAAGAACGATGAACAAATAAAAGATATGATAGTAGAATAAGAGAAATAACAGTTAAAAGAGAAATAAGAAGGTAACTATAGTATGGAGTTCATGACTTGAATGGTTCCTAATTTGATATTCCTACAACATCTAATAATTCAAGCATCACAGATCCAATGTTACTACCACAATACACAAATAATTTTCTAAATGATGATACAATTTGGAGAACAAACCTTAAATAACCACTTCACCTAGTTTCCCGCCAACAATCCCGTTGTGAAGGATCAAGCTGTGACATGATAGCACGGTACTTAGAATCCGGCCCTGCATTCATGGCTTAAATCTTGAATTTACCTATTTGATGGTTTTGAATCGAAATAGGTGCACTTATATTCAGGTGACTTAAACAGGATGGCACGGGATTATGATCCGGCCTAGCCCTTTTTGGACCAAATCTTGAATTCACCCATTCGATGGTATTTGAATCGAAGTAGGTATAGTTATATTCAGGTGACTTGAACATGACGTCACGGGGTTATGATCCGGCCTTAAATATGAAAGTGAGCTAAGCCTCACCCGCTCACTTCGCAAGGCCTTACGAAAGTGCTTTAACTGCTGATCAGCTATATATTATTAATTATATGGCGGTATTTCGTAGGTGGTTATTTATGTTGTTCTCTCCCACCCGATGCTTCTAGCCTAAACCTACAAGCAATCCTTATTCTATTTTCTTATGTCCATGTCTGCTCTGGTATCGCTTTAACCATTGTTTATAAAAGAAATGCATGTCCAGGATAGTGCAAGATACATATATAATCCAGAGTACAGGTATTAAGTCATCCACACAAATTCACGGATATCGATTTACACAGAGCAGATTGTCAGATAGATAGATTTTATTGAGTATCTCGTGTCCGTGTCCTACATATCCTAGACTTCCACTAGCTGTCCCCTAATTAAATTATAATCGTTGGTGGTCTATTGCAAAGGATATGTATATCTAGGGTTTAGAGTATTGGGGTGTCGGCGATATTTCTGAATATCAAAATATTGGTTAACTCCTAAAATTCTTGAAAATTTCGGCAGAGTCTCCTTTGTATTTCGGCTCCCAAAATTTTAACAGTTTATAAGTTCGACCCAGAGCAACCCTCCGTAGCATTTTCGGGCTCGCCGACCCCTTCGGTGGAGCAACTCTCAACACCGGGACACACGCAATAGATTATAAATTAAGTATAATGAAAAAGCTTCTTTCATACCTTGACGGTTAGCTAATTATTTATTACGCAGTTGTTGCCTTCCAACACTGCACATGTTTTAAGTAATCCATAATTCTCAGTAACAAATTAATTTCAAATTACCAATGTATAATAGATAAAGGAATTAACTATAGGTGTGCATATTAGAGTTAGGGTTTTAAGGTAAGGTTATTCATATTACACGGGCTTGTGCGACCCTCCATAAATAACCCAATTCTGATTAGAACTTATGCAACTAAAATTTCCTTAATTTATGATATATGTATAACATGTCCTTGGTTAGGTGATTTCTAAATAGTTGTTATTCCAATTTTAGGCAAAATTACATTAATCTTAATAGATTGATAAGGTGTCGAATTCTCATTTAATAGCTATGTCGAGTATGGTTTTACGGTATTTTAATAGTGGGCCTCCGCTTTTCATGTATCCTTTATATATACATATACATATATGTTTATATATAGTCAATGCCATATTATTTGATCAACAGTTAAATAAGAATTTCTTTATACTCTACCATACATAAAAAGAGACACATACACGCACACATACCCACATTTATCTAGGTTTAGGTGTATGGCATAGAAATGATGTATATACATATGTATGAATTAATTCATCGTGAAATTAAATTGTAAATATAATTATAATTATCGAGTCTCCATTTGTGTCCTACCTAGGCATCGAGATACACGTATGTACATATACATATATACATAGATTTATGTATTCAACTATATACCAATGTTAATTTGATATCTAAATCCCCGAAATACTCTTTTAATGAAATCCCAGATTTACTTTTAAGGAAGAGGAAAATGCAAGGATGAGGACTTGCCTTTCCTAATTCAAGAAATTTTGATATTAAACTATAACCTAAATTGATTCTGGGAAGGAGAAATTGGAGAAGGAAATAAAATACCTAGGTTTTGAAAGAGGGAAGAGGAATGACTCTGCGGTGGCGGTGTCCGGCGAGGTGCGGGTCCGGCGATGGCGGCGTGTGGGGTGGCGGCGTCCGGCAGCGGGGCATCGGCGTCGGCGGCGTGTGGCTCCGGCTGTAAGCCCCCTGATTTTCATGAATTTCTAATTTGGGTTTTATCAATTTTCTGGAATTTTTTAGGATTTTTTGGGATTAAAACCTAGGCCTTTGGTAATTAAATGATTTTTAATTTCTGACAAATAATATTAAAATATTATGGAAATAATATTTTATGGTGTAAAATGGAAAACCGGATATAGGGTAATTTTTTGCGGATTTATTGGACTCCGAAAACCCGTTTAAAGCCCTGAAACCCAAAGTACATTTAAACCGAATTTAACCCGTGCCAACGCCCGACATCCCCATGAGAGCCGAAGCCAAGCCCAAGGAGCGTTGACCCAGCCTAAAACCTAGGTCAAACCCTAATCCAATTTCTGTATGTATAAATACATAATTCCATAAGTTTTCCTCCATAAAGAAAAATAAGAAGAAAAGATTCCCAAATTCCTAATTCCCAAATTCCTAATCCCCAAATCCCTAATCCCTAAACCTAACCCTAACCCTGGGCGCTCCCTCCGCCGACCAAGGCCACCCCCGCCGGAGCCGATCACTCCAGCCTGAACCCTAACACCATCTCCTCTTCTCCTCCGCCTCGCAGCCAGCCCTCTCCCCTCCGCCTGGCCGCCTCCGGAACCTCGACCTCCTCCGTCCCCGTCGTCCTCTCGCCCAGCAACCTCTTTCCTCCAGCCCCGAGCTCAGCCCCAGAGCCGCCCTCAGCCCGTCGCCTCGTCGCATCTCATCCGCGAGCAGAGCCGCCCCCTGCCTCTCCTACAGCCAACCTCCTCCTCCGCCTGTCTTCCTCCTCCAGCACCCTCGAAGCCCGATGATCCCCCTAGACTCACCGCTGCCTTCCTCCACCTCGATCCCCTCTTCGCCTATCTCCTCCCCGTACACAGCCGATCGAGCCCTAGCCTACTCCCCTCGTCGTTGCCTTCTTCCCTCTCCCGCCGGTGACTCGCCTCGAGATCCTCCACCTCCGCCTAGCCGTCCCCGTCATCAGCGTCTCCACCTAACACCCTCCATCTCCGACTCTACCTCGCCAAGTCCTGCCCAGCCCAGAACCACCACCATCAACCACCCTCTGAACGACCTCGCCGGAACCCTAACCCGATGAACCATCACCCCGCAGCCCCGCTCGAGTTCTCCCCCAATCTCCCAGCCGTCGACCACCACCCTCCGGTCCCCGCTCGACGAAACCCTAGCTACCCCGAGCCCTTTCCTCCTCCTTCCTTCGCCTCGGCCACGACAGAACCCGCAGCCCCGACTTCTCCCCCATCTCCAGCACCGCCCCTCGCCAGAACCGTCCGGATCCCGAGCACCATCGTCATCGTCTTCCACCTCCGGCCAGACACCCCCGCCGCGGCCACACTTGAACCCTAGGTCCGTCTTCGCCCTACTCCGACGAGCCCCTGCACGTTGGGACGAAAACCCTAACCCTAACCTAGCTGGACGCACTACGGACACAGCCTGGACACAAGACTCGGTCGACGCAGGACACCAAGGATGACACGCACAAATCGAGAAATCGGATTTCACGGAGCCCTGTTCAGGTAACGTTTTCTCTCACCTCGTGATTCAGTTTTTGATTCTGTCAGTTGCGTCGCGTAGACTGTATGACCCTCTCGGTGCCCGTGCAACCCGCTCGGTGCATCGCGTCCTGTGGTGATCGCACACCGTGATCCAAAAACAGGAAAACCAACGCCCTGATTCACCCCGGAACTGAGTGCGCCCCGCCAAACGGGACGACTTGGTCGCACGCGGTCTTTACCGAAATGTGCGCGCCGTTGATACGGACGTGTGAGATTTCGTAAAAGTCGATTCGGATGTGCGTGCACACCGGAATCAACGCGTATCCGCCGACAACGCCCCGTATCCGTCCTTTCTGGAATACGCTGTAACTTTGTGTACACACGTTGGATCGAGACAAAACTTGCGCCATCGGACTCGTAGCAATACGTTGGTCCTTTGATTCAAGTTTGGTTCGATTCTGAGAACGTTGACAAAATCGCGTATCGTGGGCCCTACAGGCTCTATTTGACGGGTAATTTTGTGATCGGCTCATCGGAATCCAATTCTGGAAGTTTCGTTGGGTTCATATCATCGTTTCTGACTTGTTGACACTAAGTTTGGCAAATTTGGAGACCTTTGACCCTGACACGCTTTTCGGTACAAAGTGGCCCACATGTGGACCCCGCTTTGACCCGAAAATGTCATTTCTGCCCTTATGTCCAAATTGGACTTAAGGACAGGTGTTTCTAGCTATTTGATATTTTCTGAATCTAATGGTGATGTTTATTTCAGCAACCGGAGTAGTACCTGCAGATGACACTGAGACCAGAGCTACAGCTGGAGCCAGGACCCCAGGCAAGTGTACCTTGCCAAATCCTGCAGTTTTTGCTACTTATTTTCTTGACTTAGTTATACATCAGTGGGCAAGTATACCTTGCCAACTTTATATTTCTTGTTGCATTTTCCTTGATTCATTATATTGCTGTGCATGCTTAACCTAGGACCGTGTGACGTACTTAGCGTCCGATTATCAGTCGGGTGCCAACACCTTACGCGATGTTGTGTATTATCATCTAGAGATGGACATTCGTGACCCCCTTACATTCTCGTACTTGTCTTATCAAGTACACTTTGACCCAGGATACTTGACACTGTTCATGAGACGGGATCTTCCCGAGATATTCGTGGTGATTCTGTATAGGATACAGGACTTGACAGAGATACTATATTCTTAGATACTATATGACTTGTTACATTAGATAGGATCGTGCGTGACATGGACATGAGGCATCATGGATATGAGACGTGTGATTACATTGGGTGGGGAGAGACACACAGGCTACAGGCTGACCATATATATACACCCCTAATATTGTGAGGCACAAGACTCTGAAGCCCGAGCTTGGCCCATTACTCATTATTACTGCTGCTACCGGCTCTCCGACACAGAGCTTGTAGCGGCGTCAGCCTGAGTTCTAGTGCTGCTCTCATCTTGCATATCACTTAGCTGGTTATTTAGTATCCCCTTATTGTTCCATCTATTGCTGGAGAGACCCGCATGCTACAGGTTGACTATATTATGTCGGCTACTCAGTCTCCCGCTGAGCTAGACCATCTCATGATACCACTGCTACCGGCTCCCCTACACAGAGCTTGTAGTTGTTTCAACCTGAGTACTATTGATGTTCTCTCTTGTATTTCACACAGATGATTACATACTTACCCTATTTATTTCATTAATGCATTCATTTTGGCATGAGCTTTCTTGTACCTTGCTATGTCCCCTGAGGACCTGGATCCGAATTATGTCCCCAGGATTTACAGACGAGATCTATCCCGAGGTATACGGGACCGCAGCAGGAGCAGATTCAGGAGCTGATACAGGAGCTGTACCGACCTTCGAGGACGAGATCACACTAGAGGACTTCTTCTGAGTATTGTCTGGTGATACTCATTTATTTCTATTTCCAGTTCCTTTATTTTCAGTCTATTGCATTGTTGTATCAGACTTGTTCTCGGATTGTTCTCCGAGACACTGTTATTGAGATTGTAGTTATTTTCTTTGTATTTATTCTGGCATTTGATCTATGATTATCTGTTTTGGATGAGATTAGTATAGACTGTGGTTTGTATCATTGGACCTACTTATTCTTATATTACAGCTTAAGCATGCCCCGATGGATCCATTAAATTGGATTTGTCCGTCGGTGTGTGCTGCTGGCCATTGCCACGCGTCCGGTCCCTCAATATTTTGGGACTGGGGCGTGACATAGTTTTTGTGGTGGCCCATGCAGGTCAACGACTAAATTGTTCGGTTTCAACTTAGGGACCGAGCAAGCCTGCAATAGGAATAGGATAAGTTTTAAGATCTCATCCACTTGCTTGAAACGTTCTTGATATCTATATCAAATTTAAATTAATTTCTTGACTCGTATCCTGCCTTGATTCCTGAGCGCCCTTATAGTTTATTTTGGTTGCAGAGCAATGACTCCCCAAGCCGGTGAAGAGACTCATCCAGGAATACCACAAGGTATTGTGGTTACCCACGAAGATGAAGTGACACTAGTTAGTGAAGGACCATCACCACAGCAAGCAAGTCAGCATGCCTCGAGAATCCAGGAAGATGACGTTCCACCATCGATGCAGTTGGCTCCACCGACGCCTACCGTTCCACAAGGGCAGGCTATGGACGAACAACTAATGTTTCGAATGTTCTACGCGATGATGCAAGCTCATCAGAAGGTTCAGGAAGAAGCTCAGCAGATCCAAGCGGAGAAGTTCATCGATAGATTCAGCTCAGAGTTACGGAAGTTAATCAGCCCCGCTGCAACTACCTTAGACGAGGATGTTCTTACTACAGCAAGACGCATGGAGTGCGACACAAGGATAGGGTCCAGCCAGAAGCGGCCGTATGCATCAGTACCAGACCAAGCACAACAAAAAAGAGTCGCAAAGCGACCACAGATTAATCCACCACCAAGAGCAGCACCCAGAGCCTCATTCCTTCCTACTTGTTACTATTGTGGCAAGATAGGCCATATTGAAAAAGAATGCAGACGCAAGTTAGGATTATGCTTGATTTGCGGAACCAATCAACACTTTGCTAGGGACTGTTCTCAGCATCGAGAGAAAGCAGTGATGATTCATCAACCAGCCACATCAACACCAGCCGAAGCACCACAGGAAGAAGTTGCAAGAAAGTCTCACATGCACCAGCCACCAGAAGCATCTCCGGAAGTAATACCTGTCTGTCCATATTGTCGTAGGCGAGGCCATATAGAGAACGAGTGCAGACGCAAAAGGAAATTATGCTTAGCTTGCGGATCCAGTCAGCATCTAATAAAGGAATGCCCCGAGCATCGAGAATGAGCACCGAGGGTAAACAGACAAGCATTACCAGCACAAAGGCCAGCCTCTCCAGCATTGGAAATACTGCAAACGGAAGTTGAAGGAGTTCTACCACATGCGCCAGGAGAATATCTGCCGAGGCCACCCTTGGCACCACAAGCAACACTCTTCCAGCAGGCTCAACAACAGCAGAGGAATCAACTGCAAGAACGGGAACAAGCTTCAGCGATGACTTTGGAAGACGCACAGACCCATGGAGTAGCTAATGCGCGTAATTTTTCGTAGTTAACTGTTTATAGATTTGTTTTATCTCGTGCCTATTGGTTCGTGATCTCTGCCTTAACCTATATAATTTTGAACTTGCTAATAACCTAGTATGCTTTTATAATTGATAACTGTAGAGATGGTAGAGTCTTTTGTTATTGCTTATTTTGTTTGTCCTTGTGAACTTGAATTAAGTTGTACCTCCTTTTATCATCATCTAGCGTACTTATATTGTTGTACTACCTTGACTTATGCTGCTATTCTATGGCCTAGTTTTGCAAGCTTATTCTTTATCGAGCTTGTTCATGACATATGTATTAGTGGACATGTACACTAATACAAATTGTCTATTCAGAATCAATGTATTTCGGTCTGATCAACCTTAGTGCATTTTGGTTCGCTCTTCGCACGACTACTTCACGTGGATTGAGATATATAGTTGACTAGTATACTTGCCCTTTAGATGTGTCTGAGCACATCGTATTTGTTACATAACTGTACTAATACGAGCATGCGAACAAAGGATTACCAAAATAGGATTTCAATCCACAACTGCTCTGACAATTCCTATTTGAATTCCTTAAACGCCTTTGACCCCGATACTTCTATTCTATTACCTCACCCTTGAACTCTTTATTATTGATCTTCGTCTTCCCTTATTTCGGAAAGATGACACCTCGTGCTTGGTATAAGTTTGATATATAGACAGTACTAGATATACTCCGCAGGCCGGTCGCATTGTTGATGACCCTTTTATATATGATTAAGGGAATATCATAGGTGATATGTTTGGTGTTAAAGACTTGAGGATTCAATAACATGACTAAATAAGCTGGGGCATAGCTTTATTAGATGCATAGCCTTAGATGATAGATGGGAAAATTCTAAGTTGGGTAGAGACCGTAATGTTCACTTGAGGGAAATCCTTTAGACTGTAAACAAGTAAGATTGGATAGAAAGAACCCTACCATATTTTAATTTTGAGGACCAAATTTTTATAAGTTGGGTAGATTGTAAGCCCCCTGATTTTCATGAATTTCTAATTTGGGTTTTATCAATTTTCTGGAATTTTCTAAAAATTTTTGGGATTAAAACCTAGGCCTTTGGTAATTAAATGATTTTTAATTTTTGATAAATAATGTTAAAATATTATGGAAATAATATTTTATGGTGTAAAATGGAAAACCGGACATAGGGTAATTTTCTGCGAATTTATTGGACTCCGGAAACCCGTTTAAAGCCCTGAAACCCGAAGTACATTTAAACCGAATTTAACCCGTGCCAACGCCCGACATCCCCACGAGAGCCGAAGCCAAGCCCAAGGAGCGTTGACCCAGCCCAAAACCTAGGTCAAACTCTAATCCAATTTCTGTATGTATAAATACATAATTCCCTAAGTTTTCCTCCAAAAAGAAAAATAAGAAGAAAAGATTCCCAAATTCCTAATTCCCAAATTCCTAATCCCCAAATACCTAATCCCTAAACCTAAACCTAACCCTGGGCGCTCCCTCCGCCGACCAAGGCCACCCCCGCCGGAGTCGATCACTCCAGCCTGAACCCTAACACCATCTCCTCTTCTCCTCCGCCTCGCAGCCAGCCCTCTCCCCTCCGCCTGGCCGCCTCCGGAACCTCGACCTCCTCCGTCCCCGTCGTCCTCTCGCCCAGCAACCTCCTTCCTCCAGCCCCGAGCTCAGCCCCAAAGCCGCCCTCAGCCCGTCGCCTCGTCGTATCTCCTCCGCGAGCAGAGCCGCCCCCTGCCTCGCCTACAGCCAACCTCCTCCTCCGCCTGTCTTCCTCCTCCAGCACCCTCGAAGCCCGACCGCTGCCTTCCTCCACCTCGATCCCCTCTCCGCCTATCTCCTTCCCGCACACAGCCGACCGAGCCCTAGCCTACTCCCCTCGTCGTTGCCTTCTCCCCTCTCCCGCCGGTGACTCGCCTCGAGATCCTCCACCTCCGCCTAGCCGTCCCCGTCATCAGCGTCTCCACCTAACACCCTCCATCTCCGACTCCACCTCGCCAAGTCCTGCCCAGCCCAGAACCACCACCATCAACCACCCTCTGAACGACCTCGCCGGAACCCTAACCCGACGAACCATCACCCCGCAGCCCCGCTCGAGTTCTCCCCCAATCTCCCAGCCGTCGACCACCACCCTCCGGTCCCCGCTCGACGAAACCCTAGCTACCCCGAGCCCTTTCCTCCTCCTTCCTCCGCCTCGGCCACGACAGAACCCGTAGCCCCGACTTCTCCCCCATCTCCAGCACCGCCCCTCGCCAGAACCGTCCGGATCCCGAGCACCATCGTCATCGTCTTTCACCTCCGGCCAGACACCCCCACCGCGGCCACACTTGAACCCTAGGTCCGTCTTCGCCCTACTCCGGCGAGCCCCGGCGCATTGGGACGAAAACCCTAACCCTAACCTAGCTGGACGCACTACGGACACAGCCTGGACACAAGACTCGGTCGACGCAAGACACCAAGGATGACACGCACAAATCGAGAAATCAGATTTCATGGAGCCCTGTTCAGGTAACGTTTCCTCTCACCTCGTGATTCAGTTTTTGATTCCGTCAGTTGCGTCACATAGACTGTATGACCCTCTCGGTGCCCGTGCAACCCGCTCGGTGCATCGTGTCCTGTGGTGATCGCACACCGCGATCCAAAAACAGGAAAACTAACACCCCAATTCACCCCGGAACTGAGTGCGCCCCGCCAAACGGGACGACTTGGTAGTACGCGGTCTTTACCAAAATGTGCGCGCCGTTGATACGGACGTGTGGGATTTTGCAAAAGTCGATTCGGATGTGCGTGCACACCGGAATCAACGCGTATCCGCCGACAACGCCCCGTATCCGTCCTTTTTGGAACACGCTGTAACTTTGTGTACATATGTCGGATCGAGACGAAACTTGCGCCATCGGACTCGTAGCAATACGCTGGTCCTTTGATTCAAGTTTGGTCCGATTCTGAGAACGTTGACAAAATCGCGTATCGTGGGCCCTACAGGCTCCACTTGACGGGTAATTTTGTGATTGGCTCATCGGAATCCAATTTTGGAAGTTTCGTTGGGTTTGTATTATCATTTCTGACTTATTGACACTAAGTTTGGTGAATTTGGAGACCTTTGACCCTGACACGCTTTTCGGTACAAAGTGGCCCACATGTGGATCCCGCTTTGACCCGGAAATGTCATTTCTGCCCTTATGTCCAAATTGGACTTAATGACAGGCGTTTCTAGCTATTTGATATTTTCTGAATCTAATGGTGATGTTTATTTCAGCAACCGGAGTAGTACATGCAGATCACACTGAGACCAGAGCTACAGCTGGAGCCAGGACCCCAGGCAAGTGTACCTTGCCAAATCCTGCAGTTTTTGCTACTTATTTCCTTGACTTAGTTATACATCAGTGGGCAAGTATACCTTGCCAACTTTATATTTTTTGTTGCATTTTCCTTGATTCATTATATTGCTGTGCATGCTTAACCTAGGACCGTGTGACGTACTTAGCGTCCGATTATCAGTCGGGTGCCAACACCTTACGCGGTGTTGTGTATTGTCATCTAGAGATGGACATTCGTGACCCCCTTACATTCTCGTACTTGTCTTATCAAGTACACTTTGACCCAGGACACTTGACACTATTCATGAGACGGGATCTTCCCGAGATATTCGTGGTAATTTTGTATAGGATACAGGACTTGACAGAGATACTATATTCTTAGATACTATATGACTTGTTGCATTAGATAGGATCGTGCATGACATGGACATGAGGCATCATGGACATGAGATGTGTGATTACATTGGGTGGGGAGAGACACACAGGCTACAGGCTGACCATATATATACACCCCTAATATTGTGAGGCACAAGACTCTGAAGCCCGAGCTTAGCCCATTACTCATTATTACTGCTGCTACCGACTCCCCGACACAGAGCTTGTAGCGGCGTCAGCCTGAGTTCTAGTGCTGCTCTCATCTTGCATATCACTTAGCTGGTTATTTAGTATCCCCTTATTGTTCCATCTATTGCTGGAGAGACCCGCATGCTACAGGTTGACTATATTATGTCGGCTACTCAGTCTCCCGCTGAGCTAGACCATCTCATGATACCACTGCTACCGGATCCCCTACACAGAGCTTGTAGTTGTTTCAACCTGAGTACTATTGATGTTCTCTCTTGCATTTCACACAGATGATTACATACTTACCCTATTTATTTCATTAATGCATTCATTTTGGCATGAGCTTTCTTGTACCTTGCTATGTCCCCTGAGGACCTGGATCCGGATTATGTCCCCAGGATTTACAGACGAGATCTATCCCGAGGTATACGGGACCGCAGCAGGAGCAGATTCAGGAGCTGATACAGGAGCTGTACCGACCTTCGAGGACGAGATCACACTAAAGGACTTCTTCTGAGTATTGTCTGGTGATACTCATTTATTTCTATTTCCAGTTCCTTTATTTTCAGTCTATTGCATTGTTGTATCAGACTTGTTCTCGGATTGTTCTCCGAGACACTGTTATTGAGATTGTAGTTATTTTCTTTGTATTTATTCTGGCATTTGATCTATGATTATCTGTTTTGGATGAGATTAGTATAGACTGTGGTTTGTATCATTGGACCTACTTATTCTTATATTATAGCTTAAGCATGCCCCGATGGATCCATTAAATTGGGTTTGTCCGTCGGTGTGTGCTGCTGGCCATTGCCACGCGTCCGGTCCCTCAATATTTTGGGACTGGAGCTTGACATAGTTTTTGTGGTGGCCCATGCAGGTCAACGACTAAATTGTTCGGTTTCAACTTAGGGACCGAGCAAGCCTGCAATAGGAATAGGATAAGTTTTAAGATCTCATCCACTTGCTTGAAACGTTCTTGATATCTATATCAAATTTAAATTAATTTCTTGACTCGTATCCTGCCTTGATTCCTGAGCGCCCTTATAGTTTATTTTGGTTGCAGAGCAATGACTCCCTAAGCCGGTGAAGAGACTCATCCAGGAACACCACAAGGTGTTGTGGTTACCCACAAAGATGAAGTGACACCAGTTAGTGAAGGACCATCACCACAGCAAGCAAGTCAGCATGCCTCAAGAATCCAGGAAGATGACGTTCCACCATCGACGCAGTTGGCTCCACCGACGCCTACCGTTCCACAAGGGCAGGCTATGGACGAACAACTAATGTTTCGAATGTTCTACGCGATGATGCAAGCTCATCAGAAGGTTCAGGAAGAAGCTCAGCAGATCCAAGCGGAGAAGTTCATCGATAGATTCAGCTCAGAGTTACGGAAGTTAATCAGCCCCGCTACAACTACCTTAGACGAGGATATTCTTACTACAGCAAGACCCATGGAGTGCGACACAAGGATAGGGTCCAGCCAGAAGCGGCCGTATGCATCAGCACCAGACCAAGCACAACAAAAAAGAGTCGCAAAGCGACCACAGATTAATCCACCACCAAGAGCAGCACTCAGAGCCTCATTCCTTCCTACTTGTTACTATTGTGGCAAGATAGGCCATATTGAAAAAGAATGCAGACGCAAGTTAGGATTATGCTTGATTTGCGGAACCAGTCAACACTTCGCTAGGGACTGTTCTCAGCATCGAGAGAAAGCAATGATGATTCATCAACCAGCCACATCAACACCAGCCAAAGCACCACAGGAAGAAGTTGCAAGGAAGTCTCACATGCTTTCTTGCAACGTTGATGTTACTTAGCGTCCGTTACTTAGTATCTCGTAAGGCCAGTAAATATGCCAAACTCTGGTACAGAGACTAAAGCACCTCCAGTAACATAGTATATATATATATATATATATATATATATATATATATATATATATATATATATATATATATATATATATAAACATAACCAGCCTGTAGCATGTGTGTCTCTCCCCAGTCAATATAACCTCACATCTCATATCCATAACATATATGATCATGACCTCTAGCTAGTACAACGAGTCATAATGATATCTATATAATATACAAGTCTCATATCACGAATCATGTAAACCTATACAGAATCACCATGAATAACTAAAGAAAGTTTGTCACATGAAATAGTGCCAAGTGTCCTACGGTATAGCGTACTTGGTAAAGCAAGCACGTAAAATAGGATCGTTGAATCAAATATCTAAGTGACGTTATACGACTCCGCGTACGGCATCCACACCCCGAATCTTGCTCGGACGCTAAGTAACGTCTCACGGTCCTAGGTCACAAAGTATATATATATATATATATATATATATATATATATATAGAGAGAGAGAGAGAGAGAGAGAGAAAGAAAGAAATACAAGAAAATAATATAATATGATCTACTGTAAGTTTGGCAAGGTACACTCTCATGGGTATGCAGTATGTAGTTGCAAAGTTGATCCCATGTCCACTCCACCGGAATCCAATTGGCCTAAATAATAAATTTTCTACTTTAAGTATCTAATCAAGAATCTTGTAACCGCAACTAAATTGTATAATTTTATAAACCATTAATACCCAAGTCCAACCTCATCCTAACATGTAAATTCTTGACACAACAACTTATACGTTTTACGAGGTATCAGAACCTAGTTTCATGGTTTACGACTTCCAAAATTTATAGTTAAGTCCCCAATCGAAGGAAATGAACATAAATCATAATAAATCATATAAAATTGATTTAAACCTGATTTATATCAATTTTTAACCGTTAATGTCCAAAATTGACAAAATAATCATATTTCAAGATTATGGCTACTTTTAGTTGACTAGTTTTGTCCGAAACTTGTTCAGAGCATTGCCAGTCTATGGGTATGGTTTATATTCATGAAAAAATATTTTATATCATATTTTATTCTGTTTTAATCTCAAAAAATAATCACCTTTTATTTTTTTTCCAAAACAACCACTATTTATGGGCAAAATTATGCCACAAAATCACCTGAAACCTAGGCTAGTGATCCTTATTTTTAGGGTTCAAAATTTTAATAAAATATCATAAAAATAATTCAAAAATACTTATTTTATAGTAAATAAATACCATTAAATTTATTTTTAAGAATTAACAATAAAACATCCAAGAACCGTGTCACAAAGTCTAAAACTAGCCCTACTGTTGTCCAATCTATCAACAATCTAACATAAAATTTCTTATAGATTTTTTGGTGGAAAAAGATGGCAAAGGAGGGTTCTAGAACATTAAACTTACATAAATCTAAGAGAGTCATGTCATAGGGATTTGAGAAGGAAAGTTTGAATCCTTACCCGAAAGCTTTGAAAGTTTGGAAGACAATGTCTCTTCTTGTCCAAGAACACACCTTCTTGCTTATGCTTGCCTTGCTTCTCCCTTCTTGATGGGTTGATGATGATAGAAATGGGTACTTGATGGGTTGGTGATGATGGCAATGGATTCTTGATGGGTTTTATGGCAATGCTGGAGCCTTTATGGTTGTTTGGTGGAGATTGGGTGGAAGGATGATGAAAGGTGGAGCTTTGGAAGAGGGGAGAGAATTTTTGGTGGAAGAGATGATGTTATGAGGGGTAAATGATAAGGGGGATGCTCTTACACATGAATAAGAGGGGAGGGGTTGGCCAAAAAGGGGAGAGAGTTGTTAGGGTTAGGGTTTTGTGATAAGGGGGTATATATATGGGCTTTTTGGATAGATTTAAACCTAGAAGGGGGTGTTCCTAGGGCTTGTAGGGGTCGGCCACCAAAGGGGCTGCTCTTGTACAAAATTATAAAGATGGGGTGGGCTGTTATGGTTGGAATTTGGTTGGTTAGGATCTTGGGTGGTTAGGTAGTTAGTTAGTTAGGTAGTTTGCCAACTAGGATGCCATATATGGCTCTTTCTATAATTAAAACTCTATAAATATAACCAAATTAATATAAATAATTTATACACACACACACACACACACACACACACACACACACACACACACACACACACACACACACACATATATATATATATATATATATATATATATATATATATATATATATATATATATGGGGGTATTTGTGTGCACTACATGACTAAATGCATTTTGGTTGGGTTTGGGTCAAGTTCTAGTCAAAAGGAGGCAGTTTTACGGTAACAGTGGTTCTAGATGTTTGACAATATTTTTGGAGCATGGGGGAGGTCAAACAAATGTAACATCCATGTCCCAAATATATTAGCCATAATCAAGATTAGTAATATAAATTTTGTTGGTAGGAAAAAGGTTGTGGATTACTTCAAATATCCAAGCCATAGAAAGGGTCATATATATAAAAGAAGGATTTAGAAATTAATACTTTAATCCACTAAATTAAATTAAATAAGTAAAAAAATTAAAAAAATACCAAATTAACCCTATTCAAAAATAAGGGGGCTTACAGTTTATTTGTACATATATAATATTAGGCAGTTAAATAATTAGTTATTTTTTAGAAATAATTAGTGGAGTATTTACAAACGGCTTATACGGCTCAATTTTGATCTGTTTCCAAGCCTCGTTATAAGAGTAAAGATAATTAGTGGAGTATTTACATACGACTTAGATGGCTCAATTTTGAGCCATTTTTAAGCCTCAATAGATTTTCTCTTTAGTTTCATTGTTGTACACAATCTTGCATGAAGCAGTTTTATTTGTGGCATGAAAAAAAAATCCTCGTCACTTCTACCATCAGCAGGATCGACAACTGTCTCCAACATTGATCAACAACATCTATCAAAATATGTCTAGATTGGCGTCGATATTTTTTAATCTAATGTGCACAAGGGAGGCCGAGCGAATGTCGATATAAACAGTCGCAAACCTCTGGATCAAAACCCACGAACTTCGACCTACCTATCTCCTCATATAGTAAGGCCAATGCATTGTGAGATATTACATAGATTAAAGTATCCAAGAGGTTTTCATTCTTACGTTTATGCTTTGCAATATTGAGGCTCATCTCAAATGATGCATTAATCTCGTTCAGTGTCGCATTTACCGTTAAATTTATAGCTGGCCAAAAAGAGACAAAATTACTGACTGATGGTCGTAGATGTCTTTTCAAATTTTTGTGTGATCCTTCGATCCGATTGGTAATGATTGTACCATAATGCTTCACCATATTCGTCAATATTGAGACAAAATATTATTTATTTTGTTCTACCCAAGTATCTTTGATATAAGGAATGCATTTTGGGTTACTTGTATCCTACTTTTCTTTGAACATGTTCCAGGCTGTGTCATAACTGTCTCGGGTACTCTCTCGCACTATACAAGATTCCAATCATTATAGAATTTCTCGAAGCTATTAGTAACGCGGTGTGACCCGGACCAGAGTTGGCCCGTGAGGTACGATGTTGGACTAGGCCCATATGCTTTAAAAGAAAATTCACATGTAAGGCTTGACCCAATCCCAATTATCTACACCTCATGATCCTACCTCCTATCCGATGTAGGACTAAATTACCAACCCCATTGTCACCCTCCTTTGAACGCTCAACCAAAAATGAGATAAAATCCAACAATCTCCACCTTAGCTTATTTTTGCTACCCGAACAACCTTAGCATACCCCAGTTACCTTTGCTCGTTCCCGCTAGCCGAGCACCCTTAGAACACCCTAGCTACCTTTGCTTGTTCCCTCTAACCGAATAACCTTAGCACACTCTGGCTACCTTTGTTCGTTCCTGCTAGCCGAGTACCCAAGAGATCCAATATATTGTCATCTCGATCCATTCAATCACAGAACCAAACCTGACATATTTATCCATACCACCATTGTGTGCCAGCCAACCACAATGTCTTGCTCCACCTTGGACTCATCAGATCCACCTTTAAAGCTTATTTGTATAGTTGATGCTCCTACTCTACCTTGAGAAGAGCCCGTATAATCTATAAACGTTCAGCACCATCTGTCTCGATCTTGCTCTTGTATTGTGCTTTAAAGTTATAATTTACAGGCCAAGAGCATAATAATCTGTGCGCGTGAGGAAATACGATAGTGAAAGAATTTATTAGGGCTATTCTCTGTCGATAACAAAAATATAGGGCTCTTTGTGTCCTATATAAAGTGATTATAGTTTCCTTGATGCCCATGTATAATCCTCAACTATCTCACTCCTCATGAAACAAAAAGCGTCTGAAAATGTTTTTTCGATTGACGTAAAGCCAACAACGTGAAAAAGAGGCATCTTGAATTTATTGGTCTTATATGTCATGCCCTAATTCCCGCAAGAGGTTCGATCGTCTTCGCTTGGCGCCTTGCGAGACCGATCGTCCTCACTTGGACGTAATATCGTGCAAGCTTGAGTTGCGCTTGCACAAGGCCAAAGCTTTGAACAAGGGCAAGTAAGCTATTCAATACGGAAGCAGCAGCACAATATCACAAAAAAGTAAAGAAACACAATGGCATAAGGAAACAAGCTCTTTATCGCTATTCAAAAGTGTTACAAGCGGTGCTTGGCCGAGATTACTTCGCTCAAGCTCTCTTTCTCTTGATTACAATGACATCATTCTATATATTACATCACTTTATACAAAAGCAGCTCAAAATATCTCGATACGGCTTAAGGCATCGACTCTAGATTTTTGGGTCCTGGGGATGAGGCTCGGCTAACGCTTCTACGGATGGTCCAGTATCTGCGAACAAGCAAACTGATGGGGGATCAATACTTTGAGGAATGTATTGGTGAGTATAAAATCAACGAATAGAAGCAACACTCTCTAAAACCAGCACTAAGTAAGCATTTGTCAAAATATTACATTACTAGTGATCTTGTTACTTTTACTTATGTTCATTGCATGAAGCACATGATCAAAGTCAATTTACTTCTTTCAAAAATATATCTTTGAAAATGGTTTGCATATATAATACATTCAAACATGCTATAGGGATAATGTTCTATCGTGTAGTGAGCAACATGTATCGTGAGCCATATTTATTTAACTCTCAGGAACATAAGCTATCTCTAGTGGACTATTTATTTTAAATCATGACAAGTACATCAAGTGGACTATTCAATTCAGTTCAATAGACAATATCATATTCAAGTAAAACAGATAAATCTTATTTAGCATTTATGATAAGGAACATAAGGAATACAAGTTATCAGTTATTCAGTGATCCTTACCCATCGCCGAACGGTTATCCCTGCAACAGACATACAAGTTAACAATAATTTGCATATATAAACTAGGTTCTATTTCCTGTTTGTCCCTGCATCAAACAGTTAGGTATGCAAGAAGACTAACCTAGCATGCACCCTAACTATATGATGGCCCATGGAAACCCATGATTAGCAATTGGGACGTTCAAGCCCATCTCACTAATAAACTGATACCCTTCCTTAATCCATGAACATTGTGTCCTCTTCTCTTCTAGGCCGAACGATTTACAGTGCCCCAGGAACCGATCGAGAGGGGACTTCCTTGTGCAAAAGTTTGTCCAGACCGATGCATTAATGCACTTCTATCAGATAACATACAATGCAAGCAAGAAAAAAATCAAGCAAACTCTTATATATAACAATCTATATTAATATACGAGGCACATAACCATCAATTCTCTTCTTCTTTTTTAGCCCAATACTCGATGTACGGGGCACATAACCATCGATGTACGCGACACATAACCATCGATATACGGGGCACGTAACCATCGAGTACTAGCCTATATCACCTCTTGTTTCAGTTCAAGCAATTCAAATAGTTCTATCCTTTATACAATACAATCAATGAAACATGTTAAAGCAGTTTTCTAGTAAAGCAAGCATGGAAGCAGTTCTTCTATCTCTTTTTGACAAGCATGTAGTTTTACTCTAGTTTAGCATACGATACAAAGACAAGTTCAAGCAATCTTTTATTCTTTCTTATTAGTAAGGTAATGGTTCATTCAATAACCATGTCAATGTGACCTACCATGCAATAATCTATACTTTTAATTAGCATGGAAGGTTCGTTCGAGAGCGGTGATCGTGTAACTTAGCATGCAACAATTCTATCTTTTCTTAGCATGGTAAGGGTTCATTTCAATGACAAGCAATATGAGTTCTCTTATTAAGCATGCAGAGTCAGGTTCTATCATTCTTCTTATGAAAACTATCTCCTTAGAACAAGCAGTATAAAACTCAGATTCATTATTAAGGCATTTAAGAATCAGAGTATGAAGTTCTGTCCACTCACCCAGATCAATCGTCTTGTGTTTTGATAAGAAAACTCTCGAGAAGACTTCCGCTCGAGCCAGCAAAGCGATATCTATTGTATATAGTGCCAATGCAAAGTGGGGCACTATATTATATGTGCAATCAAGGACCAATATGTCAGCGAAGGACCTGGCCAAGTGTGTGCAATCAGGAAGAGCCCAAAACATTGATAGGACTTCATTATTTTGTGGATGTGTTATATAGTACTCCGTATAGTGATTCTCGCCAAGCAACTTCAATACTTGCTACATCACCATTCTTCCTTTTATACTATGAGATTTCGATCTCGATAAAGCGTTTTCATTGTTGACTTGTTCGTATCGTAATTCTGTCGCATGATGGAATAAAGTTTTTGGGTGCAACTCTGACAAAGGAAAGTTCTTCAATTAGCTTCCTCTCATCATTCTTCAATCGTCCCACATACGGATGTCTCATTAGTATATCATCAATAGGATGATTGTGCATTCGATTCTTGACTTAATTTGATTATCCACTTCTCACCGTGTTCACACACAATCGTCATCTTGAATGGACATCCATATTTCTCCATCCCAATGATTTTTTTCTTGCCTTTTATGTCGGTAAGTATATCTCTTCTACGATGACGCCTATAGAAACCACCTGTTTCACATCCAAGCTCTAAAAAAATTTGGCCCGACCGGGATTTAATCAATATTGGGTGTGTGGCATGAACTTTTGTTCAGCATATGTTCTTTGAACTTACTTTGTCTTCCTCGGCATCTTTTGGGCCACATTTGGTCAGTAGAAATAGAAAGAAAATTATTTTTTTGTTTTCTTTCTTTTGAAAAAATTATAATTCTTATTAATTTTTTTTCTATTGTTTAAAGATCCGAGAAATTGTATGGGGGTGAGTGTGGGAATACTTTTTCTCCCTATTTTTCTTTCTCTTAGGAATAAACTCATTTTCTTTGGCATTCAAACACATAAAAGGAATAACTTTCCTTTCCCAAAATCCAAATTCAGCGAACCAAACGAGGCTTTGGAAATTCCATTTAATTATAGGAAATTTAATTCTCGAGAATATAAAATTCCTAGAATAATATTTATATTACTCTTTCTAACAACCACATGCTTATCTTCATTATGGATTATAACAAGCTTTAGTTTATAGTGTTCCGATTGTAAAAAATTTGGCTCTCACACAACTCATGAGTATACATGGACTTTTTGGGTGAAAAGTTTGGTGTATGGTTCTATGACATGTATTACGGAAAAACATATACTTTAACAAGAGGAACGAATTTAAATCCTAGCGTGTCGGATATACAATACGCGCTTAATATGACCCCTAATACATTATCCTTTGAATATTCCATTTTGGGGAGTGAGTAATGAGAAGAAAAAAGTTTTTTGTTCCTTAAAGGTGTTACATTGGGGAAATTAAACGAGTTTGGACGGGTGGCATGAATTTTATTTTTTGGATTTGACTTTTGTTAAGTATTTTGCATTTTTTTCTCTTCTCCTTTTTTCTTTCTTCTACCTCTTCCTCTTTCTCTTCCTCTTCTTCTTCTTCCTCTTCCTCTTCCTCTTCGACATCTTTTGGATCTTCTTACATGAATGTACAAATAACATACTTTGGTTTATTATACTCCGAGTGTAATTATTCAGTTGTCACACAATGCACGAGTATACATGGACTTTTTTTGTTGAGAAGTTTGGGGTATGGTTCTTTGACATATACCACAGAAGCACATATACTTGAACATTGTTTCCTTTAGTATCTTATATGTGATACGTGCTTGACATGACCAAGTTATGTTCTTTGAATATCCCATTTTGGGGAGTGAGAACTGAGAATAAAATAATATTTTACTATAAAACAAAGCGACGACGAAAAACTATGTCGATTTTTTGGGGCTGGGGAAAGAAGAGATTGAGTGAAGGTTTTGGGGAGTGAGAAGGGAGAAGAAAAAGGGTGTTCATTTTTTAAATCCGTTATTTTGGGAGGTATTAAATGAGTTTGGGCGCATGGCATAAAGTTTTGAAAGTTCTTTGAACGTTTTCTTCTCCTCTTCCTCGACATCTTTTGGAGCTTCCATTTAGGCAGGCTTTTGGTTCACGGAATCAGGGGTTAGAAAAGGAAAGTCATTAATTTTCTATGTTTGGATGCCGAAGAATTGAGGAGGAAAGGAAAGTGATTTCCAATGGAAAGAAAAATAGGGATGAAAATGGTTCCCTCCATCCAACCGAGGATTCATTTTCCCACTTTTAAGTATTCACTTTCCCTTCCAATTTCTTTGGCATTTTCAAACACCAGAAAAGAAAATCAATGGTAATAGTAATTTCCCAAAGGAAACAAAAGAGTAACGAATTGATTTCCTTTCTTGCAATTATGGGTCATTTGGATGAAGGTTTTGTATTCCTAGGAATTCATTTTCTATTCATTTCCCATGGGATAGAAATTCAACATTTTTATTGGTTAGGTTATGTTGGAAATATGAAAAAGGAATCTTAATTTATTTAGTTATCCATAAATAACCTTCCATGCTTCTATTACATAAATTTACACGTTTGTGATAGAAGTTGAAATTTTAAAAGTAAAATGAGTGTGTATTGTACAAACAAAATATTCAAACAACATTAAAAAAGTAATAACTTTTCTTTCCCAACCACATGATTCTGTGAACCAAACGAGGCATACATCTCCATCTCTATTATGAGTTTGGAAAAAAATTATTGTCACATAGGAATGACACGTTTTTATTTGAAAAGTCCTTCTCCAATGCAAATATAAAATAAGTTATAAAGGTGACATGACAAAGATATTGTGAAGTTAGTTGTCTAGTTCTAGACAATGGACATGCCCCGATCTCCCGCAAGTAATCAACCATCCCCGCTAGGCGCGAATCACCGCACCAGCGCTCCCGCGGGACAAATTTTCCTATCTGGATGTGATGTCGCACGAGCGTAAGCTACGTCCGTGCATGGCCATGATCCGAAAAGGCGATAAAATATCTAAGCCACATAGTCGTACAGATAGTCCAAGTGCAGCAGAATAAGAAACGTACGGGCGATTGGTAACAAGTTCACAGAGTCATCAATAGCGGAAGCATTGAATAACACAAGTATAGAAGTAAAACAAACT
The DNA here is from genome assembly GCA_036927795.1 of Iris macrosiphon. NCBI lineage: Eukaryota > Viridiplantae > Streptophyta > Magnoliopsida > Asparagales > Iridaceae > Iris > Iris macrosiphon. The sequence continues at coordinate 180,594,943 of JAYESA010000009.1, forward strand.
CTTTATTGATATTGAATAAGTGTTACAAACGGCGCTAGGCCGAGATTACAAGTCGCTCAAGCCTCTCTCTCTCTCTGAAATAGTAAAAGCGTGTTAAGTGGCTACATTTGTGGAATGATACATAGGTGACGTTCCAACATTATCTTGTATATGTGCTTCGGTTCCGAACGCAATGTTCCAAGGCTTCTAGAGTGAACTCCACGCCTTAGCACGCACGAAGGGTATTTTCACATCGAACGAGGTTCTCCCGCACCCTGCAAGCAACCTGGTGGTTTATTAGTACATAAATACACTGGTAGGGAGGCTTCTCGCCCGCTCGATAAATTTAAACATGTTATAAATATTCCGTGTACCATCTATTAAGTTATTTTTCTATTTTTGCCTTAGGATCACTTTTATGGCATAATGAATAGCCTAACTCGTGTGGAAGTTGGCCGTGCGATATAAAGGAACACGGCGAGACTTACTAACTTACCATTCGTTCTTCCCTGTCCAAGAAAAACTAAGTTAAATCAAGCACGAGCATATATAGTGAAATCCAGGGGCAATTGTGAGCACCCAAATTTTTTTTATAAAGGGTTAGTTCGGTAATTAATAAAAAATTTTATTTTAAATATTTATTCGATAATTTAATTGAACTTTGGAAACCAACCACCATGGTTTTAAGATCTTTAGTGCAACACTAGCCTTTCCCTTTCAACCAACCTAGCATGATCGACTTAGACGAGTGAAATTAGGCTCATGTCATGACTGTCACTCATAAATTCTCAATCCCATACTTTATTTTGGTCGCACAACTATTGCGAAACAATTACGAGGAAACTATAATTAATTAACCCTTTTGTCGTGGCGGACGATTTTAACACGCCATACAAACCCATTGCTTCCAACTAAATCCATAATATGAGCCTAACTGGTCCTATTACGCACATGACACTCGAGTTGCGTTATTCGAACCCCTGCATGCTTCCAATATAATATTAAGTAGAAATAGAATTTATGGATTTATTTAACTAATTTAATATTCATTCATATTTATCAAATATCTTTTGAATTGATATGATTTTGTTTATAAATTATTTGTTGGAAGAAATATAAATTTCCTAGAATTTTTCCCAAGTACCTAACTATTTTTGGAAATTTTCTATATATAATTATGAATAAAATAAAGAAAAAAAAGGAAAATAAAAGAATAAATATTTTCTAACTACCCTACCCGCTAACCTAACCCAGACCCGACCCTATAATACGCGAACTAATCCCCCAGGCCGCGTCCAGGAAGCAGCCGACCCCCCCAAGTTACATATATATATATATATATATATATGTATGTATGTACACGCATACACTAAACATACCCTAACCCTAGAGAACTTTACCTCCACCATCACCCACGCCTCCACCCTCTAGGCGACCACCCACGCTGGACCCCGACCACCCAGACGACCATCCACGACTGCCGTCGGCCACCGTGAGCGAGCGCGGACAGCCGCTAAGGCGACAGCAGCAACAATATCCTTTCCCATATCCCATCTTTGAGTTCAGGACCCAGGCAAGTGTACCTTGCCAAATTAGCAATAGATCCTATTATATTATCTACTTGTGTTTCTTTTTATGTATATATATATATATATATATATATATATATATATATATATATATATATATATATATATATATATATTCTTGTGATGTTTTACCAAGTACGTCAGACTGTAGGACACTTGATACTATTTTATGTGACAGCATCTTTCTTGAGTTATTCATGTGATTCTATACAGGCTTATAGGATTCATGATATGAGACTTGCATATTATATAGATATCATTATAACTCATTGTACTAGCTAGAGGTCATGATCTTGTGTGTTATGGACATGAGACATTGTGGACATGAGACGTAAGGTTACATTGGGTGGGGAGAGACACACATGCTACAGGCTGATTATGTTTATATATACTACGTTACTGGAGGTGCTTAGTCTCTGTACTAGATCCTGGAATATTTACTGGCCATACGAGATACTACTTGCTGCTATGGGCTCCCCGACACAGAGCATGTAGTGGTCTCAGCCTGAGTACTAGTGATGCTCTCATTTGTATTTCACTTAGCTGGTTACATAGCTTGCCCTGTGGATCAGTTTTTATTTTCTTGCTGCATTTTATTTGGCTTGAGTGTTTATTTTACCTTGCTATGTCCCCTGAGGACCTGGATCTGGATTATGTCCACAGGTGTAGACGAGGAGAGCTATCTCGAGGTTTATGGGGCATATGCTGCTATTGGAGACGTACATGTTGCAGAGGACGAGGTTGTTCCAGAGGACTTCTCTTGAGCACACAGTTTTCTCACCATTCATTTATTATGCTTAGTGTTCTTAGATATTTGATCTTATAGTGACTTCTGGATATTGTACTTGGAGTTATTTTCTTTCCATTTTGATGAAGGGTTGTTCCCTGTGATTTCGTTATTTATTGTGGATGAGATTAGATATATAAACTGTGACATGTATTGTAGACCATTTTATATGTATTACAACTTAAGTGAACTCTAACGGGTCCATTAAATTGGGTTTTTCTATTGGAGTTGTGCTGCTGTCCATTGCCACGTGGCTAGTCTCTTGGTATTTTGGGACTGGGACGTGACATAGTTTTTGTAATAGCCCATGCAGGTCTACGAAAAATTGTCTCAGTTCTGTTTATGAACCGAGCAAGCCTGCAATTTGGATAGGCTAAACTTCTAGGATATCGTCCATATATTGACACGTCCTTGACCTCTATATTGAACTCGAACTTAATTTCTTGACTTGCATCATGCTTGATTCATCTATACGAACCTCATAGTTTACTTTGTGTGCAGACTAATGGATCCACGAGCCAGCGACGAGACTCCCGCAGGTACACCACCATGTGTTATGGTTACCTACGACGATGGGGTGATGCCATCGGGTGGAGATCCCTCCACTCGACAAAGCAATCAAGCAAATCAGCATGCCTCGAGGTTTCGGCGAGACAATATTCTACCACCACCATAATTTACTCCAGCGATACCACTGATGCCAGCTTTTCAGACAGGGCAGCCTATGGATGGACATCTTCTATTTCAGGTATTCTATGCAATAATGCAAACTCAACAACAGGTTCAGCAAGAGGCCCAACAATGTCAGGCAGAGAACTTAAGGAACAATATAGTAACAACATTGGAGCAGGCGACTCCACCAGCTATACAGCCATCGACAGGATCCATCTCGAATTTCTTCCACCTGAAGCTACATACATTCTTAGGCAAGGAGGAGTCTACGGAGGTCCATGAGTGGCTCACTAACATCCAGCATCAGTTGGAAGCAGCAAAGCTTCTGAGAGAGCATTGGATGACTATTGTTAGGATACAGCTGACAGACATTGCACATCACTGGTGGCTCACTGAGAAAAAATGACTTGGACCATACCAAGTTACTTGGGAGGAGTTCTCTAGACTCTTTTAGGAGATATACATTCCATTTATTGCTCGGGCAAAACTTCGAGAAAAGTTTAATCATCTTACTCAGGGAAATATGATGGTGGAAGAGTACAATGCAAAGTTCATACGATTGAGCCGTTTCGCACCTACACTGATCCCGACAAAAGAAGAGAAGAAAAAATATATATTTGACAGACTAAGCTTTGAGCTACAGAGACAAATTGGCTCCGTTGCACCTACTTCTTATACGGACGTCCTTACCGCTGCTCGATGAATATAGCGCATCCACAGGAGGGAGTCCAGCCAGAAGAGACTGCATGCATTAGTAACAGCTCAAGCACCACACAGGGAGCCTGCAAAGCAACCCAGATGAATCCACCATAGAGAGCAGCCTCACAAGCCATAGCCTTTCCTACTTGTCACTATTGTGGCAAGGTAGGCCATATTAAGAGGGAGTGCACACACAAATTGGGATTATATTTAGCTTGCGAATCCAGTCAGCATTTAGCCAGGGATTGCCCTGAGCGTCGGGGAGGAACACCGATGGTTCATAGACCACTTTACCAGCACCGGGGCCAGTCTAGTAGCTACATCGACAAGGTTATCCAGCACCTGGAGCACCACAGGCAGAAGATGGAGGATTCAGACTACCAGTACTGGAAGGATATCGGCCGAGGCCACCCTTGGCATCACAGGCAGCACTCTTTCAGCAGTCACATCAACAGCATAAGGCACCACCACAAGGACGTGGACAGGCTTTTGCGATGACAGTGGAGGAGGCACGGGCTCGAGGAGTAGCGAATATAGGTAATATTTAGTTTTATCATAGCTAGATATAGTAACAAATATTCCTAGTAATACTTTAGCATGTGTCTGTTAGTTCCATTCCCTAGTCTATACCTAGTATAATGTTAGCATGGACTTGTTAGTCTAGAGTAGTAAAATGTAAGTGGTACAAAAGTTTTCAGAAGCTGTAGTTGATTCTCGTTTTAATCAGACTCCTTTACTCTTGAGTTACTCATATCTCATTGCCTAAGAAAAAGTTTTCATTGCTTCCCTACGTGTTCTGTTTGAACAAAAACCTTCACCATTCTTCTTGAATTTCTTACTCATGACGCCTTACCCTTCATTTTTGTAGTTCCACAAACATGTCCTGCAACTGTGCCATCTCTTTTGGAGCACACCCCTTCTTGACCTGTGATATTTTGTTCATTTTAATTGCGATGATGCAATTCTTTTAAGGTGGGCAGATTGTGAGCACCCTGGGTTTTTTTATAAAGGCTTAGTTCGGTAATTAATAATTTTTTTATTTTAAATATTTATTCGATAATTTAATTAAACTTTGAAAATCAACCACCATAGTTTTAAGATCTTGAGTACAACACTAGAATTTTTCTTCCAACCAACCTAGCATACTCGACTTAGACGAGTCAAATTAGGCTCCTGCCATAATTGTCACTCAAAAATTTGTAATCCCATGCTTTGTTTTGGTCGCACAACTTTTACAACACAATTACAAGAAAACGATAATTAATTAACCCTTTTGTCGTGGCGTACGATTTTAACACGCCACACCAACCCATTGCTTCCAACTAAATCTATACTATGAGCCTAACTGGTCCTATTACGCACATGACACTCGAGTTGCGTTATTCGAAACCCTGCATGCTTCCAATATAATATTAAGTAAAAAAAATAGAATTTATAGATTTATTTAACTAATTTAATATTCATTCATATTTATTAAATATCTTTTGAATTGACATGAATTTGGTTGTAAATTATTTGTTGGAAGAAATATAAATTTCCTAGATTTTTTTTTAAGTACCTAACTATTTTTGAATTTTTTTATATATAATTATGAATAAAATAAAGAAAAGAAAAGAAAAAGAAAAGAATAACTATTTCCTAACTACCCTACCCGTTAACCTAACCCAGACCCAACCCTATAACACACAGACTAATCCCCCCCAGGTCGCATCCAGGAAGCAGCCGACCCCCCCATATATATATGTGTGTGTGTGTGTGTGTGTGTGTGTGTGTGTGTGTGTACATGCATACATAAAACATAACACTAACCCTAGAGAACACCACCTCTACCATCACCCACGCCTCCACCCTCCAAGCGACCACCTACGTCGGACCCCGACCACCCAGGCGGCCATCCCCGACTGCCGCCGGCCACCTCGAGCGAGCGCGGACAGCCGCTAGGGTGACAACTACACTAACATCCTTTCCCGCGAGCCCATCTTTGAGGTACGAGAACGCCCTCCTCGCTTGATCATTTTACGAGATTTTTATCCGTATGCATTCACAACATTAAGGCTCTCAAACCCCTTCAAGAAGTTTGATTTTAAATGGTTTATATTAGGAGAAATTCAAACCGAAAGTTGGTCCAAAAATCTGCGTTTGAACAATCTTGAAACTGTCCCAACCATACCTGTTGACGCACTATTTTCTTCAAAATGGTAAATTAATTTAAAAATATACTTGAACATTCATCTTGACAACATAACCAAGATTTACTCCTACTAAATAATTTATTTTATTTTGATTTATTCTGTGATTAATTTAACGTTGTAAACTGTAAAAAAACTTAATTTCGGGAAACCCAAATTTCTCGATATGGGATGCGTCCTGCCAAACAAGGCCACAACGTCGTGTATGGATTGCACCAAATGGTGCGTAACATGAACATGGACGCGTGGGCTTTCGCGGAATTCAATTCGTACGTGTGTGCACGCCGGAATCAACGTGTATCCGCTGAAAAATATCGTATCAACCTATTCTGATACCTCGCCATAACTTTGTGCGTACTTGTCGATTCACAACAAAACTTGTGCCATTGGATTCGCAGCGTTATGCTGGTCCTGTGACCTAAGTTTGGTTTGTATCTGAGAACGTTAATGAAACACCGTTTCGTAAGTCCTACGGTTTCACATGACGGGCGATTTCGTGATCGTCTCATCGAAATCCAGTTCTGGACGTTCCGTTGGGTTCGTATCATCGTTATGGACTCATAAACACTAAGTTTGATAAATTTGGAGAACTTTATCTTTGGCACATTTTTTGGTGAGAAGTGGGCCACATGTGGACCCTGTTTTGACCCAAAACTGTCAATTATGTCCATGTGTCCAAATTGGACCTATGGGTAGTCAATCCTAGCTATTTCAAGTATTCTGAAAATATTGGTGATGTTTGTTTCAGCCTCCGGAGGCTTACTTACAGATTCCACTTTCCCAGGAGTAGTTGACAGAGTTCAGGACCCAGGCAAGTATACCTTGCCAAACTTGAAGTAAATCCTGTTATATTATATGCTTGTATTTCTTTTTATGAATATATATATATATATATATATATATATATATATATATATATATATATATATATATATATATTCTTGTGATGTGCCTGGTCAACCTAGGACCGTGAGACGTTGCTTAGCGTCCGAACAAGATTCGGGTGTCGACGCCCTACGCGGAGTCGTGTAACGTCACTTAGAGAGTTGATTCCATGATCCTATTTTTTACGTGCTTGCTTTACCAAGTACGTCGGAATGTAGGACACTTGACACTATTTTATGTGACTGAATCTTTCTTGAGTTATTCATGGTGATTCTGTATAGGCTTACATGATTCGTGATATGAGACTTGCATATTATATAAATATCATTATGACTCGTTGTACTAGCTAGAGGTTATAATCTTGCGTGTTATGGACATGAGACATTGTGGACATGAGACGTAAGGTTACATTGGGTGGGGAGAGACACACATGCTACAGGCTGAATATGTTTATATATATACTATATTACTGGAGGTGCTTAGTCTCTGTACCAGAGCCTGACACATTTACTGGCCCAACAAGATACTAATTGCTACTATGGGCTCCCTGACACAGAGCATGTCGTGCCTCGATCCCGTAGGGGCCGATCGTCCTCGCGTGGTCCCTACGAAATCGATCGTCCTCGCTTGGGTGCGATACCGTGCAGCCAAAGTTGCGCTTGCACCAGGCAACTTACCTGCACAAGACACAAGTTAGACGAAAATATACATATATAGGAACAGAGAAAAATACAGAGAACCAAAGTTGAACATATTTGATAGGCACACAAAATACTTTCTTTTTATTAAATACTGAAGATTTGGATTACAAGGTGCTTGCTTGGCTGAGTTACAAAATATGCCTTAGAAGGCATACAACTCTTTTTACATTCCCAAAATTAGCCACAATGCCCAAACATTACATCCTTTTAGTAGGACCAAAATAACAGATCATCTAGCAAAAGAGAAGAAGCCCACTGGAGAGGAAAGCGAAGGAAGCAACACGAACACAGTCCTACGAAAAGATGCACGGACGCTGATTCAGATTCAAGATGCTTGCCAAACTCTTGCTTCCATGTCACGCCCCAGTCCCAAAATACCGAGGGACCAGACACGTGGCAATGGCCAGCAGCACACACTGATGGACAAACCCAATTTAATGGATCCATCAGGCACACTTAAGCTGTAAAAACAAGTCTACGACAACAGGGCACCACTAATCTCATCCACACAAGATATAAAATATGATCCACAGAGTCTAAGGAATGTAAATCATCAACCAGTCTCAACAAAGTGCTCCCGGGAACAACTCGATAAATATCTGATGCAATGGTTCAACAGACCAGAATATAAATGACTGAAATAAATAAATACTGAGCAGGAGACATGGATGCTCAGGAAAATTCTTCGGCTAACACCTCATCCTCGGATGTCGGTACAGCTCCTGTATCTGCTTCTGCTCCTGCTAATGCTCCTGTACTGTATAACTCTGGGTGGATCTCCTCTGCTAATCCTAGGGACATAATCTGGATCCAGGTCCTCAGGGGACATAGCAAGGTACAGAAAATACAAGCCATAACAATGCAGTGAAATAGAATAAACGAATAAATAGGGTAAATATGTAACCATCTATGTATAATGCAGGTGAGAACATCTCCAGTACTAAGGCTGAGACTACTACAAGCTCTGTGTCGGGGAGCCGGTAGCGGTGATATCATGTGGTCGTCTAGCTCAGCGAAAGACTGAGACGCCGGCACAATATAGTCAACCTGTAGCCTGTGTGTCTCAATAGTGTAACTATTTAACCAGCTAAGTAAAATGCAAGATAAGAGCAGCACTAGAACTCAGGCTGAAACTACTACAAGCTCTGTGTCGGGGAGCCGGTAGTAGTGATATCATGTGGTTGTCTAGCTCAGCGAGAGACTGAGACACCGGCAGCTGTCTAGCTCAGAGAGAGACTGAGACACCGTCATAATATATATATCAACCTGTAGCCTGTGTGTCTCTCTCCACCCAATGTAATCATACGTCTTATGTCCACGACGTCTTATGTCCATGCCACGCAGGATCATAACTAATACAGTAAGTCATAATGAGATCTAAGAATATAATGTCTAAGTCATGTAACATGTATCCTATACAGAATCACCATGAATATCTCAGGAAGATTTTGTCTCATAAATAGTGTCAGGTGTCCTGGGTTATGATGTACTTGATAAGACAAGTACGAGAAATATGGGGTCTCGGTATCCATGTCTAGATGACAATACACAACGCCGCGTACGGTGTTGGCACCCGACTATTAATCGGACGCTAAGTAAGTCACACGGTCCTAGGTCAAGCATGCACAAATATATTTATAGTCAAAGGAATAACTAACAAGAACTGCAAGTTTTAGCGAGGTACACTTGCCTGGGGTCCTGTTGCTGGTATGAATCAGAGTCCAAGTCAAAGTCCAAATAGCCTATGTATTACAAATTTATCTCGTCAAAAGATAATTTATTTAATTCTGGAATAATTACTCTAAAATCCTATTTTAATCTTATTATTCTGATTTTTATGTTAATTCCTAAATTTTGTCCAAAGAAACTAAATTTTATCAACTCGAGACTCATGGCACGCAAATCGAGGCGATCTGTTGACCAAAACATCAACCGACACAAACTCGACTTTTATGCATGATTTCCTGTAGATTTTAGCATCAAAAATATACTGGAATTTATGGCTCATCCGAATTCAAATTCATTTGGGAATTATGGCACTTACAAATTTTGTATTGTGCACCGATGGTTAAATTCTAACCTAGAAGTTCTACAGAATTAACAGTATCTAAATACTTAGAAGTAAATTTTGGGAAAATTATATGTCGATGATCTCAACATTAGCTTTGCGAAACTTTAAACGGTTCATGATTCTGATTCCGGGTTCTCCCGAAATTGCGAAAACATCGAAACACGTCTATTTTCGGACATGCTGTGCTATACGAATTTTCCAGAATTTAATACTAATAATTTAGAAAAATAATTTATATAATCAGAAATCTAACCTCAATATCTTTCTAATGCAAGAAACTATGCCTCGTTTGGAGTCCGGAGCTATGCGCAATGGCTTCTGGAAGATGAAGAAACCCTAGATGACAATTCTCCCAAATCTCTCTCTCTCTCTCTAAAATAATGAGATAATTAGGATTATTATATTATATATATATATATAGATGTACCTGTGGCTGAATGGATATCTATAGGCTGACATGTGTCAGAATCTGATTGGATGGTTTTATTTATATTATTTATTTTTGATTTGCCTTTATCAAAACATTATTTAAGTCGTTTTAAATCTAAATAACTCAAAATAAACATTAAAAATAATCATAAAAATCTGGAAAAATTACAAAAAAATATATTTTGAACCAAAAAACCCTAGAAAAATATTTGGGATAATTTTATATTCATAGATTTCCTACTATAATTAGGAGAAGCTCTAAAAATTAGTTTTAAATATTTAAATAAAATTAAATATTAAATATATTCCAAAAATTCTGAAATAATTTCAAAAAATATATAATAATATTATAAACACTAAAAAATTTATGTGTGTCCATTCTATATACCTGGGCTTGCACAATAAATTCTAGAAGTCCTAAAAATTAGTTATTAGTCTAAATAACTCCCAATAAATTCTAAAAATACTCAAAAAATTTCCAAAAAATTCTAGAAAATATATTTTATTATTTAGAACCTAAAATAAAAGTTTGAGATATTTTTAATTATATTTGAATCTAAAATAAATTCTTGAAAATCCTAGAAAATTACAGAAAATTGTGAAAAATCAAAATTAAAAATTTCTGAAAAATCAGGGGGTTACAATCTACCCAACTTATAAAAATTTTGTCCTCGAAATTAAAATTAAGCCATGGTAGAAGTCAAGGATGGTCTAAGATTTGCATTGGTTAAAATGCAAGGCTAGGTTTAACGAAGTGGACGATGTTGCACGTTGCACATTCCAAAAATCATGGAAAAATTCACATGAGTGAAAATAGGTTTCTTCGTGTGTCATGTCGAATAGTGTGGACACCTAAATGCTCTTTTGCATAAAAGCATCCAACAATTGAAACGTTGCACAAAGATGGAAATTGGAGGATGGGCATGTCTAGGACAAGGGTGTGGAATTTGTAGGAAGGCAGTGACTAGGGAAGTGCTCCAATTATCGAAGCAATGGTAAGGGCGCCACGTGATACCATGTTATAAACTGAATAAAATACCGTGTTCTATTTCTAAGTGGATTCGAGCTAGCCTCAGTCTCACTATCTAAGCCAAGTAGGTCTAATTCTTAGGTGAGGGGGTTTCACAATCAAGCCAACTTAAAACAATATCGTCCTCAAAACTTCAATGCCGATTATATCACATATGATATATTCTTAATTACGAAAGGATAATCCTCAAGTGTGTGATCGGCCTACGGGGTATATCTAGTATTCTCTGTGTATAAAGTTATACCAAGCACGAGGTTTCGTCTTTCCAAAATAAAGGAAGACGGAGACCAATAATAAAGAGTTCAAGGGCAGCGTAATAAAATAGAAGTATCGGGATCAAGGCGTTTAAAGAATTCAAATGGAAATTGTCAAAGCAGTTGTGGATTGAAATTCTATTTTGTTAATCCTTTGTTCGCCTGCTCGTATTAGCACAGTTATATAACCGATACGATATGCTCAGACATATCTAGAGGGCAAGTATACTAGTCAACTATATATCTCAATCCACGTAAAATAGTCGTGCGAAGAGCGAACCAAAATGCACTAAGGTTGATCAGACCGTAATACATTGATTCTGAATAGACAATTGTATTAGTGGGGTTGATCAGACCCCAATAACACATATGTCATGAACAAGCTTGATAAAGAATAGGCTTACAAAAACTAGGCTATAATATAGCAGCATAAGTCAAGGTAGTACAAAAATTATAAGTACGCTAGATGATGATGAAAGGAGGTACAAATTAATTCAAGTTCACTAAAAATAGAACCAAAATAAGCAACAATAATAAAAGACTCTACAATCTCAAAAGTTATCATACAACTCCTTGTCTATGTCACTAGTCGACCAAATGGGGGCAAGGACCTCTAAATTCTATCGTCTGAATAAACACTGTCATCTTATGCTAGCATACACTTAATGCCATTCAATTACACCGCCTCGATGAGTCGAGTGGACTATGTGGTACTAGGTTGTGAGGCATACTACCCAACTTATAAGAATTAAACTAATATTATGATAGTCTTAAGAGGATCCTGCAAAATAACCTTGTAAATCTAAATAAAACAGAAACTCTTATTAGGGTCTCCTATGGTATCACGTAAGTAATGGTCATCTTAAGTCTTAATCATAGTGCTCATAGGTCATGTGTCAATAGCGAGAATGGACAGGTTACTAGTCTCAAGGGAAAGGAAAGATAACTTGTATCGAGGTGGGGTACAAATTATGTGATTTAACACTAAGGGATAATCATCGGGTCACAATCTACAAGATTAACTCAAACTTCTCGAACTCTAACTACCAAGAAAAAAAATTTCAATTTCAAAACTATAGTATAATCCTAGCAAACTATGGGTCCTTAACAGGGAATAAAATTACTTGGCCTACTATCAGAAGTGTCAGGTGGCACGAATTGAAAGACGGAGGAAAGAAGAACATATTTTAGTCGTTGCGCATTAGCGAACATTAAGGTCGCAGATGAGCAACATAGGAAATTGAAATATGGGGCTCTAGATAGCATCATGGTTTTCTAAGGGGAAGTGGTATGCTAGTTGTTATGTTTGAGGTATGATTAGGAAAATGTTCTATACCTTGCTCTTGGCTTTCTAAGGCACTGTCTGCTTATCTCAAGACAAGAATCTAAATTTATAGTTCTCCAATACTTATCTAACTGCGAAGGTTAGGTTCCTCAATACTAGGGTCAAACATTATGGTAAAACTTTTAACTAACTCTAGTAGTGTCTATGCTACTCTCAAGTCTTCATAATACATCAGGGGGTAATGGTAAACCAATTCTAGAGATAAGGAATTCTAGGGTTCACTAGATAATCTAAACTTAGTGGGGTGTCAAAACTCTAGTGGTACTCTTAATAGGAAGGTTACCTTACTTATCATCTAACAACAGGAACTTATATATTCTAAGAGAGGCTATACTCAAGAAACTAATAGGGAAGCACATGAATCAAGCATGATGCAATTTATCCGAATGAAATGGATTGTAAGGAGGATGAGTCATAGTCAGTGTGGATGAGATCCTATACTCTAATCCTAGTTGCAGGCTTGCTCGGTCCCTAAGTTGAAACCAAACAATTTAGTCGTAGACCTGTATGGGCCACCACAAAAACCATGTCATGCCCCAGTCCCAAAATACCGAGGGACCAGACACGTGGCAATGGCCAGCATCACACACTGATGGACAAACCCAATTTAATGGATCCATCAGGCGCACTTAAGCTGTAAAAACAAGTCTACGACAACAGGGCACCACTAATCTTATCTACACAAGATATAAAATATGATCCACAGAGTATAAGGAATGTAAATCATCAACCAGTCTCAACAAAGTGCTCCCGGGAACAACTCGATAAATATCTGATACAATGGTTCAACATACCAGAATATAAATGACTGAAATAAATAAATACTGAGCAGGAGACATGGATGCTCAGGAAAAGTCTTCGGCTAACACCTCATCCTCGGATGTCGGTACAGCTCCTGTATCTGCTTCTGCTCCTGCTAATGCTCTTGTACTGTATAACTCTGGGTGGATCTCCTCTGCTAATCCTGGGGACATAATCCGGATCCAGGTCCTCAGGGGACATAGCAAGGTACAGAAAATACAAGCCATAATAATGCAGTGAAATAGAATAAACTAATAAATAGGGTAAATATGTAACCATCTATGTGTAATGCAGGTGAGAACATCTCCAGTACTAAGGCTGAGACTACTACAAGCTCTGTGTCGGGGAGCCGGTAGCGGTGATATCATGTGGTCGTCTAGCTCAGCGAAAGACTGAGACGCCGGCACAATATAGTCAACCTGTAGCCTGTGTGTCTCAATAGTGTAACTATATAACCAGCTAAGTGAAATGCAAGATAAGAGCAGCACTAGAACTGAGGCTAAAACCACTACAAGCTCTGTGTCGGAGAGCCGGTAGTAGTGATATCATGTAGTTGTCTAGCTCAGCGAGAGACTGAGACACCGGCAGCTGTCTAGCTCAGAGAGAGACTGAGACGCCATCATAATATATATATCAACCTGTAGCCTGTGTGTCTCTCCCCACCCAATGTAATCATACGTCTTATGTTCACGACGTCTCATGTCCATGCCACGCAGGATCATAACTAATGCAGTAAGTCATAATGAGATCTAAGAATATAATGTCTAAGTCATGTAACATGTATCCTATACAGAATCACCATGAATATCTCAGAAAGATTCTGTCTCATGAATAGTGTCAGGTGTCCTAGGTTATGATGTACTTAATAAGACAAGTAAGAGAAATATGGGGTCTCGGTATCCATGTCTAGATGACAATACACAACGCCGCGTACGGTGTTGGCACCCGACTATTAATCGGACGCTAAGCAAGTCACACGGTCCTAGGTCAAGCATGCACAAATATATATATAGTCAAAGGAATAACTAACACGAACTGCAAGTTTTGGCGAGGTACACTTGCCTGGGGTCCTGTTGCTGGAATGAATCAGAGTCCAAATCACAGTCCAAATAGCCTATGTATTACAAATTTATCTCGTCAAAAGATAATTTATTTAATTCTGGAATAATTACTCTAAAATCCTATTTTAATCTTATTATTCTAATTTTTATGTTAATTCCTAAATTTTGTCCAAAGAAACTGAATTTTATCAACTCGAGACTCATGGCACGCAAATCGAGGCGATCTGTTGACCAAAAAGTCAACTGACACAAACTTGACTTTCATGCATAATTTCTTGTAGATTTCAGCATCAAAAATATACTGGAATTTATGGCTCGTCCGAATTCAAATTCATTTGGGAATTATGGCACTTACAAATTTTGTATTGTGCACCGATGGTTAAATTCTAACCTAAAAGTTCTGCAAAATTAACAGTATATAAATACTTCGAAATAAATTCTGGGAAAAATATATGTCGATGATCTCGATATTAGCTTTCCAAAACTTTAAACGGTTCATGATTCTGATTCCGGGTTCTCCCGGAATTGCGAAAACATCAAAATACGTCTATTTTCGTACATGCTGTGCTCTACGAATTTTCCAGAATTTAATACTTATAATTTAGAAAAACAATTTATATAATCAGAAAGTTAACCTCAATATCTTTCTAATGCAAGAAACTATGCCTCATTTGGAGTCCGGAGCTATGCGCAATGGCTTCTGGAAGATGAAGAAACCCTAGATGACAATTCTCCCAAATCTCTCTCTCTCTCTCTAAAATAATGAGATAATTAGGATTATTATATTATATATATAGATAGATGTACCTGCGGCTGAATGGATATCTATAGGCTGACATATGTCAGAATCTGATTGGATGGTTTTATTTATATTATTTATTTTTGATTTGCCTTTATCAAAATATTATTTAAGTCGTTTTAAATCTAAATAACTCAAAATAAACATTAAAAATAATCATAAAAATCTGGAAAATTTTCAAAAAATATATTTTGAACCGAAAAACCCTAGAAAAATAATTGAGATAATTTTATATTCATAGATTTCCTACTATAATTAGGAGAAGCTCTAAAAATTAGTTTTAAATATTTAAATAAAATTAAATATTAAATATATTCCAAAAATTATGAAATAATTCCAAAAAATATATAATAATATTATAAACACTAAAAAATTTATGTGTGTCCATTCTATATACCTGGGCTTGCACAATAAATTCTAGAAGTCCTAAAAATTAGTTATTAGTCTAAATAACTCCCAATAAATACTAAAAATACTCAAAAAATTTCCAAAAACTTCTAGAAAATATATTTTATTATTTAGAACCTAAAATAAAAATTTGAGATATTTTTAATTATATTTGAATCTAAAATAAATTCTTGAAAATTCTAGAAAATTACAGAAAATTGTGAAAAATCCAAATTAAAATTTTCTGAAAAATCAGGGGGTTACATTCCAGTACCTGGATATTGCCCACAAATGTGGGTCAGTACTACTACATGTACCGGTGAGCGACCGTGGCCAAACTCACCTTTGAAATCTATACTAAGTAAGCATATGAAGCTAGCATTATTATGTGATCTTTTTGGTTGTCTAGTTTCTTTTAACTATTTATGCAAGAAAACATAGACGAAGTATAGAATTCATATATGATAATTCTTACCCACGGCCGAGTTGTTATCCCTGCAGCAGACACACAAGTTAGCCACAATTTGCATATGAATAACTTATGAATCAATATAGGCATCATGTGTTAGGTATGCAAGAAGGTAAACCTAGCATGCGCCCTAACTACATGATGGTCCCCTCCACGGGATTAGCAGTTGGGACATACAAGCCCATCTCACTAATTGACGTATCTACCCTCCCATAAGTAAGGTTTTTAAGCCTTGGGGTATCTAGATCTCTCCCAGGCCGAACGATCTCCAGTGCCCCAGGAACCGCTCGAGAGATAATCCTTGTGCACAAGTTGTCCTGAGCAAATGCATGAATGCAGCTCCTATCAGAAAATATGCTATCATGCAACTGATAAACAAAGAACAAGCAAGTCTATCTCTTCTTCTCATTTCTAGATCAAGTCTAGAGGTTTCCAGCAATAATACTCAATGCACAGCACACAAGGGACAGGTAAGCATTTAATATATAACTAGTAAAGTAGCAGTTCTATACTTGAATCATGCAATACTTTTCTTTCTCTTTAGCTTATCTTTTTTAGTGAGGCAACATATTTCAAGAGAACTAGAGATTCTTATTAGGAATGCAGACTAAAGGATTCATCGAAGGGCCTAAGCCACTCACTGAGTGAATCAAACGAGAGGATGGGGAAGCCTTATACAACGTTCACTCTTTGGTTATGCGCCCTGAAAATACAACAATAATTTGTTAGCATACTTTGATCTCTTTCCCTTATAATTCGAAAAGAACGCGCAAGCGAGAAGGCAAAATCATGAAAACCAAGTCATCAAAAGTAACTCAAAACATAAAGCAACACAAAACCAAGAAGCAAAGCAACCAACGAAAACTCTTGGACTTATTTCAATAGAAGCCGTTCGATCAATTCGAAGGGTTCATTGCACTTTGTCCGTGTTGATTTGGCGGTAAGGTTTTCCCGAGACTCGATTCTCAACCGAGTCGAAGCAGCAAGTGTTCCATAAATAACCGTTTGGAGCGGGGCGTTACAGAGCATGTAGTGGTTTCAGCATGAGTACTAGTGATGCTCTCATTTGCATTTTACTTAGCTGGTTATATAGCTTGCCCTGAGGATCTATTTTTATTTTCTTGCTGTATTTCATTTGGCTTGAATGTTTATTGTACCTTATTATGTTCCCTGAAGACCTGGTTCCGAATTATGTCCCCAATTGTAAATGAGGAGAGCTATTCCGAGGTTTATGGGGCAAGTGTTGTTATTAGAGACGTACAAGTTGCAGAGGACGAGGTTGTTCCGGAGGACTTCTCTTGAGCACACAGTATTCTCACTATTCATTTATTATGCTTAGTGATCTTAGATATTTGATCTTATAGTGACTTCTGGATATTATACTTGGAGTTATTTTTCTTTCTATTTTGATGACGGATTGTTCCCTGTAAGATTATTTATATTGCTTTGGTTGGACATATTATTTTATATTATTGTGACTGGACTTGTCTCTGTGATTTTGTTACTTATTATGGATGAGATTAGATATATAAACTGTGACAGGTATTATAGACCATTTTATATGTATTATATTTTAAGTGTACTCTAACAGGTCTATTAAATTAGGTTTGTCCATTGGAGTTGTGCTGCTGGCCATTGCCACATGGCTAGTCCCTAGGTATTTTGGGACTGGGACATGACAACAATTGCATAAGCAAACACAAGTATCATGAGCGAGGTGTTGTTTCAAATGCATGAGTTATACATATTATCCAGAAGTGTTGCAGAATAGGTTTAATTATTCAAATATGTTCAAGTGTGTGTTATACTCATATCCGATTCAAGTATTATCGATTTCTGGATGCGATGCAATAAATCATACGCGGATTGCCGCTTAGCGAGGATAACTTATCTAAATGAACAGGAGTTGATGGCATAGCCATAAAGGACATTTGTAGTCAAGAGTGAGAATGGTATATGACTCATGGAATGAGGCATCACATCCATCCTATCCGAAACAGGTGACTACTTAGTCTAAGAGCGAGAATGGCTTGAAGGAAGGTTCACAAGGCGCTACATGCCATCCTTCCCAAAATAGGCAGACTAACAGATGTTTCGTCCGGATTGGATCAGCCCTAATGACCCAGAGACCGTCCACAGGAACAGATTGAATACCTTGTGCACAAGTTGTCCGAGACATGCAAGTCTTGGGTCTCAGGTTCACGAGATTCATGACATGTTAATTCTTGATTCTTGTTCAAAATGAGTATGCTCCACGAGCTGTGATTCTTGCTTAGCTTGACATGATTCTCGTTCCTAGTTAAACTTGACATGGTGCAGTACCCTACTTTGGAGATGTCTTGGTGACCTAACGGTCCCGGATACTTTCAGGTTCATACTGGCACATAACGACTATTAGATAGTCTTTCGGTGAATTGGATGAATGCAAGACAAGATAGTGTTTACTTGATTGTGGCATACGTTATATGACAAGCATTGAAATAAGGCAAATGAGTACAAGTTACAACATAAGCAGGCAAGCATGCATTTATATGAAATATAAGCATTTACGTAAGTACGGGTCTAGGGTATTGCGAGGAGTGAAGTCGCACAGGGACATATCGAACGACATAGTCTATGGGCTTGCAGTATAAGAAAGTGAACCAACATACCACAGAGAGTATATAATGATCTACTCGAGGCATAGCGGGGTCTACTTGCACGAAGCAAAGTCAGCATACGAGGGTCCATATAAGCCAAGTTTTATTTTCATGCTCTAAAACAAGCAATATAAGATGTGATTATTCCCTTAGCTAGGTGCTTTGTATTTTTTATTAGCATGCAAGGGGTGATTCACTGAGCGAATAGCATGTATCGTCCATATTTTATGTGTGCTGGCTAAGCAAAGACAAGTTTATCGTAGCCACCCACCTTAGTGATGATTTGCCTCAGTCGAGCGATACACCGAGCGAGCATTTGAAATTCTTAAGTCTGAACTCCTGAAGGGCCAAGTCTGGAAAATTCTTTGCCTTAAACGAGTCATCTCAGTGAGCAAAATGGGTCGGGTCGTTGCACTTACGCCATTTGAATCGGATGTCCTCCTGAACAGAATGGGTCATTACATTATACACCACTCAGAAAAAGTCTCATCCTCGAGACTTCCTAAGAGCAAGCCGTTCTATCGTATACTATTGAATCTATCTCAAGCATAGAAATCGGTACCATAGATCTATTTGAACACAAATTTTCTACTCGTTCCTTATACCGTGTCGCGTGTATGCCGGGTTTGTCTCATTGAATGACTTTATCATTCAATCCACGGTCTGACCCAGTCTCTACTGTGCCTTAGCGCAGAATATATATTTTAATGTGGGGTATATTATAATCCATCTTGAAATGATGATCTAAGACTGAGGCAAACTTATCCAAATCGTTATACTTGTCCATACGGATCTAACATATTCACTTGTACTAGCATTCGAGATCAGCATATCGCGAGTCTGGATCGTGCATATATTCAAAGCGTCCTTCAAACTTATGCATGTCAACCAACTTAGCTATAGCGAAGTCTTTCTACTCGAGTTCAACATATCATTGGGTCTTGGATCGTGCACACGTTCAAGGGCATCCCTCAAATATATGCATTCAACCAAACTTAGCGATAGTGAATTCAGACAAGCTACTTGCGAAATCTCAAGGGTTCTCGTCTTACAAATGACAATGATACTTCTGACGGGGTTAATAAAAATTTTAAGTCATTTCTAATCCGACTCAAATCAAGTATTGTACTCCGTCAAGCACGATTTATCCGATCAACCAACTAGCGTCCAAGTCCATTCGTGTCAAACATTGCACACACTTACCGTTCCAAGTCTAACTCTACATCTTGTTGCCCCAGTTCTATGTCTTGTTCAAGCAATGCTCTAAAGTCGGTTACACAAGTTCTTTTACTCGGTACAAGGTTATCTGCCTAATAACTAGGTCAGCTCACAAGGTCATAGGTACAAGTTCAAGCATACGATTCATCGTGCAAATTCGTCGTACGATGCTCGCCCCAATTTTTAAGGCCAAACCATTATTCATTTTGTACGGGATATTCTATCCAAGCTCGTTTCAGTCAGATTTCTAAACATCGAGCATATATCATCCTACTCACATTCACACATTCGTTGCACAGGGTTCGAGTCCGTTCAATCAAATCCATGATATATCCAAGATGCATGACAAGCTTAGCAATTCACATAGTCTATATCCTCAAAACATGTTTTGATAGAATCTATATATCAATTTCTAAGTCTAGACCACCAAGCCATGATTCAGTTCTAAACCTTTGATTATAACTCCAAGTCGTCCAACCAGATTTATGTATCCGTTCATGAAACCATCAAGTGTGACTTACTCCAGGTTCTAGACTAACTCATCCTTAAAATATTTCTGATTCACTTGCATTCTCAAACTCGTCTTATCATATCAAACCACAAGTCAAGATGATACATCGGTTGTCACGCTCCAGTCTCCCGTAAGTTCGATCATCCTCGTTGGACGTGAGATCACCATGCCAATGCTCCCGCCGGATAATTATCCTAATACGGGCATGACCCTTGTACGAGCATGGAGTTATGCTCATAAAAGACAAGAACGTTGAACATTATGGTTATCTTTAAAATGATTGAGACACCTTATCAATACTCATTGCTTCATCCAAGTTATATATATTAATCTACCAAGTCTTGTCCGTTCATGGCCTGATTATAATTCGTCTAGCAGAATAATCCAACTTCAAGGTTACCGTTTGATCATTCCATAGTCTACTTCTAGCATTCCTCAAACAACTAAGTTCAAATATTCAATCCCAAGTCTATACACTTTTGATATCTTCCATTCATCGAGTTCTTTTGGAATAATCACCTAACATGTTCCTGTGAGTTCCATTATCCCCGCCGTATATGAAATTACCACGCCGGCACTCCCGCAAGATAATCGTTCTCGCTGGGACTGATTGTCGCGAGTTATCTTTCGAACTATATTTCAAGATCATTCTTCCAAACTCCCGATCAAATCCGTTATCGCTTACCTCTTCATCGAACCACAATATTCATTTACTTGTATCAATCCGTGCTATCTTCAAACTATCGATACCATGCCAAGTCTATAAATTTGGAACTACAATATCCATTCTCAGGCTAACTTCTATCGAGCGATATTCTACTCAAGTTTCAATCCATTTGATTCAATTTGAAATCGCTCGTACGATCCACCAAGTTTTCACCAAGTTTCCTTGACCAAGATATCGATTTCATTACCTTGAATCCCTATTCGATATAAGCCTTATCACTTGTTCAAGACATTCTCAATTCGTTAAATTCAACTATCGTATGAGACCTATGAATTCGTTTGAACATTTCCAAAATGATCCATACACCACTCAGGAAATGAGTCACCCGATTAAATCCTTAATCGTATTCGCATCACTCGCTAGCATATTCACCAAGTCGTTTATTAGAATTCCTGCACGATACCTAAGCATCGCCTGATAAATTTTAGTCTCGTATATGTATATCCTGTTGATAGTCATCCAAGTAAACCATATTTGATTTGTATCTGCCGACACAAAATATCGTCCGAGCTATTTCTGAAAATCAAAGTACGATTCTCTATATTCGCCTTAGCGATAATCTTGATAAAATTTCTATCGATTGTCATTCTAAGTCTGACTAATTCTTATCTGAATGATATCACAATCTCTCTTGTAACTAGCTCGCACAAAAAGGGTCTTGGTGCGCGATACTAAACACAACTTAGCCGAAAGGTTGTATGCAAAGCTAATCGTCTGAACGATATTATATCTCGTACACTAACCAGCTAGGAAATCATGTATAGGTATTCGGGTTCACACATAACTTGCAAATTCTAGCATGAGTCTATTCCCACAAAGTCTAACACAGGTTGGCACAAAGGCCTTCACATTATAATTTTGTACAAGCAACCATATCATTCATATACACTTTTAAAATTATTTAGACTCATTGTATGGAATATCACATCGGGTCAACGAGAGAGAGTGTATGCACATAACCCATAAATGAGCTTTCGAAACTGAGAAAATCGATAAGAAGTCCAAAGGCGTAAAGCCATGCTCTGATACCAATATGTCACGCCCTGATCTCCCGCAGGTAATCGATCATCCCCGCTAGGCGCGAATTACTGTGCCAGTGCTCCCACGGGACAATTTTTCCCATCTGGACGTGATGTCGCACGAGAGTAAGCTACGCCCGTACAAGGCCATGATCCGAACAGACGATAAAATATCTAAGCCACGGGCACAGATAGTCCAAGTGCAACGAAATAAGAAATATACGGACGATTGGCAACAAGTTTACAGAGTCATCAATAGCGGAAGCATTGAATAATACAAGTATAAAAGTAAAATAAACTCTTTATTAATATTAAACAAGTGTTACAAGCGGCGCTAGGCCGAGATTACAAGTGGCTCAAGCCTCTCTCTCTCTCTAAAACAGTAAAAGTGTGCCAAGTGGCTATATTTGTGGAATGATACATGGGCGATATTCCAACATTATGTCTTGTATATGTGCTTCAGTTCCAGACGCAATATTCTAAGGCTTCCAGAGTGAACTCCACGCCTTAGCACGCACGAAGGGTATTTTCGCACCAAACGAGATTCTCCCGCACCTTGCAAGAAACCTGGTGGGTTATCAGTACATGAATGCACTGGTGGGGAGGCTTCTCGCCCGCTCGACAAATCCAAATATGTTATAAAGGTTCTGTGCACCATCTATTAAGTTATCTTTCTAGTCTTGCCTTAGGATCAGTTTTATGGCATAATGAATAGCCTAACACGTGTGGCAGTGTGTCGTGTGATATAAAGGAACACGACAAGACTTACCAACTTACCATTCGTCCTTCCATGTCCAAGAAAAACCAAGTTAAATCAAGCACGAGCATATATAATAAAATCCATGGGCAATTGCATAAGCAAACACAAATGTCATGAGCGAGGTGTTGTTTCAAGTGCACGAGTTATACAGATTATCCAAAAGTGTTGCAGAATATGTTTAATTTTTCAAATATGTTCAAGTGTGTTTTATACTCATATCTGATTCAAGTATTTCTGATTTCTGGATGTGATGCAATAAGTCGCACACGTATTGTCGCTAAGCGAGGATGACTTATCTATATGAACAAGAGTCGCTGGCATAGCCATAAAGGACGGTTGTAGTCAAGAGCCAGAATGGTATTCAAACACATAAATTTCTGGATGCGATGCAATAATTTTTCTCCCTATTTTTCTTTCTCTTAGGAATAAACTTATTTTCTTTGGCATTTAAACACATAAAAGGAATAACTTTCCTTTTCCAAGATCCAAATTCAGCGAACCAAACGAGGCTTTGGAAATTCTACTTAATTATAGGAGATTTAATTCTCGAGAATATAAAATTCCTAGAATAATATTTGTATTACTCTTTCTAACAACCACGGGCTTATCTTTATTATGGATTATAACAAGCTTTAGTTTATAGTGTTTCGAATGTAAGAATTTGGCTCTCACACAACTCATGAGTATCCATGGACTTTTTAGGTGAAAATTTTGGTGTATGGTTCTATGACATGTATTACGGAAACACAAATACTTTAACAAGAGGAACAAATTTATATCCTAGCTGTCGGATATACGATACGCGCTTAATATGACCCCCGATACATTATCCTTTGAATATTCTATTTGGGGAGTGAGTAATGAGAAGAATTTTTTTTTCTTGAAGGTGTTACATTGGGGACATTAAACGAGTTTGGACGCGTGGCATGAATTTTATTTTTTGGATTTGACTTTTGTCACCTTGTTTTGAAAGTATTTTGCATTTTTTTTCTTTTCTCCTTTTTTTCTTTCTTCAACCTCTTCCTCTTCCTCTTCGACATATTTTGGATCTTCTTACATGAATCTACAAATAACATACTTTGGTTTATTATACTCCAAGTGTAAGTATTATGTTGTCACACAATGCACGAGTATACATGGACTTTTTCGTTGAGAAGTTTGGGGTATGGTTCTTTGACATGTACCATAGAAGCACATATACTTGAACATTGTTTCTTATAGTATCGAATATGTGATACGTGCTTGACATGACCAAGATATGTTCTAAATATCCTATTTTAGGGAGTGAGTACTGAGAAGAAAATGATATTTCACTATAAAAACAAAGCGACGACGAAAAAACATGTTCGTATTTTGGGGCTGGGGGAATGAGAGATTGAGTGAAGGTTTTGGGGAGTGAGTAGGGAGAAGAAAAAGGGTGTTCATTTTTGAAAGATGTTACTTTGGGAGATATTAAATGAGTTTGGGTGCGTGGCATGAAGTTTTAAAAGTTCTTCGAACTTTTTCTTCTCCTCTTCCTCGACATCTTTTGGGCATGCTTTTGGTTCACGGAATCAGGGGTTTGAAAAAGAAAGTCAATAATTTCCTATGTTTAGATGCCAAAGAATTGAGAAGGAAAGTGATTTCTAATGGAAAGAAAAATAGGGATAAAAATGGTTCCCTCCATCCAACCAAGGATTCATTTTTCCACCTTTAAGTATTCACTTTCTCTCCCAATTTCTTTGGCATTTTTCAAACACAAGAAAAGAAAATCAATGGTAATAGTAATTTCCCAAAGGTAACGAAAGAGTAAGGATTTGATTTCCATTCTTGCAATTAGGGGTCGTTTGGATGAAGATTTTGTATTCCTAGGAATTTATTTTCCATTCATTTTCCATGGGAAAGAAATTTAACATTTTTATTGGTTAGGTTATGTTGGGAATATGAAAAAAGAATCTTAATTTATTTAGTTATCCATAAATACCCTTCCATGCTTCTATTACATCAATTTACATATTTGGGATAGAAGTTGAAATTTTAAAAGTAAAATGAGCGTGTTATTGTCCAAACAAAATATTCAAACAACATAGGAAAAGTAATAACTTTTCTTTCCCAACCACATGATTCCGCGAACCAAACGAGGCATACATCTCCAACGCTATTGTGAGTTTGGAAAAAAAGTTGTTGTCACATAGGAATGACACGTTTTCATTTGAAAAGTCCTTCTCCAATGCAATATATCAAATAAGTTATAAAGGTGACATGACAAAGATATTGTGAAGTTAGTTGTCTAGTTCTAGACAATGCACTTGAGAATGACTTTACTTCCACATCATCTATAGTGCCCAGCTCTGCGTAGGCACTATGTATAAGTCATATCGCTTTGCTTGATCAAGCGAAAGATTTCTCGGAGAGTTTTCGATTGAACCACAAGACGATTGATCTAAGTGAGTGGGAAAAGCTGCATTCTCTGATTCTTGCATGCCTTAATAATGAATCTGAGTTTTCTACTGCTTATTCTAAGAAGATAGTTTTATAAGAAGAATGATAGAACCTGACTCTGCATGCTTTATAAGAGAACTCGTATTGCTTGTCATTGAAACGAATTTACTTGCCTAACTAGAGAACTTGAATGCTTGTCTAAAAGAGATAGAACCATTGTTATGCTAAGAAAAGATAGAAATATAGATGCTTAGTTACACGAACATCGCTATCGAACGAACCGCTACCATGATAATAAACAAGAGTAAAATAAGTTCATATGTTTCCATCGAATGCTAAACAAGAATAGAACTACATGCTTGTCTAGAGAGATAGTGGAATGACTACTATGCTTGCTTTAATAGTAGATTGCTTGTTTGTTCGCTATCGCACTAAAGAGAGAGAATTGCATACTAGATTTATAGAATTGTTCTTTCTTGTTACTTGTTAAAAGAGCTAGATTTCTTGGACATGTTTCATTGATCGCTTATAAGAGATAGAACTGCATAAATAGCTTGAACTTGTGCATCTAGACTAATAGTCCGCCCTGAGGCTTGAAGTCCTTATTTACGGGAGGGTGTGGCTATTAGGCAAGAGTATTGAGAGCTTAGTCTCTATAGCTTGATAGATATGCTGCTTGCTTATTCTGGATCATGTGCATTCATGCATCGGTCTGACAACTTGTTCACAAAGTTTATCTCTCGAGCAGTTCCTGGGGCATTGGGGATCGTTCGGCCTAGGAGAGATCTGGAACACCCTGAGGCTAGAAGTCCTTATTTACGAAAGGGTGTGGCTTTTAGTGTAGTATTGAACCATGAGTTCTGACTACTATTTTGAGCGTATTTTAGTGTATAACAACCATGCGTTTCAGCAGCTATTAGCCGATCTGTCATTAGTGAGATGGGCGTGTACGTCCCACTTGCTAATCCCGTGGAGGGGACCATCATGTAGTTAGGGCACATGCTAGGCTAGCCTTATTGCATACCTAACTGTTTGATGCAGAGATGGACCAAAAAAGAGAACCTCGTTTATATATATATGCATATGTTGCTAACTTGTATGTCTGCTGCAGGGATAACCGTTAGGCCATGGGTAAGGATCGCTGAATAAGTGATCACTTGTATTTCCTTATGTCCCTTATCATTTATGCTAAATGTGATACATCTATTTTACATTGAATATGTTGCTACCCCTATTGCATCGAATTGTATAGTCCACTTGTTGCACTTGTCTTAATTCGAGATAAACAGTCCACTAGAGATAACTTTTGTTCCTAGAGATCGAATATGGCTCACAATACATGCTGCACACTGTACGATAGAACACTGTCTCTATAACTTGCTAGTATGTATTGAATATGCAAACTTGTTTCAAAGCTATGTTTTTGAAAAGATGTAAACTGACTATAATCCTGAGCTGCATAAAATGAACATAGGTAAAAGTAGCAATATCACTAGTAATGTAATATTTTGCCACATGCTTACTTAGTGTGGGTTTCAGGGAGTGTTGGTTCTTTTCGTTGATTATATAGTCACCAGTACTTTCTCCAAAGTGCTGACCCATCAACAGTTTGCTTGTTCTCAGATGCTGGATCGTCCAAGGAAGCGATAGCTGTGCCTCATCCCCAGGACCCAGAAATCTGGAGTCGATGCCTTGAGCCGTATCGAGATTTGTTTTTAGCTGCTTTTGTATAAAGGGGTGTATTGTATGGAACGATGTTATTGTATTCGAAAGAGTGCTTGAGCGATTTGTAACCTCGACCAAGTGTCGCTTGTAACACTATTGAATATCAATAAAGAGCTTATTTTCATTGACCATTGTGTTCTTTACTTTTCTACAATATGTGTCGCAGCTTCCGTTTTGAATAGCTTACTTGTCCTTGTTCAAGCTTTGGCCTTGAGCAAGCGTAAATTAGGCTTGCACGGTATCGCGTCCAAGCGAGGATGATCGGTTTCGTAGGGACCAAGCGAGGATGATCGGCCCCTGCGGGACCGGGGCATGACATCATCAATTATGAATAAAAATATTTATAAAAAGGAAGAAGATGAGAAGTTGTCTTGGAAGTTGAATAAAGATATATTTTATTGTCTTCTGAATACCTTTGCATTAGAGAAGAGTTTTCTACCTCAATGTCTTTTGTGAATATAATCTTGTCACCTATGAAAGACAATGTCTTGTGTCTCATACCACCTAAGAATTATAACACATAACAAGACAATAGGGTTGGAGAAGCTCTTACTTCTCTTCCTCCGCATCTTTTAGGCCTGGTTTGGTTTGCAGGAATGGAAATAAAGGAAATTGTTTCTTTGTTCTTTTCCTTCCTTTGAAAAATTGCAAGTCTTATTAATTTTCTTTCCAGCATTTACAGATCCGAGAAATGCATTAAGCGAGTGAAGGAATTTTTTTTCTCCCTATTTTTATTTCTCTTGGGAATCAACTTTACCTCTTGCTCATTATTTTGGCATTCAAACACATGAAAGGAATGGCTTTTTTCTTCTTCCAAGATCCAGATTCCACGAACCAAACGATACTTTGGAACTTCCATTTAATTATAGGAAATTTAATTCTCGAGAATAAAAAATTTTCTAGAATAATATTTATATTCCTCTTTCTAACAACCATGAGCTAATCTTCATTATGGATTATAACAAACTTTAGCTTATAATGTTCGATTGTAAGTATTCGTCTCTCACACAACTCATGAGTATACATTAACTTTTTGGTTGAAAAGTTTGGAATATGGTTCTCTAACATGTATTACGGAAACACGGAACAAGAGGAACAAATTTATATCCTAGTGTGTCGAATATGCGATACGCGCTTAATAGACCCAGATACATTATTCTTTTAGTATTCCATTTTGGGAAGTGAGAATTGAGAAGAAAAATATTTTTGTTTCTTAAAGGTGTTATATTGGGGACATTAAATGAGTTTGAACACGCGACATGAATTTTATTTTTTGGATTTAACTTTTGTCACATTGTCTTGAAAGTATTTTGCATTTTTTGTTGACTTTTTTGTTGAAAAGTTTGGGGTTTGACATGTACCGCAGAAGAAAATATACTTGAACAAGATGAATGAATTTGTTTACTAGAGTATCGAATACGCAATACGTGCTTGACACGTTCCAGTTAAGTTCTTTGAATATCCTATTTTGGGGAGTGAGAACTGAGAAGAAAATGATGTTTCACAACAAAAACAACAAGCAAAAGTAGGAGGAGAAGCATAAGCTCGACTACGATAGCAATAATTAAGTACCTATAGGGTACCTCGCTTCCCTCTACCAAGGGACTATACCCACGTGTCATTTGTTTAAATGGTGAATATATATATATATATATATATATATATATATATATATATATATATATATATATATATATATATATATATATATATATATATATATATATATATATATATATATATATATAATGGCAATTGTACATGGAGAGCTAGGGTTAGGGTACTCCGGTGCATAGGATCCAGATTCTGCAGATAGAGTACGGAGGAAAGGGGATGATGATGGCGGTGGTCCAGGGATTTGTGATGAGGGAGGCTATTGGACGACGGTTTGGAGGAAGAAGTGAAGCAAGGGTAATGAAAAGTCTCGTGTGCGTCCAACTATGCTGGAATATCGCAACCCTAAAAATAGTTTTATTCACATCAATAAAATAGTTACCTCTGAAGTTCAGAGATCATCCTTGCCCAATAGAAAAGATTAGTACCTAGAAAGCATAGGGACAAAAATTCGTGTCATATCACTGACATGTCCATGTCAAACACATACCAAACATAGCATGGGAATCCAACATACATTAATAAAGTTAGAAAGTGTGTGTTACAACAAATATTCGTGTTCAATCGTTTATGCAACTGTGTTTCTATGAAATGAAAACACAAAATAAATGCAAAACATCCTATTGCAATGTAAATAAATGAAAAAAAACATAACTATTTGAATATTACAATACAAACCATATATAACAATGATTATTCTTAGATCTTAACTCAAAGTAGTAGTCAAACTTAATGAATGAGGAACATAATAATTAAGAAATACTAATATAGAAGGGAAATACTGAGTAAAAATACAGGAAATATGTGGCCTATACAATAGGTTAGGAATTGCATCTTCAATAGCATTAGCACAAATGTCTGGTGACGTACGGAAGCTTGCATAGTATAAGTCCCATAGAAAACATGCAATAGGAACAAACATGTAAAATTAATCAGTGACATCCTGTCTCAGAGAACAAAGTAAGTTTAAATCCAAAAATATAACAAGTTAGATAGCGTATTAGTTGATCTTCCTTCTGAAGAGTCAACTGCAACTAATAAAAATTAACAGAATTAAAATACATAAATAAACAGTGGTGATATTAGACCATGACACATGAAGATTTTACAGACTGCAGGTAAAACGTTAAGAGAAAGCTCTATTTTGAAATTTTGCTATTAGATTTATTAGCCGTGATTTAGTTTCATATCAGGATATTTTGGTCATCACTGCCAACCAACCAAAAGAACAGAAAGAATTCAGAAGAAGAAGAAAAGAAAAAAGAGTCGAAGCTTGAGAATAATTCGGTCGCAGATGGTGCGGGCGATGATTCTGAGCTCCATCGTGATTGTATGCTTCGATTCGGTCCTCAAGGTCTCCAGCAGCAGCGAGTTGTGTGCCTCGTGACGACTATGTCCCTCCCTGCTCTTTGATCTCCTTTGCTATGGCGCAGAACCGGTCGATGAGGCTGGCTAGGTCTCCATTATTAGTCAGGGTTTCGTCGATCTGCCATTGGATCATTCCTAGGGTTAAGGTTTGGGATTTTTTTTTTGGGTGGGGGGGTGGGAGGGGGGAGGAGGAGGATGAGGAGAGATTGAGTGAAGGTTTGTTGGGGAGTGAGAAGGGAGAAGAAAAAAGGGGGTTTGTTTTAGAAGGCCGTTACTTTGGGAGGTATTAAATGAGTTTGGGCACGTGGCACAAATTTTATATTCTTGTGTTGAAAGTTCTTTGAACTTTTTACTATTTCTTGTCTTCCTTGGCATCTTTTGGAGAAATTTAATTTTTGAGAATATAAAATTCTCTAAAATAATGTATTCATATTTTTCTTTCTAACAACCACGGGCTAATCTTCATTTGGATTGTAATAAGCTTTAGGGTTTACTTGGCAATTATAGAAGTAGCAATTATGGAAATTTTAAGTACCAGTTATGTAGTATGGCTTTTAAACCAGTTCAACCAATACTTGATAACTCATTAACGACAGATTAATCTCCATTATAATTTCTTAATAGAATTTGGTTTATAATGCTTCGAGTGTAAGTATAAGTATTCACTTGTCACGACGCACGAATATACATGATTTTTTTGTTGTTGAGAAGTTTGGGATATGGTTCTCTGACATATACCACAGAAACACATATAATTGAACATCAGGAACAAATTTGTTTCCTAGAGTATCGGATATGCTACGCGCTTGACACATCTCAGATATGTTCTTTGAATATCCTATTTTGGGGAGTGAGAACTAAGAAGAAAATAATGTTTCACTACAAAAATAACAACAAAATGACAACAAAAAAAATGTCTCTAATTTGCAAAAATCCAATACTATCCTAAATAGCAACGAACTAAAGACGAAAAATTGTCGTCATCAATGCACTAATAACAAAAATATGTCGTTGGGGCGATACAATAAAAACAGATCATCAACGTTATTTAGCGATGGACTGTCGACACACTATCGACGGATTAGCGACTATATTTTTTTAATCTCTTTTATCACTTTAGCGACATAGTAGCGATTAAATGGCGACATATTAGTGATGACGGTAGCGATAGATCTACTAATAGATATCTAGTTTCTAAAACTCAAACTAATACTACTTTATCCCTTTAGTGATGGCTTAGTGACAAATTTTCATATACCAGTAATTTGTCGTCTATCCATTGCTCATTTGTTATTAAAGGATAATTTTTGGAAAAATAAATAAACAAATATAGATGGAACATGTGTACATATAAAAAAACTAAAATAATACTACAAGAAGTCCAAGAGATATCAATATAAAAACAACATCCGAAGAGAAACAACATGTGAACATAGTATAATAGAACCACCACAGAATAAATAGTATAGTACATTACCTGTTATGCCCCGACTCCGTAGAGTCGATAGTAGTCCCCCGGGCATGATAACCTGCGTTCCTAAATTGCGCAACGCACAAGGCAAGAACGTGTAGTTGATAATTCTTTTGAACACGAAGTATAAAAACACATTGCAACATAAAGTTGAACTCAAAGTATAAAAAGAAAATATGCTTTTTCACTAATAACTTGAAACATAATTTACATTGATATTGAATATATTTGATATGTCGTCTCAGCTATATTCTTTGAAATAACAAAAAGACTAACAAGCTGCCATAAAATAATACTTGTTCTTCCATACATTACATCCTTGTATAGATTGACACCAAAATGCCTCTAAAATGAACCGGCTTCATCTATACTTCAAAATAGGAATAGCTCCAAGTTGTCTCACCAAACTTCAGCTTTAGCTTTGTACCATGCACCCTCAATATTTCTGACACCTGAGGAATTGAGGGATCAGTACACATGGGAATGCACTGGTGAGCGGGACGAACCCACTCGCCTAAACCAACACTGCTTTTAAGGGAAAAAATGTATTCAAGTTATCTTGATATTAAGAACTTTGGTGAATTTTAGTTCATATCAAAATATATTTGAAAGCAGTAGATATTGAATACATAACGCACGTGCCCATCCCTACATTGAAACAGAGATAATACTTATCGCCCCTGCATAAGACAATATGTTAGCATGTCCTAACTATAAGAATTCATTGGTGATAATCGACACCACGAGAGACTATTCGATGGCATTGCGACGCTCCTTACCAGTCCGGGTAGCATGTCCAACTGGAGGTCTCGTAATGCCCCGTGCTGAGTGTCACGCCCTAGTCCCAAAATACGTAGGACTAGGAATACGTAAGCATGCCAGCCGTATGTATATGGCAACTCCAATATATGGATACCATAATACACACGTACGTTGTATTATGAATATTAACTCACACGTGGTATATATATTGTCATAAGTCACAGAGATACTAATCTCATCCACACAATAAGTCATAGAAAAGAAATAACTAAACTTGAATAATGAGTCTAAAATATCCAAAAATAATAGTCGGGTGGAGACAAATCCACTACCAATGACTATATCAAAACTAAAATAAGAGAGAAGGGTAAATCTCAAATATAAAATAAGATGAGGATATAAAAGTATCAGCTAAGAGATCCATCGCTAGAGGTAATCAAAGATGCTCAGAAGGTAAGACCTCCTCGACAGAAAATAATGCATCAAGTCCCGGCCCGTACTCCTGCGGATACTCTTGATCGTTTATACCTGGCAAGGGACCATGTCCTCAGAGGGACGTAACAAGATACATAGAAGCATGCCAATTGAATACAGTAAACATGCATAATAGGTAGAAAATATATAAGTACGCTGTACAAGATAATCTATATGAAATACATAATGAGAAAAACTTTTCGACGTATGGGCATAGGTAGGCTACTCTATCTAATCTCACAACTCACACACACGTCAGGGACATCATCAGCAATCATACCGCGAGGGTAGCGACCATCGTGACTCCATCAGCCGATATACTGTGAGGGTAACGACCATCGGACACGACTACCATAGTGCGTGCTAGTTACTATGGTTTACCAGAGTGGTTATAGCCCATACGCCTACTGATTGCCCTCCCCTCCCATGTTACTATGTGTCAAGTATGTGTCAACATATATACAGTATATAATTATGACTGAAAGAAAACACACATGCAATGAATATATAGAATATAATAAGCATGCAAGGTACTGTAACCAATTTGGCAAGGTATACTTGCCTGGCAAGAAAGCTACAAAGTGTAAACGTCCAGGCGTCAAGCACACAAAAGTAGAAACTACGGCCTCCGAATAAATATCTCCGGATGCTGAAATAAATATCACCAACATTTCCAGAATAAGCGAGATAGCTAGAAAACACTACCCTTCGTCCAATTTGGACACAGGGGCAAAACGATAATTTTAGGTCAAAGTGGGCTCCATATGTGGGCCACCTTGCACCGAAAAGCGTGCCAGAGGTAAAGGTCTCTAAATGGGATAATTTATAGGACAACAAAATTCTAAAAGTCAATACGAACTCAATGGTACGTCCAATTTTGGATTCCGGAAAGCCGAACACAAATTCGCCCAAAAAGTCAATCGTGGGGCCTGCAAATAGGCGACTTGGTCAACTATCTCAGAATCGCGTAAAACTTGGGTCACTGGACCAGCATGATTCTATGAATCCAATGGTGCAAGTTTTGTCGTATTCTGACGAGCGTACACTAAATGGTGCGATATTTTACAATAGTCACGATAAGGGACCTTTTTACGGATATGGGGTGATTCCGACGCGCACACACGTCCAAATCACTTTTCACAAAATCCTACCCGTCAGGGCCGCCTTTTGGTGCAATTGGTATATGACGAGGTGGTCCCGTTTGGCGGGGCTGGCTCCGTATCACAAATTATGAAGGTTTTAAGAACAAGTTTTTATGGGTTTTCAACCTAATTTAATCCTGCATATAACACCAAATAAAATAATATAATTAACAAAAAATAATCTCGATTATGTGGTCTTCACATAGCAAAAAAAAATTTTAGATTTGAATGTCTGTGGAGGAAGATATCAGAGCTTAAACATGGGTCATCGCAACAGTTTTTTTTCTGAAGTTAAAGGACATGGTTTTTCCCCAATTTGGTCTCGATTTTTACCTAGGGTTTAGCGCTGATCGAAGGAAACTAATTAATAGAGTTGGAAGAGGGATAGGTCGTGAACATACCGGTGAAGACGAATCGTAATTTGGTCGAGAGTTGGAACGGGAAACTACGCGTGAAGAAGGGGTCGTCGCTGTCAACTCCTGTTGTTCCTCGCTTGCGCGGCGGATGGCGTACTGTGGGGTCTCCGGAGGCGGGCGTGGGTCTAGACGGCGGCGCTCTCAAGTCTGGGTCGGCGCTGGGTCGTGGGGGGTGAGTAGGTTTAGGGTTAGGGTTTGCTCCAGATGTAAACATATATATAGATAGAGAGAGCGGGTGAGGGAAGATGGACATGGGCGCTCGAGTGGGTAGATTAGGAAATGGGCTGATGTTTGGATTTATTGTTTAAGAGGAGGAGAGTTTAGTTAAGGGTTGTTTGCTTAAGGACTTTAGGGCTGTAATTTTTGTATTTTTTTATATTTTCTTTTCTTTTTCTTTTACTTATTCCTTTCTTTTCTATTAACTCTAACTATATATTATTTACGTATATATTTAAGGTATATAAAAATACATTTGTTCCCAAATTAAATTCTAAAAAAATCTATTACTCTTCTACAGAGATTCCTAAAATAAAATAGTAGTTTCGTACAATAATTCTAAATAATTATTATCTAGGTAATTAAATCAATAATATATATTATCTAATTAACTACAAAATAATATAAATAAATTCCATGATTAATTAATTAAATATAATATTAAAAAAATATGGGATTTTACATTCTACCCAACTTACAAAAATTTTGTCCTCGAAATTGACACTAACCCATATTCATAATAAATCACTATAGCTATTACACTTCATTTCTATCTAGCAATACTTCTTAAAATTCATGGTAAGTCATTCTAACACTTTCTCATTTATTATCCATACTCTATTCTACCATCCTCTAACTCGTTTATGCTACCCAACTTACAAGAGTTCTACTAGTAGTCACAGTCTTTTGAAGCTATTGTCTAGGTTGTAAGGAAAATTTATTCATTAGGTCGAGAATCTTGGGATACCTGTCTGAAATCTCATAACTATGATTTTTCCCGTAACCGTCAAGTATCGTAGTCTAATATTGCCACGCCACCTGACCAGTATGGCTGCAAGTAATTCGACTGCTCTACTATAATCGTCTAATTACAGCTGTCGCTGCCTAGCCAGCAATTTATCATAGTCATCAGTTCGAAACAAGTGCCTTCAACTCTTTCCTAAGCTTAGTCTAAGTTTTAGGATAACAACTTAAGTCTTTGCTAAA
The DNA here is from genome assembly GCA_036927795.1 of Iris macrosiphon. Taxonomy (NCBI): domain Eukaryota; kingdom Viridiplantae; phylum Streptophyta; class Magnoliopsida; order Asparagales; family Iridaceae; genus Iris; species Iris macrosiphon. Next base: position 180,630,560 of record JAYESA010000009.1, read on the forward strand.
TTATAAAACTATTAGAAGTATGAACTAGTTCAACAATCTAACTAATTCTTGTTTAGACTAAGGGATGCTATTCATGGTTTAAAATAATAAGAGGATACAAATATTGCTATAGTGCATATACATAAGGGTTATTATTATGAACTCATCCTTTAGTTATTAATCATTACTAACACATTTATGTTTTAACTAACAAAATAAGGGTGAGGTTGAAGTAATTCAAATAATTCATAATGACACGAAAAGATGCAACTACGATAGGAAGAATTTAGCACGAGATAAGGAATGGATATATAGAAGGAAAGATGAGTCACCCAAGGGGGCGAGATGGTGATAGGAAAGAGAATACTACTACTGCTACTCGCGTCATCCATTAGCATCACGTGTATGCCATCTGGTTAGGATATCAACATATCCTCATAACTGCTAAACCACCTTATATAATTCTACATCTACTTATACACCTAAGATCTCGTGTCACAATAGGATTATAAGTGTGCAATGACAAATATAACTAAAAGGTCATACATGTATCTACGGCTTCCTGTGCTTGTGCTCCTATATTTGTCATAATGAGTGCTTGGCCTTGTCCTTGGTCGTTCAGCTGGGGTCTAGCCTCCTCCATTTGTGCAGACTGTAGAAGCAGTGATGGGTCCCTTTGGTCTCCTATACTTGAGGGTGTATGTGGTGTCCCTGATTCTAATGCCATAGACCTCTGGGTCTGCTGCGGACATTTTCGGGTTTGATGGTGACTTGATCCATATATCATGCACATCCCCAATCGACGATGACAATCTCTTAGGATATGACCTATCTTACCATAAAAGTGACAAGTACGGGGCTCCTTGGTTGGATATGGTATGATACTATATGGTTTTTGGTGTGTCAAAGGGTGTCTAATGGGTCCTCCTTGCTGTGTCATTGCTGGTCCTTGGTGAATTCTTTGTTGATTTCCGTTTCCCTTGCTGATGGCCTCCTGGATCCTGGCCTCTGTCAATAACTCGGTATAAGAGATCCGAGACTGTGAGCTAGTGTAGTGCTGGAGCTCCTGAGTCAGCCCGCGATGAAACCTCTTAACCTTCTCAAGTCACTAGGTATTAGGGCAGTGCCATACTTACTGAGGCGGCTAAACTCTGCATCATACTCGTCAACTGTCTTGTTCCCTTGCTCCAGATGGAGGAACTGATCGTACAACACATCCCTTACAGTTTTCGGAAAGTACTTTCTCTCAAAGCACTCCAAGAATTGTTCACAAGTCTGACGCGTACCCAACTGGCGCTCCATTGATTCCCACTAGTGGTAAGCGTTACCCTCTAGCTGAGTCCTTACGCCTATCATCCATAGATCTGTAGGTAGTTGTGATGCTTCTAACAACTTCTTGGTGTTGGCAATCCAGTTTGTGGTCTTCTCTGGACTCTCAATGACTTTATATGGCTTGGGGCCCATCTGCACAAAGTCCTTGACTGAACCAACCTGAGCTTGCGGTATTGAAACTAGTGCCTGGGATGGTACAGGGGCTAGTGTAGCCATTCTCTCAAGTGCTGCCCGAAATTCTAGCCTCTGTTTTGCCACTTGCTGCCTCTGCTCTGCAGCCTGCGCGACTGTCTGTTGACTCTGTTCCTGCATTATCATCTGAAAGAATTGAAACAGTTGTGTCTAGATATCCTGCGGTGCTAGTGGAGTTGGAGAAGTCCCATTAGGCACCTTAGAAGGAGCTGATGGAATTGGATTGTTAGTCAGTCCATCCGGTCCCGGAAGAAGAGGAGTCGTTGAGGCCTCTCCTGGTGATTGGTCGTTGACCCCTGGAGACGGGTTGTCCCCGGTGGTGGCATGTCCGTTACGCAAATTCATCTCTCTGCAATAGATGGACGAAGGATTAGGAAGAGTACATGAATCAAGCAGGATGCAAGCGCTTAAGTAGGACATGTTGGAAGGACGTGAGTTATAGTCAAGTGTGGATGGGACCTAAAATTCTAATCCTATGTGCAGGCCCGCTCGGTACAGTTACGTAACCGAAATGGCTAACTTGACCTGTATGGGCCACCACAAAAATATGTCATGCCCCAGTCCCAAAATATGTAGGACTAGGAATACGTAAGCATGTCAGCCGTATATATATGGCAACTCCAATATATGGATACCATAATACACACGTACATTGTATTATGAATATTAACTCACATGTGGTATATATATTGTCACAAGTCACAGAGATACTAATCTCATCCATACAACAAGTCATAGAAAAGAAATAACTAAACTAGAATAATGAGTCTGAAATATCCAAAAATAATAGTCGGGTGGAGACAAATCCACTACCAATGACTATATCAAAACTAAAATGAGAGAGGAGGGTAAATCTCTAATATAAAATAAGATGAGGATATAAAAGTATCAGCTAAGAGATCCATCGCTAGAGGTAATCAAAGATGCTCATAAGGTAAGACCTCCTCGGCAGAAAATAATGTGTCAGTTCTCGGCCCGTACTCCTGTGGATACTCCTGATCGTCTATACCTGGCAAGGGACCAGGTCCTCAGAGAGACGTAACAAGATACATAGAAGCATGCCAATTGAATACAGTAAACATGCATAATTGGTAAAAAATATATAAGAACGCTGTACAAGACAATCTATATGAAATGCATAATGAGGACAACTTTTCGACGTATGGGCATGGGTAGGCTACTCTATCTAATCTCACAACTCACACACACGTCAGGGATATCATCAGCCGTCATACCGCGAGGGTAGCGACCATCGTGACTCCATCAGCCGATAAACCGCGAGGGTAGCGACCATCGGACATGACTACCATAGTGCATGCTAGTTACTACGGTTTACCAAAGTGGTTATAGCCCATACGCCTACAGATTGCCCTCCCCTCCCATGATATTATGTGTCAAGTGTGTGTCAACATATATATAGTATATAATTATGACTGAAAGAAAACACACATGCAATGAATATACAGAATATAATTAGCATGCAAGGTACTGTAAGTAATTTGGCAAGGTATACTTGCCTGGCAAGAAAGCTACAAAGTGTAAACGTCCAGGCGTCAAGCACACAAAAGTAGAAACTATGGCCTCCGAATAAACGTCTCCGGATGCTAAAATAAATATCACTAGCATTTCCAGAATAAGCGAGATAGCTAGAAAATACTACCCTTTCGTCCAATTTGGACACAGGGACAAAACGGTAATTTCAGGTCAAAGCGGGCTCCATATATACCTTGCACCGAAAAGCGTGCCAGAGGTAAAGGTCTCTAAATAGAATAATTTATAGGTCAAACAAATTCTAAAAGTCAATACGGACTCAACGGTATGTCCAATTTTGGATTTCGGTGAGCCGAACACAAATTTGCCCAAAAAGTCAACCGTGGGGCCCACAAATAGGCGACCTGGTCAACTGTCTCAGAATCGCATGAAACTTGGGTCACAGGACCAGCGTGATACCACAAATCGAATGGTGCAAGTTTTGTCATATTCTGAAGAGCGTACACTAAATGGTGCGATATTTTGCAAAAGTCATGATACGGAGCTTTTTTACGGATACGGGGTGATTCCGACGCGCACACACATCCAAATTACTTTCCGCGAAAGCCCATACGTCAGGGCATACCATACGTGCCTTTCAATGCAATTGGTATGCGACGAGACGGTCCCGTTTGGTAGGGCGCGCTTTGTATCACAAATTTTAAAGGTTTTAAGAACAAGTTTTTATGGGTTTTTAACCTAATTTAATTCTGCATATAACACCAAATAAAATAATATAATTAACAGAAAATAATCTCTGTTATATGCTTCATATAGCAAAAAGAATTTTTAGATTTGAATGTCTGTGGAGGAAGATATCAGAGCTTAAACATGGGTCATCGCAGCAGATTTTTTTTCCTGAAGTTAAAGGACGTGGTTTTTTCCCAATTTAGTCTCGATTTTTACCTAGGGTTTAGCGCTGATCGGAAGAAACTAATTAACAGAGTTGGAAGAGGGATAGGTCGTGAATATACTGGTGAAGACGAATCAGAATTTGGTCGAGCGTTGGAACGAGAAACTACGCGTGAAGAAGGGGTCGTCGCTGTCAACTCCTGCTGTTGCTCGCTTGCGCGACGGACGGCGGGCTGCAGCGTCGCCGGTGGCGGGCGTGGATCCAGGCGGCGGCGCTCTCAGGTCGGGGTCAGTGCTGGGTTGTGGGGGGTGAGTAGGTTTAGGGTTAGGGTTTGCTCCAGATGTAAACATATATATAGATAGAGAGAGTGGGTGAGGGAAGATGGACCTGGGCGCGGCGGTGGGTAAATTAGGAAATGGGCTGCTGTTTGGATTTATTGTTTAAGGGGAGGGGAGTTTAGTTAAGGGTTGTTTGCTTAAGGACTTTAGGGCTGTAGTTTTTTTTTTACTTATTCCTTTCTTTTCTATTAACTCTATTAATATAATTACTAGTACTATTTCTACTACTATTATTATTATTATTAATATAACTATTACTAAAATTATTATTATCATATTTAATAACTATATATTATTTACGTATATATTTAAGGTATATAAAAATATATTTGTTCCCAAATTAAATTCTAAAAAAAATCTATTACTTTTTCACAGAGATTCCTAAAATAAAATAGTAGTATTGTACAATAATTCTATATGATTAATTTATCTAGGTAATTAAATCAATAATATATATTATCTAATTAACTACGAAATAATCTAAATAAATTCCATGATTAATTAATTAAATATAATATTAAAAAATATGGGGTTTTATACCGAGATCGTCCACAAATTTCCCCATAGGTCGATTTGGTTCCAGTGCCCCGAATATTGTTTCGAGGAAAGCCAAACCTTGTTTACAAGTTGTTCATGACCATGCAAATGCTTGAACAGTTTAACTATTAAAAAAATACTTGACACGAAACTGATGTAAGCAGTACTATCTTAGTACTTATACAACAGTTCATATTTTCTCAAAACCGTATGTTCGATTTGGCAACCCGTAGGCACCAAATATTTTTGAGGCACCATGCCACCAATATTTTGGATACCGCATCCCATTCGATAGTTCTCTGGTTTTGAACCTGAACTGTTCACTTCTTGTGCGAAGCATCATGTTGTAGTTTTCGTGCAAAGGTATACTAAATGATTACAGTTATCACATATTTTATTCTTAGTGGTAAGCATGAATTGTAGCTAGCGTTATCTAGTTACGTTTAACCGGGCATCATCAATAGGAATGTTTTGAGACAGCAATAATTTGTTGATGTGAATGAGTAGAGAAGAAGGGGCCGAACCACCCACCAAGTAGAGAATATCCCAAAAGTAGGAGACCCATTTCGCAACGATCGGACTTCAGTTACACGCGTTTCTGTAATGGCACCAAGTATCGTATTAAAATCCTTCTTCTATCCTTCCTCTTGAAATTATCAGAAATGAATGCAGACTAACATGAAAATACATTCATCAAAATAAAGTAGTAAAAATGTTCAAGAAAACCATACAACAAACCGGCCTCGTTGAAGGGACTCTCAAATAGATCTCACTTGTCGAGACACAGTTCATTGCATCTAGGAATTATTCCAATAGAAGCCCGTCCATTAGTTGGACAGATTCTCATAGCATTTGTCCAAAATGATTCGATGCCGAGGAGGGTATTCGATACAAGTTTCAGACTGAGTCAGACTAGCCACAAGCCCATTATATAGTGCGTCTTTCGGTCGGAACGGAAGAGGGGCGCTACATAATATACCACCGAGAATTTTTGTTACCCTGAATCTTAAGAATAAAGGTCCTACCACCGACTAGGCGAACAATGAAGGATACTTCTCCTCCATATTTGCCTCCATCTCCCACGTCGACTCCTCTACTAAATGGTTCCACCACTATACGTGAACCAAAAAATCGAATGGTTCTTTAACACCTTCTCCTTACGATCCAAGATCCGCATAGGTTCTTCAAAATAAGACAAGTCTGTGCGCATCTCTAGCTGTTCAGACTAACCACGTGACATGGGTCATGCATGTACTTCCGAAGTTGAGAAATGTGGAAGACATAGTGCACTTCAGCCAAGGCCTGGGGTAGTACAATCCGATAATCTACAGTTATAAATCTCTCGTAGGTCTCGAAGGGACCAACGAACCTTGGACTCAGTTTGCCTTTGACTCCAAACTTCATCACACCTCGCATCGGTGTTACTTTCAAAAACACATGGTCCCCGACCATGAATTCCAAGGGTCGACGATAGGTATCTGCATAACTCTTTTGTCGACTCTGCGCGATGAGAAGTCTGTTTCGAATCATGCAGACCGTATTGACGGCCTGCTCCACTAGCTCCGGTCCGAGTACCTACCGCTCACCGACTTTATCCCAACATATCGGTAATCGACACTTCCTCTCGTAGAGTGCCTCATATGGTGTAATCTTGTTGCTCGGCTGGTAACTATTGTTATACGCAAATTCTGCTAACGACAAGTGCATGTCCTAACTAGTCTTCAAGTCTATAGCACACAATCGTAGTATATCTTCAAGAATTTGATTCACCCTCTCTGCCTGGTGAGGATGGTAGGTGGTACTGAAATTCAACTTGGTTTCCAATACAGACTATATGCTAGTCCAGGAATGTGACAATAATCGATTGTCCATGTCTGAGACTATGGTGTCCGGTACTTTATGTAGTCGAACAATCTCGTCAATGTAAAACTGTTCTAATTGATCGATGCACCATATAACTTTAATCGCGATGAAGTGAGCGGGCTTGGTCAATCTATCCACAATGACCTAAATTGCATCATTTGCCCGTGACATCTTCAAAAACTCACAATAAAATCCATTGCGCAGTTATCCCACTTCCATTCTGCAATGGCGAGGTTTTGCAGCCCTGTCACACCCATTCCCTGATTTCGTATTTCTAAATTTCTGTTATTTATAAAAAAAATTCCTTATGATGTATTCATTCTGTATTTTACATGATGGTTCATATCATATATGTTGTAATTTTATTTGTTTGGATTTCTGTTTATCAAGAGAAACTACCCGAGGCCAGTAATGAGCACATTAACAATTGCCATGAACCCGTACTAGGACCCGTATGTAGAATGGATACCTAACCCGGATCACTTTTGGACCACTGAGCCTATCTTGGATGGTTGAGATTGCATGAGGATTAGTCATGACTAGATTACCCTTTCTCTCCACTTGGTATATATGTGAGTTTTCTCTCTCCTCTCCCTCATTCCTCATTTTATTACTTTCTTTCTTTCCTTCCTTCCTTCTTTCTTCCTCTCCTCTCTCCAAGCGCTCCCTTGCCCAAACGAACCCAAACCCTAAAAAATCTTGGAAGAGTTATATAAATCACCGGAGGTAGAGGCTAGGAAGCCACAAGGCAAGTACATCTTGCACAAAGTGGTGAAGCCATGATTTTTTAATTTTATGTATATATGTAGTAATAAAAATATGTTTGATGGAGAATGTTCTTCTTGATGTTCTCATTAAGTTAGTACATCTTGGAGTTTTTAGTTTTGATGTATATAGGTAGAGGCTAGGAAGCCACAAGGCAAGTACATCTTGGAGTTTTTGGTTTTGATGGATGGTTTTATGTAGATCTGAGTTTCAAGTTAGGATTTTTCATGGGTTCTAGGAATTTGTCTTGGTTTTGATCTATTAAAACTTAGTATTTTTGAAAACTAGTTGTTCTATGTGATAGAGCTCTTCATTTAGAGTAATTTGGATTTTGAATCACTTAATTTGGATTAAAAATAAAGGTTTTATGGCCAAACAAAATTTGGAGCTTTATTCTGGGACTTATCTAGGGGGACGATGAACTGTTGCCGCGTGCAGTACGCTGTGCACAGAATTCTGGCCACACATAGTGCGCCATGCACAGATTTTATATTGTCGCATGCGCCGCCCGCATCAATGCGTCGCGCGCATCATTCCCTCGCCGCGAGCAATGCGCCGCGCATAGAATTCTAGTCGCGCGCAGTGCGTCGTGCATGGAATTCTTGCCATGCGCATCCATCCTTGCCGCGCGCATCAATCCTTGCCTCGCAGGAGTGCGCTACGCATGGAATTCTTGCCGCGCGCAGTATATCGTGCACATAATCCTTGCCGTACGTAGTGCACCGCGCGCAATATTGGCCAGAATGACTTTTTTTGCCTATTTAGCTATTTTTTAGCTATAATATTGTAAAAATCAAAACATGAAAGTTGTAGATCTTTGTCTTTCCTTTCCAAATATTTTTGAATCGTCTCAATTGGAGTTCGGATGAGAAAGTTATGCCTAGTTTTCTATAATATGTAAAATCTTGATTTTGGAATTTTTATTGGACCTTTTGATTTCATGTATTAATCTTAGTAATTGAAAGTGTTTATGGATTAAGTGTAGCTATGTGCTAGAATTAACCATTTATTAGACCCGACTATATGTAGAATTGGACTATGGATAGAATAAGGGACGTAGTTCTACTAGGGAGACGATCTGTAACCCCGGTCCTTATTTGGTTTAAGGATTGTGAATCTTCTCCAGTGTGGTTCACATTTTTTTCCTTGCTCCCGTCCGGTGACATTATTATCAATTCAAGGATTTAGTATGATACAATTACTATATACATGAACTAGACTATGTGATAAGTGACTCACCAGCCATGTGCATGATATGAGTTACCTGTACAAGTAAAAATGATTCATGTGACCAACTGATAAGTTTGGTAACCTCGACTCGATTTCTCGTTTCCGTGCTGATATAATTATTGCGTGCTAAGTGTACATGATCTTAATGTGCGATGAGGTGCGACATAACGTGTTACATGTTAAGTGATTCCATATTTAAGTTGTTCATCGAGAATGCCTCCTATAATTCGTAAACGCATGATACTATATTATTTTTCCCAGCACGGATATGATATGCGAGTCAAGTACTGAAGCATGGCTAGGATATTGATTTCTGAATGTTGCATAAACGCTCAGGTGAATCCAAGAATGAAATTTTAAATATGGATTCGTATCTACCGTGCCCGTACATTGTACGACATCTTAAAGAAAATTCCCATGCGACCACACCTTGAGATTTTAATACAATATAGGGTTAATTAGGCAACAAAAAATTATAGATCATGGGGAGATTACAGCATCCTGAGATTATGCCAACGAACCTTCCTACCAAAGATTCATCCTAAGTGCGTTGGACTGGCCAACACGGATATCGTATATCATCCGCCTTAGTGGAGTGCAGTATCCGACCTAATATAAATATGTCGAGCTAGTGTTCCCTATAGGATTACTAGAACCGCTAATACCGTGATCTAGCACAGTGGCCATACGAAAAAATGGTGCAATTCGTGAAGTGTGTGTATAATAATTTATTGGCTCGGCTAGCCCATGTTCGGCAATCGCGTGATTTGAGGATGCCTATTATGCATTATTTTTTGGATAGCCCGAGACTCCATAATAGCAAGCCGTACAATTGATTGGCTGTTTATAATAACCGAACTTGGTTGTGATTGTATTATTCTATTAGAAGTCTAGGGACATTGAGTATCATAGTGTGATGGTTCAACCATTGTCCTTGTTTGGTTGTAGGGTTGGGCTATTTTTCTAGATAAGCTGTGGATTGATATTACGACACAGAACCAATATATATGTATATACCTATCTATTACTTAAGGTTTTTGTTTCTCCATTTGTTCCTCCTTTGTGGTACTTGCTATTTGGGGTATAACCCCACTGGTTTTGCATGGCCAGGTTTCGAGCCAGCACCCGAGGATCCAGCATACTTTCCACCGACTCATGGTGCGCACTAGGAACATGGTCGCCGAGGATAATTAGTGGGTTTTCTTCTTCCTTGCTCGTCATTGTATATTTTACTCTTTTGGGCGTTTAGCCACCGACACCTGTTTGTCGATAATATCTGGACATTAGTTTCCTTTACATTATTGTATTTAATCAAACTGCAGCTGATCACGGTCATATACTTTTGCTACTCAGCTAGCTCCTCATTTTGTATAGCTAGTCCTCAGAACATTTTGATGGATCATTTGGGATGCCTTATTTTGGCTGCCCAACCCTACTAAATGGTGGTACAACAACAACAACAACAACAACAACAACAACAACAACAACAGCAACATTGACAGCTTCAGCAGTAAAAAAAATATCCTGCTGAACCTAGGGTTGTAGACGGCCCTAGAACGAAGCGGGAGGACATATTATGGGGCCTTTGTTAGATTTTGCATATTGAACCCCAGATATTTTGATGGAACGGAGGACGCCATCGCAACAGATGTTTGACTCCAGGATATTGAAACCATCCTGGCAGCGGCTAAGGTTCCGGCTGAGGAACAGGTTGACCAAGTACTTTGCACCTCCAGGACCTTGAGCGAGATTGGTGGGCCTCAATGGAGGTAGGATTAAGATATCCTATTTCATGGGACAGTTTCAGGACCTGGTTCAGGGCTAAATACTTTGGAGTTGTGGCTCAGTGTGAGTTGCAACAGAGATTTGTCAATCTCAAACAGGCGAGTAGGACTGTGGACGGATATGCCGCAGAGTTTTACCGACTGAGCAGATTTGCTCCAACTATGGTGGCAACAAAGTTAGAGTGGGTGATGAGGTTCCAACAGGAACTTCACTTGGAGATCTTACATATGGTAGAGGTGCACGACTATCAAACTTTTAAGAATGTATTGATAGCGGCCAAGAGGGTCGAGCTTACCTCCCAGAGGATGGCATCAAGGAGGGTAGACCGGAAGAGACCTCATGGGCAGAGCAGTAAGGGAGGACCAATACCAAGTACGTTGGAACCAGAACCCGACATTTGTATTCGTGATTTGGTACCACGGGGGCCAACGACATCAATTGTGACAGCACCAACTTGGCAACAGCAGTCGAGGCAGCGACAACAACAACGCCCAAAGAAACCAGTAGGTTTTACCTATTGTGGCAAATGAGGTCATACTCAGGATATGTGTAGATGAAAAGTGGAAGGTGTTTTAGGTGTAGGGGTTCAGACCATATGATAACTACTTGTCCGCAGATGCAGAGGTCAGCAGGACCATTTCAGCAATTTTTGGCATGGCCAGCTCCATGGGCAGTTCCGTATCAAGAACCAATACTAGCAGTGAGGCCATTGTCCTAGCGCCCGATGTTGATGTAGGCACATATATTCTACTGGAGGCAACAACATATGGGCCCTCAGAGACCACAGCATCATGGTCATCCTCACAACAGTGCTGCAGCAGTACCGAGACGTGAGTGGGCAAAATTTGGCATGCTAGAGCAGATGTTAGCAGAAGGCGGTCAAGTCGAGGGTGAGTTTTGAGCTTCTTCCAGGGATATCTATCTTTTGGGTTCCGTATATTCGACGAGTGAAGATGGGATCCTCGTCTCACTCTTCCGCCTTCATATCTCGTAATACGTGATACTTGTCATGTGTTCCTTGATATTTATCATATGTCCCGACTACAGAGGTATGTCCTTGGCGGAGCCATGTCTTCGACTGAGTCATTTGTACCAACTAATCTTGAGACTTGATCCTTATACATTTTGGGCGTCAGCATAGGCCAGCGAGGACGAGTTCCTATTTTTAGCTGACTCAGGAGACATATTTATTCGTATTGCCTCCAGCTCTCTTTTCCTTCTGGTTGTGTGATTGATTGTGCAGTTATTTATATTATTTTTGCTTTTGAATATCTGTCTATTTCATGATTCATTTGTTTTAAACTAGCTGTAGTTAATGAGATTTTTTTAGTCCCTGAGTTTTCCTATATAGTTCATGAGATTTCCTGCTTAATGAGTTATAGTTCATGAGTTTTCTTGCTTGGTGATCAGCTCGACTAGCAATGGGTTTGAATTCCGAGGACAAAATTTTTTTAAGGTGGGTAGAGATGTCACATCCGTTCCCTGATTTCGTATTTCTGAATTTTTGATATTTTTTTCAAATTTTTCCTGATGATGTATTCATGTTGTATTTTACATGATAGTTCTTGTCATATATGTTATAATTTTATTTGTTTAGATTTCTGTTTATCAAGAGCAACTACCCGAGGCTAGTAGTGAGCACATTGGCAATTACCATGAACCCATACTAGGACCCGTATGTAGAATGTATACGTGACCCGGTTCACGTTTGGACCACTGAGCCTATCTTGGATGGTTGAGATTGCATGAGGATTAGTCATGACTAGATAACCCTTTCTCCCCCACTTGGTATATTTGTGAGTTTTCTCTTTACTCTCCCTCATTCCTCATTTAATTACTTTCCTTCCTTCGTTCTTCTTCCTCTCCTTTCCCCAAGAACTCCCTTGCCCAACCGAACCCTAACACTAGAATGATCTAGGAAGAGGTTTGTAAATCACCGGAGGTAGAGGCTAGAAAGCCACAAGGCAAGTACATCTTGCACAAAGTGGTCAAGCCATAATTTTTGGATTTTATGTATATATGTAGTAATAAAAATATATTTGATGGAGAATGTTCTTCTTGATGTTCTCATTAACTTTAGTTCTTGGACTTTTTAGTTTCGATGGATGATTTTGAGTATATCTGAATTTAAAGTTAGATTTTTTTTCATGGGTTCTAGGAGTTTCCTTGATTTTGATCTATTAAAACTTAATATTTTTGAAACCTAGTTGTTCTATGTGATAAAGCTTTTCATTTCGAGAAATTTGACTTTTGAATCACTTAATTTGGATTTAAAATAAAGATTTTATAGCCAAAATAAATTTTGGAGCTTTGTTCTCGGACCTGTCTGGCAGGGACAATTAACAGTTGTCGTGCGCAGTGCATCGTGCACATAAATCAGTCTGCATACAGATTTCTTGTCGTCGCATGCGCCGAGCTCATCGATGCGTCGCACGCATCATTCCCTTACCGCGAGCAATGCACCGCACATGGAATGCTTATCGCGCATAGTGCGCCACACATGGAATTCTTGCCGCGCACATCAATCCTTGTCGCGTAGCAGTGCTCCATGCATGGAATTCTTGTCGCGCATAGTGTGTCATGCACAGAATCCTTATCGCGAGCAGTACGCCGCGCGTATGTTGACTAGAATGACCGTGTTTGCCTATTTTGCTATTTTCTTAGCTAGAATCTTGTAAAAATCAAAACATTAAATTTATGACTAGAATGACTGCATATGTAGATCTCTCTCTTTCCTTTCGAAATCTTTTTGAATCGTCTTATTTGGAGTTCGGATGAGAAAGTTATGCCTAGTTTTCTAAAATGTGTTAAATTTTAATTTTGGAATTTTTATTGGACCTTGTTATTTCATGTATTGATCTTAGTAATTGCAAGTGCATATGGATTAAGTGTAGCTATGTGCGAGAATTAACCATGTATTAGACTCGACTATGTGTAGAATTGGACCATGCGCCAAGTGATTATTAGACCATATTGTTATACGTTGGATAGAATAAGGGGCTTAGTTCTACTCAGGAGACGATCTGCAACCCCGGTCCTTATTTGGTTTAAGGATTGTGGATCTTCTCTAGTATGGCTCATATTTTTTTCCTTGCTCTCGTCTGGTGGCATTATTATCAATTCAAGGATTTTGTGTGATACAATTACTATGTGCATGAACTAGACTATGTGATAAGTGAATCACCAAACATGTGCATGACATGAGCTACCTGTACAAGTGATAATGATTCATGTGACCAACTGATAAGTTTGGTAACCTCGACTCGATTTCTTGTATCCGTGCTGATACAATTATTGTGTGCTAAGTGTACATAATCTTAATATGCGCTGAGGTACGATATAACATGCTACGTGTTAAGTGATTCCATGTTTAGGTTGTTCATCGAGAATGCCGCATATAATTCGTGAACGTGTGATACTATATTATTTCCCCCTGCACGGGCATTATATGTGAATCAAGTACCAAAGCGTGGCTAGTATATTAATTTCTGAATGTTGCATACGCGCTCGGGTGAATCCAAGAATGAACTTTTAATCTTTATATGGATTCGTATCTAGCGTGTCGATACTTTGTACGACATCTTAAAGAAAATTCTCATGCGAACATGCCTTGAGATTTCAATGCAATGTAGGTTTAATTAGGCAATAAAAATTTGTAGATCATGGGGAGAAAACAGTATCCCGAGATAAAGCCAACAAACCTTTCCACTAAAGATTCATCCTAAGTGCGTTGGGCTAGTTACCACAGATACTGTATATCATCCGCCTTAGTGGAGAGAAGTATCTGACCTATTATAAATATGTCGAGCCAGTGTTCCCTATAGGATCACTGGAACCGCTAATACCGTGATCTAGCATAATGGCCCTACGAAAAACTAGTGCAATTCGTGAAGTATATGTATAATAATTTATTGGCTCGGCTAGCCCATGTTCGACAATGGCATGATCTGAGGATGTATATTATGCATTATTTCTAGGATAGCCCCAGACTCCACATAACAAGCCGTATAATTGATTGACCGTTTATAATAACCGGACTTGGTTATGATTGTATTATTCTGTTAGCAGTGTAGGGATATGGACTATCATAGTGTGATGGTTCAACTCTTGTCCTTATTTGGTTAAAGGGATGGGCCATTATGCTATGATAGGCTGTGGACCAAAATTATGACACAGAACACACACACACACACACACACACACACACACACACACACACACACACACACATATATATATATATATTTGTTTTGATTTTGGTTTTGGTTTCTCCATTCGTGCCTCCTTTGTGGTACTTGCTATTTGGGGTCTAACCCTTGCATACCAGGTTTCGAGCCAGCACCCGAGGAACCAACGTACTTTCCCCCAACTCATGGCATGCATCAGGAACATAGCAGCCGAGGATAACGAATAAATTTTCTTCTTCCCTGCTCGTCATTGTATATTTTATTCTTTTGGGTGTTTATCCACCGACACCTGTTAACCGACAATGTCTGGACATTAGTTTCCTTTACATGATTGTATTTAATCAGACTGCAGCTGATCACGGTCATGTACTTTTGCTATTCAGCTAGCTTCTCATTTTGTACAGCTAGTCCTCAGAATATTTTGATGGAGAGTTTGGGACGCCTTATTGCATTATCATATATGCTCTATGTTTATTGTTCTTGTTTGATTGATTGAGACATAGATGTTCATGTGACCCTACGTGACCTGATTGTAGCATGCACCCCTTATCATGTTACAGTCGTGATCGTCATATGACGTATCGTATCTTGTACGGGGTAGCTGGCTATGTCTGTCTCCGTATTCTGGTACTGGGGCGTGACAAACTCCCCGCCTGGCTTTGATGTTCGGCCTTTACTTGCTGACAGGCCATACACTGAGACTCGAAGGTGGCCACGTCTTGCTTCATACCGTTCCACCCAAAAGTTGTGCGTAAGCCCTTATACACCTTAATGCTTCCTAGATGTAAGGCATACTTCGCATGGTGTGCCTCTTTCATGATTTCCCTCCTGAGTTCTGGATCGTTAGGAATGCACAGTCTTCCCTTCACGTGCACCGTCCCACTCTCATCTTCTGGGAAGTTGATTGCATTTCATGTCGAAGTCAGCTCGCGCATCTTCTTCAGAAATAGGTCATCCTTCTGAACGGACTTTATCTTTTTCGCAAACTCGGTTCAAGTTGTAGTTGAGCTAGTTGCGCTTCTTGGCCTTAAACTTTGAGTTCGATACCCATTGCCTCTAAATCCTGAAGTATTCTGCTGGCTATGGACAGTGAACCTATAAACATCCGAGTCAACGCGTCCGCTATAATATTTCCTTTTCCCACGATCTAGCAATTCTTGAACCTGTAATTTGAGTTTCTTTAGTTCTGCTGGCGCCATCCTTTACGTTGCTTTAGATATCGGTCGTGTATCCAAGAAGGTACCGATGGTGAATTCAATCTCTCGATCCGGGGGCATTCCGGATATCTTGTCTAAAAATACATTGGGGAATTCTGCCACAATATCAGTCTGAACGACGTTTGCACCTTCCTTACGAGTCTCTCTAACAGACGCAAAGTACCCTTCGCAGTCAGAATACAACATGCGCCTCGTCGTTATTGCTGATACCACCTTTGCTGTCTTTGATACTGTGCCATATGAATAGGAGAATCCGGTTTCGCCGGGTAGACAAAACACAACTCTCTTCTCTGCGCAGTCGATTGTCGCATAACATGCATGCACCTAACCAATCCATTCCTAGGATAGGTCGTACTCCTTGATATCTAGAACGATGACATCCAAGGACAACTTCCTTCCCCCGATATAGATGTAACCGTCCCTACAAATGAAACTAGCACGCATGTCCACTTTCGATGGAGTATTAACACAGGTTCATATCTAGTGATGGCATAACTAATTTATTTTTCTCAGCAAAATCAGCAGATATAAAGCTATGTGTTACACCCGAATCGAATAGTACTCTAGCAGGCATACTTTTATATATCAATATACATGTCACAGCTGTGTTGGAAGCGAATGCCTCGTCTCGAGTCAATGCAAAGACTCTACCTTGCGCTCCCGTACGTTGATTTTGCGCGTTCACTGGTACTATGTTTCCGCCACATGCTGCGCCCCGCGCTGGTTTTATGTGATTCTGATTAGGAAGTTCCTCGGAGGGTTTTGGTTCGCCCTCCTTTCCTAACATTCGAGCGCCTTGTGGACTATGCGACCACATTTGAAGCATCCTTCTCGGCAGTCAATTACCTCGTGCCCATTCTTGCCACACCTATGACACTGCAATCCTGGGTTTGGACCCCTGTGCTAGAACGTATTCAGACTTTTGGGCCCACCAAATCCTCATGCGTAGTGAGGATGCTTGTTAAAATTGTTGCGGATGACCTGTCCCATATTTTGTGAACAACGACCAAATATCCGATCGATGTTCATGGCAGTCTCGTAGCACTCTAGGTAGGTATGCCACCTTTGGTTCATGACATCCCTACGGAGATCGTCATTCAGGCCTTGCTCGAAACGATGACACCACGACTTCTTATCAGGTAGGAAGGTCCCGACCAATTTTGCAAGTGTCACGCCCCAGTCCCAAAAATGCCGAGGGACTGGAGATGCGTAGCAATGGCCAGCAGCACGCACCGATGGATAACCCAATTTAATGGAGCCATCAGGGCGTACTTAAGCTGTAAATAAGGTCTACTACACAAGTCACACTAATCTCATCCATAAAGATAAAGAAATAAACTGCATAATCAAATGGAAATAATGTAGCAACATCATCACAGCAAGTCAGTCGGAGAAACAATCCGACTTAAGTCTGAATAAACTGGCTCTATAGGCCAGGAACAAAAGAGATAAACATGAAATAAATAAATGAGTACTAGGACAGGCACTCAGGAGAAGTCCTCGGCAGTCACCTCGTCTTCAGTGTTTGGTTCAGCTCCAGCAATAGCTTTAGCTCCTGTCCCGTATATCTCGGGATACTGCTCCTCGGCTAAACCTGGGGACATAATCCATTCCAGGTCCTCAGTGGACATAACAAGGCACAAAATAAAATAAGCCAAATGAATAAGCAGTGCAATAAATAAATGAACAGCAGGATAAACTAAGTAACCATCTATGTGATATGCAAATGAGAGCAACACTAGTACTCAGGCTGAGACCGCTACAAGCTCTGTGTCGGGGAGCCGGTAGCAGTAATAACACGTAAAGGGTCTAGCTCTGCTGGAGAGTCTACAACCTCACAATAATAGTAGATATATATGTAGAACAGCCTGTAGCCTGTGTGTCTCTCCCCACCCAATGTAATCACGCAAGCCATGACCATAACGTCTCAGGTCTATGTCAGCGGGATTATAGCTAATGCAACAAGTCATACTGTCTATAACTAAAATAACTCTGTCAAGTCCTGTATCCTATACAGAATCACCACGAATATCTCAGGAGGATTCTGTCCATGATAGTGTCAAGTGTCCTGGGTTGTAGGGTACTTGATAGGTCAAGTACAAAAGTAAGGGAATCGTAAATCCATCTCTAATGACGAACCCAACACCGCGTACGGTGTTGGCACCCGACTATGATCGGACACTAGGTACGTCATACGTTCCCTAGGTTAAGCAGTTTAAATTAGTTTATATGAGTTTACACAAGACATCCAGCAGAGTATTTTTACAGATAATATGAAAATAATGACTGCAAGTTTGGCAAGGTGCACTTGCCTGAAGTTTGGATTCCACTTAGGTCCTGGTTTCGGAAATTCCCAGAGATGTCTCCGAAAGCTGAAACAAACAATACCATCATGCTCAGAAGGTGTCAAACAGCTAGGATCGCCTGTCCTTGGGTCCAATTTGGAGACAAGGGCAAAAACGGTAATTTCGGGCTAAAACGGGGTCCACTGGTGGGCCCGCTTTGCACCGAAAAATGTGTCAGGGTCAACAGTCTCCAAATTCACCAAACTTAGTGTCAACAGGTCAGGAACGCTGATACGAATCCAACGGAACTTTCAGATTTGAATTCCGATGAGCCGATCACGAAATCGCCCGTCGAGCGGGGCCTGTGGGGCCCACGACACGCGATTTCGTCAACGTTCTCAGAATCGGACCAAACTTGACCCACAGGACCAGCGTATCGCTACGAGTCCGATGGTGCAAGTTTCGTCTCGATTCGACATGTGTACACGAAGTTAGGGTAAAATGCAGAAAAGGCGGATACGGGGCGATGTCTGCGGATACGCGTTGATTTCGGTGTGCATGCACACCCGAATCAGCTTCCGTGAACTCCCACACGTCCGTATCGACGAGGCGCACGTATCCGTGAAGACCGTGCGCGACCAAGTCATCCCGTTTGATGGGGCGCACTCAGTTCCGGGGTAAAACAGGGTCTGGTTTTTTTCTGTTTTTGGATCGCGGTATGCGATCACCACAGGACGCGATGCCCCGAGCGGTTTGTCCGGGCACCGAGAGGGTCATACAGGTTTCACGTAGAAATTTACGGAATCGAAAACAGAGATCCGAGGTGCAAGTTACGAGTACCTGAAGGGGACCCGAGAAACCGGGGTTTTAACTGTGTCCGACACGCGAGTTCGTGTCCTGGGTTGTGTCCGGCCTGGGGCTGTGCTGTGTCCGCGTGTCCGAGGCTCTGGGCTGAACCGCGGTGGCCGGGGTGAACGCTGGTGGCTCTCGCGGAGGGGAGGAGGTCGTCGATCGGCCGGCTAGGGCGGCGCCGAGGGGTCGGCCGGCGTCGATAGGGGAGGCCGGCGGCGGGAAGAGGGGAGAAAGGAGGAGAGGGGAGGGTGCTCGCTGGGGCGGATCACGACGGGCTGGGCGACTCTCGGGGAGGCGGAGATCCGGCGGCTGGCAGCGGAGCTCGGGGAGGAAGTTGGCCAGAGCTAGGGCACGGCGAGTGGGGAAGGGGACGATGAGGGAGGAGGAGGTCGGGGTAAAGGGGTTTTTATAGGGGGGCTCGGGCGATCGTGGCCGGGGGAGTCGGTAGGGGAGGAAGACGTGGGGAGTGGCCCCTCCGGCGGAGGCGGCGGGGGCTAGGTCGTGGCCGGGGGACGCGGTCTCCGCCGATCGTGGGGGAGAGGGATTGGGGACGGGTCCGGGTTGCGGGCTGCTATAACAGGCTCGGCCCACTGGGCCGGGCCGGGCCCCTAAAAAATAAAATTTTAAAATTAATAATAACAGTAATTAATAATAAAATATTTAATTAATAAATAATTTTAGAAAAATAGTTTTTAGGCTTTTAAAAATAGGTCTGAGGTCCAATAAAATCTCAGAAAATTATCCTAAGTCCGGTTTTCTATTTTACACCATAAAATCATATTTTTATTTCATTTTAATGTTATTTATTGGCAATTAAAAATTACAAACTCACCACAGGTCCTATGTAAATTCCTGAAAAATGCATTTTAAATCCCAAAAATTGATTTAAAAAATATCTGAAAAATTTAGGGTGTTTACAATCTACCCTCCTTAAGAGGATTGCGTCCTCGCAATCGAAGGGTAATCTATAAAGACAGAATTTACAGAATTAAAGAATGCTTAGGTTCTACCTGATTCTGCAAATAAATGTGGATAACGCTGGCGCATAACATCTTCTCGCTCCCAGGTCGATTCGCCAGGAGAGTGCCGCTTCCAAGCTACTCGAACCAGCCTGATTGTCTGCCCTCGCAGTGTCTTCTCGCTGGTGTCGAGTATACCCACTGGTTGCTCTTCGTATCTCAGGCTAGGTCCCACTGAGATCTCAGAATGATCAACTATATGGCTTGGGTCTGTCACATATCTCCTCAATTGTGAGACGTGGAATACGTCATGCACTCCCTCTAAGGATGGAGGTAATGCAAGACGGTAAGCCACCTCACCAATGCGCTCCAAGATATCAAATGGCCCAATGTACCTTGGGCTTAACTTGCCTCTGCTGCCAAATCTGATAGTACCTCTAGTGGGCGAGATCCTCAAAAATACATGCTCTCCTTCCTTGAACTCTAGGGGTCGTCTGTGTGCATCGGCCCAGTGCTTCTGTCTATCCTGGGCTGCACGGAGATGGTTCTGAATCTGTTTTACTTTCTCTACTGTCTCTGTTACCAACTCTGGACCCAGTATTTGACGTTCGCCAACGTCGCTCCAGCATATTGGAGATCTGCACTTCCTTCCGTACAACGCCTCAAAAGGTGCCATCTGAATGCTTGCCTGATAGTTATTGTTGTAGGAGAACTCCACTAAATGCAGGTGATCTTCCCAAGATCCTCCAAAGTCCAGTATACAAGATCGCAGCATATCTTCTAGGATCTGAATTGTGCGCTCTGACTGTCCGTCTGTCTGAGGATGATAGGCAGTACTGTACTTGAGCCTGGTGCCGAGACTCTCTTGCATGCTTCGCCAGAAGTGAGATGTAAATCTCGAGTCTCGATCTGATATAATACTAACCGGCACTCCATGTAATTTTACGATCTGACACATATACATGTCGGCTAGTACTTCCGTGGATTGTCCAACTCTGAACGGCAAGAAGTGAGCTGACTTAGTGAGCCGATCCACGATGACCCATACTGCATCCTTACCACTAGGGCTTCTTGGAAATCCAGTGACAAAGTCCATGGTAATATGCTCCCACTTCCATTCAGGGATGGGAAGCGGCTGCAACATACCTGCAGTCATTTGGTGCTCGGCCTTCACCTGCTGGCAGACTAAGCATTTTGCCAAGAAGCGGGCAATTTCTCTTTTCATTCCATGCCACCAGTAATATTGTCTTAGGTCCCGGTACATCTTGGTTCCTCCTCGATGAACCGAGTATATGGAGCTATGGGCTTCTGTCATCAACTCCTGCCTTAATTCTCCATTTGGAACACATAGGCAATTTCCGCACCTTAATGTTCCGTCCTCGTGGATGCGAAGTCCCGTTTGCAGGCCTGCTTCTGTTCTTTCTCTCAGCCTTCGGAATCTGGCATCATTAGGCAAAGCTTCCTTGATTCTCTCCACCAGTGATGACTTCACTTCGAGGTTAGCCAGCAAACCATTTTGTCCAGGTAGAACAACCTCTATCTGAAGATCTTGCAAGTCTTGTAATAGCTGGGGCTGCTCCGTTAAGAAATAAGCCGAGGGTTTTCTGCTGAGGGCGTCGGCTACAATATTTGCTTTCCCCGGGTGGTACTGCAGATCGATGTCAAAGTCCACCATCAACTCAAGCCAACGCCTTTGCCTCATGTTGAGCTCCTTCTGTGTATAAACATACTTCAAGCTCTTATGATCAGTGAATATCTCGACCTTCTCTCCATACAGATAATGTCTCCAGATCTTCAATGCAAAAATCACTGCAGCTAGCTCCAGGTCATGCGTTGGATAGTTCTTCTCGTGGACCTTTAGCTGCCTCGATGCATAAGCGATAACCTTGTCATGTTGCATCAAGACACAACCTAGTCCACTACCGGATGCATCACTATAAACAACAAAACCACCTGACCCTGAGGAAAGAGTCAAGACTGGTGCCGTTGTTAGACGCCTCTTTAATTCTTCAAAGGCATTCTGGCATTCTTCCGTCCATATGAACTCCTGATCCTTCCGTGTCAGCTTAGTCATCGGCTCTGCGATCCTTGAAAAATTTTCTACGAACCGCCGGTAATACCCGGCAAGTCCAAGAAAACTTCTCACTTCTGCAACAGAGGTAGGGGTAGGCCAGGTTTCTATGGCAGTGACCTTTTCTGGGTCCACAGACAGTCCTTCACCCGAGATAATATGCCCTAAGAATGGCACCTTGTCCATACAGAACTCACATTTGCTGAGTTTGGCATATAGCTTCTCCCTTCTCAAGGTTTCTAGCACAATTCTAAGGTGTTCCTCGTGCTCTTCGTGGTTCTTGGAGTAGATTAGGATATCATCAATGAACACCACCACGAACTTATCCAAGTACTGATGGAAGACCCCGTTCATCAAACTCATAAATACGGCGGGTGCGTTGGTTAAACCAAACGGCATAACTAGGAACTCATAATGCCCATACTTAGTTCTGAAGGCCGTCTTTGGGATATCTTCCTTCTTCACCCTAATCTGGTGATAACCGGATCTAAGGTCAATCTTTGAGAATATCTTAGCACCACTCAATTGGTCAAACAAATCATCAATGCGTGATAATGGGTACCGGTTCTTAATAGTTACAGCATTAAGGGCTCTGTAATCAATGCACAGTCGTACAGATCCGTCCTTCTTGGGTACAAAAAGTATAGGTGCTCCCCATGGTGAAACACTGGGCCGGATAAATCCTTTCTCCAGAAGGTCGTCCACTTGTGTTTTCAGCTCCACTAACTCCTTAGGTGCTAGCCGATATACCGATGAAGTGATAGGTTCGGCTCCTGGAGTTAGGTCTATTGTGAATTCTATCTCCCGATCAGGTGGTAAACCTGGAAGGTCGTCGGGAAATACATCCACAAATTTCGTTATGACTCTTGGGTAACTTGAATCTTCTTCTACAGTCAATACCCTAAGAGTTGGCTGGACCCCTTGTTCTACAGCTCCTCATAGAAATTCAAACTCAGGAAGGCTAGGGGGTCTAAATATCACTTTTCCAAGCCGGCAATCCAGTGTCGCATGGTACTGACTTAACCAGTCCATACCAAGTACAACATCGTAATCAGGCATAGAAAAGATCAGGAATTGGGCTCGCATCTCTCGGCCACAGACTACTACCGAACATGATCTACAAGTATCACTAACCGGGATAATTCTACCTCCCGTTAGTATCCTCTTCATCTTCGAGAGAGGTGCGGTAGCTATTCTATGTGTGGCTACGAAGCAAGCAGCAATAAATGAATGCGAAGCTCCAGAATCAAATAATGCTACAGCAGGAATTGAAGCTACTAATATGGTACCTGCTATCACTTCGCCTGCAGTAGCTTCTTCAGTGACTGCTAGTGCATATGCCTGACCTCGTCCCTGAGCGGGACCCCTTTGCTGACGAGCTTGTTGGAACAATGCTGCCTGAGGTGGTAGAGGTGGCCTGGCTCCTCCAGGCCCTGTCTGAGTTGTTCCCCCAGCTGGAAGAGCTGCAGGTGGAGCTGGTCGATTCGGAACTCCCTCTCGACGTTCCGAGCAGTCCTTTGAGAAGTGTTGTCCAGATCCGCAAACCAGGCAGAGTCCCAGCTTGCGTCGACATTCCTTTTCAATATGTCCTACCTTGCTGCAGTAGTGGCAAGTAGGCAGGTTCTTAGTTGCTGCTCTTGGAGGCGGGCTCTTCTGGGGCCGTTTAGCAGATTCCCCTGGTGATGACTTGGACGGTGCCGAGGAGAAGGGACGTTTCAGGCTTGATTCCCTCCGAGTAACGCGCTCCAGCCGACGTGCTGCAGCTAGGACGTCGGTGTAAGAGGTGGACGCGACTGATTCGATTAACTTCTGAAGCTCGAACCTGAGCCCATCAAAGAACTTCTCCGCCTTCTCCTCTTCGGTAGGAATTAGCGAAGGGGCGAAGCGGCTCAGG
This sequence comes from Iris macrosiphon, assembly GCA_036927795.1. Classification (NCBI taxonomy): domain Eukaryota; kingdom Viridiplantae; phylum Streptophyta; class Magnoliopsida; order Asparagales; family Iridaceae; genus Iris; species Iris macrosiphon. The sequence continues at coordinate 180,654,429 of JAYESA010000009.1, forward strand.
CGAATGAATTCGGCGTTATATTCCTCCACCGTCATGTTGCCCTGGATCAGGCGGTTGAATCTGTCTCGGAGTTCTGACCGAGCCACAGCAGGGATGTACATTTCCTGGAAGAGTCTGGAGAACTCCTCCCAGGTAACCTGATCATGTCCGAGCCTTCTTTCTTCGGACAGTCACCAATGATGCGCGTTGTCCGTCAGTTGCATCCTGACGGCAGTCATCCATTTGTCCCGTGGTAGTTCGGCGGCCTCCAACTGATGCTGTGTGTTTGTAAGCCATTCATGCACTTCAGTTGGTCCTTCCTTGCCCGAGAAGGTACGGGGCTTGAGTTGACGGAAATCCGTAATAGATCCCGTTGTTGGCCGCCTATTTGGTGGATTTGCATGCTCCAATGCCGCGACCAGGCTGTTCCTTAGGTTCTCGGCCTCTCGGCGTTGGGTCTCCTGTTGAATCTGTTGTTGTGCCTGCATCATGGCGTAGAACATCTGGAACATTTGCTGACCGTCCATTGCCTGTCCTGGGAGAAAGACAGGCATCGCAGGAGGGAACTGGGGAGGAGGCGGGATGTCATCACGCCTGAACCTGGAACTTGGCTGGCCAGTTTGGTTGCTCTGAGAGGATTGTCCTCTGGTATCCGGCGTCGTTCCAGCTTCGCAGGTAAACCCTGCTTCAGTCGGTGTTCCCAAGGGGGTCTCGTCACCACTTCTGGGATCCATATCTCTGCACCAAAAGAAAACAATAAGAACGCACAGAGGAATCAAAACAGGATGCAATTCAAGCAATTAAATTGAATTCGACATAGAGTTCAAAAATGATTCAGTCAATGGATGAGATCCTATAACCTATCTTATTGCAGGCCTGTTCGGTCCCTAAGTTAAAACCGAGCAATTTACAAGACCTGCATGGGCCACCACAAAAACTATGTCACGCCCCAGTCCCAAAAATGCCGAGGGACTGGAGATGCGTAGCAATGGCCAGCAGCACGCACCGATGGATAACCCAATTTAATGGAGCCATCAGGGCGTACTTAAGCTGTAAATAAGGTCTACTACACAAGTCACACTAATCTCATCCATAAAGATAAAGAAATAAACTGCATAATCAAATGGAAATAATGTAGCAATATCATCACAGCAAGTCAGTCGGAGAAATAATCCGACTTAAGTCTGAATAAACTGGCTCTATAGGCAAGGAACAAAAGAGATAAACATGAAATAAATAAATGAGTACTGGGACAGGCACTCAGGAGAAGTCCTCGGCAGTCACCTCGTCTTCAGTGTTTGGTTCAGCTCCAGCAATAGCTTCAGCTCCTGTCCCGTATATCTCGGGATACTGCTCCTCGGCTAAACCTGGGGACATAATCCATTCCAGGTCCTCAGTGGACATAGCAAGGCACAAAATAAAACAAGCCAAATGAATAAGCAGTGCAATAAATAAATGAACAGCAGGGTAAACTAAGTAACCATCTATGTGATATGCAAATGAGAGCAACACTAGTACTCAGGCTGAGACCGCTACAAGCTCTGTGTCGGGGAGCCGGTAGCAGTAATAACACGTAAAGGGTCTAGCTCTGCTGGAGAGTCTACAACCTCACAATAATAGTAGATATATATGTAGAACAGCCTGTAGCCTGTGTGTCTCTCCCCACCCAATGTAATCACGCAAGCCATGACCATAACGTCTCATGTCCATGTCAGCGGGATTATAGCTAATGCAACAAGTCATACTGTCTATAACTAAAATAACTCTGTCAAGTCCTGTATCCTATACAGAATCACCACGAATATCTCAGGAGGATTCTGTCCATGATAGTGTCAAGTGTCCTGGGTTGTAGGGTACTTGATAGGTCAAGTACAAAAGTAAGGGAATCGTAAATCCATCTCTAATGACGAACCCAACACCGCGTACGGTGTTGGCACCCGACTATGATCGGACACTAGGTACGTCATACGTTCCCTAGGTTAAGCAGTTTAAATCAGTTTATATGAGTTTACACAAGACATCCAGCAGAGTATTTTTACAGATAATATGAAAATAATGACTGCAAGTTTGGCAAGGTGCACTTGCCTGAAGTTTGGATTCCACTTAAGTCCTGGTTTCGAAAATTCCCAGAGATGTCTCCGAAAGCTGAAACAAACAATACCATCATGCTCAGAAGGTGTCAAACAGCTAGGATCGCCTGTCCTTGGGTCCAATTTGGAGACAAGGGCAAAAACGGTAATTTCGGGCTAAAACGGGGTCCACTAGTGGGCCCGCTTTGCACCGAAAAATATGTCAGGGTCAACAGTCTCCAAATTCACCAAACTTAGTGTCAACAGGTCAGGAACGCTGATACGAACCCAACGAAACTTTCAGATTTGAATTCCGATGAGCCGATCACGAAATCGCCCGTCGAGCGGGGCTTGTGGGGCCCACGACACGTGATTTCGTCAACGTTCTCAGAATCGGACCAAACTTGACCCACAGGACCAGCGTATCGCTACGAGTCCGATGGCGCAAGTTTCGTCTCGATCCGACGTGTGTACACGAAGTTAGGATAAAATACAGAAAAGGCGGATACGGGACGATGTCCGCGGATACGCGTTGATTCCGGTGTGCACGCACACCCGAATCAGCTTCCGCGAACTCCCACACGTCCGTATCGACGAGACGCACGTATCCATGAAGACCGTGCGCGACCAAGTCGTCCCGTTTGACGGGGCGCACTCAGTTCCGGGGTGAAACAGGGTCTGATTTTTTCCTGTTTTTGGATCGCGGTGTGCGATCACCACAGGACGCGATGCCCCGAGCGGTTTGTCCGGGCACCGAGAGGGTCATACAGGTTTCACGTAAAAATTTACGGAATCGAAAACAGAGATCCGAGGTGCAAGTTACGAGTACCTGAAGGGGACCCGAGAAACCGGGGTTTTAACTGTGTCCGACACGCGAGTTCGTGTCCTGGGTTGTGTCCGGCCTGGGGCTGTGCTGTGTCCGCGTGTCCGGGGCTCTGGGCTGAACCGCGGTGGCCGGGGTGAACGCTGGTGGCTTTCGCGGAGGGGAGGAGGTCGTCGATCGGCCGGCTAGGGCGGCGCCGAGGGGTCGGCCGGCGTCGATAGGCGGCGGCGGGAAGAGGGGAGAAAGGAGGAGAGGGGAGGGTGCTCGCTGGGGCGAATCACGACGGGCTGGGCGACTCTCGGGGAGGCGGAGATCCGGCGGCTGGCAGCGGAGCTCGGGGAGGAAGTTGGCCGGAGCTAGGGCACGGCGAGTGGGGGAGGGGACGATGAGGGAGGATGAGGTCGGGGTAAAGGGGTTTTTATAGGGGGGCTCGGGCGATCGTGGCCGGAGGAGTCGGTAGGGGAGGAAGACGTGGGGAGTGGCCCCTCCGGCGGAGGCGGCGGGGGCCAGGTCGTGGCCGGGGGACGCGGTCTCCGACGATCGTGGGGGAGAGGGATTGGGGACGGGTCCGGGTTGCGGGCTGCTATAACAGGCTCGGCCCACTGGGCCGGGCCGGGCCCCTAAAAAATAAAAATTTAAAATTAATAATAACAGTAATTAATAATAAAATATTTAATTAATAAATAATTTTAGAAAAATAGTTTTTAGGCTTTTAAAAATAGGTCTGAGGTCCAATAAAATCCCAGAAAATTATCCTAAGTCCGGTTTTCTATTTTACACCATAAAATCATATTTTCATTTTATTTTAATGTTGTTTATTGGCAATTAAAAATTACAAACTCACCACAGGTCCTATGTAAATTCCTGAAAAATGCATTTTAAATCCCAAAAATTGATTTAAAAAATATCTGAAAAATTTAGGGTGTTTACAGCAAGTATCGAGAAACCCGAGTCATATTCGTCCCAAAAATGTTGCCTTGTCGGAGAGCGAAAAACCCGTCCTCTTTCTGCTGGCGCACTATATTCGGGATGTGCTGTTCGATGAAGGCTGTCTTGAACATCTCCCAAGTAATCTTACAGTTTGGGTTGATGTCGTAGATTCCTTGGTTGGTGGCCTCCCACTAGTCGTGCACCCTCAGCTCTAACTGTCTGCTGCGCACGCTACCCTCTTGGACCTTTGATGCCGATTACGTTGAATAGTCCTTCGAGCTATACTATCCACCCCATAACCATATCTGGATCGAAACATTCAGTAAAAGTTGTTGGATGCATCTTCTTGAACTCGTCCGCTCTACATAAAGTCTTGGCGGAAGGCTAGACTTCTTCTGATTCGTCTTCTTCCGTCATGGCTCGCGGCGTAGGCACCACCGCAGCTAGAGGTCTCGCAATGCCCCGTGCCGAGCACGTCCACAAATTCCCCCTAGGTCAATTCGGTTCCAATATCCCGGATACCATTTCGAGAAAAATCAAACCTTGTGCACAAGTTGTCCATGACCATACGAATGCATGAACAGTTTAACTATTAAAACATATGCATGACACGAAACATAAGTAAGTAGCAATATCTAAGTACTCATGCAACAGTTCATATTTTCTCAAAACCATATGTTCGATTTGGCAACCCATAGGCACCAAATATTTCCGAGGCACCATGCCAGCATTGTTTTTGATACCGCACCCCTTCCGACAATTCCGTTTTTTTGAACCTAAACTGCTTACTTCGTGTGCGAAGTGTCATGTTATAGTTTTCGTGCAAAGGTATACTAAATGATTACAGTTATCCCATATTCTATTCTTAGTGGTAAGCTTGCACTAGCGTTATCTAGTTACGTTCAACCAGGCATCATCGACAGGAACACTTTGAGGCAGTAAGAATTTATTGATGTTAAGGAGTAGAGAAGAAGGGGCCGAACGACCCACCAAGTAGAGAATATGCTGAGAGCAGGAGACCCGCTTAGCAACGATCAGACGTCAGTTACACGCGTTCATGCAGTGGCACAAAGTATTGTTTTAGAATCCTTCTTATATCCTTCCTCTCAAAATTTTGATAAATGAATATGGACTGACGCGAAAGCATATTCATCAAAATTAAGCAGCGAAAACGTTCAAGACAACCATACAGTGAATTATTCCCGTTGAAGGGACTCTTATATAGAGCTCACTCGCCGAGACATAATTCAGTACATCTGGATTCCAACAGAAGTCCGTCCATTAGTTGGACAGGTTCTCATAACATTCGTCCGAAACGATTCGACGCTGAGGAGGGTATTTGATACAAGTTTCAGACTGAGTAAGACTAGCCACAAGCCTATTACGTAGAGTGTCTTCCGGTCGGAACGAAAGAGGGGCACTACATTACCAATAAGAAAAATAAATATCAATATTGATCCGACAGTTGTGGTGGTAGTAGTGGTGGATAAAACTACCGCCATGAGATACGAAACTGACATCTCACGCATAGACTTTGTGATGGTAGGAGTTGTGGAAGGGGTTGTTCCCGGAGCAGTGGAAGGAGCAGAAGCATCGGGAGCTATAAACAGCTACATAGTAAACTTAATGATATTCATCTGCACTACAAGAGTCTTCACCGTACTTTACATCTCGTCCCAGCCAAGCAGAACCATGAGGAGAAGCATAAGATACAGTTGGAGGAGCTCTAAAGTACACATACGACTACGATGCCAACAACCAAGTACCTACACGTCGCCTCCCTACCCTCTACTAAGGGACTGTGCCACACCTAGCTATAGATCGACACCACCTCGTCCGTCGTGATGGTTGCGCCCCTCCCCTGCTCGGTCTTCCTCACTTTGGCGTGGAAACGATCGATGCAGCTAGGTCTCCAATGGTCAGGGTTTCATCGATCTACCATTGGATAATTTTTAGGGTTAGGGTTAGGATTTGGGAATTTGGGGGGGGGGGAGAAGAGATTGAGTAAAGGTTTGGGGAGTAAGAAGGGAGAAGAAAAAGGGTGTTATGTTTTTGAAAGCCGTTACTTTGGGAGATATTAAATTAGTTTGGGCCTCTTCCTCGTCATATTTTGGGCCTCGTCTAGACCATAGAAATGGAAAGAAAGAAAATTGATTTTTTGTTCTCTTTCTTTTGAAAAAAAATATATAATTCTTATTCATTTTTTCTTTCTATTGGGTTAAAAATCCGAGAAATTATATGGGGCGGAGTGAGGGAATAATTTTCCTACCTATTTTTCTTTCTCTTAGGAATAAACTCATTTTCTTTGGCATTCAAACACATAAAAGGAATGGCTTTCCTTTCCCAAGATCCAGATTCTACGAACCAAACGAGGCTTTGAAAATTCCATTTAATTATAGAAAATTTAATTCTCGAGAATATGAAATTCCCTAGAATAATATTTCTATTACATTTTCTAACAACCACGGGCTAATCTTCATTATGGATTATAACAAGCTTTAGTTTATAGTTTTCCGATTGTAAGAATTTGGCTCTGACACAACTCATGAGTCTACATGAACTTTTTGGGTGAAAAGTTTGGTGTATGGTTCTTTGACAAGTATTACGGAAACACAGAAACTTTAACAAGATGAACGAATTTATATCCTAGTGTGTCAGATATACAATACGCGCTTAATATGACCCTCGATACATTATCTTCTTTGAGTATTCCATTTTGGGGGGTAAGAAATGAGAAGAGAAAGATTTTTGTTTCTTGAAGGTGTTACATTGAGAACATTAAATAAGTTTGGACGCGTGGCATTAATTTTATTTTTGGGATTTGACTTTTGTCACCTTGTGTTGAAAGTATTTTGCATTTTTTTTCTTCTTTTTTCTTTCTTCTTTTTTCTTTCTCTCTTCCTATTTGACATCTTTTGGATCTTCTTACATGAACGTACAAATAACAGACTTGGTTTATTATACTCCGAGTGTAAGTATTCAGTTGTCACACCACACGAGTATATATAGAATTTTTTGTTGAGAAGTTTGAGGTATGGTTCCCTAACATGTACCACAGAAGAACATGTACTTGAGCATTGTTTCCTATTAGTATTGAATATGCAATGGCGGTGGTCCAAGGCTTTGTGACAAGGGAGACAGTTGAACAACAGTTGGGAGGAAGAGGTGAAACAAGAGCAATGAAAAGTCTCAGTGTCCAACTACGGAGGAATATCGCAACCCTAAAAATAGTTTTATTCACATCAATAAAATCTCAGATCATCCTTGCCCAATAACCAAGATTTAGTACCAAGAAAGCATAGGGATAAAAATTCGTGTCATATCAATGACATGTCCGTGTCAAATACATACCAGACAGCATGGGAATCCAACATACAGTAATAAAGTTAGAAAGTGTGTCACCACATTTATTCATGTTCAATCGTTCATGCAACAGAGTTTCTTATGAAATGAAAACACAATAAATGCCAAACATTCTATTGCAATGTAAATAAATGGAAAAAAAACCATAACTATTTGAATATTACAATACAAACCATATATAATTGTGATTATTAAGTAGCAGTCAAACTTAATGAATGAGGAACATAATAATCAAGAAATACTAATATTGACGAAAAATACTGAGTAAAAATACAGGAAATATACGGGCCATACAAGTAGGTTAGGAAATGCATCTTCAATAGCATTATCACAAATGTCAGGTCGAGGCAGAAAACTTTGGCTTGGCCGACCAGTCATGAATTCTTTTTCTGGAAGTGCAGCATTCTCATACTTTTTCCAAGCATACACGTCTTCTCCATTACACTGTAAATTAGTCATACCTTGGTATGCATCAAGCAGTTGAGCCTTTGGTAGCTTTACCTCCGCAGGCATCTATCAATAATCTGGAGAGTTGTCTAACATCATTAGAAGAACTTTTTGATGATCCATCATTTTGATCAATTGCCATGCCCAATCCAAATCGATATCCATAATGTGGTAGGTTGCTCCCAAGCATTTCCTCCCAAGAAAGGAATAACCTGTAGATAAATTATATTAGACAACATGTAGTATGATCATTATTATCAGTAATGTGAAGCCTCCACCGATGGCGTTTCTTAACCATTTCAATTACCAACAACCAGGTTCATACATTACAACTAGTACATATTTTGTTTAATGAACAAGAACAAATTCAACCCAAATATGATATCAAATTGGTGTATACGGCCGATACCAATACGGCTTGGCATGTCCCGATTCGATACCGGCCGATAACCGATACTAAGCAATACCGACATTGGGATCTCTTTTATGGTCAATTCGGCAAAAAAAAATTAACGAAAAAAACCAATCAACAAGAATGTAAAAGCATGGTAAGGTTGTAAACGCCTGTAAAAGACGAAAACTTATCACTGTTACAAATTAAGACAACACAAAATGATTTATCACAGTTACAAATTAAGGCAACACAAAACCTCAAATGATACATGCACGTCAGTAGTCTGGAGATATGTAATTAAAGGAAACTATTAATATACTACAAATAAATGCTTAAATCTAAGAAAATAATATACTTTCTAATAATAATTAAAATTGTGTGATTTATTATGAGAAAAAACTACTAAACAATACCTCAAACAAGAAGCTGAATGCTTTCATCGGACATTTTTAACAGCACATAAGGATCAACGATAGAAGCAAACGACATTGTTGTTGAAGTCTCTGAATTTGAATTTGGTTCAGAATTATGCACACCAAAGCTCAGCTCTTGGGTCATGTAAGAACTATCAAGGATTCGAGCACGCCCGTGCGAAGATCTGGACAACCCGACGTCTGAAAAGAACTACAAATAAGCAAAGAAGAGCATATAAATTTACAGGATAATTCTTAAAATAGTTTCACTTCTATCCCTGTCCATGACCATGTTTGGTTAGGTGTAGCCTAGTCCATGGCTCCTTTAACTATTAGCTTATTTAAAAGAGAGAACATACATCATAGCAAAGAGAAACAATCCAGAAATAGAGGCACGAAGAAAACTAATCCAACTAAACCAGTAAGTCGATTTAATAACCAGTTTAGGAATATCCATGTACATAGAGAGTTCTAAACATTTGGGTTCATTTTTCGGTAAAAGGTTTGACCAAGGTATAAAAAGTCATCTATACTATCAACATCAGATAGCCTGCAGAGTTTCTTTCCATGATTTCTTAGTTGTATGCTTGTAGCGGTCTAAGCTTCTATTGTTCAATAAGTAGCATTTAGAAGTATATAGTGTAGATGGTATGTTTGAATACCAAATGCACTTACAAGATATTTGAGCATCAATGGCCCACATCAGTGCAACTACATATGCATATTAGTGCATTTGGCAACTGCCAAGCTGCATGACAGCTTGATGAACTTTCTCATCAACCATTTTCTGGTAGACCCCAATTTACAGAATCCACCCCTTCGTGAGTCTTTCTCCCGCTGTATGTACCAAATACATGGAATAATTGTTCTCTAAAATCTCTTTTAGACCGAAACTTAATCTGAGATCCAAACCAGGCGCTTAAAATTCTCTTAGTAATACGAGAAATTAGAGAGAGAGAATCACCATGGAGAGTCATTGGACCTTACCATAGGAAAAAGAAGAATAAAGAACAGTGACCAAGGAGCAGCTTTCGAAGGTAGAATGAAATATAGCAAATCACTAATTCACATATACTTGAGGGGATTTCCATTTCGTTACCAATAGAGGCTTCAACAAATTTCCAGAGGTTGATCATTAATGAAGATACTGAGCACCTTATTATTCAAAGCAATTTTGAATTAGCATCAGCCTCTTTCTTCCTTCTCTGTATGTGTGAGATATAAAAATCAAACTTGTTCAGTAATCTTTCGTTGGGGGCGGATTACCTTCCTATGTGGAGAAAGCCCAGTGGTGACGAGCATCATTCGAAGAGCATGGAAAAGCTCGAAAGGTCGTAAGATATAACGAGGCAGTCCGGGTTCCGTGTTTGGGCCAGAACAGAAAACCAAAATTCTGATTGGAATGCCATATCTAACCGAGCGCAAGCATGCAGAAAACCGGGATTCTGGTATAGGCGGATGTCTTGTACGTGTCAAATTTTATGATTATCTTTACACGGTCCATTTTGCTCCAGACTGATAGAAGCCTATATTAGAGTTTTCTAAGAAGTCTATATTAGGTTTCCTAACCAAATGTGAGTGATATATAACAAAAATAAGTTCAACTTTCAAGAGAAGAGTGAGATTGAAGGATTAGGAGAGAGATCGAAGGAGACTTCGAAGAAATCGTTCGTGGAGGTTCATGTAGTCGAATTTGACAAAACAAAGGCTCTACGTGATCTCGTTTTCGGTAACTTGTATTAGTTCTTGTACTTCTTATTCTCTACTTGAGTAGCTGTGGTGATTCGTGTACAAATCGGACATGGGAAGTTTGTTAGAAGGGTTGCATTCTTCAATTTCCATTAATGGACCAGTTTTAAGAATTGGACTCCAGATTGTTTCGTGGTTTTCTTCATATTTGGGTTTCCACATAATAAAAATATATATGTCTGTGCATTGGATTATGATTCGTGTGTTTGTGCGTTTCAAGCTCACTCATGCTTCACTTCTCATGAAGTAGTTATCAATCAGGGACGAAGAATTTTTCTGTTGCGTTTCGCTCCGTTCCCAACAAAGTGACATCAGAAAACGAAGTGAATGAAATGAAAGATGAAAGTGAAAGTTGTTCGAATGGTGAACTGCATGCAGAATCCAAGCTGCAAAAGGAAAAAAGTAATAGCACAAAAGGAAAGACATCAAATTAATAGAGATAAAAAAGCTTCACCACTGTGTGCGTGTAATGGCCCACTAAGCTAAAGGTTTTGATTGTGTACCAGCACAAGTAATATTCCAAGTAATTTGCAAGGTCAATAAGCCTTAGATGTTTAATCAATCTGTACTCCAGTGAAATATAAGGGCATGAAAATAAAAAAAACTATGTATGCATGTGAATCTTGTCATGCTTTCAACTACATACACAAGTTTGAGACTGTAATATCAACTGCATCAAGGGTTTAATGAAGAAACAACTGCTAAGTAGCACTAACTTGACATGTATAGGGACAGAAGAAAAAACAAAAAGACAGTTAGTGAGAAGAAGAAAGACATAATTAGAGAGGAAGACCAAGAGAGAGAATCTTATCTACGTGTGCATGGCAATAGAGTCAAAGTCGGAAATGAGATAAAAATTGATAAGTTAGGACAATAACAAAAGTTACGGGAATCGAGAGTGCAAAGCAGAATTATTATGTTCCTTTTCTCTCCTTTAATTTATATATATTAAATTATTATCAATATCTATAACAGTAAGTTATTTGTCCAATCCAGTTTTCAAATTCGAAAAAGTTGACATGGGTTAGGTAAAATCTAAGTCGACGCGGTTCCAGACAGCAATACAAGGCAGCAAAGACACAAATCATATGAAACGACTAGGTTGATGCTTAACACGACGATGTTGACGTCTTTAATAATACTGATTAAAACTATATGTAGGGTGATATTACACTCTCAAAACTTTTCCATTTATTTTCATATTAAGTTAATAGCTTCTAGAGTAGATATTCATGGCAGAAAACAAAAAAGATTGTCAAAAATACTTGTTACCTTCCTAAATGTTCGTCTAGTTACTCTCTTGAAGAGTTTTATAACTCGACTCATAAGCTTGATTTCCTGATAGTTACTACATCTAGTCCAGGATGCAAAATCGGCTACAATTGGGTTTGTGCAGGTTGACTATCAGGTAGTTGAGTTATTGAGTTACTAGAGTGCCAACCAGCGCAAGACACTGTTTTGGTAGGTCAATACCTAGTGCATGTTCAGCCAGTTGTGGGAAGTAGAACTAGGGGGTTTATATTGTTTATTTTCTATTTTATGACTTGCATTTACTATCCTACTTCATCAAGGGTTTGGTTTATTTCGCTTTCCCTGCCAAATTTGGGTAGGTTTATATGCACTCCTAGTAGGATTATGTTTGGACTTCTATATCAGGAGATTGAGTTGAGGTTTGTGGAGAATCTTAGTTATCATATTTTGAGAATTGAAAGGTCATTTGCTTGTTCTTGGAGAGGCAATAATACCTCATCCACTAAAATTAGTTGTCTTATTTTGAGAAATGAAAGGTCATTTGCTTGTTTTTGGAGAGGCAATAATACCTCATCCACTAAAATTGCATGTGGTTTATATTCTCATAAATGTTTGTTCAGGCTCATCAGTTAATTGTGATAAAAAAAACACTCTCTAATATCATTATGCATAGCTCTACACATTTCTCTTCTTTACAAAAAGGTAATTGAATTTGACTCATCGAGCATTTTCTCGTCTTTGGATTTGGTTGAATAGATAGTCGTTATGAATAATTTCTCCAAATTATTCAGAAATAAATAGATGTATCATCATATCCTATATCTTTTCCGGCTACCATTTCTTAAGACCGTATTTAACTTCACAAAACTTTATTTCCTTTTTGAGAATAAACTTCACAAAACGAAATATGACGATAGAAATAATCCTACTTCTAGCTATCGTACTTGTTTTTGTATTGAAATATCGCAGTTCTTCATTAAATAACTTCTAAAAAAAAATCCACCTCTTTGGTACCCCATTTATCATTGAAGTAATTGTTTGTTCTTCTCCACGTCAACATTGTCTCAGTCTACTATTTTCCAACTTGCAGTAAGTGGAGGTGCTATCTGGTCGAATCAGATTCCCGCAGTGTTAGCCCTAAACCTGACTCGGACTTGTTAGTCATATGGTTCCAAATTCTGCTCCCGGACACTTACCGTATAAGCTTCCGGTAGGCTCAGGGTTCTATACAAAGAGACTGCCCCTGCCCACTTACCACAAACCAGGCTGGGTCCAGGTATGTTTCTGGTATTTCACTATCACATATATAAAAAAAGGGTAGAAATTTTCATCATCCCTATTCTTATCTATACTTATTTGCGTCAGGATCAGGTCTAGGGCAGGTAGGATTTATGTGGATTCAAAGCCTACACACACATTTAAATGGTCAGGTCCACCTTTTAGGCCTGGACCCTGCCCTCCCATAATCGAGTCTGGGTCTGATATGGCAAAACCAGGCCGGTTTCGGTCTCAAAAAGCTAGGTCTGGGTGCGGTTGCTCCCAAGCATTTCCTCTCAAGAAAGAAATAACCTGTCGATAAATTATATTATACAACATGTAGTATGATCATTATTATCTGTAATGTGGAGCCTCCACCGATGGCTTTTCTTAACCATTTCAATTACCAACAACCAGGTTCATACATTACAACTAGTACATATTTTGTTTAATGAACAAGACAACAAATTCAACCCAAATATGATATCATATTGGTGTATACGGCCGATACCAATACGGTTTGGCATGTCCCAATCCGATACTGACCGATACTAACCGATATCTACATTGGGGATCTCTTTTCCGGTCAATTCGGCAAAAAGAATTTAACGAAAAAGATCAATCAACAAGGATGTAAAAGCGTAGTAAGGTTGTAAAAGCATGTAAAAGACGAAAAGTTATCGCTGTTACAAATTAAGGCAACACAAAATCTCAAAAGATACATGCACATCAGTAGTCTGGAGATATCTAATTAAAGGAAACTATTAATATACCACAATAAATGCTTAAATCTAAGAAAAATATATACTTTCTAATAATAATTAAAATTGTGTTGTTTACTATGAGAAAAAACTACTAAACAATACCTCAAACAAGTAGCTGAATTCTTCCATCGGACATTTTTAACAGCACATAAGGATCAGCGATAGAAGCAAACAACACTATTGAAGTATCTGAATTTGAATTTGGTTCAGAATTATGCACACCAAAGCTCAGCTCTTGGGTCATGTAAGAACCATCAAGGATTCGAGCACCCCGTAAGAAGATCTAGACAACCCGACGCCTGAAAAAAAATTCAAATAAGCAAAGAAGAGCATATAAATTTACAGGGTAATTCTTAAAATAGTTTCACTTCTATCCATTGAAGATGGTTAAAATGTATACCACCTTATTACATCATCAGAAACAAGAAAAAATCAAATTTGTCTGAATATTAGTAAAGTAGAATCAGAAGCTGCATGATGGTTGACATGTATATATAAATTTACAGGATAATTCTTAAAATAGTTTCACTTCTATCCATTGAAGATGGTCAAAATGTATACCACCTTATTACATCAGAAACAAGAAAAAATCAAATTTGTATGAATATCAGTAAAGTGGAATCACGAGCTACATGATGGTTGACATTTATATAAAAGAAGGTCCAAAATTCTCATTAATACTTTTATTTTTATCCATTATTGATTATTAAATTTGTCATGTTTGTCCATGACTCTAAAACATAGTCCTTGCCAATTAGATAGACAATTAAAACCATAGGTACATAAACAAAGAACCATCTTGTCATTACTCATTTTACCTATACCTAAAGAAGCCACATATTGAATGATTTTAAATATGGTTTTAGAAAATATTATATTGCAACTTTAAGCCTTACTTTAGAAAAACTATTTTACTTCAGTTGCAATTATATTTCTCGAGAAGGTTTATATGCAAAATTTCAAACAAAAATATGTGCTTACCAGAATCATACATGACTTGATTATAGGCTTTCACGTAGGAGACAACAATAAGTCAGGTAACTGAGCACTCGTCGTGACGGCCATAGACGGGGACACTTGGTTCATGAGCACGCTGAACGACACCTACGAGGCGGGGGAGGTCAAGTACCTCCTCTTCCCCTCCGGCGCGTCCAGCGGTCGGTTGTTGTGCCTGTCCAACAACGACACGAGGGACGAAACCCGGAACAAGTACGCGCTCGCAACAGCGGACGCGCTCCCCCCCCCCCTCCCCCCCCCCCCCCCCGCAACAAAGTTGAATATGCAGAATTGTATCCGATCTGGATCAGGAGACGTCGACTATAACAAAAGATGAACAACAACTCAGAGCCTATCATTCGATGAATTAGAAATCGATCAATGGATCTCATTGAACAAAGGTCAGACCTTCAACTAATCTAGCCGATCAAAGAGTAAAATATTCCAAATGACTTCACACCTTTCGAATTCATCAAAATCGACTGAATAGTCTCTTCGATCCGTCGATCCTAGAAGAAAAAGTTCCATGAACTCATGTTGAACATCTGGTGTGCGTACTTGAACAAGATTCAAATAAATAGATTTGAAATTGTTCTTCAGTGATCGAAAAATTAAGAAAAGTAAATACTAAAGGAGACGACTGGAGCTCCGATCGACGATAGCAGATCTGATCTATCACCTCCTTCCTCATGGTGGAGTTCTGGAGGAACCACTCCGTGCACCGCTGTTCCACGTCTCCACGACCGCGGCAAGGGCCAAGATCGGAGCGCAGTGGATCCTCGTCTCCTTGCGGAACAATGTCAGGTCATTGGGGATCAAGGGATCGGGGTGTAAGTAGGAGCGCTCCTCGACCTCGATGAGGGATCAGAGGCTGGAGTTGGTGAAGACGCGCAGGTTGATTCTTACGATGGGTCTCCGATGAGGCTGTTGTCGAAGAGCAGTAGCAATAACAGTAGGATGTCTACCCCCATGTCACATCGATCCCTAATTTTAATAGGGCTTAGAAGCAAGAAACTGGAGATTGGGATTGAAAGAACGAACCTGGAGATGATCGACCTTGGAGAGACCCTTCTCCCCTCCCACTTCTAGCCTTCTCCCCCTTCCAGTCGTTCCCCAACCTGGAGATCCCCTATCATAGCTTTGGTAACTCTTCTAAATGTTCGGGGAAATAAAGGAGGGATGTAAAATAAGACGAGGGAAACCTAAAAATTTGGTAACTCTTTTACTGCGCACATATTTGCACACTGTAAAAGAGTGTCCTTTATTTACGGAGCACATAAAGCACGCTGTAAATGAGTCTTCAATCACAACGTGCATTAAAGCACACTGTAAATGAGTCTTCATTCACAACGTGCAATAATGTTCGCTGTAAATGAATCTCCAGTCACGGCTTGCAAGTCAAACGCGTCGTAAAAAAAAACAACTCTTTTACGAATCACATATTTGCACGCTGTAAAAGAATATCATTTACAACGTGCTTCCGATGCGTGCCGTAAATTGCACGCCGTAAATGCTATACTTTCTTGTAGTGCAGGTTAAAATGCAGCTCTAGAAACATGCTTAAAAAAAATTTCTCTTAATTTTAACTTCTAATGTAAGTCTTTATAAGTCATAGATTTAACCGCACTAACAACTTTGTTAGCTTCTTTCTCTGCCAAATTATGTAAGAAAGAATTTACAGTAACAAAAAATGCCACAAATTACAATAAAAACATGGTTAATCTGTGTAATATTCCTACATTAGATACACAATTACTTGATTTCTTTATCATCGATACCTCTATGGCATGTTAAATGCTTAGAGTAATAACGAATCACATAACTTCAGTTAGCACCAACGTCTGCATAAACAATAACAACCACCATACTATAGCCTTTATTCTAAAATTTTGGGATAGGTTATTTGAATCATGTTCTTCAATTCGGATTTCTAAAGGGCCAAGTCCTCTATAACGCTAACAAAATCATATCCTTCAAAACTTCAAACCAAGTTCGTATAGACCAACCTCTAGCCTAGCGGCTCCATTAACTACTATATTGGACAACTACTCGTATGCATTTCACATGTCCAACCCACCTAAAAGACGATTTCTTTCATCATCTCCTCAATTGGTGCCCCCTCTAACTTCCCAAGGATGCACACAGTTCTTATCATATACTTAATGTATTGTCCTGCATCCATCTTAGCATTCTCATTCCGGCCATACTAACGTTTTTGACATGTTTCTTAATTGCCCAACACCTACACATAACATTAAAAGAAAGATAACGGCATAATGTTTTTGTATGTAAATCCATAAGAGGTAAAATAAACTGCAATATGTCAGACGCTTACAAATCTCCATGATGTGTATGCCTAACTCAAAAGTCAAGAAAGACAACCAGGAAATTGTAACATTATTTTGTCGCATGAGACATGGAAAACCCTGAAATCTATTGACACAGTAAGAGTTGGCCCTAGCAGGAGTGACCGTAATATTAGTTCTTTTGTACTGTTAAGGAAAGAGCTGACAATACCATATACTTGAATTTCCACTCTACAATGGCAACTCTCTAGGTAAGAATCTATGACAAGAAGTGCAGTTTTCAAAATTGCAATACATATCAGACTAGACATCTAATAAAACTGACATCTACTTCTGCTACAAGAAAAACATCCTACTGACATGAAACTCGAGATATGCAAGGTTTGGGGAGTGTCCGGATGTGTGCAGTTCCAACAAAAGCAATCTTTGCATACGGTCCAAATGTATGTAACATTGCACCATACATTTCCATAACCATATGATGCTTCAGCTGCAACACATAAGTTTTTTTAAAATTTGTTCGATTATCCGACGTTGATACTCATGGCAGTGTAGTGGCGATGTAACTGGGATAATCTACACCGCAGATTATCTTAGGAGTAGCCTGGTGTAATAGTTGTGATGTACTATGCATGTGTGTGTACTTAAACCACCCAATGAGGATATACCAATTATTCTCAATGTAGCATTTCTACAAAAACAAATATTGTCTTTCAACACCTATGGAAGAGTAGCATGTTCTTGTCAGGTGGATGGAGATCATCCTTGTTCTATAACGAAAATTTAGTACGAATGAAGCATTGGGGCCAAACTCAGAGTCATCAGTGTCATGTCGTGTCAAACACATATCAGACATAACATTGCACTCTAATATACACAGTAGTAACACTATCAAGTGTCAGTCACCACTCGTGTCATATTTGTTTTCAATTGTTCAAACAAATGAGTTTATATGAAAATGAAAACCAATAAAAATGTCAAACATCCTATTGCAATGTAATTTAACGGGTCAAAAACATAACTATTTGGATGTTACAAAAAAAAACCATACATGTTATACTGTTATCCAGCCTTCTGTGATTATTCTTAAATCTTAATTCAATTTGTAAGTAGTAGTTAAACTTAACGAATGAGGAACATAACCATCAAGAAATACTAGCATTAACGGGAAATACTGAGTAAAAACTACATGAAAGATGTGGACCATACACGTAGGTTAGGAGTTGCATCTTCAATAGATCATTTGCACAAATGTCAGGTCGAGGCAGAAAAGGTTGCCAAGGCCAACTAGTCTTGAATTCTTGTTTTGGAAGTGCAGCATTCTGTCTGTTTGAACCAACATTTGGCCTAGGTGGTCCTAGCATCAGCTCTTTTCCTTGGATGGCTAAAATAGGACTCATATTTTTCCAAGCATACATGTCTTCTTCATTATACTGTAAATTAGTCATACCTTGGTATGCATTAAGCCTTTGAACCTTTGGTAGCTTTTCATGTGATGTATCATTACCTCCGTATGCATCGATTAATAATCGGGAGCCATGTTTAACATCATTAGAAGAACGTTTTGCTGATCCATCATTATGATCAATCGACGTGCCAAATCCAAATCGATGTCCATAACGTGGTTGGGAGGCCTTATCAAAAACACTTTCAGGAAAATTAAGGAAATGAAACCTTTCCCCTGGCGGGGATGAGGAAATCAAACCAACTCTGGGAGTTTGTGAAGGTGCTCTTGACTGAGAGGATGACTTCTTTCCCACCTATTGATACGGATCCCATATTTTCAGACTGACGGCAGTATAGGAGAAATTGTGCATTATCAAGATTACACTCACCATACTGAAAGAGAGAGTTCTCGCCAGGTGTCGAAGGAAGTCGTGCATATTGGGAGGGATGATCCTGCAGAGTCAACAAAAGGTTATCTTGGTGTTGCATGGATAGTGTTGGTCGAAAATAAAATATGAACAGCCTACACATGTTCGAAGCATTTTCTCAGAAGACAAGAGTACTAGCTCTATCCCAAATGCATGAAAATTTTACATGTTGAATATTCCAGGCAGGATCAATTTTGAAATTTTGTATTCATGCATGAGCATTAAAAGACAGAGAGCATACATTATAGCAAAGAAACACATATCCATAAATAGAGGCATGAAGAGAACTAATCCAACAAAACCAGTAAGTCTATTTAATAATCAGTTTAGGAATAGCCATGTGGATAGACAGTTGTAAACATTTGGCTTCATTTTTCGCTAAAAGGTTTAGACCAAGGTATGAAAATTCATTTACACTATCAACATCAGCCAGCCTGCAGAATTTCTGTTTTCATGATTTCAAAGTTGTACGTTTCGGTCTAAGCTTCTATTATTCTACATTTAACATTTAGAAGTATACAATTTAACGGTACATTTGGGACAAAGCCCCATAAATGCCCACGTAAGGAGGAGAGATAATATAGCAGTTAATGGAGCCGCTAGAACTAGAGTTAGGCCTAGACTAATATGATTTGAAGTGTTAAAGAAGGATATGGATCTTGTTAGGACCAAGGTTCTAAACGACGGTAGGTGAGTGTGCGACGAAGAGGGTCCATCTTGCGCCTAGGTCACCTTAGCAGTGCCTAGGCGCTTGGTACATTTTGGA
Source organism: Iris macrosiphon (assembly GCA_036927795.1). Classification (NCBI taxonomy): domain Eukaryota; kingdom Viridiplantae; phylum Streptophyta; class Magnoliopsida; order Asparagales; family Iridaceae; genus Iris; species Iris macrosiphon. The sequence goes on from JAYESA010000009.1 coordinate 180,673,810, forward strand.
TATTTTTTACTATTTTACCAATATTTTTTGTATAATATGCATATTTTAAAGGTGTTGGCACTGGCGCTTGGTACATTTTGGATATTTTTTACTATTTTACCAATATTTTTTGTATAATATGCATATTTTAAAGGTGTTCTATGCATAAATAAGTTGTAGAATAAAGATTTATAAAGTTTTAGTCATGCAATAGTGAACCATAGGTTCATAATGCTTGAAAAACAGTTTTACCAAAACATCTAGTTAGGTATTCCACCGCCTAGGCGTCCCCTACGTCGTCTCACCTTCGCCTATACTGCCAAACCTCCACTCACTGTCTACTCAACCGCCAACGGCTAAAGCGATGCGGAGAGCAGCCGCCACGTGCCTAGGGCCGCCTAGGCGGCCGTCTCGACCGCTATTTAGAACACTGGTTAGCGCTATAGAGGATGTGGATGCCTTGTCAATTTCGAGGAAGTAGTCATTAAGAGTAATATGTTTTTAATCGTCAAGTTTATTTGTTCTTGCCTAATTTGAACTCTGAATGGCTCAAATGATCGTCATGTCTTTATATGTTTGTCTGGACTCCAGTTGTCTGCGGACATACTTTTTTGGGTATATACAAGATCCCCTTTAAAGTTTTTGTCAATCTGCTCAGGATTGATATCGATTTTGAAATACTTTGAATCGCCTCGAAATAGAACTATAGCTCCAGATATTCATTTGCACCAAAAGAGATTTATCATAATGCTCACCCAGTTGTTATGCCCATCCACATCCTAGATGGTGTATTTGTATTTGTTGACGGTCTTGCACAAAGAGAAGCATCATTTGCAAGACTTTGACTTGAATTAGTAGGATCATCTTCTTATTCCACATAATTGGACACTATCAGAGAAGCTTTACTTGAATTAGTAGATATTAATGAAGAATCAAAGGAAAGTAGTGAAGCTGAGGACTTATAATTCGGTATGATATTTTGCATGATGTTAACATAGTTAGTAAAGAAATGGAATTTGTTGACGCGTATTAATGTTGCCATCGCTAAATTAAAAGAACTCATTATGGATGTTAAAAAATATAGAGATGATGGTTTTGCATCTGTTATAATTTCAGCTAAACAGATTGCAATAAAAATGGAAATTGATCTCGTCTTTCGTGAAATTCGTAAAATAAGACATTTTGAGTTAATGCCAATAATGAGACTATGCTCACCCGAAGAATCTTTTAGAGTTGACTATTTTATAGATATAATGGATCAAGCTATTTGTTCACTTAAAAGTAGGTTTGAACAACGTGAACCATATGAAAATATTTTTTGGTTCTTATTTGATTTAAGAAGCTGATTTCATTAGATGACAATTATTTGAAAAAAAATATAGGCATAATCTTGAAGGTGCTCTAGAATATAATGAAGTTTCTGATCTTGATGGAAAATAATTTATTTTTAGAATTGAATACTTACAAAATATTTTACCAAAGGGAATAAGTACTTCCATCGAAGTACTCAACTTTATATAAAAAAAATGGAAATCTTATCCAAATGTTTGGGTTGCATATAAAAATGTTTGGATTGCATATAAAAATGTTTGGATTGCATATAGAATAATATTTTAAATATACATGATACTGTTGCGTTTGCGTAAAGAAGTTTTTCAAAGCTAAAATAATAAAATCTTACTTAAGAACAACTATATCACAAAAAAGATTAAATAGTCTAGCTATGCTATCTATTGAAAGTAATAAGCAACAAAAATTTGATTATGATAGCTTAATTGATGATTTTGCGGGTAAAAATGCTAAAAAGAATATTTTGGAGGATGCTCTCCTCAGATAAAGATGTCTCTGACACAAAGTGTGTGTATGGAAGGAGAGGGTGTCGTCTGGATCGATGGTAAGACTTGTTGCTTGCATTATGGAGGATGCAAGCTCGAGTCACGAAATAACCTCTTTGTATATATGGGGGTAAAGTTGCATAACTTCCTATGTCATACGTAAGAGGGAGTCTCGTGACATTGGACACGCTTTTATTAATAAACTATGGATCTATTTTGCGCATGCAAAAACCTCTTTATCATTCATGAGCTACTTATCTGTTAGAATGCAATTAAAAGTTTAATCTACAACAAGCCAAGCTTCGTTGTTACAACAAATGAAGAAGGCGTATAAGTTTCCTTATACTACATTTCAAAAAATTAAAGGATTGTCAGATAACCGGTAATAATATTTTTTATCTAATAAGTATACAAAAATAGTTTGAAATTCGAAAGGAATCTACCCGTTAAAATTGATTTGAAAAATCAAAAAATCTTATATAAAACTAAAATCATATTTCTAGTGTATCTAACCAAAATAATATAAGCTAGTCTGTGTAGATGCAAGTGCATTCCTAGCAATCTGATATCATAGATCTCAATATATCATCGGTCTTGATACGAGAATGGACGCAACGAGAGGAAACGAGAAATGGGTTTGGAGAGGGGCATAAATTTAATCATATATTCATATGTAAATTAAGTAGGTAAGTTGGCCTAATAAACCATGATTTTGGACTAGCTTATATTTGCTTTCATTGAGAGAGGCCTCTATAAAATGTGATTTAAGTTCCGATTTGCACTTTTAAGCCTAAATTCATTTTGGGCATGGTTCGGGCTTTGAGAAGTTCTCCCCACCCATCCGTAGTTCTTACCATGAAAATATAGTAAAATTTAACTATATTTGGCAACTTTTAGATATCTTAATGGGCATGTTCTGATACTTATTGACCTCTTTTTACCTTTTTTAAAGTCCATGTCAGTGCACCAAAAATCAAAATCTATAGCAGCGATAAGAGATTAAGCGGATGCTAAAACGTGCAAAACAAGTTGATCCAGTCATTTTGGTTTCCTATATTTAGAATCACTTTCGCTATATTGGGCGGATTTGTCTATATTTTATCAAATCTTTTTATTAGGATTTCTTTTATTTTCTTTTATTACTTTCCTAGTTTGATTAGAACTTATTTCTTAGAGCTCAAGTTATGTTTCTTTCTAATAAATAGTTATATGTAGAAAGCCAGAAAAAGTTAATTATCATTATTTTGAGTTATTAGTTCTTGTGGGGGAATTGAAGTGTCAATCCTCGTATCGTGGGTTATTGGTTTCAGTGATTGATGTTTTCATGCTATAACAGGTGGTATCAGAGCTTTAACGTATCGCAAGGCCGACTCAACGACGGTTACGCAGGGAGAAATCTAAAAAAGAAGAGGTATTCCATGGCGTGACAATAAAGGTCTGCTAACACCAAGCCACGATGACTCGATGCAAAAGGACAACTTGTTTTAAACTCGTATCATCAATGGCAAAAGATATCGAGTCTTGGTCGATAACAAAGATAACATCATCAGCCAATAGATAGGCAAAGCTGCAGAGTTAAGGTTGGAAAGACACTCAAACCCGTACTCTGTAGGATGATATGCTAGATCAGTTGAGTGGAAATCCTTCCCAAGTTCGAACTTTGAAGAGGCTACCACTAAATACGTATTCGAATTTAGGACAAGTGGAAGACGATGTTTAGGCACATGAAGGAATATTAGAGTGGTTGGTCATGTTGTTTGGACTAGACAACGAACCGAGCACTTTTATGCGTATGATGAATCAAGGCACTTTCATCAACAAGTTCATGGTGGCACACTTTGATAACATATAGATCCACAATAAGGACCATGATAAACACTATATGCACTCCGTACCTCACGAGTGGGTGGCGGATGAGACGCATATGACGAAATTGTTCATCAATGGTTTAAGTACACCGCAGATTATCTTAGGAGTAGCCTGGTGTAATAGTTGTGATGTACTATGCTTGTGTGTGTGTACTTAAACCACCCAATGAGGATATACCAATTATTCTCAATGTAGCATTTCTACCAAAACAAATATAGACTTTCAGCACCTATGGAAGAGTAGCATGTTCTTGTCAAGTGGGTGGAGATCATCCTTGTCCAATAACCAAGATTTAGTACGTACGAAGCATTGGGGCCAAACTCAGAATCATCAGTGTCATGTCGTGTCAAACACATATCAGTCATAACATTGCACTCTAATATACACAGTAGTAACACTATCAAGTGTCAGTCGCCGCTCGTGTCATATTTGTTTTCAATTGTTCATGCAAATGAGTATATATGAAAATGAAAACCAATATAAATGTCAAACATATTGCAATGTAATTAAACGGGTCAAAAAACATAACTATTTGGATGTTACAAAACAAACCATACATGTTATAGTGTTATCCAGCCTTCTGTGATTATTCTTAGATCTTAATTCAATTTGTAAGTAGTAGTTAAACTTAACGAATGAGGAACATAACCATCAAGAAATACTAGCATTAACGGGAAATACTGAGTAAAAACTACATGAAAGATGTGGGCCATATACGTAGGTTAGGAGTTGCATCTTCAATAGATCATTTGCACAAATGTCAGGTCGAGGCAGAAAAGGTTGGCTAGGCCGACTAGTCTTGAATTCTTTTTCTGGAAGTGCAGCATTCTGTCTCTTTGAACCAACATTTGGCCTAGGTGGTCCAAACTTCAGCTCTTTTCCTTGGATGGCTAAAATAGGACTCATATTTTTCCAAGCATACATGTCTTCTTCATTACACTGTAAATTAGTCATACCTTGGTATGCATTAGTATATGTCCCGCAGAAGACCTGCAATAGGAACAAACATGTAAAATTATTAATTCAGAGAACAAAGTAAGTTTAAATCCAAAAATATAACAAGTTAGACTAGCGACTCGTAAGGTGTAGGAGGTGAGTAAACTTACATGATCCAGAAAGTTGGCAAAAGTCCAAATGTGACAAAAAAGTTGAGAAGAAAAACTTCAATTAAACAACAAGTTCAAAGAATGACTTGTTATGAAAACACTCAGAAAACGAAAATAGTAGGGCAATGAAGACCAAGAAGTGAGATTTAAAACCCCCCACAATATTTCTAATTTTGCAGAGAGTAGCAAATCTCTACTATAATGCTAAAACTAAGCTTCACCGTGAAAAAATTTCGTTCCAAAAATACCCTTCAACATATTTAGTAATTAAAAAGAATCTCTACTATATAATGCCAAAACTAAGCTTCACCGTGAAAAATTTTGTTCCAAAAATACCCTTCAACATATTTAGTAATTAAAAAGAATACCTACAATAAATTCCACTGACAACCATTTAAGAGATGCAATAATGACAACCATTTAAGAGATGCAATAATGACAACCATTTACGGAAATCAAAAGGTTCATGCTACTTGCTAGGTCTTTTAAATTGTTACCAAAGAATTCGAAGGGTTGAACCATCAACCTATATAATTAAAAGCAGTAGAAATAAACTAACTCATCAACATCATTCACTCCAATATACGTGCAAAGCACGTGCATATATACTAGTCAATGCATAATATAGAATAGGAGCCTATAAGTAGCCAATAAGGATAATTTCTTCGATCCTACAAACCAAAGAATGGAACAACACAGTTCGTCAGCAACATACATTTACATAACATCAAGATTTGAAAATTACAACAAGACCCAAAATTTCTTGCAACGTTCCCACGTGACTCGAATCACAACCTTGAGAATCTGATATGTTTTGTTAAGAGATAGCTCTATTTGGAAATTTCGGTCATCACTGCCAACCAACCAAAAGAACAGAAAGAATTCAGAAGAAGAAGAAGAAAAGAAAAGAAAAAAGAGTCGAACCTTGAGAATAATCCGGTCGCAGATGGCGCGGGCGATCCCCTCGGCGCTCCGCAGCTGCTCTGGCGCGGAACCAGTCGATGAGGCTAGCTAGGTCTCCAGTACTGGTCAGGGTTTCGTCGATCTACCATTGGATAATTTCTAGGGTTAGGGTTTGGGATTTTTTTTGGGGAGGAGTAGGAGAGGTTGAATGAAGGTTTGTTGGGAGGTGAGAAGGGAGAAGAAAAAAAAGGGTGATTGTTCCGTTACTTTGGTTGGTATTAAATGAGTTTGTTTGGGCGCGTGGTATGAACTTTTGTTTCTTGTTTTGTTTGACTGCACCGTCCTTGTGTTCTTTGAACCTTTTCTTTCTTCCTCTTTGACTACAAACTAATTAGTAGGGAATATAAAATTTCTAAGAATAATATATTCATATATCTCAAGGTGTAAGGTGTATAATGGCCTGGCCGTATTGGTCTGAGGTCCGTATTGACCTGATTTAAACTGGTCCGGATCAAATTCGAGATAGAGAACGGATTGGGCCGGCCCGGTTGTTCATATAGTTGACTCAGTCCGAACCCATGGCTCGGTCTGCGGTGGACCGGGTCAAACCCGGTCTGGGTCTGGGCCGGTTCACAGCCGGCCGGGCCGACCCGATTATTATTTTCTTTCTTTAATGTATAATGTATATATATTATTTATATATAAGTTAATAAATTTAGGTTAAAATTTATAAGTTATTTGTTACTAATTAATTTTGTTACAATTTGAAATTTATAAGTTATTTGTTAGTAAAAATCTTTTTGTATAATTTATATAAACTTTTTTGTTATATAAAAATTTATATGTTGAAATTTATAAGTTGAAATTTAAATAGATATTTATATAACTTAAATTTCTTTATATAGAAATAAAGAAGTTAAATGTCAACAACTAACAACATAAAGTGAAAAAAAAAACTGAATTTGTTTTATTAATGCCAATAAAATTATAAATGTATTATAACATTAAGTAAGAAAAAAATAAAAACTTGTAAATGATATTTTATTTGCATAAAGCTTGTAAAAAAATGTACAAGTCTTTTTTTTTCGCCATCCGTCGTCCGTCTTTTATTAAAGTTTATTGTTCAGCTCCTCCTTTAGTAGCGTCATCCAAAGTAAAAGACTGAAAGTCCAGCTCACTGATGTCGACACTTTCATCTCTTCAGTTTTGAGTTTTTTTTTCAGCACGAACCCAATCTCAAACGCATATACAAGTTTCCAAAATATCTGGCAGCAACCTACTCCTCTTCTTCTTCGCTAGAAACTAATTCGTAGGGAATATAAAATTCCTCAAAATAAGGTTTTCGTGTCTCTTCCACAATTCTAAAATAAAAAATAAGTTGAAGCGCCATCTTCATCTTCTTCATAAGAATTTAGATATAAGGACAATTCTTGAGTAGGTAGGGAATATTGTTTTTGTTTCTTTCTTTGCAGTACACTTTTAGCATGTGATAATTTAGACATAAAACTGGAGCTACTATTACCTTGAACGGTTGTACTGGGTCGGCTCGATACAACTCTTTATTCATATAAATATGATTATGATTATTTTTAAATATGATTATTTTTAAATATTTGAGCATAATAATCAAAATTTTGTTCCGAATCACTTCCATAAGAATTGTTAGAACCAGTACCATCCATATTTTAAATTTTATTTAAAAAAATAAGAGTAGAATAATATATTTATCTACCAACAAAACAAAAGAGAGAGAGGGAGGAAAAAGAAAAATCAAAATTCAGAAGAAGAAGAAGAAAAATAACTATTATGTAAGTTGTTACTTGAAGCCTCCAAGAAATTTTACATAAGTTGACTCAAGAACACTGCAGTTTGGCCTCCTGAGAGTTGTACTTCAGAAATTGATTGCTTAGAAAATTTTGTAAGAGAAGGAAGAAGAAATGTTGTTGTAATTAATTTTCATGATTTTTTGGCTATTTATAGAAATTGTTTTGGCCAAAATGACCTCTCATATCCTCAAAATATAGTTGTTTATTTTGGTCATTTTCAGCAAAAATGACCAAAATACCCCTAAATCGTTCAAAACAATGCCAACAATTTGGGGGTATTTTGGTCAAATTACCCCTCCAACAGCTATAAAGAAAAAATTCAACCTGGTCAACCGGGCCTGGACCAGGCTTGGACCGGGCCGGTCTGGGCCGTTCTGACCGGGCTCCAACGATTAACTCGGGCCCGACCCAAGCGTCAACCGCCAGGCCGGTCTGGGCCGGTCTGACCGGGCTCCAACGGTTAACTCGGGCCCGACCCGAGCGTCAACCGGGCCGGACTTGTGAGTCGATATCTTGGACGCAGCACAGACCCTCAAGGAGGGTGGGTCGATGTCACGCCCCAGTCCCAAAATACCGAGGGACCGGACGCGTGGCAATGGCCAGCAGCACACACCGATGGACAAACCCAATTTAATGGATCCATCGGGGCATGCTTAAGCTGTAATATAAGAATATGTAGGTTCAATGATACAAGTCACAGTCTAAGTTAATCTCATCCACAACAGATAATCACATATCAAATGCAAGAATAATGCAAATAGGAATAACTAACAAATCTCAATAAAAGTGTCTCGGAGAACAATCCGAGAACAAGTTTGATACATCAATGCAATAGACTGGAAATAAAGGAACTGAAAATAGAAATAAATGAGTATCACCAGGCAATACCCAGGAGAAGTCCTCTAGCACAATCCCGTCCTCAGGTGTCGGTACAGCTCATGTATCAGCTCCTGTATCTGCTCCTGCTAATGCTCCTGTACTGTATAACTCTAGGTGGATCTCCTCTGCTAGTCCTGGGGACAAAGTCCGGATCCAGGTCCTCAGGGGACAGCAAGGTACAGAAAATACAAGCCAAAATAAATGCAGTGCAGCAGAGAATGAAATAAATAGGGTAAGCTATAACCATCTATGTGGATTGCGAGAGAGAACATCAAAAAGTACTCAGGTTGAAACAACTACAAGCTCTGTGTAGGGGAGCCGGTAGCAGTGATATCATGAGGTGGTCTAGCTCAGCGGGAGACTGAGTAGCCGGCATAATATAGTCAACCTGTAGCCTGCGGGTCTCTCCAGCAATAGATGAAACAATAAGGGAATACTAAAATAACCAGCTAAGTGATATGCAAGATGAGAGCAGCACTAGAACTCAGGCTGAAGCATACTACAAGCTCTGTGTAGGGGAGCCGGTAGCAGCAGTAATAATGAGTAATGGGCCAAGCTCGGGCTTCAGAGTCTTGTGCCTCACGATAATAGGGGTGTATATATATATGATCAGCCTGTAGCCTGTGTGTCTCTCCCCACCCAATGTAATCACACGTCTCATGTCCATGATACCTCATGTCCATGTTACGCACGATCGTATCTAATGCAGAAGTCATAGAGTATCTAGGAATATAATGTCAATGCCATAAAGTCTGTATCCTATACAGAATCACCATGAATATCTCAGGAAGATCCTGTCTCATGAATAGTGTCAAGTATCCTGGGTTATAGTGTACTTGGTAAGACAAGTACGAGAATGTAAAGGGGTCACGAATGTCCATCTCTAGGTGACAATACACAACACCGCGTACGGTGTTGGCACCCGACTGATAATCGGACGCTAAGTACGTCACACGGTCCTAGGTCAACCATGCACAGCAATATAATGAATCAAGGAAATGCAACAAGAATTATAAAGTTGGCGAGGTATACTTGCCCACTGATGTATAACTAAGTCAAGAAAATAAGTAGCAAAAACTGCAGGATTTGGCAAGGTACACTTGCCTGGGGTCCTGGCTCCAACTGTAGCTCTGGTCTCAGTGTGATCTGTAGGTAATACTCCGGTTGCTGAAATAAACATCACCATTAGATTCAGAAAATACCAAATATCTAAAAATGCCTGTCCTTGAGTCCAATTTGGACACAAGGGCAAAAATGACAATTCCGGGTCAAAGCGGGATCCACATGTGGGCCACTTTGCACCGAAAAGCGCGTCAGGGTCAAAGGTCTCCAAATTTGCCAAACTTAGTGTCAACAAGTCAGGAACGATGATACGAACCCAACGGAACTTCCAGAATTGGATTTTGATGAGCCGATCACAAAATTGCCCGTCAAGTGGAGCCTGTGGGGCCCACGATATGCGATTTTGTCAACGTTCTCAGAATCGAACCAAACTTGGGTCACAGGACCAGCGTATTGCTACGAGTCCGATGGCGCAAGTTTCGTCTCGATCCGACGTGTGTACACAAAGTTACAGCGTGTTCCAGAATCGACGGATACGGGGCGGTGTCGGCGGATACGCGTTGATTCCGGTGTGCACGCACATCCGAATCGACTTCTGCGAAATCCTACACGACCGTATCAACGTCGCGCACAGTTCGGTAAAGACCGCGTGCGACCAAGTCGTCCCGTTTGGCGGGGCGTACTCAGTTCCGGGGTGAAATATGGCGTTGTTTTTCCTGTTTTTGGATTGCGGTGTGCGATCACCACAGGACGCGATGCACCGAGCGGGTTGCACGGGCACCGAGAGGGTCATACAGTCTTCGCAATGCAATTGACGGAATCAAAAATGGGATAACGAGGAGAGAGGAAACGCTACCTGAATAGGGCTCCGTGAACGATGGTTTTCGGTGTCGAGGGTCTCCTTCGTGTCCTGGATGTGTCCGGGTATCTGTGTCCACGGTACTAGGGTTTGTTGTGCTCGTGTCTGCTGCGTCGATTCCGTCGAGGAGGAGGGAAGAAGACTGCGGCGCTCTCGGGCGGGGTCAGGACTTGCAGCGGGGTCGTGGTTCAGCGGCTTCTCCGGAGCTGTGAAATCGTCCAGCGAGAGGAAACCGACGAGAAGTCGGCTGTGGTGATCGGAGGTGTCGAGGTCACCCGGCGGGGAAATAACAGGGAGGTGGAGATGCTGCTGCGAGTCGAGATGGCCGAGTTTCGACGGAGTCACCGGAGACGAAGGGAAGATGAGGGGGAAGCGATCGGTTCCGGTCAACAAGGGACCGGGGTTGAGGGCTCGAGGGGTCTGCACGGTCGGAGTCGCACTGGGTGCACTGCACGGTGGGGCGGGGCTGTTGCCGGAGCGGCTTGGCCGGAGCTCGCGGATGCAGTAGGCCGGAGGGAGGTCAGGGAAAGGGGTGTCGACGGTGCTGGAATTAGGGTCGGCGGCGGAGGAAGGATGGAGAAGGGGGAGTCGGCGGAGATGGATCGCGGCGGAGAGTCGGCTATGGCGGCGGAGGGTCGACTAGGGTTTCGGTGGAGGCAGCAGGGAGTAGGAGGAAGGAGGAGGGGATTTGTCGACGGGCTGAGCGGATGGGAGTCGTCGACGAGGGCTCGAGCAGAGGGAGACGGCGGAGATGATGGTGGTCGGACGGCAGGGGGTCGGCTGCTCCGGCGGGGAGGTAGCTGACGGATAGATTAGGGTTAGGGTTAGGGTTAGGTAATTTGGGATTTAGGGATTTTTGGGAAATTGGGAAATTGGGAATTTGTTTTCTTCTTCTTTTCTTTTGTGGAGAAAACCTAGGGAATTATGTATTTATACATTACAGGAATTGGACTAGGGTTAGACCTAGGATTCGGGCCGGGTCAGCGCTCCTTGGGCTGGGCTTCGGCTCTCATGGGGATGTCGGGCGTTGGCACGGGTTAAATTCGGTTTAATTCTAAATTGGTTTCTAGGACTTTAAACGGGTTTTCGGAGTCCAATAAATTCACGAAAAATTACCCTATGTCCGGTTTTCCATTTTACACCATAAAATATTATTTCCATAATATTTTAGTAGGAATTAACCGCAATTAAAAATCCTTGAATCAACAAAGGCCTAGGTCACGATTCCCGAAAATTTCAGATAATTTGGGGAAAAATCCAAATTTAAAATTCTGAAAATCAGGGGGCTTACAATCTACCCAACTTATAAAAATTTCATCCTCGAAATTAAAATAGAGTAGGGTTCAAAGAATTTCTCTCAAGTAACCATTGCGGTCTCTACCCAACTTAGATTTTACCCATCTATCATCTAAGGCTATATATCTAATAAAGCTATGCCCCAACTCATTTAATCATTTATTGAATCCTCAAGTTTTTTAGCACCAAACATATCACCTATGATATTCCTTTTATCATATATAAAAGGGTCATCAACAAGGTGACCGGCCTGTGGGGTATATCTAGTACTGTCTATATATCAACTTATACTAAGCACGAGGTTTCGTCTTTCCGAAGTAAGGGAAGACGAAGATCAATAATAAAGAGTTCAAGGGCGAGGTAATAGAATAGAAGTATCAGGATCAAGGCGTTTAACAAATTCAAATGGGATTTGTCAAGACAATTGTGGATTGAAATCCTATTATGGTAATCCTTTGTTTGCATGCTCGTATTAGTACAGTTATGTAACTGATACGATATGCTCAGATATATCTAGAGGGCAAGTATACTAGTCAACTATATATCTCAATCCACGTGAAGTAGTCGTGCGAAGAGCGAACCAAAATGTACTAAGGTTGATCAGACCGTATTACACTGATTCTGAATAGACAACTGTATTAGTGTACGCGTCCAATAATACAGATGTCATGATCAAGCTCGATAAAAGGATAAGCTTGCAAAACTAGGCTATATTAGCAGCATAAGTCAAGGTGGTACAACAGATGTAAGTATGCTAGATGATGATGAAAGGGGGTACACTTAATTCAAGTTCTCAAAACAACACAAAATAAGCACAATAACAAAAGGCTCTATAATCTCTACAGTTATCAATTATAAAAACATTCTAGGTTATAAATTATTAGCAAGTTTAAAATTACATAGGTTAGGGCTGGAGTCACGAACCAATAGGCACGAGATAAAACAAATCGATAAACAGATAACTACGACAAATTATGCGCATTAGCTACTCCATGGGTCTGCGCGTCTTCCAAAGTCATCGCTGGAGCTTGTTCACGTTCTTGCAGTTGATTCCTCTGCTGCTGTTGAGCCTACTGGAAGAGTGTGGCTTGTGGTGCCAGGGGTGGCCTCGGCTGATTCCCTCCTGGGACTGGTGGTCTGACTCCTTCAACTCTCGTTTGCGGTGCTTCCAATGTTGGAGAGGCTGGCGTTGGTGCTGGTGACATTAGCACTTTTTCTCGACATTCGGGGCATTCCTTCAGTGAATGCTGACTGGATCCGCAAGCTAAACATACTTTCCTTTTTCGTCTGCACTCGTCCTCAGTATGGCCTCGCTTGCGACAATATGGACAGACAGGTATTGTCTGTGGAGTTGCTTCTGGTGGCTGGTGTACTTGAGGTCTTTGTGTAGCTTCTTCTTGTGGTGCTCCGGCTGGTGCTGATGTGGCTGGTTGTTGAATCATCAATGCTTTCTCTCGATGCTGAAGACAATCCTTGGCTAAGTGCTGACTGTTTCTGCAAATCAAGCATAATCCTAACTTGCGTCTGCATTCTTTTTGAATATGGCCTATCTTGTCACAGTAGTGACAAGTTGGAAGAACTAAGGCTCTTGGTGCTGCTCTCGGTGGTGGATTCATCTGTGGTCGCTTTGCAGCTCTTTCCTGTTGTGCTTGGTCCGGTGCTGATGCATACGGCCGCTTCTGGCTGGACTCTATCCTTGTGTTGCACTCCATGGGTCGTGCTGTAGCAAGAACATTCTCGTCTAAGGTAGTTGTAGTGGGGCTGATTAATCTCCGTAGCTCCGAGCTAAATCTGTCGATGAACTTCTCCGCTTGGATTTGCTGGGCTTCTTCCTGAACCTTCTGTTGGGCTTGCATCATCGCATAGAACATGCGAAACATCGGTTGTTCGTCCATAGCCTGCCCTTGTGGAATGGTAGGCGTCGGTGGAGCCAACTGCGCCGATGGTGGAACGTCATCTTCCGGGATTCTCGAGGCATGCTGACTTGCTTGCTGTGATGATGGACCTTCACTAACTGGTGTCACTTCATCTCCGTTGGTTACCACATCATCTCGTGGTGATCTGGCAGGAGTCTCGTTGTTTGTTCGTGAATCCATAACTCTGCAACCAAAATAAACAATAAGAGGCGCACAAGAATCGGCAGGATGCGAGTCAAGAATTTAAATTCGAATCTGATATAGATATCAAGAACGTTTCAAGCAAGTGGATGAGATCCTAGAAACTTATCCTATTCTTATTGCAGGCTTGCTCGGTCCCTAAGTTGAAACCGAACAATTTAGTCGTTGACCTGCATGGGCCACCACAAAAACCATGTCACGCCCCAGTCCCAAAATACCGAGGGACCGGACGCGTGGCAATGGCCAGCAGCACACACCGATGGACAAACCCAATTTAATGGATCCATCGGGGCATGCTTAAGCTGTAATATAAGAATATGTAGGTTCAATGATACAAGTCACAGTCTAAGCTAATCTCATCCACAACAGATAATCACATATCAAATGCAAGAATAATGCAAATAGGAATAACTAACAAATCTCAATAAAAGTGTCTCGGAGAACAATCCGAGAACAAGTCTGATACATCAATGCAATAGACTGGAAATAAAGGAACTGGAAATAGAAATAAATGAGTATCACCAGGCAATACCCAGGAGAAGTCCTCTAGCACAATCCCGTCCTCAGGTGTCGGTACAGCTCATGTATCAGCTCCTGTATCTGCTCCTGCTAATGCTCCTGTACTGTATAACTCTAGGTGGATCTCCTCTGCTAGTCCTGGGGACAAAGTCCGGATCCAGGTCCTCAGGGGACAGCAAGGTACAGAAAATACAAGCCAAAATAAATGCAGTGCAGCAGAGAATGAAATAAATAGGGTAAGCTATAACCATCTATGTGGATTGCGAGAGAGAACATCAAAAAGTACTCAGGTTGAAACAACTACAAGCTCTGTGTAGGGGAGCCGGTAGCAGTGATATCATGAGGTGGTCTAGCTCAGCGGGAGACTGAGTAGCCGGCATAATATAGTCAACCTGTAGCCTGCGGGTCTCTCCAGCAATAGATGGAACAATAAGGGAATACTAAAATAACCAGCTAAGTGATATGCAAGATGAGAGCAGCACTAGAACTCAGGCTGAAGCATACTACAAGCTCTGTGTAGGGGAGCCGATAGCAGCAGTAATAATGAGTAATGGGCCAAGCTCGGGCTTCAGAGTCTTGTGCCTCACGATAATAGGGGTGTATATATATATGATCAGCCTGTAGCCTGTGTGTCTCTCCCCACCCAATGTAATCACACGTCTCATGTCCATGATGCCTCATGTCCATGTTACGCACGATCGTATCTAATGCAGAAGTCATAGAGTATCTAGGAATATAATGTCAATGCCATAAAGTCTGTATCCTATACAGAATCACCATGAATATCTCAGGAAGATCCTGTCTCATGAATAGTGTCAAGTGTCCTGGGTTATAGTGTACTTGGTAAGACAAGTACGAGAATGTAAAGGGGTCACGAATGTCCATCTCTAGGTGACAATACACAACACCGCGTACGGTGTTGGCACCCGACTGATAATCGGACGCTAAGTACGTCACACGGTCCTAGGTCAACCATGCACAGCAATATAATGAATCAAGGAAATGCAACAAGAATTGTAAAGTTGGCGAGGTATACTTGCCCACTGATGTATAACTAAGTCAAGGAAATAAGTAGCAAAAACTGCAGGATTTGGCAAGGTACACTTGCCTGGGGTCCTGGCTCCAACTGTAGCTCTGGTCTCAGTGTGATCTGTAGGTAATACTCCGGTTGCTGAAATAAATATCACCATTAGATTCAGAAAATACCAAATAGCTAAAAATGCCTGTCCTTGAGTCCAATTTGGACACAAAGGCAAAAATGATAATTCCGGGTCAAAGCGGGGTCCACATGTGGGCCACTTTGCACCGAAAAGCGCGTCAGGGTCAAAGGTCTCCAAATTTGCCAAACTTAGTGTCAACAAGTCAGGAACGATGATACGAACCCAACGGAACTTCCAGAATTAGATTCCGATGAGTCGATCACAAAATCGCCCGTCAAGTGGAGCTTATGGGGCCCACGATATGCGATTTTGTCAACGTTCTCAGAATCGAACCAAACTTGGGTCACAGGACCAGCGTATCGCTACGAGTCCGATGGCGCAAGTTTCGTCTCGATCCGACGTGTGTACACAAAGTTACAGCGTGTTCCAGAATCGACGGATACGGGGCGGTGTCGGCGGATACGCGTTGATTCCGGTGTGCACGCACATCCGAATCGACTTCTGCGAAATCCTACACGACCGTATCAACGTCGCGCACAGTTCGGTAAAGACCGCGTGCGACCAAGTCGTCCCGTTTGGCGGGGCGTACTCAGTTCCGGGGTGAAACATGGCGTTGTTTTTCCTGTTTTTGGATCGCGGTGTGCGATCACCACAGGACGCGATGCACCGAGCGGGTTGCACGGGCACCGAGAGGGTCATACAGTCTTCGCAACGCAATTGACGGAATCAAAAACGGGATAACGAGGAGAGAGGAAACGCTACCTGAATAGGGCTCCGTGAACGATGATTTTCGGTGTCGAGGGTCTCCTTCGTGTCCTGGATGTGTCCGGGTATCTGTGTCCACGGTACTAGGGTTTGTTGTGCTCGTGTCTGCTGCGTCAATTCCGTCGAGGAGGAGGGAAGAAGACTGCGGCGCTCTCGGGCGGGGTCAGGACTTGCTGCGGGGTCGTGGTTCAGCGGCTTCTCCGGAGCTGTGAAATCGTCCAGCGAGAGGAAACCGACGAGAAGTCGGCTGTGGTGATCGGAGGTGTCGAGGTCACCCGGCGGGGAAATGACAGGGAGGTGGAGATGCTGCTGCGAGTCGAGATGGCCGAGTTTCGACGGAGTCACCGGAGACGAAGGGAAGAGGAGGGGGAAGCGATCGGTTCCGGTCAACAAGGGACCGGGGTTGAGGGCTCGAGGGGTCTGCACGGTCGGAGTCGCACTGGGTGCACTGCACGGTGGGGTGGGGCTGTTGCCGGAGCGGCTTGGCCGGAGCTCGCGGATGCAGTAGGCCGGAGGGAGGTCAGGGAAAGGGGTGTCGACGGTGCTGGAATTCGGGTCGGCGGCGGAGGAAGGATGGAGAAGGGGGAGTCGGCGGAGATGGATCGCGGCGGAGAGTCGGCTATGGCGGCGGAGGGTCAACTAGGGTTTCGGTGGGGGCAGCAGGGAGTAGGAGGAAGGAGGAGGGGATTTGTCGACGGGCTGAGCGGATGGGAGTCGTCGGCGAGGGCTCGAGCAGAGGGAGACGGCGGAGATGATGGTGGTCGGACGGCAGGGGGTCGGCTGCTCCGGCGGGGGGGGGGGGGGTAGCTGATGGATAGATTAGGGTTAGGGTTAGGGTTAGGGTTAGGTAATTTGGGATTTAGGGATTTTTGGGAAATTGGAAAATTGGGAATTTGTTTTCTTCTTCTTTTCTTTTGTGGAGAAAACATAGGGAATTATGTATTTATACATTACAGGAATTGGACTAGGGTTAGACCTAGGATTCGGGCCGGGTCAGCGCTCCTTGGGCTGGGCTTCGGCTCTCATGGGGATGTCGGGCGTTGGCACGGGTTAAATTCGGTTTAATTCTAAATTGGTTTCTAGGGCTTTAAACGGGTTTCCGGAGTCCAATAAATTCACGAAAAATTACCCTATGTCCGGTTTTCCATTTTACACCATAAAATATTATTTTCATAATATTTTAGTAGGAATTAACTGCAATTAAAAATCCTTGAATCAACAAAGGCCTAGGTCACGATTCCCGAAAATTTCAGATAATTTGGGGAAAAATCCAAATTTAAAATTCTGAAAATCAGGGGGCTTACAGTCGAGCCGGGCTGGTTCGTTGACCGGGTCCAGGCCGGCCCATACAAGCGTTGACCAGGTCGGGCCCGGGCCGATTTACGGGCCGCCCGGCCCAATATGCGCCTTGACATATATCTCTTGTTAACAATCACGGGCTAAACTTTATTATGGTAACGTGCACGTGCATTTTGTTCATTCCTAGGAATCGAACTTGAGCAACCAAAAAAATATATCTTCCATCTTAATCCCTTGAGTTAGAATTGTTTATTTGTACATAAATAATATTAGGTAGTTAAATAATTTGTTATTTTTTAGAAATAGTTAGTGGAGTATTTACAAATGGCTTAGACGGCTCAATTTTGAGCCGTTTCCAAGCCTCATTATAAGAGTAGAGATAGTTAGTGGAGTATTTACATATGGCTTGGACGGCTCAATTTTGAACCATTTTTAAGCCTCAATGGATTTTTTCTTTGGTTCCATTGCTGCACAGCATCTTGCGTGAAGCAGTTTCATTTGTGCACAGAAACAAAAAATCTCGTCACTTCCAACTTCGGCAGGATCGACAACTGTCTCCAATGTTGATCAACAATATCTATCGGAATAGGTCTAGATTGGCGTCGATATTTTTTATTCTAATATGCACAAGGGAGGTCGAGCGAATGTCGATATGAACAACCGCAAACCTTTGGATCGAAACCCACGAACTTTGACCTACCTATCTCCTCATATAGTAAGGCCAATGCCTTGTGAGATATTACATGGATTAAAGTATCCAAGAGGTGTTCATTATTATGTTCATGCTTTGCAATATTGAGGCTCATCTCAAATGATGTCTTAATCTCGTTCAGCGTCGCATTTACTGTTAAATTTATAACTGGCCAAAAAGAGACAAAATGAATGTGGACTGACGCGAAAGCATATTCATCAAAATTAAGCAGCAAAAACGTTCAAGACAACCATATAGTGAACTGTTCCCGTTGAAGGGACTTATATAGAGCTCACTCACCGAGACACAATTCAGTACATCTGGGACTTATTCCAACAGAAGTCCGTCCATTAGTTGGACAGGTTCTCATAACATTCGTCCGAAATAATTCGATGCCGAGGAGGGTATTTGATACAAGTTTCAGACTGAGTAAGACTAGCCACAAGCCCATTATGTAGTGCGTCTTCCTGTCGGAACGAAAGAGGGGCACTATATTACCAATAAGAAAAATAAATATCAATACTGATCAAGCAGTTGTGGTGGTAGTAGTGGTGGATGAAACTACTACCATGAGATACAAAACTGACATCTCACGCATAGACTCCGTGATGATAGGAGTTGTGGAAGGGGTTGTTCCCGGAGCAGTGGAAGGAGCAGAAGCATCGGGAGCTATAAACAGCTACATAGTAAACTTAATGATATTCATCTGCACTACAAGAGTCTTCATCGTACTTTACATCTCGTCCCAGCCAAGCAGAAGCATGAGGAGAAGCATAAGATACAGTTGGAGGAGCTCAAAAGTACACATACGACAACGATGCCAACAACCAACTACCTACATGTCGCCTCCCTTCCCTCCACTAAGGGACTGTGCCACACCTCACTGTAGATCGACGCCACCTCGTTCGTCATGATGGTTGCGCCCCTCCCCTGATCGGTTGTAAATCTCCTGATTTTTCAAGATTTTCAAAACTGGATTTTTCACAATTTTCTGGATTTTTCTGGGATTTTTCTGTAATTAAAATCAAGGTTTTAAATATTAAATGATTTTTAATTGATAATAAACAATATTAAAATATTATGAAAATAATATTTTTGAGTGTAAAATGAAAAACTGGACTTAGGATAATTTTTCTGGAATTTATCGAGCCCCGGACCTATTTTTAAACACCTAAAAATAATTATGTATTTAATTATTTAATTGTTTAATGTTTTTATTAATTATTAAATTATTATTATTACGATTACTATTATTATTATTATTATTATTTTTGAATCGGCCCAGCCCGCGGCCCACTGGACCCGGCCCACCGGGCCCAGCCCCAACCCGGCCCAGCCCTGGCCTAGCGGGTCGGGCGGGTCGACCAGACCCGCTAGCCCGTGCCCGCACCCGCACCCCTACGACCCGGTCAACCCCCGCGTTCTCCGGCGCGTCCCCCGGCCGCCGCCCGCTCCGCTCGACCACGCTCCGCCCGCCCGCGTCCCACACCGCCACGTCCACCCCTCGCCTCCGCCTAACCCGGCCACGACAGCCCTCCCTCAGCCCTATAAATCTCCCCCCCGTCAGTCCCTCTCCGGCCAGACCTCCCCCACGACTACCACGCCGCCACCGCTTGACTCGTCGTCCGACGCCACCTGCCCGCAGCCCCCTCCGCCGCGCTCAGCCACCTCCCACCTTCTTCCTCCTCTTCTTCTCCGGCGTCGACGCCGTCGAGCACCCTCGACAGCAGCATCGAGCAGCAGCGCCGGCGCCTCCGCCCGCCGTGCCGCTCAGCACCGCCATCGCGCCGCATCCGCCACGTGCCCCCACTGCCCCCGGCCAGCCTCTCCCCGCCTCAGCGCCGCCCTGAGCCGCCGGATCCGAAAACCTAACCCTAACTTCGAATCCGGACACGTGTCGGACACGATTCCAACCCCGGGTTTTCAGCCCATTTCAGGTGTGTGTATCTTCTTGCTCGTAGCTCGGATTTTGATTCCGTAAATTGCGTTGCGAAGCCTGTATGACCCTCTCGGTGCCCGGACAAACCGTTCGGGGCATCGCGTCCTGTGGTGATCGCATACCGCGATCCAAAAATAGGAAAAAATCAGACCCTATTTTACCCCGGAACTGGGTACGCCCCGCCAAACGGGACGACTTGGTCGCACGCGGTCTTCACAGATACGTGCGCGTCGTTGATACGGACGTGTGGGATTTTGCAGAAGTTAATTCGGATGTGCGTGCACACCGGAATCAACGCGTATCCGCGGACATCGCTCCGTATCCGAATTTTCTGCATTTTACCCTAACTTTGTGTACACACGTCGGATCGAAACGAAACTTGCGCCATCGGACTCGTAGCGATACGCTGGTCCTGTGACCCAAGTTTGGTTCGATTCTGAGAACGTTGACAAAATTGCGTGTCGTGGGCCCCATAGGCCCCGCTCGACGGGCGATTTTGTGATCGGCTCATCGGAATCCAAATCTGGAAGTTTCGTTGGGTTCGTATCATCGTTCCTGACCTGTTGACACTAAGTTTGATGAATTTGGAGACCTTTGACCCTGACACTTTTTTGGTGCAAAGCGGGCCCACATGTAGACCCCGTCTTGACCCGAAACTGCCGTTTCTGCCCTTGTCTCTAAATTGGACCTAGGGACAGGCGTTTCTAGCTGATTGATATTTTCTGGATCTGATGGTGATGTTTATTACAGCAACCAAAGTGCTGCCTGCAAATCCAGCTGAAGTCAGAGCCGCAATTGGAACCGGAACCACAGGCAAGTGTACCTCGCCAAAACTTGCAGCTTTGCTACCTTTTTCCTTGAATTATTTATACAACAGTAGGCAAGTGTACCTTGCCAAACCCTGCAGCTTGCTACTTATTTTCCTTGACTTATTTATACATCAGTAGGCAAGTAAAGCTTGCCAAATTGCAGTAATTCTTGTTATAGAACTTGCCTGAATTCTTGTTTAATGCATATAAACCTGTTAACTGTTAAAACCCAGGACTGAGTGGCTTACTTAGCGTCCGATTACCAGTCGGGTGCCAACTCCGTACGCGGAGTTGTGTAACGTCACATAGAGATGGATATCGAGACCCGATACTTCTCGTACTTGTCTTATCAAGTACTCCAGAACCCAGGACACTTGACACTATTCATGAGACAGAGTCTTCCTGAGATATTCATGGTGATTCTGTATAGGATACAGGACTTGACAGAGATATTTTATAGACATTATGACTTGTTGCATTAGCTATGATCCCGCTGACATGGACATGAGACGTTATGGTCATGGTATGTGTGATTACATTGGGTGGGGAGAGACACACAGGCTACAGGTTGATTTTATATTATGTCGGCGTCGTAGTCTCCCATTGAGCTAGACAACTATATGATATCACTGCTACCGGCTCCCCGACACAGAGCTTGTAGTAGTTTCAGCCTGAGTTCTCGTGCTGCTCTCATACTGCATATCACTTAGCTGGTTACATAGTTTGCCCTATTGCTTATTTATTGCTGCACTGCTTATTTATTTTGGCTTGTATTTTCTGTACCTTGCTGTCCCCTGAGGACCTGGATCCGGATTATGTCCCCAGGTACAGCTGAAGAGAACTACCCCGATGTGTACGGTACAGGAGCACTCCTTGGAGCAGAACCAGGAACCGAGGACGAGATAGTGGCAGAAGACTTCTCCTGAGTACCGATTTCATTTGCTCAGTATTTCTATTTTCTGTTGATTTAATTCCTGTCTATTTCCTTTAATGTAACAGATTGATTCTCGAATCGTTTCCCGAGACACCTATTTGATATTGCTTATTTATTTCCATTTGCAATATGTCTGACAATTTATCTGTGTTTATTCTGTGGATGAGTTTAGAAATACCTGAGACTTGTAACATTTTCCTGTTAGACTACAGCTTAAGCATGCCCTGATGGATCCATTAAATTGGGTTGTCCATGTCACGACCCGCACCCGAAATTTGGGCATGAGTCGTGGGTACGTCCAGCCTATACCGCAGCATCGGCGGTAGAACGCTGTCTAGGTCTAAACATAATATATCCTGTCAATAATCTCAACTCCGTACGGAGGACAATGATAATAATCTACAGTTCTATGATATACTCAATCACAAGCTAATAGAAATCATAGCACGATGAGAATAGAAAAGAGTTCTAATAAAAACCAACCACAATAATCCAACTCAAATCCTGGGTCTAAATGACCTCACAAAGTCACAAAATAATAATATATCTCAGTCTCAGTCTAAAACAATAATGCAGAAAAAGTAGTCTAAGAGCAGCCAGGTACGTTCTCCTCTAGGCTAGGCAACTCCTCTGGGGTTTCTGGAGTGAAATCACCCTCTAATCCTGGGCCGTAATGAGTGGGGCAAAAATCCTCCAGGTCCTCTGAAAAATGTTATCCAGTCAGGATTGGAGCGAAGCACAAGCACTAGCAGCAGTTTCATTAAATTGACAAAATCTATAAACAGTGTAAGAGATACAAGATGGAAATAAATGCTGAAAATGAGAAGTACAGGAGAAAATAAAATAGACAATAGAGCATCTAGCAATGAACAATAAACAGTGAATGCTAGAACCAGTAAATCTGAATAAAGATAAAACATCTAGCTAAGTGTTTGAAATATTAGTTTATCATGTGATCGGCTTGGGAATAGATCAGGCTGGTTATATATGATTAGCTATGATTCTTGGAGGTCAGGCTAACCATATGGTTAGCTATGATGCATGATAATGGTCAGGCTAATCATATATAACAGCTATGAAGCATGATGATGGTCAGGCCGCACCCGACGTGAGAAGTGGGGTGAGCTATGATGCATGGTAAGGATTTGGATATGATCACATAATCTACTAATAGTTCCCCATCCCCAGCTAGCACGGTGGATTCCAATCACGACTCCTCATGATAGGGATCTAGGGTGCTAACTCGTGTATCCACAGTGTCGGAATCAAGTATGTAATACACTACAATTTATAGAAGTAATCAACAATGAAAACTGTCAGAGAATGTACTCGCCTGTGGTCCTGAGCAAAGTGTGAGGGTCGATGCCCAAGATGAAATCACAATGACCTAAATATAAGACAACAAATGTTAAAATGGTGTTTGGAATGATAAAAGTGTTTAACTAAGTTGAAATGAGGGTGTTAGGCCATTTCTAGGTCTATACTAGGTTTACCTATGGTTAACTAGATCATTTGGTCAAAATCTAATTAATACTAGTCTTATGCTAGTCTATAACTGCCATACTAGAGTTATTTATACTTACCTAAAATATATAGGGTAGTGTTTATATAGTAACTTAACTTATACCTTATTCATATAATTAATACCCTCAACCCAAAACTAGCTACACACTTTGATACTCCCCTTGATGTTTATATTCATAACCCACACTTATACACTTGCACAGACACACAGTTTACACAGATAATTCATTTCCCCCCCTCTAGCTACTGACAGGAACTCTAAATTTACACAAATAGTATCTACACACTGACAGGAACATAGTTACACAGGTAATGCACAGTTTACACACAATTTTATACATAGACACACACATTCTCAGTTCACTCACACACTAGGTATGCCCCTAACCTCACTGCACACACACAACTCCCTGATACACTGCTCTACCTACTGACACAGTTAACACACAGGGTGCATATGGATACACTCACACACATACCTATTTTATCTCAGGTCTGATACTCTAGGGAACCCAATACAACATAACCCATCACTTCTAAAATTCAACACTGAACTATCCTAATTACCTAACACAGTCACCTCACAGCTATCTAACATACTGAACTTACTGATACATTATTGCACACAGGCACTCTGTTTCCTATTAACCATCACTCACACACACCTAATTTACTGCACAGCTGCTGAGAATACCTCACTCACACATATGCACAGCCATAGGTTGACTGGTACACACTGTCACAGTAAAATTCACCCATGCACACACTGCTACACACTGAAATTACTGCTCACCCACACTACACATATAGAGGTACTCACAGAAATTATACACTGCCACACCTCTCTCTCACACACTAGTACTCATACACATATGTTCTACTCTCCCTAACTGAAATACACATACATAGGCACACATAGATAGGAACACACAGTCACAATTTTACAGCCACACTGACACAAAGACACAAACACTAGTTACATAGACACTGCTCACTCTCACAGACATTTCTAACATGTATACTGATACACTAGGTATCTAGGTTCTACTGATACTCATCTCAACTCACTGCACAAGTTCACCTAGATCCTGATACTCTGGCACAGAACTACACTCTTACACACAGTTTCTAATTAACTGAGACACAAGTTTTACACTGATTTCCTTTGATACACACAGGTATCAACTGAGACACTAATCCAATGCACAAGAACTCAAAATACACAGATACTACACTAGATGCTAATTTCCTAACTCATACACACAGTCACTTACACAAGTGACTGCACAGTTGCACACATAGAGATCTCATACACAGTGAGGCACAAGTCACTGATACATAGGCTCTAATTCTCACACAGCTACACTAGGACACTGCACACACACTGCTATGGTTCTCCTAACTGATACATAGGCACAACATTGGGATCTCATACACTGCTACAACCTATTACTCATGAACTCCAGTACTTAGTTCATAGAATTCAATGATACTAAGATACTAGAGAACTCCACACTACTCAAATCACAAGAAATTTACCTCCACAACACTGATACACTATGAACTCAACACTGATACTCCCAGTTATCCTATAGTCAAACTAAAATCCCCAATTTCTGATACACACAGGAATCAAGGACCCGACTGTACAGTGGGATACCCTTTCCCCCAAACTGCTGGTACACTGAACCCTAGCACCCGAGTTCCTCTCCATAACCAACCCTGGCTCTTACCTCCCTGATGCACAAATCACTACTCCACAGTGCACACAGCATACAACAAACAGTATACACACTAGACACTAATTTATATGCAGTTGGGGAAAAATAGAGACACATAGGTACTCACACAGGTTTCTCACTATACTTACAGAAATTAAGAGGTTAACTGACACAGGATTTAAACTAACTACACCCATTCACAGGAACCCAACCAAATGCATCATCTACACCTAATGATCCAAGCCATCAACAGCCCTTCAAAACCCCAACCCGATACTCCTGCTCTCAATACAACCTACACCCTAGATCAACTACCCGACTGCAGTAACCTATTTACAACACAATATATATATACATATAGATTCATATATCAACTATGCAGAAATTAAATAAGTTAGATAGGTAAGTTCCTAATAACATTTCATCATACATATGTAGGGCATAAACGAAAACACATACAACCCCTAAGTTCCCGATCAAAACCCTAAGAATCGAGTTCAACCTACACATGGGTGATGAAATCAATCTACAAACCAATACCTAGGGTTAGGGTTCACGAAAATTGGGGAGAACCCCATGTTGGTCACCAAAACCCAAAACAAAACCCTAAAAATCGAACTACACAGCAAGGGTGGGTTCCTAATGGCCATGAACAACAGAAAACAGAATTAAAGGAATAGAAATAGGGTTTTTACCTGCAGGGATGGTTTCTTCACTGAGGTTCTTCTTCTTCAAGGCTTCCTGACCCACGTTCCTTGCTTTCCTTGCTTGGAGGAGGAAGGTGGAAACCCTAGGGTTAGGATTTCGAAATCTGGGTGGGGAGATGGTTTCTCTTATGGAGGCTAGGGTTTCCTTTTCTCTACATGAAGAATAGCTTAGAAAGAGGCTTCCTTTTATATTAAAGCAAGTTTAGGGTTTCCGTGCCTAGTCTTTTTAGGTTAAACCCCCCTGGCCCTCTCATGTAGAACCTAATTAACTCAGGTTTAGGCCTTCTAGGGTTTGAGGTCCAAGCCTAAAATTAGAATTCTAGGGTTTCACTAGAACTGGTTTACAATTAGGGTTGACTCACTAGGGTCTGTCCTAATGAGTTCTAGGGTTTGACCTAAAACTAAACATTACAAATAATAATATAATTAGTTACAAAACTCAGCAATTTATTAAATTCATAATTATTTAAAATAGCTAAATTACACAAATGCCCTTATATGGAAAAGTGGTAGTGACAAGTCTACCCTCCTAAAAGAAATTTTGTCCTCGAAATTGGACTGAACTACAACAAGAATAAATCAGAAAAAGAATTATACCTCAAGTCTGGAAGAGATACGGGTATTGCTCACGCATCTCGTCCTCTCTCTCCCAGGTCGACTCCCCTGAAGAGTGATGTCTCCATGCAACACGAACCAAAGGGATGGTTTGGTTCCGCAACACCTTTTCTCTGCGGTCCAAGATCTCTACGGGCTGCTCAGGGTAGCTGAGCGTCGGACCAACCTCAATCTCCGAGTGATCAAGTACGTGACTAGGGTCGGCCACGTACCGCCTCAGCTGTGACACGTGAAACACATCATGCACTCCCTCCAATGCAGGCGGCAAGTCTAGTCTATACGCCACTGCACCTACCCTTGCAAGAATACTGAAGGGTCCGATGTAGCGTGGGCTAAGCTTCCCGCTTCTACCAAAACGAATTATTCCACGCGTCGGAGAAATCCGTAGGAAAACTAGATCGCCAACCTAAAACAAAATAGTCTCAACACGCAGTCTAAACAAACAAACACAAGCCAGAAAACAACAATCTATACCTGAAACTCAAGGGGTCTACGGTGGCTGTCGGCCCAATGCCGCTGTCTGTCCTGCGCCACTCGCAGTCTGTCTCTGATGAGTTTTACCTTTTCTGCTGCATCCACGACCATTTCTGGTCCTAACAAGGCTCTCTCTCCAACGTCGTCCCAAGATAGCGGTGTATGACACCTCCGTCCATAAAGAGCCTCAAATGGTGACATATCGATGCTGGCCTGGTAGCTGGTGTTGTAAGCAAACTCTACCAGGTGCAGATGATCCTCCCAAGAACCTCCAAGATCTAGAACGCAAGTGCGTAGCATATCCTCGAGAATCTGAATAGTCCGTTCAGACTGTCCGTCTGTCTGGGGGTGATATGCGGTACTGAACTTGAGCTGAGTGCCCAAGCTAGCCTGCAGACTCCTCCAGAAGTGGGAAGTGAAACGACTATCCCGATCCGAGACGATGCTTACTGGAACTCCATGAAGTCTAACAATCTGTCGCACGTACATCTCTGCTAGCCTCTCTGTCGACGTGCCCACTTTGAAAGGTAAAAAATGGGCTGATTTGGTCAACCTGTCCACGATGACCCAAATCGCGTCCTTCCCTCCTGGAGAACGTGGAAGCCCTGAAACGAAATCCATGGTCACGTGCTCCTATTTCTACTCTGGGATCGGTAAAGGTTGAAGCAAACCTCCTGGCCTCTGCCGGTCTGCCTTTACCTGCTGGCACACTAGACACCGGGATACGAAGCGTGCTACCTCGCGCTTCATTCCATACCACCATACGTGCTCCCTCAAGTCTCGATACATCTTGTTGGCACCGGGATGCATCGAGTACTGAGAGCGGTGTACCTCCTGTAAAACCTCCTCGCGCAGCTCCCCGCTCGGCACACACATCCTCGTGCCGTGCCGTAAGGAACCATCATCTGCGATAGTAAAGTCGTACGACAATCCTGTCTGAACCTGTGCCCTGATACTCCTCAGAGCCTCATCATCGTACTGCGCAGCTCTGATCCTGTCCATCAGCTCGGACTGTATCTGCAATCCCCACATCTGAATCTCAGTACCGGGAACTAACACTTCAATCTCCAAGCTCTCCAAATCAGCCAACAAATGCCTATCTGTCGTCAAGTACATAGCCATCGGATACCTGCTCAAGGCATCGGCGACTACGTTAGCCTTCTCTGGATGGTACTGCAATGAGATGTTGAAGTCCTTCATCAACTCCAACCACCTCCTCTGCCTCATGTTTAGCTCCTTCTGTGTGAACACGTACTTCAAGCTCTTGTGGTCTGTGAAGATCTCCACACGCTCTCCGTACAGATAATGCTTCCACAGCTTTAGAACGAAGATAACTGCTGCCAACTCTAAATCGTGGGTGGGGTAGTTCTTTTCATGAGGGCGTAACTGCCTGGAAGCATAGGCAATTACCTTCCCGTGCTGCTGAAGAACACATCCCAGACCCTTCCCTGAAGCATCACTGTAGATGGTAAAACCACCTGTCCCTGCTGGCAACGTCAAAACTGGAGCTGTTGTCAACCTCTTCTTTAGTTCATCAAATGCAGCCTGGCACTCCTCCGTCCAGACAAAATCCACATCTTTCCTAGTCAATCTGGTCATCGGCGCTGCAATCTTGGAGAAGTCTTGTACAAACCTCCTGTAGTATCCTGCTAGACCGAGAAAACTCCTGATCTCAGCTACCGAACTGGGGGCAGCCCACGACTCCACTGCCTCGATCTTCTTTGGGTTTACCGAGATTCCGTCACCTGATACCACATGCCCAAGAAATTCGACCTTGTCAAGGAAGAATTCACACTTAGAGAGTTTTCCGTACAGCTTCTCCCTCCTGAGAGTCTCTAAGACCAATCTCAGGTGCTCTTCATGCTCCTCCGGGGTCTTGGAATACACAAGAATATCGTCGATGAACACCACCACGAACTTGTCAAGGTACTGGTGGAACACCTTGTTCATCAGGTTCATGAATACTGCTGGCGCATTGGTTAAACCAAATGGCATCACCAGGAACTCAAACTGGCCGTATCTGGTCCGAAAGGCTGTCTTCGGCGTGTCTTCTTTCTTCACCTTCACCTGGTGATAGCCTGATCTCAAATCTATCTTTGAAAACACCCTCGCCCCGCTCAACTGATCGAAAAGATCATCTATCCTCGGCAGCGGGTACTTGTTCTTGATAGTGATATTGTTCAAAGCTCTATAATCAATGCACATGCGCACCGTGCCGTCCTTTTTCGGTACGAACAATACCGGAGCTCCCCATGGTGATGAACTGGATTTGATGAAGCCTTTGTCCTGCAGCTCCTCAACTTGCTTCTTCAGTTCTGCTAGCTCGCTGTTGTTAACTCTATAGACATGTTGTGAAATGGGCTCCGCTCCTGGAACCAAGTCTATAGAGAATTCAACATCTCTGTCTGGCGGCAAGCCTGGCAACTCTTCTGGAAATACATCCAGGAACTCCGCTATCAGAGGATGTGGCAACTCCTCTTCTTCTGCCCTGGCTCCGCAAAATGTGCCCCTGCTCTGTTCCGCTGCTCCTCTGACGACCTCAAACTCCGGCTCTCCTGGTGGTCTAAATAATACTCTACCTCTATAACAATCTATAGTAGCATGATGCCTGCTCAACCAGTCCATTCTGAGTACAATATCGTACCCCGGAAGTGGCATGACGAGTAAGCTCACGCTCAAGTCTCGGCCTCCTACTGACACTCTCCGGTCCTTGCAGTGATCACGGACTAGGATAATACCTCCACCAGTCATGATCTTGCAAGTCCTAGCTAATGGTTCTGTGTCTAAATGATGTCGAAGTGCATAAGATACAGACACAAAACTATGGGAAGCGCCAGAATCGAATAAGGTAAATACGGGAATACAATCGAGAAGAACCGAACCTGTGATCAAGTCTCCTGCTGACTCGATCTCCTCGACTGCCATGGCGTATGCTCGCCCCTGGGGTGCACCTCTATGCTGCTGATGCTGGGCGAACTTCTGATGTTGTGGTGGAAGTGGTCCCCTCTGTTGTTGGCCTCCTGGTGCGGTAGGCACCCTGTCTGATCCTCTCTGGGCGGCTGCTCCACCCTGACCTGGACGAAAGGTAGGACAATCCTTCAGCTGGTGTGTCGTCGATCCGCAGGATAGACATGAGCCTAATCTCTTCCTGCAGATATCTCTAGTATGTCCCATCTTCCCGCAGTACGCACACTGGATGGCGGGCTGAGTCTATCTCTATTGCTGCTGCTGGACCTGTCCTCGGGCTGGTGCCTGATGCTGCTGCTGAAAGGGTCTCTGCTGTTGCTGCTGAAAGTGTGGACGCTTGCCCGGTCCCGTACTACTGTTTGCTCCTCCGGAACCATCGCGTCCCCTCTTGGGCCTGAGGCCCAAGTCATCCTCGGCTACTTGGGCATCCATCAATATGCCCTCGTAGGTAGCTGTGCGACGTCCCGACGTGCGAGACTTGATCTCCCTTGTCAGCCCCTTTCTGAATTTCCGGGCCCTGTCCCCCGGATCTCTAATCATCGATGGCGTGAAGCGGCTCAGGCGGGAAAACTCCGCGGCATACTCATCGACGGACGAGCTCCCCTGGGCTAAGTCATGGAACTAACTCTCCAAAGCTCCCAGGGCAACGTCAGGAAAGAATTTCTCCTTGAAGAGCTCCCTGAAAGCCTCCCAAGTGAGTCCTCTGCGCAAGAGTCTCGGCTCCGTGCAAAACCATGTCAAGGCAATGTCGAACATCTGGCTGCCGGCGGCCTCGATCTGGAGCGCCTCTGGAAGCTGCGCCAAACGCAAGTTCCTCTCGATGTCCTCTAGCCAATCATCAGCGTAGAGTATCCCTTCTGTCCCCTTGAACTCCCGAGGCATCATCCTCTTGAAGTCCACAATGGTGCCCGACCTCTGTTGTTGCTGACCAGGATGCTGCTGCTACTGAGTGACCCTCTCCACAGCCTGAAGAGCCACTTGGTGAGCATTCTCCATGTTCACCCTCATCATCTCTGTCTGGGCCTGATGTGCCTCAGCCTGCACTCTCTGGGCCTCTGCCGACGTCCTCTGGGCGTCGACCATGCCCTGAATCAAGGCGAACATCTGTGCTCCATCGACGGGCACACCTCCTGGATGCTGAACTGGTGGTGGTGGTGCCGTCGTAGCTGTGGGGACCCTCTGAACTGGTGGTGGAGGACCCCCGAATGCTGCAGACACTCCCACATGTGCTGGAGATGTAGGAGGTGCTGCGGATGTCTGTCCGGCAGGGCGAGAGGTGGCAGACCTCTCTGAATCTGCTGCTCCGAGTCTCTGGGACCTTCTTGGCATCCTGAAGACAGATCGAAAGAATCAATTAAAGTAATAAACACGATATCATCAAGGAAGGACAGTAAATTTCTAAGGAAAAATTAAGAGTAGTATTATGAGAATCGGAAATTCCTAATTGTGATTGAGCATATCCTCGGCCAAATTCCTATTTCCTAAAACAGGCTCGTAGTAATACTCTAAGCGAGCACCACTACGATATCGCTCTAATGCGGTTTTAGGACTCGACTACTGACCTGCATGGGCCACCACTAAAAACGTGTCACGACCCGCACCCGGAATTTGGGCATGAGTCGTGGGTACGTCCAGCCTACGCCGCAGCATCGGCGGTAGAACGCTGTCTAGGTCTAAACATAATATATCCTGTCAATAATCTCAACTCCGTACGGAGGACAATGATAATAATCCACAGTTCTATGATATACTCAATCACAAGCTAATAGAAATCATAGCACGATGAGAATAGAAAAGAGTTCTAATAAAAACCAACCACAATAATCCAACTCAAATCCTGGGTCTAAATGACCTCACAAAGTCACAAAATAATAATACATCTCAGTCTCAGTCTAAAACAATAATGCAGAAAAAGTAGTCTAAGAGCAGCCAGGTACGTTCTCCTCTAGGCTAGGCAACTCCTCTGGGGTTTCTGGAGTGAAATCACCCTCTAATCCTGGGCCGTAATGAGTGGGGCAAAAATCCTCCAGGTCCTCTGAAAAATGTTATCCAGTCAGGATTGGAGCGAAGCACAAGCACTAACAGCAGTTTCATTAAATTGACAAAATCTATAAACAGTGTAAGAGATACAAGATGGAAATAAATGCTGAAAATGAGAAGTACAGGAGAAAATAAAATAGACAATAGAGCATCTAGCAATGAACAATAAACAGTGAATGCTAGAACAAGTAAATCTGAATAAAGATAAAACATCTAGCTAAGTGTTTGAAATATTAGTTTATCATGTGATCGGCTTGGGACTAGATCAGGCTGGTTATATATGATTAGCTATGATTCTTGGAGGTCAGGCTAACCATATGGTTAGCTATGATGCATGATAATGGTCAGGCTAATCATATATAACAGCTATGAAGCATGATGATGGTCAGGCCGCACCCGACGTGAGAAGTGGGGTGAGCTATGATGCATGGTAAGGATTTGGATATGATCACATAATCTACTAATAGTTCCCTATCCCCAGCTAGCGCGGTGGATTCCAATCACGACTCCTCATGATGGGGATCTAGGGTGCTAACTCGTGTATCCACAGTGTCGGAATCAAGTATGTAATACACTACAATTTATAGAAGTAATCAACAATGAAAACTGTCAGAGAATGTACTCGCCTGTGGTCCTGAGCAAAGTGTGAGGGTCGATGCCCAAGATGAAATCACAATGACCTAAATATAAGACAACAAATGTTAAAATGGTGTTTGGAATGATAAAAGTGTTTAACTAAGTTGAAATGAGGGTGTTAGGCCATTTCTAGGTCTATACTAGGTTTACCTATGGTTAACTAGATCATTTGGTCAAAATCTAATTAATACTAGTCTTATGCTAGTCTATAACTGCCATACTAGAGTTATTTATACTTACCTAAAATATATAGGGTAGTGTTTATATAGTAACTTAACTTATACCTTATTCATATAATTAATACCCTCAACCCAAAACTAGCTACACACTTTGATACTCCCCTTGATGTTTATATTCATAACCCACACTTATACACTTGCACAGACACACAGTTTACACAGATAATTCATTTCCCCCCCTCTAGCTACTGACAGGAACTCTAAATTTACACAAATAGTATCTACACACTGACAGGAACATAGTTACACAGGTAATGCACAGTTTACACACAATTTTATACATAGACACACACATTCTCAGTTCACTCACACACTAGGTATGCCCCTAACCTCACTGCACACACACAACTCCCTGATACACTGCTCTACCTACTGACACAGTTAACACACAGGGTGCATATGGATACACTCACACACATACCTATTTTATCTCAGGTCTGATACTCTAGGGAACCCAATACAACATAACCCATCACTTCTAAAATTCAACACTGAACTATCCTAATTACCTAACACAGTCACCTCACAGCTATCTAACATACTGAACTTACTGATACATTATTGCACACAGGCACTCTGTTTCCTATTAACCATCACTCACACACACCTAATTCACTGCACAGCTGCTGAGAATACCTCACTCACACATATGCACAGCCATAGGTTGACTGGTACACACTGTCACAGTAAAATTCACCCATGCACACACTGCTACACACTGAAATTACTGCTCACCCACACTACACATATAGAGGTACTCACAGAAATTATACACTGCCACACCTCTCTCTCACACACTAGTACTCATACACATATGTTCTACTCTCCCTAACTGAAATACACATACATAGGCACACATAGATAGGAACACACAGTCACAATTTCACAGCCACACTGACACAAAGACACAAACACTAGTTACATAGACACTGCTCACTCTCACAGACATTTCTAACATGTATACTGATACACTAGGTATCTAGGTTCTACTGATACTCATCTCAACTCACTGCACAAGTTCACCTAGATCCTGATACTCTGGCACAGAACTACACTCTTACACACAGTTTCTAATTAACTGAGACACAAGTTTTACACTGATTTCCTTTGATACACACAGGTATCAACTGAGACACTAATCCAATGCACAAGAACTCAAAATACACAGATACTACACTAGATGCTAATTTCCTAACTCATACACACAGTCACTTACACAAGTGACTGCACAGTTGCACACATAGAGATCTCATACACAGTGAGGCACAAGTCACTGATACATAGGCTCTAATTCTCACACAGCTACACTAGGACACTGCACACACACTGCTATGGTTCTCCTAACTGATACATAGGCACAACATTGGGATCTCATACACTGCTACAACCTATTACTCATGAACTCCAGTACTTAGTTCATAGAATTCAATGATACTAAGATACTAGAGAACTCCACACTACTCAAATCACAAGAAATTTACCTCCACAACACTGATACACTATGAACTCAACACTGATACTCCCAGTTATCCTATAGTCAAACTAAAATCCCCAATTTCTGATACACACAGGAATCAAGGACCCGACTGTACAGTGGGATACCCTTTCCCCCAAACTGCTGGTACACTGAACCCTAGCACCCGAGTTCCTCTCCATAACCAACCCTGGCTCTTACCTCCCTGATGCACAAATCACTACTCCACAGTGCACACAGCATACAACAAACAGTATACACACTAGACACTAATTTATATGCAGTTGGGGAAAAACAGAGACACATAGGTACTCACACAGGTTTCTCACTATACTTACAGAAATTAAGAGGTTAACTGACACAGGATTTAAACTAACTACACCCATTCACAGGAACCCAACCAAATGCATCATCTACACCTAATGATCCAAGCCATCAACAGCCCTTCAAAACCCCAACCCGATACTCCTGCTCTCAATACAACCTACACCCTAGATCAACTACCCGACTGCAGTAACCTATTTACAACACAATATATATATATACATATAGATTCATATATCAACTATGCAGAAATTAAATAAGTTAGATAGGTAAGTTCCTAATAACATTTCATCATACATATGTAGGGCATAAACGAAAACACATACAACCCCTAAGTTCCCGATCAAAACCCTAAGAATCGAGTTCAACCTACACATGGGTGATGAAATCAATCTACAAACCAATACCTAGGGTTAGGGTTCACGAAAATTGGGGAGAACCCCATGTTGGTCACCAAAACCCAAAACAAAACCCTAAAAATCGAACTACACAGCAAGGGTGGGTTCCTAATGGCCATGAACAACAAAAAACAGAATTAAAGGAATAGAAATAGGGTTTTTACCTGCAGGGATGGTTTCTTCACTGAGGTTCTTCTTCTTCAAGGCTTCCTGACCCACGTTCCTTGCTTTTCTTGCTTGGAGGAGGAAGGTGGAAACCCTAGGGTTAGGATTTCGAAATCTGGGTGGGGAGATGGTTTCTCTTGTGGAGGCTAGGGTTTCTTTTTCTCTACATGAAAAATAGCTTAGAAAGAGGCTTCCTTTTATATTAAAGCAAGTTTAGGGTTTCCGTGCCTAGTCTTTTTAGGTTAAACCCCCCTGGCCCTCTCATGTAGAACCTAATTAACTCAGGTTTAGGCCTTCTAGGGTTTGAGGTCCAAGCCTAAAATTAGAATTCTAGGGTTTCACTAGAACTGGTTTACAATTAGGGT
Organism: Iris macrosiphon; assembly: GCA_036927795.1. Taxonomy (NCBI): domain Eukaryota; kingdom Viridiplantae; phylum Streptophyta; class Magnoliopsida; order Asparagales; family Iridaceae; genus Iris; species Iris macrosiphon. The sequence goes on from JAYESA010000009.1 coordinate 180,709,306, forward strand.
TGACTCACTAGGGTCTGTCCTAATGAGTTCTAGGGTTTGACCTAAAACTAAACATTACAAATAATAATATAATTAGTTACAAAACTCAGCAATTTATTAAATTCATAATTATTTAAAATAGCTAAATTACACAAATGCCCTTATATGGAAAAGTGGTAGTGACAGTCCATCGATGTGTGCTGCTGGCCATTGCCACGTGTCCAGTCCCTCGATATTTTGGGACTGGGGCGTGACATGATTTTTGTGGTGGCCCATGCAGGTCTTCGATTAAATTGTTCGGTTTCAACTCAGGGACCGAACAGGCCTGCAATAAGATAGGATAAGTTTTAGGATCTTATCCACTTCCTTGAAACGTTCTTGATATCCATATCGACTTCGAATTAACTCCTCGACTTGCATCCTGCCTTGATTCCTGTGCGCCTCTTATCGTTTATTTTTGTTGCAGGATTATGGATTCACGAGCAAACGACGAGACTCCTATAACGTCACCACGAGATGCTGAGGTAACCAACGAAGACGAAGTAACATCAGTGGATGGAGGACAGTCAGCTCAACAACATGCCCCGAGAATCCAGCAAGATGATATTCCACCAACGACGCCAGTTACTCCATCAATGCCCGTAATTCCACCAGGGCAGGCCATGGACGGACAGCAGATGTTTTCAATGGTCTATGCAATAATGCAAGCTCAACAAGAGGCCTTGAGTCGCAGCCTAGTAACTACACTGGAGCAGGCCAACCTACCAGCTCGACGGCCAACGACGGGCTCTATCAGCGACTTTTGCCAACTGAAGCCCCGCACATTCTCAGGCAAGGAAGAGCCAACCGAAGTTCATGAGTGGCTCACCAACACTCAACATCAACTAGAAGCAGTTGAACTTCCAAAGGAACGTTGGATGACTGCCGTCAGAATGCAGTTGACGGACAATGCACATCACTGGTGGCTATCCGAGGAGACCCGGCTCGGACCAGACCGAGTCACTTGGGAAGAGTTATCTAGACTCTTTCAGGAGATGTATATTCCAGCTATCGCTCGATCAGAACTTCGGGACAAGTTCAATCACCTTACTCAGGATACTAAGACGATGGAAGAGTACAACGCTGAGTTCATTCGTCTAAGTCGCTTCGCCCCAACATTGATCCCGACAAAAGAAGACAAGGCTGAGAAATTCTTCGACGGACTAAACATTGAGCTACAAAAACTAATTGGATCCGTTGCACCTACATCTTACTCGGACGTCCTTGCTGCAGCGCTACGCAATGAGCGCGTCATCAGGAGAGAGACCAGTCTGAAGCGGCCATCCACGTCAGCACCAGCCGGAGCACAACCAGAAGAAGTTGCAAAAAGACCTCACATACACCAGCCATCAGAAGCATCTCCACAGGCAATACCTGTTTGTCCATATTATCACCGGCGAGGTCATATAGAGAACAAGTGCAGACGGAAAATGAGATTATGTTTGGCTTGCGGATCCAGTCAGCATTTACTGAGGGAATGCCCTGAGCGTCGAGAAGGAGCACCAAGGGTAAACCAACGAGCGTTACCAGTACAGAGGTCAGCCTCTCCCGCATTGGAAGTACTGCAAACGGAAGTTCAAGAAGTCCTACCACCCGCTCCAGGAGGGTATCAGCCGAGGCCACCTTTGATACCCCAGACACTACTCTTCCAGCAGGCTCAGCAGCAGAAGAATCGACTGCAAGGACGCGAACAAGCTTTCGCAATGACAGTGGAGAACGCGCAGACTCGTGGAGTAGCTAATGCGCGTAAGTGATTCGTAGTTATCCGTTTCTGGTCTTGTTTTAGCTCGTGCCTATTGGTTCGTGACCACAGCCCCAACCTAGTAATTTGCAACTTGTTAATAACAACCTGGTTTTCATAAAAGTTGTAATTCTTTTACTTTAACTAGATTTTCTCTGGAAAGTGCATAACTTTCATTTTTAGGGAAACGATATTTTCCCTAAGTGTCTTGTGATGTGTTTTCAAACAGTGCTTGCGACCGCATCATCTCTGTTGACCGGTTATTCTTTGATTGCGAGGACGCAATCCTCTTAAGGGGGTAGATTGTAAACCCCCTGATTTTTCAAGATTTTCAAAACTGGATTTTTCACAATTTTCTAGAATTTTCTATAATTAAATCAAGGTTTTAAATATTAAATGATTTTTAATTGATAATAAACAATATTAAAATATTATGAAAATAATATTTTTGAGTGTAAAATGAAAAACTGGACTTAGGGTAATTTTTCTGGAATTTATCGGGCCCCGGACCTATTTTTAAACACCTAAAAATAATTATGTATTTAATTATTTAATTGTTTAATGTTTTATTAATTATTAAATTATTATTATTACTATTACTATTATTATTATTATTTTTGAATCGGCCCAGCCCGCGGCCCACTGGACCCGGCCCACCGGGCCCAGCCCCAACCCGGCCCAGCCCTGGCCTAGCAGGTCGGGCGGGTCGACTAGACCCGCTAGCCCGTGCCCGAACCCGCACCCCTACGACCCGGTCACCCCCCGCGTTCTCCGGCGCGTCCCCGGCCGCCGCCCGCTCCGCTCGGCCATGCTCCGCCCGCCCGCGTCCCACGCCGCCACGTCCACCCCTCGCCTCCGCCTAACCCGGCCACGACAGCCCTCCCTCAGCCTTATAAATCCCCCCCCGTCAGCCCCTCTCCGGCCAGACCTCCCCCACGACCACCACTGTAACACCCCGTTTCGCTCAAGCGGACTGCCGACTCAATCGGCAATAGTGCAACTGTCCCGACCCGTTTTGCCTCGATCAAGAAGTAAAGGATATCCAGACTTGTCCCTAAAAGAATCCGGCTTGGACTTTCAGAGGCTCGCTCAGACGTATCGCTCTACCGAGGCGAATCATCGCCTAGGTGGGTGGCTACGGTGAACTTGTCTTTGCTTAGCCAGCACACATAAAATCTGGAATGATCATGCTAGTCGCTAGGTGAATCACCCCCTGCATGCTAATAAATCCAACGCACCTAGCTAAAGGGAATAATCCCAACTTGTATTGCTTGCTAGAACATGGAAATGAAATACTGCTTATACTCAGACCCTCGCATGCTAAGTCCCTTAACGGTTTCATCTCTCGGACTACCTTCGGGCCCGAGTAACGTGCCTGCTTATGTTCCTTTAGAAACGCATGCTTGTCTGCTTGATTGTTACCGTGTTTTCATCCAAACCCCGGGAGACTACTACGTAGTCGTTCTGTGCCTGAACGAACCTGCAAGTATTCGGGACCGCTAGGTCACCAAGGCAATCTCCGCCCCAGGAGAATTGCATCAAGGCAAAAGACAGTCACTGAACAACGAAACAGGCAAAGCATCTTGTCTTGTACTATTGTTGCCTCAACAGCTTGCCTCTTGTCTTGTACTCTTGTCTTGTACTCTTGTTGCCCCAACCAAGGCCCCGTTCGATCATGGACAACCAGTGCACAGGGTAACGTTCTCGCGGGCGATGCTGGGGCACTGGCATCGACCCGGTCCGGGCGAGACATATTGTTCTTAGTCTCTTGTTCAGGCAGAATGGCTTGCAGCGCCTCTTGTACTTTGTTGCAAAGCATTCTCGTCTAGACTAAATAGTCTCTTGTTCGGCGGAATGGCTTGCAGCGCCCCTTGTTCTTTGTTGCAACCCATCTCGTCAAAGACTATACCGTCCATATGGCATACGCCAGTGATCGCCTTGTAATGAACTTGTTGCATGCTTGCTTGTAAACGAAAGATAAACAATTCATCCTCGCTTAGCGGCTATCCGCGTGCGAGGCACTGTATTGCATCAAGAGCAACTAAACACCTGAACGATCTTGAAATAAATACTCTGTTTGCATATGCTATACCTCCTGAATGTTTATGCTTGCCCGTGCTTGAATTAATCATGTTTGCCTTGGACAGGGAAGGAGAAATGGTAAGTTGGTAAGTCTCGCCGTGTTTCCTCAAACATCGCACGGCGCACTGCCCGACACGTTAAGCTATTAAATGTTTGCATGAAACTGATCCTAAGGCAACTAGAAAGACAACTTAATAGTTGTGCACGGAACCTGTATTACGTGTTTGGATTTGTCGAGCGGGCGAGTAGCTTCCCCACCAGTGCATTCAATGTACTGATAATCCACCAGTTTGTATGCAGGGTGCGGGAGAACCTCGTGCGGTGCTGATGCCTCCTTCGTGCGTGCTAAGGCCAGGAGTTCCCTCTGAAGCCTTGCAACGGTGCGTCCGGGACTGAAGCACATATACAAGACATAAGTTGAGAACATCGCCTGACCATCGCCTGTACAACCATTCCACAGTTGTAGCCACTTGGCACGCTTTTACTGTTTCAGAGAGAGGCTTGAGCGACTTGTAATCTCGGCTATACGCCGCCTGTAACACAAGTTTATATCAATAAAAGAGCTTGCTTTATTTCAACTTGTGTTTATATGCTTCCGCTATATTGTCGACTCAGTGAACCTGTTATCGAATCGCTATGCGTTCCTAAACTCCGCTGCACTCGGACAATCTGTGCGACTCTGTGGCTTAGAACTCTTGCCGCCAGCCAATGAACCATGGCCTTGCACGGGTGTGGCTCACGCTCGTGCGGTATCATGCCCGGATGGGTTAAGCGATCGTTTCGCGGGAGCGCTGGCGAGGGTGATTCCCGCCTAGCGGGAACGGCCGATTGCCTGCGGGAGATCGGGGCGTGACAACCACGCCGCCACCGCTTGCCTCGTCGGCCGACACCACCTGCCCGCAGCCCCCTCCGCCGCGCTCAGCCACCTCCCACCTTCTTCCTCCTCTTCTTCTCCGGCGTCGACGCCGTCGAGCACCCTCGACAGCAACATCGAGCAGCAGCGCCGACGCCTCCGCCCGCCGTGCCGCTCAGCACCGCCATCGCGCCGCATCCGCCGCGTGCCCCCACTGCCCCCGGCCAGCCGCTCCCCGCCTCAGCGCCGCCCTGAGCCGCCGGATCCGAAACCCTAACCCTAACTTCGAATCCGGACACGTGTCGGACACGTGTCGGACACGATTCCAACCCCGATTTTTTAGCCCATTTCAGGTGTGTGTATCTTCTTGCTCGTAGCTCGGATTTCGATTTCGTAAATTGCGTTACGAAGCCTGTATGACCCTCTCGGTGCCCGGACAAACCGTTCGGGGCATCGCGTCCTGTGGTGATCGCACACCGCGATCCAAAAACAGGAAAAAATCAGACCCTGTTTCATCCCGGAACTGGGTACGCCCCGCCAAACGGGATGACTTGGTCGCACGCGGTCTTCACAGATACATGCGCATCGTTGATACGGACATGTGAGATTTCGCAGAAGTTGATTCGAATGTGCGTGCACACCGGAATCAACGCGTATCCGCGGACATCGTCCCGTATCTGACTTTTCTGTATTTTATCCTAACTTTGTGTACACACGTCGGATCGAAACGAAACTTGCGCCATCGGACTCGTAGCGATACGCTGGTCCTGTGACCCAAGTTTGGTTCGATTCTGAGAACGTTGACAAAATTGCGTGTCGTGGGCCCCATAGGCCCCGCTCGACGGGCGATTTTGTGAACGGCTCATCGGAATCCAATTCTGGAAGTTCCATTGGGTTTGTATCATCGTTCCTGACCTGTTGACACTAAGTTTGGTAAATTTGGAGACATTTGCCCCTGACACATTTTTCGGTGCAAAGCGGGCCAACATGTGAACCCCGTCTTGATCCGAAACTGCCGTTTCTGCCCTTGTCTCCAAATTGGACCCAAGGATAGGCGTTTCTAGCTGATTGATATTTTCTGGATCTGATGGTGATGTTTATTACAGCAACCGGAGTACCTCCTGCAAATCCAGCTGAAGTCAGAGCCACAATTGGAACCGGAACCACAAGCAAGTGTACCTCGCCAAAACTTGCAGATTTGCTACATTTTTCCTTAAATTATTTATACAACAGTAGGCAAGTGTACCTTGCCAAACCCTGCAGCTTGCTACTTATTTCCCTTGACTTATTTATACATCAGTAGGCAAGTAAAGCTTGCCAAATTGCAGTAATTCTTGTTATAGAGCTTGCCTGAATTCTTGTTTAATGCATATAAACCTGTTAACTGTTAAAACCCAGGACCGAGTGGCTTACTTAGCGTCCGATTACCAGTCGGGTGCCAACTCCGTACGCGGAGTTGTGTAACGTCACATAGAGATGGATATCGAGACCCGATACTTCTCGTACTTGTCTTATCAAGTACTCCAGAACCCAGGACACTTGACACTATTCATGAGACAGAGTCTTCCTGAGACATTTATGGTGATTCTGTATAGGATACAGGACTTGACAGAGATATTTTATAGACATTATGATTTGTTGCATTAGCTATGATCCCGCTGACATGGACATGAGACGTTATGGTCATGGTATGCGTGATTACATTGGGTGGGGAGAGACACACAGGCTACAGGTTGATTTTATATTATGCCGGCGTCGTAGTCTCCCATTGAGCTAGACAACTACATGATATCACTGCTACCGGCTCCCCGACACAGAGCTTGTAGTAGTTTCAGCATGAGTTCTCGTGCTGCTCTCATATTGCATATCACTTAGCTGGTTACATAGTTTGCCCTATTGCTTATTTATTGCTGCACTGCTTATTTATTTTGGCTTGTATTTTCTGTACCTTGCTGTCCCCTGAGGACCTGGATCCGGATTATGTCCCCAGGTACAGCTGAAGAGAACTACCCCAAGGTGTACGGTACAGGAGCACTCCTTGGAGCAGAACCAGGAACCGAGGACGAGATAGTGGCAGAAGACTTCTCCTGAGTACCGGCTTCATTTGCTCAGTATTTCTATTTTCTGTTGATTTAATTCCTGTCTATTTTCTTTAATGTAACAGATTGATTCTCGGATCGTTTCCCGAGACACCTATTTGATATTGCTTATTTATTTCCATTTGCAATATGTCTGGCAATTAATCTGTGTTTATTCTGTGGATGAGTTTAGAAATACCTGAGACTTGTAACATTTTTCTGTTAGACTACAGCTTAAACATGCCCTGATGGATCTATTAAATTGGGTTGTCCATCGGTGCGTGCTGCTGGCCATTGCCACGTGTCCAGTCCCTCGATATTTTGGGACTGTGGCGTGACATCGGTCTTCCTCACTTTGGTGTCGAAACGATCGATGCAGCTAGGTCTCCAATGGTCAGGGTTTCATCGATCTGCCATTGGATAATTTTTAGGGTTAGGGTTAGGATTTGGGAATTGGGGGGTGGGGGGGAGAGAGATTGAGTAAATGTTTGGGGAGTAAGAAGGGAGAAGAAAAAGGGTGTGATGTTTTTTAAACCCGTTACTTTGGGAGGTATTAAATGAGTTTGGGCCTCTTCCTCATCATATTTTGGACCTCGTCTGTAGTGCCCCGCTCCGCGTAGGCACTATGTACAAGTGATATCGCCTTGCTTGCTCGAACGGAAGTCTTCTCGGAGAGTTCCCGACCGATTAATCAATGTGAGTGGGCAGAACTGCATTCTCTGATTCTTGCACGACTTAATAATGAATCTGAGTTTTTGAATGCTTGTTTGCTTAAGAAGATTATTTCATAAGAAGAATGATAGAACCGACTCAGTATGCTAATAAGAGAACTCACATAACTTGTCATTGAAACGAATATGCTGCCTAACTAAGAGAATATGAATGCTTGTCAGAAATGAGATAGAACCATTGCCATGCTAAAAAGAAAGATATAAATGTTGCATGCTTAGAAACACCGACACAGCTATCGAACGAACTTTTGCTATGCTAAAAAAGATAAGTAAATGAATGGCTCGAATATGTCCCTTTGAATATGCTAAGAAAGAGATAGTTATTGCATGTTAACTATAAAATCAATCGTGCTTGCCTTGATATGTTTCGTTTGTCTGTTTGCTATATCGAACTGCTATAAGTGAAAATGTGTGAATGTAGTGACTAATAGTGCGCCCTGAGGATACGGCTCGCAAGGGTCTAGTGGGGTGTGCTATTAGTAATGTGAAAGATGTGCTTCGTTTCGATAAGATGTGTTTCGCTAGACCGCATATGTTTTGCTTGATAATTGTTTTGCTTGCACTATGTGTTTATGTCATTGCATTGGTCTCGGACAACTTGTGCACAAGGTCTTGTCTCTCGAACGATTCCTAGGGCACTGGGAACCGCTCGGTCCGGAAGAGATTTTTGGATCGCCCTGAGGTGTACGGCTCGCAAGGATCTAGTAGGGCGATATGTCTATTAGTGTTGTGTGGAACCCATGATGTCACAGCTGCTTGCACTCGGGTGTGTTGGTGAAGAGCTGAACCTTGGGTCACAGCTGTCGACACCCGCGCGTGCCAGTGAAGAGCTGAACCTTGGGCAACCGCTGCTAATCATGGGGTGACCCATGGACCGTCATATAGATAGGGCGCATGCTAGGTTTACCTTCTTGCATACCTATCGATTGATGACACCAAAGGATTGATACATAAGTTATGAATATGCAAATTGTGGCTAACTTGTGTGTCTGCTGCAGGGATAACCGTTCGGCTATGGGGTAAAAAATATGAGTTTATACATAAGCCTACTTGTTCATTTTGTCTGCATCGTAGAGATTATCTGTTAGTGCTTCATGCATTGCATCGGTCAGACAATGACTATTAGTGCGGGAGAGCTGAACCTCGGTCACAGCTGCTAACAGTATCAGAATGTGAGTCATTGGATAACTGGATTACCGCTGCCAATCCTGAGTTACTCGGGGACCGAAATCATATAGATGTGTTGCCTTAAATTCTTGAATGAATGATAGTCCATTTGATATGTTGCCTTGATTTGATATGTTTCAGTCCACTATAAGAACTTTGTCCCAAAGAGATAGATTATGATGCACAATACATGCTACGCACTGCACAATAGAGCATTGTCCCGATCGTATGCTTATAGTTTGAATATGCAAAACTGTTTCAAAGTTATATTTTCAAAAGATGTAATATGACTATAGTTCTGAACTGCATAAAATGAACCTAAGTATAACTAGCAAGATCACTAGTAATACAATGTTTTGCCACATGATTACTTAGTGTGGGTTTCAGGGGGTGTAGCTTCTGTTAAGTTGTTTTATCTCACCAGTACTTGCATAAAGTGCTGACCCACCAACAGTTTGCTTGTTCTCAGGTGCCTGATCGTCCGAGGAAGTGATAGCCGTGCCTCATGTCACGCCCCGATCCCGAAAGGGTCGGTCGTCCTCGCTTGATCCTTTACGGAACCGATTCGTCCTCGCTTGGGGCGTGATGCCGTACGAGCCTGGAGTTGCGCTCGTACAAGGCAAAAACTTGCAGTTATAGGAACCCATTTAGAAACACAATTTATAAAACACATTCACAGAGATTTGAACACAGTGCAGGAAGAAACATGCTTTTTCATTGATAATTCAGAGTAATTTACATAGAGTTTACATTGATGCGCCTCTCGGCTACTTGATTTGCATTACAAAAAGATAAACTCAAAAGGCAGGGCGCGCTCCATCAGATAGTCCACGTCGTTCATACATTACGCCCTTGTATAGGTTGAAAGTCCAAGCCTCCAAAATGATCTGGCTCCAACTATACTTCAAAATAGAGGTGCTCCTAACGCCTCTCGTCTATCCACTAGCGTTGCACCGTCTGAGTGCCTGAAATAGTTGCCCACAACGTGGGTCAGTACTCAACTTGTACTGGTGAGCGGGATGAACCCACTCGACTAAATCGACACTAGCTTATTAGGGGCGAGCATGCATTAAGATGACTTCTATAAAGAGGCAAGTGAAATCAATTCATATCAGTTGCATGTTTTGATAGGAATGAAAATAATAGCGAATCCAACCAGTGCATCGATTGCTTACTCAACCGATGCACGCCTTCCCTGCAACGAAACACAAGTATACTTACCATCTGCACAAGACAATAGATTAGCATGTGTTCTAGTCTATGCGGCCATTGGTGTGATCGACACCTTAGGGACATATTCAAGCATTAGTGGCGCGCCCTATCAGCCCGGGTAGCAAGCCCTGCTGGAGGTCCCGCAATGCATCGTGACGAGCACGAATCAAATATTTCCCTCCGGATCGATACGGTTCCAGTGCCCCGGAAAGCCGTTTCGAGGAAATGATAAACCTTGTGCACAAGTTGTCCCAGACCATGCAAATGCATGAACAATTCATATATCATACAATGCATCGATTGAAACTAAAGAAGTTAAGCAGCAATATATATCTCATGCAACAGTTCATATTTTCTCAACGCGGTGTTCCGATTTTGATATCCCATAGGTCCAAACTCCGTCCGAGGCACTAGGCCACCACCAACAACCAATCCCCATTATAAACAAACTCAGTTATAAGGTGTGCAAGCATATAGAAATATTAGTCTACAAAAATCCCCTGTTCCTTTCTTAGTGGCTGGCATGCATTGTGGCAAGGATTTCCTAGGCGTCCAACCGGGCATCATCGAGTGAACGTTTGAAACATTAAAGATGTTGGCGTGAAGAAGTAGGAAAGAAGGGTCCAAACCACTCACTGGTTAAGGAAAAGGTAGCTGAAACAAAGATTCCCGCCTAGCGACGATCAAACGTCAGTTACGCGGACCTGCACAGCACGAGCACCAATTAGAATCTTGCCTATCCTTCCTTGCCGAACTCCCCAAGAATCAAAGCTCCAAACGATAAAACCAGCAGCGAAAACCAAGCAAATCGAAAGCAACACCAAATCAAATCCCAAAGCGGCAATCAAGAAAACCAAGCAACCAAACACGAAAACTATTGGACTCGTTTCAATAGAGGCCTTTCCATGAGTTGGAAAGGATCATCGCATTTCGTCCGTGGCAAGAAGATGCCGAAGTTCTAAGTTATGACTCAAACGGACTAGCCACAAGCCCAATTACGTAGTGCACATCCCGGTCGGATCGGGATTTGAGGCACTACATAATATACCACTAAGAAAAAGTTTCGACCCGAAACTTAAGAACAAGACCGACCCGAAACGTAAGAACAAGGCCCTACCTCCGACTGAATGAACAATGAAGGGTACTTCTCCTTCATCTCCGATTCCATTTCCCAGGTTGATTCTCCAGCTGAATGGTTCCGCCACAACACGCGAACCAAGGACATCGTACGGTTGCGAAGTACTTTTTCCTTACGATCCAGGATCTGCACCGGTTCTTCTGAGTATGACAAGTCCGCGCGCAGTTCCAACTGTACAAAACTAACCACATGACTTGGGTCATGCACATACTTCCGTAGTTGGGAAACATGGAATACGTCATGCACTTCTGCCAAGGCGGGAGGTAGTGCTATTCTGTATGCCACAGCTGCAACTCGTTCTAGTATCTCAAAGGGGCCGACAAACCGGGGACTCAGTTTGCCCTTCACGCCGAAACGCATCACACCTCGCATCGGCGTCACTTTCAAGAAGACATGATCCCCGACCAAGAATTCCAAGGGTCTTCTATGTGCATCAGCATAACTTTTCTGTCGGCTCTGCGCTGTGCGGAGTCTTTCCCGAATCAAGCGAACTTTTTCAACTGCCTGCTCTACCAGCTCTGGCCCGAGTACCTGCCGCTCGCCGACTTCGTCCCAACAGATTGGAGATCGACACCTTCGCCCATATAGTGCTTCGTACGGTGCCATCTGGATGCTTGATTGGTAGCTGTTGTTATACGCAAATTCTGCCAAAGGAAGATGCGTGTCCCAACTAGTCTTTAAATCAATAGCACACAGCCGTAACATATCTTCGAGTATCTGATTTGTCCTCTCTGTCTGTCCATCAGTCTGCGGGTGGTATGCGGTACTGAACTGTAGCTTGGTTCCCAAAGCAGCTTGTAGACTAGTCCAGAAACGAGATAAGAAGCGTCCGTCACGGTCAGAGACGATTGAGGCAGGTACTCCGTGTAATCGGACGATCTCATCTATGTAAATTTGTGCTAACCGATCGACGCTCCAAGTAACTTTTATGGGAAGAAAGTGGGCTGATTTGGTCAAACGATCAACTATGACCCAAATCGCATCGTGCCCCCGTGGCGTCTTCGGAAATCCCACAATAAAATCCATAGTGATGTTGTCCCATTTCCACTCGGGAATAGCGAGGTTCTGCAGTTCCCCGCCGGGCCTCTGATGCTCAGCTTTCACCTGTTGACAGGCCATGCACTGTGACACAAAGGTCGCCACATCCCGCTTCATACCGTGCCACCAGAAGGTCCCGCGCAAGTCCTTGTACATCTTAGTGCTCCCCGGATGTAAAGAATACTTCGCGTAGTGTGCTTCTGCCATAATTTCCCTTCGGAGTTCTGGGTCGTTAGGGACACATAGCCTCCCTTTCATCTGTAAGGCCCCATCTTCGCCTGCCACAAAGTCAGACGTCTTCCCCGCCGAGATCAATCCGCGCACCTTCGCTAAGAACTGATCGCCCTCCTGAGCTGATTTGATTCTACCACGTAAACCTAGTTCAAGATAGAGTGGTGCCAGCTGCACTCCTGGATGTCGAACTCGAAACTCGATGCCCATCGCCTCAAGATCTCGAAGTAAACGGTTGTCAATAGATAACGAGCCCACGTGCTTCCGACTCAGAGCATCAGCAACGACGTTTCCCTTGCCCGGAGTATACGCGATCGTTAGGTCGTAGTCCTTAATAAGTTCTAGCCAACGCCGCTGCCGGAGGTTCAATTCCCGCTGGGTAAAAAGATACTTGAGGCTCTTGTGATCTGTGAAGATTTTGCAAGCAACACCATAAAGATAATGCCTCCACAACTTCAAAGCAAATACAATCGCCGCCAATTCCAAGTCATGCGTCGGGTAGTTCTTCTCGTGCGGCTTCAGTTGCCTGGAGGCGTACGATATTACCTTGTCCCTCTGCATGAGCACACACCCTAAGCCGAGTCCTGAAGCGTCGCTGTATATCTGAAACTCTTCTACCCCATCTGGAAGTACAAGGATCGGAGCTGAAACAAGACGCCGCTTAAGTTCCCGAAAGCTGGCTTCGCAGTCATCACCCCATTCGTATGCAATCCCTTTCTGAGTAAGGCGAGTCATAGGCGAGGCCAGTTTAGAGAAGTCCTTCACGAACCTACGGTAGTATCCCGCAAGGCCCAGAAAGCTTCGAACTTCGCTGGCTGACGTAGGTTGCTTCCAGTCCACCACCGCTTCTATTTTCTTCGGGTCTACGGCGACGCCTTCGGCCGAGATGACATGACCAAGGAACGCCACGCTGTTCAACCAGAACTCACACTTGCTGAGCTTAGCGAACAACTGATGGTCTCGTAATGTCTGCAGCACGATCTTCAGGTGTTCTTTGTGCTCCGCCTCGTTCTTGGAATAGATTAGTATGTCGTCTATGAACACGACTACAAACTTATCCACAAACGGCCGAAATACGCGGTTCATCAGATCCATGAAAGCTGCAGGGGCGTTCGTCAAACCGAACGACATCACGAGGAACTCATAGTGTCCGTAACGGGTTCTGAAAGCAGATTTTTGAATATCCTCTGATTTGATTTTCAACTGGTGATACCCTGACCTGAGATCAACTTTAGAGAAAACTCTTGCACCTTGCAACTGATCAAATAAGTCATCTATTCTTGGCAAAGGGTACTGATTCCGCACGGTCGCTTTATTCAGTTCTCGGTAGTCAATGCACAGCCGCATGGATCCATCTTTCTTTTTCACGAACAGCACCGGAGCGCCCCACGGAGAAACGCTTGGACGAATGTATCCTCGGTCCAACAGGTCTTGCAACTGAACTTTAAGTTCCTTAAGCTCTGCTGGGGCCATGCGATAAGGTGCCTTTGATATCGGTCGCGAATCCGGAAAAGTGTCAATGCTGAATTCGATCTCACGATCAGGAGGCATTCCAGGCAGCTCGTCTGGGAACACGTCGAGAAAATCTGCAATGACTTCAGCCTGAGCTGCATCTGCACATTCCCGCCGGGTGTCTCGAACAGAAGCTAAGTACCCTTCACAGCCCGAATGCAACATACGCCTAGCCGAAATTGCTGATATCACCATTGCCGTCTTCGGTGCAGCGCTGCACGAATAGTAGAAGTCTGCCTCGCCGGGTAGACGAAATACGACTCGCTTCTCCGCGCACTCGATTGTTGCATGGCAAGCACCCAACCAGTCCATACCGAGAATAATATCATAATCCTTGATGTCTAGTACAATGACATCTAAGGAAAGCTTCCTACCTCCGATGCAAATGTAACCATCCCTACAGATCGCATGGGCGGGCATATCGACTCCCGAAGGGGTACTTACGCAAAGGTTCATATTTAAAGCAGTAGAAGCTAATTTATGCTCAACAGTAAAATCAGCAGATATGAAACTATGCGTAGCACCTGAATCGAATAAGACTCTAGCGGGTAATTCTCGGTATAGTAGAGTACCTGTTACAACAGTGTCGGATACAGATGCCTCATCCCGAGTCAATGCATAGACTCGGCCCTGAGCACCCTGGCGTTGTGGATTTACTGGCACAGCATTGGCATCACTTGCTGGAGGCCCTTTGTTTTGATTTCCATTATTCTGATTCGGCTTGCCCTCTCTGCAGTTAAACTGTTTGTGACCCAGGCGACCACATTTAAAACATCCTTGAACCCGACAATCATTCACTTTATGCCCTGATTTGCCGCACCGGCTGCAGTTCAGTGATTGCGATTGGCCCCTATTATCAGACGTGTGCGAGCGCTTGTGTGCTCCAGACCCTCCCGTTTCATGAGGACGCTTATTGTTATTGGCACGGGGGGTTTGCACCTCGGTCTTTGGGAGAGGGCGCCCGAAGATCCGTTCGCTGTTCAGAGCCGCTTCATAACATTCCCTATATGTTTGGCATCTTTGGTTGATGACGTCCCTACGTAAATCGTCATTCAAACCTTTCTGAAATCTATAGCACCACGCCTGCTGATTAGGCAAGAATTGCCCAGCAAACTTTGCTAGCTTAGCGAATACTGAATCATAATCATCCACAGACAGACTTCCTTGGACCAGGTTGCTGAAGTCGTCTTCCTTTTGCTGCCGGACTGCTCGGGGAATATACTGTTCAATGAATGCAGATTTGAACATTTCCCAAGTAATCTTGCAGTTGGGATTGGCATCGTAAATTCCTTGCTTCGTTGCCTCCCACCAATCATGCGCACGCAGTTCCAGCTGAACCGATGCACAGGCAACTCGCTTGGATCCCCGGATGCCAACCAGGTTGAAAAGTCCTTCCAGCTTAGCAATCCACCCCAAAACCACGTCCGGCTCCGCTCGTCCGTTGAACGTAGGGGGATGCATTTTTGTAAACTCAGCTGCTCGGCAGGAGTTCCTTGCTGTAGGCTGAGTCTCTTCTGACTCATCTTCTACCGCCATGGCTGGAGGCGTGACAGGCGTTGCTGCGGATGTCCCGTTGCTCGGTGCCAGGGATGCAATCAGTTGCATCATTGTATCCATTTGCTTCTGTTGAGAAGCAAACTGCGCTTGTATGTTAGCTTGTTGGGTAACAGCTTGTTGCTGCTGCGCCTCCATGAGGTGCATAAGCCGTTCCGCCATTCCGGTTGAACCCGCTCCTCCGGATTCTCCAGAGCTTGCTGGATCGCTCTGAATGGGTTGAGCACTGCTGGCAGTTGCAGTGTTCTTCTTAGCCATGGCTACAAAAGAGAGTAGCTTGTTAACACTCCAAAAACGATAGATTTTATATCTATGGGCTCATTGTATAAGCGACTCTTCCCATGCAGCGGACGCCGAACGCAACTCAATTGAGAGGCGCATCAAACTCCTTTATAATCTTTTGAAATCCCGAGGAAGTAAAGCCTAGGCTCTGATACCAATATGTCACGCCCCGATCCCGAAAGGGTCGGTCGTCCTCGCTTGATCCTTTACGGAACCGATTCGTCCTCGCTTGGGGCGTGATGCCGTACGAGCCTGGAGTTGCGCTCGTACAAGGCAAAAACTTGCAGTTATAGGAACCCATTTAGAAACACAATTTATAAAACACATTCACAGAGATTTGAACACAGTGCAGGAAGAAACATGCTTTTTCATTGATAATTCAGAGTAATTTACATAGAGTTTACATTGATGCGCCTCTCAGCTACTTGATTTGCATTACAAAAAGATAAACTCAAAAGGCAGGGCGCGCTCCATCAGATA
Source organism: Iris macrosiphon (assembly GCA_036927795.1). NCBI lineage: Eukaryota > Viridiplantae > Streptophyta > Magnoliopsida > Asparagales > Iridaceae > Iris > Iris macrosiphon. The sequence continues at coordinate 180,725,423 of JAYESA010000009.1, forward strand.
GTCCACGTCGTTCATACATTACGCCCTTGTATAGGTTGAAAGTCCAAGCCTCCAAAATGATCTGGCTCCAACTATACTTCAAAATAGAGGTGCTCCTAACGCCTCTCGTCTATCCACTAGCGTTGCACCGTCTGAGTGCCTGAAATAGTTGCCCACAACGTGGGTCAGTACTCAACTTGTACTGGTGAGCGGGATGAACCCACTCGACTAAATCGACACTAGCTTATTAGGGGCGAGCATGCATTAAGATGACTTCTATAAAGAGGCAAGTGAAATCAATTCATATCAGTTGCATGTTTTGATAGGAATGAAAATAATAGCGAATCCAACCAGTGCATCGATTGCTTACTCAACCGATGCACGCCTTCCCTGCAACGAAACACAAGTATACTTACCATCTGCACAAGACAATAGATTAGCATGTGTTCTAGTCTATGCGGCCATTGGTGTGATCGACACCTTAGGGACATATTCAAGCATTAGTGGCGCGCCCTATCAGCCCGGGTAGCAAGCCCTGCTGGAGGTCCCGCAATGCATCGTGACGAGCACGAATCAAATATTTCCCTCCGGATCGATACGGTTCCAGTGCCCCGGAAAGCCGTTTCGAGGAAATGATAAACCTTGTGCACAAGTTGTCCCAGACCATGCAAATGCATGAACAATTCATATATCATACAATGCATCGATTGAAACTAAAGAAGTTAAGCAGCAATATATATCTCATGCAACAGTTCATATTTTCTCAACGCGGTGTTCCGATTTTGATATCCCATAGGTCCAAACTCCGTCCGAGGCACTAGGCCACCACCAACAACCAATCCCCATTATAAACAAACTCAGTTATAAGGTGTGCAAGCATATAGAAATATTAGTCTACAAAAATCCCCTGTTCCTTTCTTAGTGGCTGGCATGCATTGTGGCAAGGATTTCCTAGGCGTCCAACCGGGCATCATCGAGTGAACGTTTGAAACATTAAAGATGTTGGCGTGAAGAAGTAGGAAAGAAGGGTCCAAACCACTCACTGGTTAAGGAAAAGGTAGCTGAAACAAAGATTCCCGCCTAGCGACGATCAAACGTCAGTTACGCGGACCTGCACAGCACGAGCACCAATTAGAATCTTGCCTATCCTTCCTTGCCGAACTCCCCAAGAATCAAAGCTCCAAACGATAAAACCAGCAGCGAAAACCAAGCAAATCGAAAGCAACACCAAATCAAATCCCAAAGCGGCAATCAAGAAAACCAAGCAACCAAACACGAAAACTATTGGACTCGTTTCAATAGAGGCCTTTCCATGAGTTGGAAAGGATCATCGCATTTCGTCCGTGGCAAGAAGATGCCGAAGTTCTAAGTTATGACTCAAACGGACTAGCCACAAGCCCAATTACGTAGTGCACATCCCGGTCGGATCGGGATTTGAGGCACTACACCTCATCCCAAGAAACCGGAAATCTGGAGTCGATGCCTTGAGCCGTATCGAGATTGAGCTGCTTTTGTATAGAGGGACATAATGTATGGAACGGTGTTATTGTATTCGAGAGATAGAGTGCTTGAGCGAATTGTAACCTCGGCCATGCGCCGCTTGTAACACTTTCGATTATCAATCTTGTTTTGCATATGTCATTGTGTTCTTTACTTTTCTGCAATATGTGTGCCGCTGGTTCAGTATTGAATAGCTTACTTGCCCTTATTCAAAGCTTTGGCCTTGTGCAAGCGCATCTTAGGCTTGCACGGCATCACGTCCCGATGAGAACGATTATCCTGCGGGAGAGCTGCAACTTGGTGATTCACGTTCAGCAGGGACTATCGAGCTTGCGGGAGATTGGGGCGTGACATCGTCTAGTCCATAGAAATGGAAAGAAAAAAAATTGATTTTTTTGTTTTCTTTCTTTTGAAAAAAAAATATAATTCTTATTCATTTTTCTTTCTATTGTTTAAAGATAAAATTGTATGGGGCGGAGTGAGGGAATAATTTTCCTCCCTATTTTTCTTTCTCTTAAGAATAAACTCATTTTCTTTGGCATTCAAACACATAAAAGGAAAGACTTTCATTTTCCAAGATCCAGATTCTACGAACCAAACGAGGCTTCAAAAATTCCATTTAATTATAGGAAATTTAATTCTCGAGAATATGAAATTTCCTAGAATAATATTTATATTACTCTTTCTAACAACCACGGGCTAATCTTCATTATGGATTATAGCAAGCTTTACTTTATAGCTTCCGATTGTAAGAATTTGGCTCTGACACAACTCTTGAGTATACATGAACTTTTTGGATGAAAAGTTTGGTGTATGGTTCTTTGGCAAGTATTACGGAAACACAGATACTTTAACAAGAGAAACGAATTTATATCCTAGCGTGTCGGATATACGATACGCACTTAATATGACCCTCGATATATTATCCTTTGAGTATTCCATTTTGGAGAGTAAGAAATGAGAAGAAAAAGATTTTTGTTTCTTGAAGGTGTTACATTGGGAACATTAAATGAGTTTGGACGCGTGGCATTAATTTTGTTTTTGGGATTTGACTTTTGTCACCTTTTGTTGAAAGTATTTTGCATTTTTTCTTCTTCTCCTTTTTTCTTTCTTCTCTCTCTTCCTATTTGACATCTTTTGGATCTTCTTACATGAATGTACAAATAAACATGAATGTACAAATAACAGACTTGGTTTATTATACTCCGAGTGTAAGTATTCAGTTGTCACACAACACACGAGTATATATAGACTTTTTTGTTGAGAAGTATGAGGTAAGGTTCCCTAACATGTACCACAGAAGCACATGTACTTGAGCATTGTTTCCTATAGTATTGAATATGTGATGACGGTGGTCCGAGGCTTTGTGACAAGGGAGACAGTTGGACAACAATTGGGAGGAAGAGGTGAAGCAAGGGCAATGAAAAGTCTCGTGTGTGCCCAACTACGAAGGAATATCGCAACCCTAAAAATAGTTTTATTCACATCAATAAAATATTTCTCTCTGAAGTTCGAACATCACCCTTGCCCAATAACCAAGATTTAGTACCTAGAAAGCATAGGGATAAAAATTCGTGTCATATCAATGACATGTCCATACAGCATGGGAATCCAACATACAATAATAAAGTTAGAAAGTGTGTGTCACCACATGTATTCGTGTTCAATCGTTCATGCAACAGAGTTTCTATGAAATGAAAACACAATAAATGCCAATAATTCTATTGCAATGTAAATAAATGAAAAAAAAACATAACTATTTGAATATTACAATACAAACCATATATAATTGTGATTATTCTTAGATCTTAATTCAAAGTAGCAGTCAAACTTAATGAATGAGGAACATAATAATCAAGAAACACTAATATTGACAGAAAATACTGAATAAAAATACAAGAAATATGTGGGTCATACAAGTAGGTTAGGAAATGCATCTTCAATAGCATTATCACAAATGTCAGGTCGAGGCAGAAAACTTTGGCTTGGCCGAACAGTCATGAATTCTTTTTCTAGAAGTGCAGCATTCTTATACTTTTTCCAAGCATACACGTCTTCTCCATTACACTGTACATTAGTCATACCTTGGTATGCATCAAGTAATTGAGCCTTTGGTAGCTTTTCAAGTGATGTAGCATTACCACCGTATGCATCTATCAATAATCGGGAGTGTTGTCTAACATCATTAGAAGAACTTTTTGATGATCCATCATTTTGATCAATTGCCATGCCCAATCCATATCGATGTCCATAACGTGGTTGGTTGCTCCTAAGCATTTCCTCCCAAGAAAGGAATAACCTGTAGATAAATTATATTAGACAACATGTAGTATGATCATTATTATCAGTAATGTGAAGCCTGCACCGATGGCTTTTCTTAACCATTTCAATTACCAACAACCAGGTTCATACATTACAACTAGTACATATTTTGTTTAATGAACAAGACAACAAATTCAACCCAAATATGATATCAAATTGGTGTATACGGCCGATACCAATACGGCTTGGCATGTCCCAATCCGATACCGACGGATAACCGATATTAAGCAATACCGACATTGGGATCTCTTTTATGGTCAATTCAGCAAAAAAAAAATTAACGAAAAAAATCAATCAACAAGGATGTAAAAGACGAAAACTTATCACGGTGACAAATTAAGGCAACACAAAAATGATTTATCACAGTTACAAATTAAGGCAACACAAAACCTCAAATGATATATGCACATCAGTAGTCTGGAGATATCTAATTAAAGGAAACTATTAATATACTAAATAAATGCTTAAATCTAAGAAAATAATATACTTTCTAATAATAATTAAAATTGTGTGATTTACTATGAGAAAAAACTACTAAACAATACCTCAAACAAGAAGCTGAATGCTTTCATCAGGCATTTTTAACAGCACATAAGGATCAGCGATAGAAGCAAACGACATTGTTGTCGAAGTCTCTTAATTTGATTTTGGTTCAGAATTATACACACCAAAGCTCAGCTCTTGGGTCATGTAAGAACTATCAAGGATTCGAGCACGCCCTTGCGAAGATCTGGACAACCCGACGTCTGAAAAGAACTTCAAATAAGCAAAGAAGAGCATATAAATTTACAGGATAATTCTTAAAATAGTTTCACTTCTATTCCTGTCCATGACCATGTTTGGTTAGGTGTAGCCGAGTCCATGGCTCCTTTAACTATTAGCTTATTTAAAAGAGAGAACATACATTATAGCAAAGAGAAACAATCCAGAAATAGAGGCACGAAGAAAACTAATCCAACTAAACCAGTAAGTCGATTTAATAACCAGTTTAGGAATATCCATGTACATAGAGAGTTCTAAACATTTGGGTTCATTTTTCGGTAAAAGGTTTGACCAAGGTATAAAAAGTCATCTATACTATCAACATCAGACAGCCTGCAGCGTTTCTTTCCATGATTTCTTAGTTGTATGCTTGTAGCGGTCTAAGCTTCTATTGTTCAATAAGTAGCATTTAGAAGTATATAGTGTAGACACATCAGTGCAACTGCATAAGCATATTAGTGCATTTGGCAACTGCCAAGCTGCATGACAGCTTGATGAACTTTCTCATCAACCATTTTCTTGTAGACCCCAATTTACAGAATCCACCCCCTCGTGAGTCTTTCTCTCGCTGTATGTACCAAATACATGGAATAATTGTTCTCTAAAATCTCTTTTAGACCGAAACTAAATCTGAGATCCAAACCAGGTGCTTAAAATTCTCTTAGTAATACGAGAACTTAGAGAGAGACAATCACCATGGAGAGTCATTGGACCTTACCAAAGGAAAAAGAAGAATAAAGAACAGTGACCAAGGAGCAGCTTTCGAAGATAGAATGAAATATAGAAAATCACTAATTCGCATATACTTGAGGGGATTTCCATTTCGTTACCAATAGAGGCTTCAACAAATTTCCAGAGGTTGATCATTAATGAAGATACTGAGCACCTTACTATTCAAAGCAATTTTGAATCAGCATCAGCCTCTTTCTTCCTTCTCTGTATGCGTGAGATATAAAAATCAAACTTGTTCAGTAATCTTTCGTTGGGGGCGGATAACCTTCCTATGTGGAGAAAGCCCAGTGGTGACGAGCATCATTCGAAGAGCATGGAAAAGCTCGAAAGGTCGTAAGATACAACGAGGCAGTCCAGGTTCCGTGTTTGGGCCGGAACAGAAAACCAAAATTCTGATTGGAATGCCATATCTAACCAAGCGCAAGCATGCAGAAAACCAGGATTCTGGTATAGGCGGATGTCTTGTACGTGTCAGATTTTATGATTATCTTTACACGGTCCATATTGCTCCAGACTGATAGAAGCCTATATTAGAGTTTTCAAAGAAGTAAATATAACAAAAATAAGTTCAACTTTCAAGAGAAGAGTGAGATTGAAGGATTAGGAGAGAGATTGAAGGAGACTTCGAAGAAATCGTTCGTGGAAGTTCATGTAGTCGGGTTTGACAAAACAAAGGCTCTACGTGATCTTGTTTTCGGTAACTTGTATTAGTTCTTGTACTTCTTATTCTCTACTTGAGTAGTTATGGTGATTCGTGTACAAATCGGACATGGAAAGTTTGTTAGAAGGGTTGCATTCTTCAATTTTCATTAATGGACCAGTTTTAAGAATTGGACACCAGATTGTTTCGTGGTTTTCTTCAGATTTGGGTTTCCACATAATAAAAATATATGTCTGTGCATTGGATTATGATTCGTGTGTTTGTGCGTTTCAAGCTCACTCATGCTTCACTTCTCATGAAGTAGTTATCAATCAGGGACGAAGAATTTTTCCGTTGCGTTCCGTCTCCGTTCCCAACAAAGTGATAGCAGAAAACAAAGTGAATGAAATGAAAGATGAAAGTGAAAGTTGTTCGATTGGTGAACTGCATGCAGGATCCAAGCTACAAAAGGAAAAAAAGTAATAGCACAAAAGGAAAGACATCAAATTAATAGAGATAAAAAAGCTTCACCACTATGTGCGTGTAATGGCCCACTAAGCTAAAGGTTTTGATTGTGTACCAGCACAAGTAATATTCCAAGTAATTTGCAAGATCAATAAGCCTTAGATGTTTAATCAATCTGTACTCCAGTGAAATATAAGGGAATGAAAATAAAAAAAAACTACGTATGCATGTGAATCTTGTCATGCTTTCAACTACATACACAAGTTTGAGACTGTAATATCAACTGCATCAATGGTTTAATGAAGAAACAACTGCTAAGTAGCACTAACTTGACATGTATCGGGACAGAAGAAAAAACAAAAAGACAGTTAGCGAGAAGAAGAAAGACATAATTAGAGAGGAAGACCAAGAGAGAGAATCTTATCTACGTGTGCATGGCAATAGAGTCAAAGTCGAAAATAAGATAAAAATTGAGAAGTTAGGACAATAACAAAAGTTACGGGAATCGAGAGTGCAAAGCGGAATTATTATGTTCCTTTTCTCTCCTTTAATTTATATATATTAAATTATTATCAATATCTATAACAGTAAGTTATTGGTCCAATCCAGTTTTCAAATTCGAAAAAGTTGACATGGGTTAGGTAAAATCTAAGTCGACGCGGTTCCAGACAACAATACAAGGCAGCAAAGACACAAATCATATGAAACGACTAGGTTGATGCTTAACACAACGATGACGTCTTTAATAATACTGATTAAAACTATATGTACGGTGATATTACACTCTCAAAACTTTTCCATTTATTTTCATATTAAGTTAATAGCTTCTAGAGTAGATATTCATGGCAGAAAACAAAAAAGATTGTCAAAAATACTTGTTACCTTCCTTAATGTTCGTCTAGTTACTCTCTTGAAGAGTTTATAACTCGACTCATAAGCTTGATTTCCTGATAGTTACTACATCTAGTCCAGGATGCAAAATCGGCTACAATTGGGTTTGTGCAGGTTGACTATCAGGTAGTTGAGTTATTGAGTTACTGTAGTGCCAACCAGCGCAAGACACTGTTTTGGTAGGTCAATACCTAGTGCATGTTCAGCCAGTTGTGGGAAGTAGAACTAGGGGGTTTATATTGTTTATTTTCTATTTTATGACTTGCATTTACTATCCTACTTCATCAAGGGTTTGGTTTATTTCGCTTTCCCTGCCAAATTTGGGTAGGTTTATATGCACTCCTAGTAGGATTATGTTTGGACTTCTATATCAGGAGATTGAGTTAAGGTTTGTCGAGAATCTTAGTTATCATATTTTGAGAATTGAAAGGTCATTTGCTTGTTCTTGGAGAGGCAATAATACCTCATCCACTAAAATTAGTTGTCGTATTTTGAGAATTGAAAGGTCATTTGCTTGTTCTTGGAGAGGCAATAATACCTCATCCACTAAAATTGCATGTGGTTTATGTTCTCATAAATGTTTGTTCAGGCTCAGTTAATTGTGATAAAAAACACTCTAATATCATTATGCATTGCTCTACACATTTCTCTTCTTTACAAAAAGGTAATTGAACTTGACTCATCGAGCATTTTCTCGTCTTTGGATTTGGTTGAATAGATAGTCGTTATGAATAATTTCTCCCAACTATTCAGAAATAAACAGATGTATCATCATATCCTACATCTTTTCCGGCTACCATTTCTTTAGACCGTATTTAACTTCACAAAACTTTACTTCCCTTGAGAATAAACTTCACAAAACGAAATATGACGATAGAAATAATCCTACTTCTAGCTATCGTACTTGTTTTTGTATTGAAATATCGCAGTTCTTCATTAAATAACTTCTAAAAAAAATCCACCTCTTTGGTACTCCATTTATCATTAAAGTAATTGTTTGTTCTTCTCCACGTCAACATTGTCTCAGTCTCTACTATTTTCCAACTTGCAGTAAGTGGAGGTGCTATCTGGTCGAATCAGATTCCCGTAGTGTTAGCCCTAAACCTGACTCGGACTTGTTAGTCATATGGTTCCAAATTCTGCTCCCGGACACTTACCGTATAAGCTTCCGGTAGGCTCAGGGTTCTATACAAAGAGACTGCCCCTGCCCACTTACCACAAACCAGGCTGGGTCCAGGCATGTTTCTGGTATTTCACTATCACATATAAAAAAATGGTAGAAATTTCCATCATCCCTATTCTTATCTATACTTATTTGCGTCAGGATCAGGTCTAGGGCAGGTAGGATTTATGTGGATTCAAAGCCTACACACATTTAAATGGTCAGGTCCACCCTTTACGCCTGGACCCTGCCCTCCCATAATCGAGTCTGGGTCTGATATGGCAAAACCAGGCTGGTTTCGGTCTCAAAAAAGCTAGGTCTGGGTGCGGTTGCTCCCAAGCATTTCCCCTCAAGAAAGGAATAACCTGTAGATAAATTATATTAGACAACATGTAGTATGATCATTATTATCTGTAATGTGAAGCCTCCACCGATGGCTTTTCTTAACCATTTCAATTACCAACAACCAGGTTCATACATTACAACTAGTACATATTTTGTTTAATGAACAAGACAACAAATTCAACACAAACATGATATCATATTGGTGTATACGGCCGATACCGATACGGCCGATACCATATTGGTGTATACGGCCGATACCGATACGGTTTGGCATGTCCCGATCCGATACTGACAGATACTAACCGATATCGACATTGGGGATCTCTTTTCCGGTCAATTCGGCAAAAAGAATTTAACGAAAAAGATCAATCAACAAGGATGTAAAAGCGTAGTAAGGTTGTAAAAGCATGTAAAAGACGAAAAGTTATCGTTGTTACAAATTAAGGTAACACAAAATGATTTATCACTGTTACAAATTAAGACAACACAAAATCTCAAAAGATACATGCACATCAGTAGTCCGGAGATATCTAATTAAAGGAAACTATTAATATACCACAATAAATGCTTAAATCTAAGAAAAATATATACTTTCTAATAATAATTAAAATTGTGTGGTTTACTATGAGAAAAAACTACTAAACAATACCTCAAACAAGAAGCTGAATTCTTCCATCGGACATTTTTAACAGCACATAAGGATCAGCGATAGAAGCAAACAACACTATTGAAGTATCTGAATTTGAATTTGGTTCAGAATTATGCACACCAAAGCTCAGCTCTTGGGTCATGTAAGAACCATCAAGGATTCGAGCACCCCGTGCGAAGATCTGGACAACCCGACGCCTGAAAAGAACTTCAAATAAGCAAAGAAGAGCATATAAATTTATAGGGTAATTCTTAAAATAGTTTCACTTCTATCCATTGAAGATGGTTAAAATGTATACCACCTTATTACATCATCAGAAACAAGGAAAAATCAAATTTGTCTGAATATTAGTAAAGTAGAATCAGAAGCTGCATGATGGTTGACAAGTATATATAAATTTACAGGGTAATTCTTAAAATAGTTTCACTTCTATCCATTGAAGATGGTCAAAATGTATACCACCTTATTACATCAGAAACAAGAAAAAATCAAATTTGTATGAATATCAGTAAAGTGGAATCACGAGCTGCATGATGGTTGACATTTATATAAAAGAAGGTCCAAAATTCTCATTAATAGTTTTATTTTTATCCATTATTGATTATTAAATTTTTCATGTTTGTCCATGACTCTAAAACATAGTCCTTGCCAATTAGATAGACAATTAAAACCATGGTACATAAACAAAGAACCATCTTGTCATTACTCATTTTACCTATACCTAAAGAAGCCACATATTGAATGATTTTAAATATGGTTTTAGAAAATATTATATTGCAACTTTAAGCCTTACTTTAGAAAAACTATTTTACTTCAGTTGCAATTATATTTCTCGAGAAGGTTTATATGCAAAATTTCAAACAAAAATATGTGCTTACCAGAATCATACATGACTTGATTATAGGCTTTCACGTAGGAGACAACAATCAGTCAGGTACCTGAGCACTCGTCGCGGCGGCCATAGACGGGTACACTTGGTTCATGAGCACGTTGAACGACACCTACGAGGCGGGGGAGGTCAAGTACCTCATCTTCCCCTCCGGCGCGTCCAGCGGTCGGTTGTTGTGCCTGTCCAACAACGACACGAGGGACGAAACCCGGAACAAGTACGCGCTCGCAACAGCGGACGCGCTCCCCCCCCCCCCCCCCCCGCAACAAAGTTGAATATGCAGAATTGTATCCGATCTGGATCAGGAGACGTCGACTATAACAAAAGATGAACAACAACTCAGAGCCTATCATTCGATGAATTAGAAATCGATCAATGGATCTCATTGAACAAAGGTCAGACCTTCAACTAATCTAGCCGATCAAAGAGTAAAATATTCCAAATGACTTCACACCTTTCGAATTTATCAAAATCGACTGAATAGTCTCTTCGATCCGTCGATTCTGGAAGAAAAAGTTCCATGAACTCCTGTTGAACATCTGGTGTGCGTACTTGAACAAGATTCAAATAAATAGATTTGAAATTGTTCTTCAGTGATCGAAAAATTAAGAAAAGTAAATACTAAAGGAGGAGACGACTGGAGCTCCGATCGACGATAGCAGATCCGATCTATCACCTCCCTCCTCTTGGTGGAGTTCTGGAGGAACCACTCCGTGCACCGCTGTTCCACCTCTCCACGACCGCAGCGAGGGCCAAGATCGGAACGCAGTGGATCCTCGTCTCCTTGCGGAACACTGTCAGGTCATTGGGAATCAAGGGATCGGGGTGTAAGTAGGAGCGCTCCTCGACCTCGATGAGGGATCAGAGGCTGGAGTTGGTGAAGACGCGCAGGTTGATTCTAACGATGGGTCTCCGATGAGGCTGTTGTCGAAGAGCAGTTGCAATAACAGTAGGATGTCTACCCCCATGTCGCATCGATCCCTAATTTTAATAGGGCTTAGAAGCAAGAAACTGGAGATTGGGATTGAAAGAACGAACCTGGAGATGATCGACCCTGGAGAGACCCTTCTCCCCTCCCACTTCTAGCCTTCTCCCCCTTCCAGTCGTTCCCCAACCTGGAGATCCCCTATCATAGCTTTGGTAACTCTTCTAAATGTTAGAGGGGAAAATAAAGGAGGGATGTAAAATAAGAAGAGGGAAACCTAAAAATTTGGTAACTCTTTTACTGCGCACATATTTGCACACTGTAAAAGAGTGTCATTTATTTACGGAGCACATAAAGCACGCTGTAAATGAGTCTTCAATCACAACGTGCATTAAAGCACACTGTAAATGAGTCTTCATTCACAACGTGCAATAATGTGCGCTGTAAATGAATCTCCAGTCACGGCTTGCAAGTCAAACGCGCCGTAAAAAAAAAACAACTCTTTTACGAATCACATATTTGCACGCTGTAAAAGAATGTCATTTACAACGTGCTTCCGATGCGTGCCGTAAATTGCACGCCGTAAATGCTATACTTTCTTGTAGTGCAGGTTAAAATGCAGCTCTAGAAACATGCTTAAAAAAAAATTCTCTTAATTTTAACTTCTAATGTAAGTCTTTATAAGTCATAGATTTAACTGCACTAACAACTTTGTTAGCTTCCTTCTCTGCCAAATTATGTAAGAAAGAATTTACAGTAACAAAAAATGCCACAAATTACAATAAAAAACATGGTTAATCTGTGTAATATTCCTACATTAGACACACAATTACTTGATTTCTTTATCATCGATACCTCCATGGCATGGTAAAATATATACTTTCTAATAATAATTAAAATTGTGTGGTTTACTATGAGAAAAAACTACTAAACAATACCTCAAACAAGAAGCTGAATTCTTCCATCGGACATTTTTAACTGCACATAAGGATCAGCGATAGAAGCAAACAACACTATTGAAGTATCTGAATTTGAATTTGGTTCAGAATTATGCACACCAAAGCTCAGCTCTTGGGTCATGTAAGAACCATCAAGGATTCGAGCACCCCGTGCGAAGATCTGGACAACCCGACGCCTGAAAAGAACTTCAAATAAGCAAAGAAGAGCATATAAATTTATAGGGTAATTCTTAAAATAGTTTCACTTCTATCCATTGAAGATGGTTAAATGTATACCACCGTATTACATCATCAGAAACAAGAAAAAATCAAATTTGTCTGAATATTAGTAAAGTAGAATCAGAAGCTGCATGATGGTTGACAAGTATATATAAATTTACAGGGTAATTCTTAAAATAGTTTCACTTCTATCCATTGAAGATGGTCAAAATGTATACCACCTTATTACATCAGAAACAAGGAAAAATCAAATTTGTATGAATATCAGTAACGTGGAATCACGAGCTGCATGATGGTTGACATTTATATAAAAGAAGGTCCAAAATTCTCATTAATAATTTTATTTTATCCATTATTGATTATTAAATTTGTCATGTTTGTCCATGACTCTAAAACATAGTCCTTGCCAATTAGATAGACAATTAAAACCATGGTACATAAACAAAGAACCATCTTGGCATTACTCATTTTACCTATACCTAAAGAAGCCACATATTGAATGATTTTAAATATGGTTTTAGAAAATATTATATTGCAACTTTAAGCCTTACTTTAGAAAAACTATTTTACTTCAGTTGCAATTATATTTCTCGAGAAGGTTTATATGCAAAATTTCAAACAAAAATATGTGCTTACCAGAATCATACATGACTTGATTATAGGCTTTCACGTTGGAGACAACAATCAGTCAGGTACCTGAGCACTCGTCGCGACGGCCATAGACGGGTACACTTGGTTCATGAGCACGCTGAACGACACCTACGAGGCGGGGTAGGTCAAGTACCTCCTCTTCCCCTCCGGCGCGTCCAGCGGTCGGTTGTTGTGCCTGTCCAACAACGACACGAGGGACGGAACCCGGAACAAGTACACGCTCGCAACAGCGGATGCGCTCCCCCCCCCCCTCGCAACAAAGTTGAATATGCAGAATTGTATCCGATCTGGATCAGGAGACGTCGACTATAACAAAAGATGAACAACAACTCAGAGCCTATCATTCGATGAATTAGAAATCGATCAATGGATCTCATTGAACAAAGGTCAGACCTTCAACTAATCTAGCCGATCAAAGAATAAAATATTCCAAATGACTTCACACCTTTCGAATTTATCAAAATCGACTTAATAGTCTCTTCGATCCGTCGATCCTGGAAGAAAAAGTTCCATGAACTCCTGTTGAACATCTGGTGTGCATACTTGAACAAGATTCAAATAAATAGATTTGAAATTGTTCTTCAGTGATCGAAAAATTAAGAAAAGTAAATACTAAAGGAGGAGACGACTGGAGCTCCGATCGACGATAGCAGATCCGATCTATCACCTCCTTCCTCTTGGTGGAGTTCTGGAGGAACCACTCCGTGCACCGCTGTTCCACGTCTCCACGACCGCGACGAGGGCCAAGATCGGAGCGCAGTGGATCCTCGTCACCTTGCGGAACAATGTCAGGTCATTGGGGATCAAGGGATCTGGGTGTAAGTAGGAGCGCTCCTCGACCTCGATGAGGGATCAGAGGCTGGAGTTGGTGAAGATGCGCAGGTTGATTCTTACGATGTGTCTCCGATGAGGCTGTTGTCAAAGAGCAGTAGCAATAACAGTAGGATGTCTACCCCCATGTCGCATCGATCCCTAATTTTAATTGGGCTTAGAAGCAAGAAACTGGAGATTGGGATTGAAAGAACGAACCTGGAGATGATCGACCCTGGAGAGACCCTTCTCCCCTCCCACTTCTAGCCTTCTCCCCCTTCCAGTCGTTCCCCAACCTGGAGATCCCCTATCATAGCTTTGGTAACTCTTCTAAATGTTAGAGGGGAAAATAAAGGAGGGATGTAAAATAAGAAGAGGGAAACCTAAAAATTTGGTAACTCTTTTACTGCGCACATATTTGCACACTGTAAAAGAGTGTCATTTATTTACGGAGCACATAAAGCACGCTGTAAATGAGTCTTCAATCACAACGTGCATTAAAGCACACTGTAAATGAGTCTTCATTCACAACGTGCAATAATGTGCGCTGTAAATGAATCTCCAGTCACGACTTGCAAGTCAAACGCGCCGTAAAAAAAAACAACTCTTTTACGAATCACATATTTGCACGCTGTAAAAGAATATCATTTACAACGTGCTTCCGATGCGTGCTGTAAATTGCACGCCGTAAATGCTATACTTTCTTGTAGTGCAGGTTAAAATGCAGCTCTAGAAACATGCTTAAAAAAATTTCTCTTAATTTTAACTTCTAATGTAAGTCTTTATAAGTCATAGATTTAACCGCACTAACAACTTTGTTAGCTTCCTTCTCTGCCAAATTATGTAAGAAAGAATTTACAGTAACAAAAAATGCCACAAATTACAATAAAAAACATGGTTAATCTGTGTAATATTCCTACATTAGACACACAATTACTTGATTTCTTTATCATCGTTACCTCCATGGCATGTTAAATGCTTAGAGTAATAACGAATCACATAACTTCAGTTAGCACCAACGTCTGCATAAACAATAACAACCACCATACTATAGCCTTTATTCTAAAATTTTGGGATAGGTTATTTGAATCATGTTCTTCAATTCGGATTTCTTCAGGGCCAAGTCCTCTATAACGCTAACAAAATCATATCCTTCAAAACTTCAAACCAAGTTCGTATAGACAAACCTCTAGCCTAGCGGCTCCATTAACTACTATATTGGACAACTACTCGTATGCATTTCACATGTCCAACCCACCTAAAAGACAATTTCTTTCATCATGTCCTCAATTGCTGCCCCCTCTAACTTCCCAAGGATGCACACAGTTCTTATCATATACTTAATGTATTGTCCTGCATCCATCTTAAGCATTCTCATTCCGGCCACACTAACGTTTTTGACATGTTTCTTAATTGCCCAACACCTACACATAACATTAAAAGAAAGATAACGGCATAATGTTTTTGTATGTAAATCCATAGAGGTAAAATAAACTGCAATATGTCAGACGCTTACAAATCTCCATGATGTGTATGCCTAACTCAAAAGTCAAGAAAGACAACCAGGAAATTGTAACATTATTTTGTCGCATGAGACATGGAAAACCCTGAAATCTATTGACACAGTAAGAGTTGGCCCTAGCAGGAGTGACCGTAATATTAGTTCTTTTGTACTGTTAAGGAAAGAGCTGACAATACCATATACTTGAATTTCCACTCTACAATGGGAACTCTCTAGGTAAGAATCTATGACAAGAAGTGCAGTTTTCAAAATTGCAATACATATCAGACTAGACATTATGCGTTATCAAGATTACACTTTCAGGGAGGCCTTATCAAAAACACTTTCGACGTGCCAAATCCAAATCCAAGATTACACTTTCAAGATTACACTTTCGTCGTGAATTATCAAGATTACACTTTCTGGAAACACTTTCGACGTGCCAAATCCAAATCGATGTCCATAACGTGGTTGGGAGGCCTTATCAAAAACACTTTCAGGAAAATTAAGGAAATGAAACCTTTCCCCTGGCGGGGATGAGGAAATCAAACCAACTCTGGGAGTTTGTGAAGGTGCTCTGGACTGAGAGGTTGACCCTTCTTTCCCACCTATTGATACAAATCCCATATTTTCATACTGACGGCAGTATAGGAGAAATTATGCATTATCAAGATTACACTCACCATACTGAAAGAGAGAGTTCTCGCCAGGTGTCGAAGGAAGTCGTGCATATTGGGAGGGATGATCCTGCAGAGTCAACAAAAGGTTATCTTGGTGTTGCATGGATAGTGTTGGTCGAAAATAAAATAAGAACAGCCTACACATGTTCGAAGCATTTTCTCAGAAGACAAGAGTACTAGCTCTATCCCAAATGCATGAAAATTTTACATGTTGAATATTCCAGGCAGGATCAATTTTGAAATTTTGTATTCATGCATGAGCATTAAAAGACAGAGAGCATACATTATAGCAAAGAAACACATATCCATAAATAGAGGCATGAAGAGAACTAATTCAACAAAACCAGTAAGTCTATTTAATAATCAGTTTAGGAATAGCCATGTGCATAGACAGTTGTAAACATTTGGCTTCATTTTTCGCTAAAAGGTTTAGACCAAGGTATGAAAATTCATTTACACTATCAACATCAGCCAACCTGCAGAATTTCTGTTTTCATGATTTCAAAGTTGTACGTTTCGGTCTAAGCTTCTATTATTCTACATTTAACATTTAGAAGTATACAATTTAATGGTACATTTGGGACAAAGCCCCATAAATGCCCACGTAAGGAGGAGAGATAATATAGCAGTTAATGGAGCCGCTAGAACTAGAGTTAGGCCTAGACTAATATGATTTGAAGTGTTAAAGAAGGATATGGATCTTGTTAGCGCCAAGGTTCTAAACGGCGGTAGGTGAGTGTGCGACGAAGAGGGTCCATCTTGCTCCTAGGTCACCTTAGCAGTGCCTAGGCGCTTGGTACATTTTGGACATTTTTTACTATTTTACCAATATTTTTTTGTATAATATGCATATTTTAAAGGTGTTCTATGCATAAATAAGTTGTAGAATAAAGATTTATAAAGTTTTAGTCATGCAATAGTGAACCATAGGTTCATAATGCTTGAAAAACAGTTTTACCAAAACATCTAGTTAGGTATTCCACCGCCTAGGCGTCCCCTACGCCGTCTCACATTCGCCTATAATGCCAAACCTCCACTCACCGTCTACTCAACCGCCAACGGCTAAAGCGATGCAGAGAGCAGCCGCCACGTGCCTAGGGCCGCCTAGGCGGCCGTCTCGACCGCTATTTAGAACACTAGTTAGCGCTATAGAGGATGTGGATGCCTTGTCAATTTCGAGGAAGTAGTCATTTAGAGTAATATGTTTTTAATCGTCAAGTTTATTTGTTCTTGCCTAATTTGAACTCTGAATGGCTCAAATGATCGTCATGTCTTTATATGTTTGTCTGGACTCCAGTTGTCTGCGGACATACTTTTTTGGGTATATACAAGATCCCCTTTAAAGTTTTTGTCAATCTGCTCAGGATTGATATCGATTTTGAAATACTTTGAATCGCCTCGAAATAGAACTATAGCTCCAGATATTCATTTGCACCAAAAGAGATTTATCATAATGCTCACCCAGTTGTTATGCCCATCCACATCCTAGATGGTGTATTTGTATTTGTTGACGGTCTTGCACAAAGAGAAGCATCATTTGCAAGACTTTGACTTGAATTAGTAGGATCATCTTCTTATTCCACATAATTGGACACTATCAGAGAAGCTTTACTTGAATTAGTAGATATTAATGAAGAATCAAAGGAAAGTAGTGAAGCTGAGGACTTATAATTCGGTATGATATTTTGCATTATGTTAACATAGTTAGTAAAGAAATGGAATTTGTTGACGCGTATTAATGTTGCCATAGCTAAATTAAAAGAACTCATTATGGATGTTAAAAAATATAGAGACGATGATTTTGAATCTGTTATAATTTCAGCTAAACAGATTGCAATAAAAATGGAAATTGATCTCGTTTTTCGTGAAATTCGTAAAATAAGACATTTTGAGTTAATGCCAATAATGAGACTATGCTCACCCGAAGAATCTTTTAGAGTTGACTATTTTATAGATATAATGGATCAAGCTATTTGTTCACTTAAAAGTAGGTTTGAACAACGTCAACCATATGGAAATATTTTTTGGTTCTTATTTGATTTAAGAAGCTGATTTCATTAGATGACAATTATTTGAAAAAAAAATATAGGCATAATCTTGAAGGTGCTCTAGAATGATCTTGATGGAAAATAATTTATTTTTAGAATTGAATACTTACAAAATATTTTACCAAAGGGAATAAGTACTTCCATCGAAGTACTCAACTTTATATAAAAAAAATGGAAATCTTATCCAAATGTTTGGGTTGCATATAAAAATGTTTGGATTGCATATAAAAATGTTTGGATTGCACATAGAATAATATTTTAAATATACATGATACTGTTGCGTCTGCGTAAAGAAGTTTTTCAAAGCTAAAATAATAAAATCTTACTTAAGAACAACTATATCACAAAAAAGATCAAATAGTCTAGCTATGCTATCTATTGAAAGTAATAAGCAACAAAAATTTGATTATGATAGCTTAATTGATGATTTTGCGGGTAAAAATGCTAAAAAGAATATTTTTTTAATAATTAGTTAAAGGTGGATAATGAAGGCCCAATTTTTGGATTTGTCCTAGGTCCCACCGTCCTGTAGACCTTAGAACAGACCCTGAGCAGTCTGGGGAAAAGAAAGTTGGTTTGTGACAACAAATCCTTTTTATAGTAATGCTAGGTCCGGGAGATAAGTTCGACCAAATTGAACAAATGATATGTCAAGATCATTTTCTTCATTGGGAATTGAAGATGGGATAACGAGCATACATCGAATGATTAATTTCTATTTCTCGTTATCTTAGAATTCGTCATCAAGATGGATCGTCCTTCCGCGGCCAATGAACATACTAATGCAAGGACTTTTCGCAAGTTAATTCAGAAATGAAAAAAGGGTACTATAATGTGTACTTGTCTGCACATTATCTAATAGTTCACTTTTCTTTTTGGACTTCGAGGATGAGACAGCTGATCCTAACATAATTTATGAGGAGCCAGATGACAAAGCCTCCTCCTCAGATAAAGATGTCTCCGACACAAAGTGTGTGTACGGAAGGAGAGGGTGTCGTCTGGATCAATGGTAAGACTTGTTGCTTGCATTATGGAGGATGCAAGTTTGAGTCACGAAATAACCTCTTTGTATATATGGGGGTAAAGTTGCATAACTTCCTATGTCATACGTAAGAGGGAGTCTCGTGACATTGGACACGCTTTTATTAATAAACTATGGATCTATTTTGCGCATGCAAAAACCTCTTTATCATTCATGAGCTAGTTATCTGTTAGAATGCAATTAAAAGTTTAATCTACAACAAGCCAAGCTTCGTTGTTACAACAAATGAAGAAGGTGTATAAGTTTCCTTATACTACATTTCAAAAAATTAAAGGATTGTCAGATAACCGGTAATAATATTTTTTATCTAATAAGTATACAAAATAGTTTGAAAATCGAAAGGAATCTACCCGTTAAAATTGATTTGAAAAATCAAAAAATCTTATATAAAACTAAAATCATATTTCTAGTGTATCTAACCAAAATAATATAAGCTAGTCTGTGTAGATGCAAGTGCATTCCTAGCAATCTGATATCATAGATCTCAATATATCATCGGTCTTGATACGAGAATGGACGCAACGAGAGGAAACGAGAAATGGGTTTGGAGAGGGGCATAAATTTAATCATATATTCATCTGTAAATTAAGTAGGTAAGTTGGCCTAATAAACCATGATTTTGGACTAGCTTATATTTGCTTTCATTGAGAGAGGCCCCTATAAAATGTGATTTAAGTTCCGATTTGCACTTTTAAGCCTAAATTCATTTTGGGCATGGTTCGAGCTTTGAGAAGTTCTCCCCACCCATCCCATAGTTCTTACCATGAAAATATAGTAAAATTTAACTACAATTGGCAACTTTTAGATATCTCAATGGGCATGTTCTGATACTTATTGACCTCTTTTTACCTTTTTTAAAGTCCATGTCAGTGCACCAAAAATCAAAATCTATAGCAGCGATAAGAGATTAAGCGGATGCTAAAACGTGCAAAACAAGTTGATCCAGTCATTTTGGTTTCCTATATTTAGAATCACTTTCGCTATATTGGGCGGATTTGCCTATATTTTATCAAATCTTTTTATTAAGATTTCTTTTATTTTCTTTTATTACTTTCCTAGTTTGATTAGAACTTATTTCTTAGAGCTCAAGTTATGTTTCTTTCTAATAAATAGTTATATGTAGAAAGCCAGAAAAAAGTTAATTATCATTATTTTGAGTTATTAATTCTCTTGTAGGGGAATTGAAGTGTCAACCCTCGTATCGTGGGTTATTGGTTTCAGTGATTGGTGTTTTCATGCTATAACAGGTGGTATCAGAGCTTTAACGTATCGCGAGGCCGACTCAACGACGGTTACGCAGGGAGAAATCTAAAAAAGAAGAGGTATTCCATGGCGTGACAATAAAGGTCTGCTAACACCAAGCCACGATGACTCGATGCAAAAGGACAACTTGTTTAAACTCGTTGTATCATAAATGGCAAAAGATATCGAGTCTTGGTCGATAACAAAGATAACATCATCAGCCAATAGATAGGCAAAGTTGCAGAGTTAAGGTTGGAAAGACACTCAGACCCGTACTCTGTAGGATGATATGCTAGATCAGTTGAGTGGAACTAAAATCCTTCCCAAGTTCGAACTTTGAAGAGGCTACCACCAAATACGTATTCGAATTTAGGACAAGTGGAAGACGATGTTTAGGGCACATGAAGGAATATTAGAGTGGTTGGTCATGTTGTTTGGACTAGACAACGAACCGAGCAGTTTTATGCGTATGATGAATCAAGGCACTTTCATCAACAAGTTCATGGTGGCATACTTTGATAACATATAGATCCACAATAAGGACCATGATAAACACTATGTGCACTCCGTACCTCACGAGTGGGTAGCGGATGATACGCATATGACGAAATTGTTCATCAATGGTTTAAGTACACCGCAGATTATCTTAGGAGTAGCCTGGTGTAATAGTTGTGATGTACTATGCTTGTGTGTGTACTTAAACCACCCAACGAGGATATACCAATTATTCTCAATGTGGCATTTCTACCAAAACAAACATCGACTTTCAGCACCTATGGAAGAGTAGCATGTTCTTGTCAAGTGGGTGGAGATCATCCTTGTCCAATAACCAAGATTTAGTACGTACGAAGCATTGGGGCCAAACTCAGAGTCATCAGTGTCATGTCGTGTCAAACACATATCAGACATAACATTGCACTCTAATATACACAGTAGTAACACTATCAAGTGTCAGTCGCCGCTCGTGTCATATTTGTTTTCAATTGTTCATGCAAATGAGTATATATGAAAATGAAAACCAATATAAATGTCAAACATATTGCAATGTAATTAAACGGGTCAAAAAACATAACTATTTGGATGTTACAAAACAAACCATACATGTTATAGTGTTATCCAGCCTTCTGTGATTATTCTTAGATCTTAATTCAATTTGTAAGTAGTAGTTAAGCTTAACGAATGAGGAACATAACCATCAAGAAATACTAGCATTAACGGAAAATACTGAGTAAAAACTACATGAAAGATGTGGGTCATATACGTAGGTTAGGAGTTGCATCTTCAATAGATCATTTGCACAAATGTCAGGTCGAGGCAGAAAAGGTTGGCTAGGCCGACTAGTCTTGAATTCTTTTTCTGGAAGTGCAGCATTCTGTCTCTTTGAACCAACATTTGGCCTAGGTGGTCCAAACTTCAGCTCTTTTCCTTGGATGGCTAAAATAGGACTCATATTTTTCCAAGCATACATGTCTTCTTCATTACACTGTAAATTAGTCATACCTTGGTATGCATTAGTATATGACCCGCAGAAGACCTGCAATAGGAACAAACATGTAAAATTATTAATTCAGAGAACAAAGTAAGTTTAAATCCAAAAATATAACAAGTTAGACTAGCGACTCGTAAGGTGTATGAGGTGAGTTTAGTTTAACTATTTGGCAAAAGTCCAAATGTGACAAAAAAGTAGAGAAAAAAAAACTTCAATTAAACAACAAGCCCAAAGAATGACTTGTTATGAAAACACTCAGAAAACGAAAATAGTAGGGCAATGAAGACCAAGAAGTGAGATTTAAAACCCCCCACAATATTTCTAATTTTGCAGAGAGTAGCAAATCATTGCATAATATAGAATAGGAGCCTATAAGTAGCCAATAATGATAATTTCTTCGATCCTACAAACCAAAGAATGGAACAACACAGTTCGTGAGCAACATACATTTACATAACATCAAGATTTGAAAATTACAACAAGACCCAAAATTTCTTGCAACGTTCCCACGTGACTCGAATCACAACCTTGAGAATCTGATATGTTTTGTTAAGAGAGAGCTCTATTTGGAAATTTCGGTCATCACAGAAAGAATTCAGAAGAAGAAGAAGAAAAGAAAAAAGAGTCGAACCTTGAGAATAATCCGGTCGCAGATGGCGCGGGCGATCCCCTCGGCGCTCCGCAGCTGCTCTGGCGCGGAACCAGTCGATGAGGCTAGCTAGGTCTCCAGTACTGGTCAGGGTTTCGTCGATCTACCATTGGATAATTTCTAGGGTTAGGGTTTGGGATTTTTTTTGGGGAGGAGTAGGAGAGGTTGAATGAAGGTTTGTTGGGAGGTGAGAAGGGAGAAGAAAAAAAAGGGTGATTGTTCCGTTACTTTGGTTGGTATTAAATGAGTTTGTTTGGGCGCGTGGTATGAACTTTTGTTTCTTGTTTTGTTTGACTGCACCGTCCTTGTGTTCTTTGAACCTTTTCTTTCTTCCTCTTTGACTACAAACTAATTAGTAGGGAATATAAAATTTCTAAGAATAATATATTCATATATCTCAAGGTGTAAGGTGTATAATGGCCTGGCCGTATTGGTCTGAGGTCCGTATTGACCTGATTTAAACTGGTCCGGATCAAATTCGAGATAGAGAACGGATTGGGCCGGCCCGGTTGTTCATATAGTTGACTCAGTCCGAACCCATGGCTCGGTTTGCGGTGGACCGGGTCAAACCCGGTCTGGGTCTGGGCCGGTTCACAGCCGGCCGGGCCGACCCGATTATTATTTTCTTTCTTTAATGTATAATGTATATATATTATTTATATATAAGTTAATAAATTTAGGTTAAAATTTATAAGTTATTTGTTACTAATTAATTTTGTTACAATTTGAAATTTATAAGTTATTTGTTAGTAAAAATCTTTTTGTATAATTTATATAAACTTTTTTGTTATATAAAAATTTATATGTTGAAATTTATAAGTTGAAATTTAAATAGATATTTATATAACTTAAATTTCTTTATATAGAAATAAAGAAGTTAAATGTCAACAACTAACAACATAAAGTGAAAAAAAAAAACTGAATTTGTTTTATTAATGCCAATAAAATTATAAATGTATTATAACATTAAGTAAGAAAAAAATAAAAACTTGTAAATGATATTTTATTTGCATAAAGCTTGTAAAAAAATGTACAAGTCTTTTTTTTTCGCCATCCGTCGTCCGTCTTTTATTAAAGTTTATTGTTCAGCTCCTCCTTTAGTAGCGTCATCCAAAGTAAAAGACTGAAAGTCCAGCTCACTGATGTCGACACTTTCATCTCTTCAGTTTTGAGTTTTTTTTTCAGCACGAACCCAATCTCAAACGCATATACAAGTTTCCAAAATATCTGGCAGCAACATACTCCTCTTCTTCTTCGCTAGAAACTAATTCGTAGGGAATAAAAAATTCCTCAAAATACGTTTTTCGTGTCTCTTCCACAATTCTAAAATAAAAAATAAGATGAAGCGTCATCTTCATCTTCACCTTCATCTTCTTCGTAAGAATTTAGATATAAGGACTATTCTTGAGTGGGTAGGGAATATTGTTTTTGTTTCTTTCTTTGCAGTACACTTTTAGCATGTTATAATTTAGACATAAAATTTGAGCTACTATTACCTTGAACGGTTATACTAGGTCGGCTCGATACAACTCTTTCTTCATATAAATATGATTATGATTATTTTTAAATATGATTATTTTTAAATATTTGACCATAACAATCAGGAATATGATTATTTTTAAATATTTGAGCATAATAATCAAAATTTCGTTCCGAATCACCTCCATAAGAATGGTTAGAACCAGTACCATCCATATTTTAAAATTTATTTTAAAAAAAATAAGAGTAGAAAAATATATTTATCTACCAACAAAACAAAAGAGAGAGAGGAGGAAAAAGAAAAATCGAAATTCAGAAGAAGAAAAATAACTATTATGTACGTTGTTACTTGAAGCCTCCAAGAAATTTTACATAAGTTGATTCAAGAACATTGTAGTTTGGCCTCCAGAGAGTTGTACTTCAGAAATTGATTGCTTAGAAAATTTTGTAAGAGAAGGAAGAAGAAATGTTGTTGTAATTAATTTTCATGATTTTTTGGCTATTTATAGAAATTGTTTTGGCCAAAATGACCCCTCATACCCTCAAAATATAGTTATTTATTTTGGTCATTTTCAACAAAAATGACCAAAATATCCCTAAATCGTTCAAAACATTGCCAACGATTTAGGGGTATTTTGGTCAAATTACCCCTCCAACGACTACAAAGAAAAAAATTTCAACCGGGTCAAACCGGGCCTGGACCGGGCTTGGACCGGGCCGGTCTGGGCCAGTCTGACCGGGCTCCAACGGTTAACTCGGGCCCGACCCGAGCGTCAACTGGGCCGGACTTGTGAGTCGATATCTTGGACGCAGCTCAACCCTCAAGGAGGGTGGGTCGAGCCGGGTTGGTTCGTTGACCGGGTCCGGGCCGGCCCATAC
Organism: Iris macrosiphon; assembly: GCA_036927795.1. Taxonomy (NCBI): domain Eukaryota; kingdom Viridiplantae; phylum Streptophyta; class Magnoliopsida; order Asparagales; family Iridaceae; genus Iris; species Iris macrosiphon. Next base: position 180,750,332 of record JAYESA010000009.1, read on the forward strand.
CGGCGTTGCCCAGGTCGGGCTCGGGCTGATATACGGGCCGCCCGGCCCAATATGCACCTTGACATATCTCTTATTAACAATCACGGGCTAAACTTTATTTTGGTAACGTGTACGTGCATTTTGTTCGTTCCTAGGAATCGAACTTGAGCAACAAAAAAAAATATCTTCCATCTTAATCCCTTGAGTTAGAATTGTTTATTTGTACATAAATAATATTAGGTAGTTAAATTATTTTTTAGAAATAGTTAGTGGAGTATTTACAAACGGCTTAGACGGCTCAATTTTGAGTCGTTTCCAAGCCTCGTTATAAAAGTAGAAATAGTTAGTGGAGCATTTACATACGGCTTAGACGGCTCAATTTTGAACCGTTTTTAAGCCTCAATGGATTTTCTCTTTGGTTCAATTGCTACACAGTATCTTGCGTGAAGCAGTTTTATTTGTGGCATAGAAACAAAAAATATCGTCACTTCCAACTTCGGCAGGATCGACAACTGTCTCCAACGTTGATCAACAACATCTATCAGAATAGGTCTAGATTGGCATCGATATTTTTTATTCTAATATGCACAAGGGAGGTCGAGCGAATGTCGATATGAACAACCGCAAACCTCTGGATCGAAACCCACAAACTTTGACCTACCTATCTCCTCATATACTAAGGCCAATGCCTTGTGAGATATTACATGGATTAAAGTATCCAAGAGGTGTTCATTCTTATGTTCATTCTTTGCAATATTGAGGCTCATCTCAAATGATGTCTTAATCTCGTTCAGCGTCGCATTTACTGTTAAATTTATAACTGGCCAAAAAGAGACAAAATTATCGATCGATGGCCGTATATGTCTTTTCAAATTTGCGTGTGATCCTTCGATCTGGTTGGTAGTGATTGTACCATAATGCTTCACCATATTCGTCAATGCTGAGACAAAATACTATTTATTTTGTTCTACCCAAGTATTTTTTATATAAGGAATGTATTTTGGGTTACTCGTCTCCTACTTTTCTTTGAACATGTTCCAGGCTGTGTCATAACTGTCTCGGGTACTCGTTCGTGCCATACAAGATTCCAATCATTATAGAATGTCTCGAAGTTGTTAGTAACGCGGTGTGACCCGATCCAGAGTTGGCCCATGAGGTGCGATGTTGAACTGGGCCCATATGCCTTAAAAGAAAATTCACATGTAAGGCATGAACCAATCCCAATTATCTACACCTCATGATCCCACACCCTATCTGATGTAGGACTAAATTACCAACCCCATTGTTACCCTCATTTGAACGCTCAACCGAAAACGAGATACAATCCAACAATCTCCATCTTAGCTCATTTCAGCTAGCCGAACAACCTTAGCACACCCCGGTTACCTTTGCTCATTTTTGCTAGCCGGGCACCCTTAGCATACTCCGGCTACCTTTGCTTGTTCCCGCTAACTGAATAACCTTAGCACACTCTGGCTACCTTTGTTCGTTCACGCTAACCGAGCACCCAAAAGATCTAATATATTGTTATCTTGATCTGTTTGACCATAGAACCAAACCTGACACGTTCATCCACACCACCATTGGGTGCCAGCCAGCCACAACGTCTTGCTCCACCTTGTACTCATCAGATTCACCTTTAAAGCCAATTGGTGTAGTTGATGCTCCTACTACACCTTGAGAAGAGCCCATATAATCCATGAATGTTCAGCACCATCTGTCTCGAACCAATTAGAGCCGCTCAAACCAGTCCCATAACCTTGGGCTCTGATACCACTTGTTGGTAACGCAGTGTGACTCGAACCGGAGTTGGCCCATGAGGTACGATATTGGACTAGGCCCATATGCCTTAAAAGGAAATTTCCATGTAAGGCCTGAACCAATCTCAATTATCTACATCTTATGATCCCACCTCCTATCCGATGTGAGACTAAATTACCAACTCCATTGTCACCCTCCTTTGAACGCTCAACCGAAAATGAGATACAATCCAACAGAAGCGTGCCATGTCAATTTTACTATCCACCTTCTCAAACTTGCTTTTGCATTGTGCTTTGATATTGCAATCTATATGCCAAGAGCATAATAATCTGTGCGTGTGAGAAAATACGATATTGAAAGAATTTATAAGGGCATATTCTCTGTCGGTAACAAAAACAGAGGGCTCTCTGTGTTCTATATAAAGTGATTATAGTTTCCTTAATGGCCATATATAATCTTCAACTGTCTCACTCCTCATGAAACAAAAAGCATCTAAAAATGTTTTTTCGGTTGACGTAAAATCCAACAACGTGAAAAAGAGGCGTCTGAATTTATTGGTCTTACATGTCACGCCCCGATTCCCTTAAGAGGGCCGATCGTCCTCGCTTGGCGCCTCGCTAGGACCCGTATGTAGAATGGATACCTAACCCGGTTCACTTTTGGACCACTGAGCCTATCTTGGATGGTTGAGTTTGCATGAGGATTAGTCATGACTAGATTACCCTTTCTCCCCACTTAGTATATATGTGAGTTTTCTCTCTCCTCTTCCTCATTCCTCATTTTATTACTTTCTTTCCTTCCTTCCTTCTTTCTTCTTCCTATCCTCTCTCCAAGCGCTCCCTTGCCCAACCGAACCCAAACCCTAGAATGATCTAGGAAGAGGATTATAAATCACCGGAGGTGAATCCAAGAATGAAATTTTAATCTTTATATGGATTCGTATATACCGTGCTCGTACACTGTACGACATCTTAAGGAAAATTCCCATGCAACCACGCCTTGAGATTTCAATGCAATGTAGGGTTAATTAGGCAACAAAAAACTATAAATCATGGGGAGGTTACCGTATCCTGAGATCATGCCAACGATCCTTCCCACCAAAGATTCATCCTAAGTGTGTTGGATTGGCCACCAGGGATACTGTATATCATCCGCCTTAGTGGAGTACAATATCCGACCTAATATAAATATGTCGAGCCAGTGTTCCCTATATGATCACTAGAACCACTAATATCGTGATCTAGTGCAGTGGCCATACGAGAAAATGGTACAATTCGTGAAGTGCGTGTATAATAATTTATTGCTCGGCTAACCCATGTTCGACAATCGCGTGATCTGAGGATGCCTATTATGCATTATTTTTGGGATAGATCGAGACTCCACAATAGCAAACCGTACAATTGATTGGCCGTTTATAATAAACTTGGTTATGATTATATTATTCTGTTAGAAGTCTAGGGACATTGAGTATCATAGTGTGATGGTTCAACCATTGTCCTTGTTTGGTTGTAGGGTTGGACTATTATTCTAGGATAAGCCGTGGACCGATATTACGACACAGAACCAATATATATGTATATACCTATCTATTACTTTGGGTTTTTGTTTCTCCATTTGTGTCTCATTTGTGGTACTTGCTATTTGGGGTATAACCCTACTGGTTTTGCATGGCTAGATTTCAAGCCAGCACCCGAGGATCCAGCGTACTTTCCACCGACTCATGGTGCGCACCAGGAACATGGCTGCCAAGGATAACGAGTGAATTTTCTTCTATCCTGCTTGTCATTGTATATTTTACTCTTTTGGGCATTTAGCCACCGACACCTGTTAGCCGACAATGTCTGGACATTAGTTTCCTTTACATTATTGTATTTAATCAAACTGCAGCTGATCACGGTTATATACTTTTGCTACTCAGCTACCTCCTCATTTTGTATAGCTAGTCCTCAGAACATTTTGATGGATCGTTTGGGATGCCTTATATTTGGTTGCCCAACCACACCAGATGGTGGTACAACAACAACAACAACAATAACAACAACATTGACAGCTTCAACAGTAAGAACAAAATGTCCTGCTGAACCAAGGGTTGCAGACGGCCCTAGAATGAAGCAGAAGGACATATTATGGGGCCTTTGTTAGATTTTGCAGACTGAACCCCAGATATTTTGATGGAACGGAGGACGCCATCACAACAGATGATTGACTCCAGGATATTGAAACCATCATGGCAGCGGCTAAGATTTCGGCTGAGGAACAGGTTGACTAAGTACGTTTGCAGCTCCAGGACCTTGCGCAAGATTGGTGGGCCTCAATGGAGGTAGGATTGAGATATCCTATTTCATGGGACAGTTTCAGGACCCGGGTCAGGGCTAAATACTTTGGAGTTGTGGCTCAGTGTGAGTTACAGCAGAGATTTGTCAATCTCAAACAGGCCAGTAGGACTGTAGACAGATATGCCGCAGAGTTTTACCGACTGAGCATATTTGCTCCAACCATGGTGGCAACAAAGTTAGAGTGGGTGATGAAGTTCCAACAGGAACTTTATTTGGAGATCATACACATGGTAGAGGTGCACGACTATCAAACTTTTAAGAATGTATTGATAGCGGCCAAGATGGTCGAGGTTACCTCCCAGAGGATGGCATCAAGGAGGGTAGACCGGAAGAGACCTCATGGGCAGAGCAGAGAGGGAGGACCAGTACCAAGGACGTTGGCACCAGCACCCGACGTTCGTATTCGTGATTTGGTACCACAGGGGTCAACGACATCAATTGTGACCGCACCAACTTGGCAACCGCAGTCGAGGCAGCGACAACAACAGCGCCCGAAGAAACCAGTAGGTTTTACCTATTGTGGCAAATGAGGCCATACTCGGGATGTGTGTAGGATGGCAAGTGGAAGGTGTTTGAGGTGTGGGGGTGTAAACCCCCTCACCCAAAATTAGGCCTACGTGACATAGATAGAGAAACTAGGGCTAGTTTGTATCCAATTAGATACAGGACACGGCATTCTATTTAATTATACAGTATTTATGTCGCATAACGCACCTTACTGTTGCATCGATAATTGGAGCACTACACTAGCCATTGCCTTCCTACAAACTTCACATCCTTGTCCTAGACATGACCTCCTTCTAATCTGACCTTTGTGTCACCCATAAATATGTTCCCTTGTGCTTTATTTTAGTCGCACAATATTCGTCGCGGACGTTATTTCTTAATTTCGAATAATTTTAACTTTATATCCTTGTGCGTTCCAATCGAAATTGGAGACACAATATTGACCCATTTCGTACAACCCAAATTTTTATAATATTCTATCCTGAGCCCTCTACGTCCCTGACACTTGTGTCCCACCAAATTTTATTCTCATGTACTTCTAATTAATTCTAGAACATCTTGCACATTCGATTTAATAAATTAAAATCTAATTTTCGTCTTTGTGTAATTTTTCCAATTGTTGGGGACTTTTACGCAAAAATGCATTGAGGTGTCCCCACCATTGGACAATACATGAAGAAATCTATTTTTCCCTTCATATGAATTTTTTCCAACAATTATCGAAATATGCAAACGTACAGCATCGATCCCTCATTTAAACCCCATCCTTGTATTTTAAACCATGTAAATTATAGCCCCGGCATCCTCATGTAAGACCAAGGCCCACTCTAAGGAGAGTTGACCAAGCCCACATTGTCCTAGGTCAAACCTCCAAACCCAAATTTCATGTATTTATACAACTTTTTCTCCTTTCTTTCATTGATTCACCAAACCCTATGCAAATCTTAGCCGACCTCTCCCTCACATTACTGTTCTTCTTCGTCCTCCTCCTTTCTGGCTGGATCCCCGACCTCCAGAGCAGCCACCACCACCGTAATTAATACCCCATTCACAGCCACCCCATATCCTCCTCGACCTCGACTTCCTTCTCCCCTTCCCGGCCGGATCCCTGACCCGCAGCGGCCACGAACTCGCCTCCCTGTTCATCCTCTTCCTTCAGCCTCCCCGACCGAAGCCTCACCGGAGACACACCAGTGACCCTGCTGTCCTCCACCCAGCACTACTATCCCTTCCTTTGCCCTTCCCTCGACGAGCAGCCCGCTCACCACCCGCATCACCCGTCTGCACATCATCGACTCCCCGCACCTCCGCCATTAACGTTGCACCACCACCGTCGAGTCCTCCATCGACCCCGGCCTTCCCCCGTCTCTACACCACCACCATCACCACTGCCTCTCATTTACCTCGCCGTCCCGAAGCAATTCACCCCCCCTCTTCGATCCCCGTCATCATCGTCTCCTCCACCTCCATCTCCGGGGAACCTCAACATCCCAGCCACCGCCTGGACGACCCAACCACCATCTCCCCCTCGCCTGAACGTCCCGAGCCCTGCCATGGACCACCAGCAACACCACCACAAGCCACCTCGTCCGAGTCTTCCCTCGACCCGCTGCTGAACTTCCCCCGCAGCGTCGAGCAGCAACCACGACGCCCAGCCGAGCGCAGCTGCACTCGCCTCCTCCGCTCCCTCGACTCCCCTCGACCCGTGCACGACCACGATGCCACCCGGCCAGACATCTCCCCTTGGCCGAAAGTCGCACAATCCTCCTACATCATCACGACCACTGCCGCCGGGATCCTCCCAGCTCCGCCACTGCACCACCACCATCTCTTCATCTTCTTCCTCCCGATCATCCACCACAGACCACCAGCACGACCCTTTCCCTGTCACAAACTCCTCTTCCCTGTCCTCCGTCACCTAGCCGGAACAACTTCCCCTGGCCGGACTCTGGCAGCCCACCACTCACCACTATCATCATCATCATCTCAATTCATCATCATTATTCCATCATCATTATCATCATCATCACTTCATCGTTCTCGTCATCATCATCATCATCACTTCATCATCATCTCATCATCGTCATCACCGTCGTCGTCCAGCCAATCCCGTACACGTACACTGTAAACTCCCTCACCCAAAATAGGTATTTGTGTATATTTTATATTATTATATTTATTATAGATGTTGAATTTATTTAGAGTATTATCTTAGTTAATTAGAAAATAATTTTTTTAGTATATTTACTTATATAAATATTTATTTAGAATTATTTTTAGGCTATTTTAGATTATTGGAATTTTTTCATAATTTTTAGTTAATTAAAAACTAGTAACACTAATTTTTGAGGAGTTTAAAGAATTTATTTTATGTTCAAACTTGATTAAAAATATCCCAAAATTTTATTTTAGGTTCTAAATAATAAAATATATTTTCTAGAATTTTTTTGGGAATTTTTCGATTATTTTTAGCATTTATTTCGAGTTAATTATGAAAAAATGAATTAAAAACTAATTTCTGAAAAAGAAAACCCAAAAAGTAATTAATTCTGTCCAGTCAGCAAACAGGGGGCCCACCTGTCAGCCTCCCGCAACAAACAGTGCCGGGCCCGCCTGTCAGTGACTGCGGGGCGGGCAGCGTTGGATGGCTGCCACGTGTCAAGATCTGAGCCACGACTGCTTTCTCTCTCCTCTATATATATATTAGTTTAAGTTTATTTCTAGGGTTTTTCTTCAGCCGAATTTTGGAGAATTGTCATCTATGGTTCCTTCATCTTCCAGAAGCCATTGCGCATAGCTCCGGACACCAAATGAGGCCTAGTTTTTTGTGTTAGAAAGATATTGAGGTTAGCTTTCTGATTATATAAATTTTTTTACGAAATTATGAGTATTAAATTCTGGAAAATTCGTAGAGCACAGCATGTCCGAAAATAGACGTGTTTCGATGTTTTTGCGATTCCGGGAGTACCAGGAATCAGAATCATGAACCGTTTAAAGTTTCGGAAAGATAATATCGAGATCATTGACATATGTTTTTTTCAGAATTATTTCGAAGTATTTTTATACTGTTAATTCTGTAGAACTTCTAGGTTAGAATTTAACCATCGGTGCACGATACGAAACTTGTATGTGCCATAATTCCCAAACGAATTTGAATTCGGATGAGCCGTAAATTCTAGCATATTTTTGACGCTGAAATCTACAGGAAATCATGCATGAAAGTTGAGTTTGTGTCGGTTGACTTTTCGGTCAACAGACCGTCTCGATTTGCGTGCCATGAGTCTCGAGTTGATAAAATTTAGTTTCTTTGGACAAAATTTAGGAATTAACATAAAAATCAGAATAATAAGATTAAAATAGGATTTTAGAGTAATTATTCCAGAATTAAATAAATTAAAATAAATTATCTTTTGACGTGATAAATTTGTAATATATAGGCTATTTGGACTGTGACTTGGACTCTGATTCATACCAGCAGCAGGACCCCAGGCAAGATACCTTGCCAAATTGCTTACAGTATTTTGCATGCTTAGTATATTTCTGTATATTTATTGCATTTTTGTTTATTCTTGCATGTGTAGTTTTCTTTCAGTCATTACTATGTATTAGATATGTTGACACACAAATGGCACTTAGTATCATAGAGGACAATCATTAGGCGTATGGGCTTTTAACCACTCTGGTAACACCGTAGTCACTAGCACGCACTATGGTGGGTCATGTCCGATGGTCGCTACCCCCGAGGTATGTCGATTGATGGAGTCCGAGGGTCGCTACCCCAGAGGTATGTCGGCTGATGATGTCCACTGACGAGCATGAGGTTGTGAGGATTAGATCGAGTAGCCTACCCTTGCCCATACGTTGAAAAGTTGTCCTCATTTGCATTCATATAGATGGTCTTGTACAGCGTACTTATTTATTTTCAAATTATATGCATGTTTACTGTATTCAAATTGGCTCGTATTTTCTGTATCTTGTTACGTCCCTCTGAGGACCTGGTCCGCTGCCAGGTGTATCTATTCTTGAGTATTTACAGGAGCACAGATAGGATGGCTATATATGTTTCGTGGATGTCCTCTCTTCGAGCCCGTGATTGCTAGATGGTATTCTTATATGGTGTTGTTGTGTTGTACTTATTTTAATTTTTGCTCTTACATTCGAGTTGGTAGTGGATTTGTTTCCATCCAACTATCATCCTTAGATATTTATGTTGACATCTAGTTATATAGATGCTGGTTATTATTTATATTGATTTTCTGTGGATGAGATTTAGATTGTACCCTATGACTTGTGACATATGTTTATACCACTTGTGGATTGATTTTCATATTACAGCGTACGTGTGGATTTTGGTTTCCATATATTGGAGTTGCCATATCCATGCGGCTGGCATGCTTACGTGTTCCTAGTCCTACGTATTTTAGGACTGGGGCGTGACATGTTTTTGTGGTGGCCCATGCAGGTCTAGAGCATATTGTCTCGGTTACGTTACTGTACCGAACAAGCCTGCACCTAGGACTAGAGTATAGGATCTCATCCACAATTGACTATGACTCATCTTTCTTCTAATCTATTCTATTTGAATAATTGCATCCTGCTTGATTCCTGTACTCCTATAATAGTTCCTTTAGTATAGTCTCTCCTAGAATATAGAAGTTCCTGTTGTTAGATGATAAGTATGGTAACCTTCCTATTAAGAGTACAACTAGAGTGCTGACACACCACTAAGTTTAGGATGTCTAGTAAACCCTAGAATTCCTTATCTCTAGAATTGGTTTACCATTACCTCCTGATGTGTTATAAGGACTTGAGAGTAGTATAGACACTACTAGAGTTAGTTAGAAGTTTACCATTATGGTTGCCCCTAGTATTGAGAAACCAATAGAAAACCAAAGTGAATATTAGGACTGAACCTAACCCACGCCGTTAGATGAGTATTGGAGAACCATAAATTTAGATTCTTGTCTTGAGATAAGCAGACAGTACCTTAGAAAGCCAAGAGCAATGCATAGAATATTTTCCTAATCATACCTCAAACACAGAGACTAGCATACCCCTTTCCCTTGGAAAATTATGATGCTATCTAGAGCCCCTCTATTTTCATATATTGTCCTCTGTTACCATAGCGTTCGCTAATTGTGCGACGATCAAAATTACGTTCTTTTTTTCTTTATCTTTCAACTCGTGCCACCTGACACTTCTGATAGTAGGCCAAGTAATTTATTTCTTTGTTAAGGACACATAGTTTGCTAGGATTATAGTTGTAATCTTGAATTTTGAAATTGTGTGCTTAGTAGTTAGAACTTGATAGTTAAGTTATTCTTGTAGATTGAGACCTGGTGCTTATCCCTTAGTTTTAAATTGCGTAACTTGTACCACACCTCAATACGAGTTATATTCCCTTTCCCTTGAGGCCAGTAACTGTCCCATTCTTACTATTGACACTTGCACTATGACTAAGAGTTAAGACGACCATGACCTATGTAATATAAGAGGATACCCTAACAAGTACCAAGACCCCTTCTCGAAGACCATAACAGGAGCTTCTACGGTACCCTTAAGACTGTCACAGTATTAGTTTATTATTTTAAGTTGGGTAGTATACCTCACAACCTAGTATCACATAGTCTTTTTACCTATTATTGAAGTGTGATTGAACAACATTAATTGTATACTAGCATAAGACGACAGTGGTTATTCAGACAATAGAAGTTAGAGGTCCTTGCCCACATTTGGTCGACTAGCGACATAGACAAGTAGGTTGTATGATAACTGTAGGGATTGTAGAGTCTTTTATTATTGTTGCTTAGTTGTTTTATTTTGTAAACTTGAATTAATTTGTACCTCCTTTCATCATCATCTAGCGTACTTATATTTGCTGCACTACCTTGACTTATGCTGCTATTATAGCCTAGTTTTGCAAGCTTGCTCTTTTATCGAGCTTGATCATGAGATATGTATTATTGGGGACGCCTACTAATATATTTCAGAATCAGTGTATTAAGGTCTAGCTAACCTTAGTGCGCTTGATTCGCCCTTCGTAATACTACTTTACGTGAATTGAGATATGTAGTGATTGGTAGACGAATATACTTGCCCTTAGATATGTCTGAGCGGATCGTATCGGTTACATAACTGTACTAATACGAGCATGCGAACAAAGAATTACCAAAATAGGTTTTCAATCCACAACTGCTTTGACAATTCCCATTTGAATTCCTTAAACTGCTTGATCCCGATACTTCTATTCTACTACCTCACCCTTGAACTCTTTATTATTGGTCTCCGTCTTCCCTTATTTCGGAAAGACGAAACCTCGTGCTTGGTATAAGTTTAATACACAGAGAGTACTAGATATACCCTGTAGGCCGATCACATACTTGAGGATTATTCTTTTGTAATTAAGGACATATCATATATGATATAATCGGCGTTGAAGTTTTGAGGATTGAATGACATGAGTAAATAAATTAAGGAATATTTTTCTTAAAGTATATAGCCTTCTGTGATAGATGAATAAATTCTAAGTTGAGTAGCAGTGCATTGTCAACTTGAGAGAAATTTCTTTTAGATTGTGATCAAGTAAGATTAGATTGGGAGATTCAAGTCATTTTAATTTTGAGAAATTTTAAAAGAAGGATTAAGATAATGAGGATTTAACGAATTTTAAAATCTTGATATTGCGGACCAAATATTTATACTTTGAGTACATGATTTAAATTTTGAATATTGAAGGATGAATCATCGATTTAAATTTTGAGGATAAATATAGAATTTTAGACTTGAACAATTGGTTAATTAGATTTAAATTTTACAATTTGATGATTTGAATTAAAAGTTCAATTTTGATTGTTTGGTCACCTATTTGAAATATTGAGGATGTAAATTGAGTTTAAATATTTGAATAGTACAAAATTCTTAAGTTAAGAATAGGAATAAGATTTGATTAGAATTGTTTATTGTTCAAAGTCTAGAGAAGATTATGATAGTTGGAAATTATGATATAAATTTTGATATGGGATGTCATATAGACTTGAGTTAGATTTGGATGTTGATTATTTAAAAATCGAGAAGAGATTACGACAGGTTGAATTTTGATTTAAACAGTGGTTATCTTAATTTTGAAGTGATCGTGATAGATTTGAATAGATTTTGTTATTTAAATTTTTGGAAGAGATTGCGATTGACGTACCTTATGTACGAATGTGAAGGATTTAACAAATTATGCATTATTTAATTTCGAGGACAAAATTTTTTTAAGTTGGGTAGATTGTAAACTCCCTCACCCAAAATAGGTATTTGTGTATATTTTATATTATTATATTTATTATAGATGTTGAATTTATTTAGAGTATTATCTTAGTTAATTAGAAAATAATTTTTTTAGTATATTTACTTATATAAATATTTATTTAGAATTATTTTTAGGCTATTTTAGATTATTGGAATTTTTTCATAATTTTTAGTTAATTAAAAACTAGTAACACTAATTTTTGAGGAGTTTAAAGAATTTATTTTATGTTCAAACTTAATTAAAATTTTCCAAAATTTTATTTTAGGTTCTAAATAATAAAATATATTTTCTAGAATTTTTTGGGAATTTTTCGATTATTTTTAGCATTTATTTCGAGTTAATTATGAAAAAATGAATTAAAAACTAATTTCTGAAAAAGAAAACCCAAAAAGTAATTAATTCTGCCCAGTCAGCAAACAGGGGGCCCACCTGTCAGCCTCCCGCAACAAACAGTGCCGGGCCCGCCTGTCAGTGACTGCGGGGCGGGCAGCGTTGGTTGGCTGCCACGTGTCAAGATCTGAGCCGCGACTGCTTTCTCTCTCCTCTATATATATATATTAGTTTAAGTTTATTTCTAGGGTTTTTCTTCAGCCGAATTTTGGAGAATTGTCATCTAGGGTTCCTTCATCTTCCAGAAGCCATTGCGCATAGCTCCGGACACCAAATGAGGCCTAGTTTTTTGTGTTAGAAAGATATTGAGGTTAGCTTTCTGATTATATAATTTGTTTTACGAAATTATGAGTATTAAATTCTGGAAAATTCGTAGAGCACAGCATGTCCGAAAATAGACGTGTTTCGATGTTTTTGCGATTTTGGGAGTACCAGGAATCGGAATCATGAACCGTTTAAAGTTTCGGAAAGCTAATATCGAGATCATTGACATATGTTTTTCCCAGAATTTAATTCGAAGTATTTTTATACTGTAATTCTGTAGAACTTCTAGGTTAGAATTTAACCATCGGTGCACGATACGAAACTTGTATGTGCCATAATTTCCAAACGAATTTGAATTCGGATGAGCCATAAATTCCAGCATATTTTTGACGCTGAAATCTACAGGAAATCATGCATGAAAGTTGAGTTTGTGTCGGTTGACTTTTCGGTCAACAGACCGCCTCGATTTGTGTGCCATGAGTCTCGAGTTGATAAAATTCAGTTTCTTTGGACAAAATTTAGGAATTAACATAAAAATCAGAATAATAAGATTAAAATAGGATTTTAGAGTAATTATTCCAGAATTAAATAAATTAAAATAAATTATCTTTTGACGTGATAAATTTGTAATATATAGGCTATTTGGACTGTGACTTGGACTCTGATTCATACCAGCAGCAGGACCCCAGGCAAGATACCTTACCAAATTGGTTACGGTATTTTGCATGCTTAGTATATTTCTGTATATTTATTGCATTTTTGTTTATTCTTGCATGTGTAGTTTTCTTTCAGTCATTACTATGTATTAGATATGTTGACACACACATGGCACTTAGTATCATAGAGGACAATCATTAGGCGTATGGACTTTTAACCACTCTGGTAACACCGTAGTCACTAGCACGCACTATGGTGGGTCGTGTCCGATGGTCGCTACCCTCGAGGTATGTCGATTGATGGAGTCCGAGGGTCGCTACCCCAGAGGTATGTCGGCTGATGATGTCCACTGACGAGCATGAGGTTGTGAGGATTAGATCGAGTAGCCTACCCTTGCCCATACGTCGAAAAGTTGTCCTCATTTGCATTCATTTAGATGGTCTTGCACAGCGTACTTATTTATTTTCAAATTATATGCATGTTTACTGTATTCAAATTGGCTCGTATTTTCTGTATCTTGTTACGTCCCTCTGAGGACCTGGTCCGCTGCCAGGTGTATCTATTCTTGAGTATTTGCAGGAGCACAGATAGGATGGCTATATATGTTTCGTGGATGTCCTCTCTTCGAGCCCGTGATTGCTAGATAGTGTTCTTATATGGTGTTGTTGTGTTGTACTTATTTTAATTTTTGCTCTTACATTCGAGTTGGTAGTGGATTTGTTTCCATTCAACTATCATCCTTAGATATTTATGTTGACATCTAGTTATATAGATGCTGGTTATTATTTATATTGATTTTCTGTGGATGAGATTTAGATTGTACCCTATGACTTGTGACATATGTTTATACCACTTGTGGATTGATTTTTATATTACAGCGTACGTGTGGATTTTGGTTTCCATATATTGGAGTTGCCATATCCATGCGGCTGGCATGCTTACGTGTTCCTAGTCCTACGTATTTTGGGACTGGGGCGTGACATACACCGAGGTTCGAACCTGTCCCTCTCCCTTCATTTTATGTGTGTTGTGTGTGTTCCAGTAGGGCAGTAGTATTTTGTTACCACTTTTAGCTGATATCGGACCCTGAGTTAGTAAACCCAACTCGTATACGCATACGTACGCGTACGCGTATACTGTTCAATTTAGCATATGTATATTTAGTTATACATTAGCATGTTATTAATTGGTATATATTTATGTACATATTTAATATATGTATTCAAATAGTTATGTAAATAAATTGCTGGTTATATTATTATTATATGGATATATATGTAATTAAATAATAATTAGGAATATATATATATACTTAGACTGTACGACCCTAGGACACTGTGGACTGTCCCGTATTACCTTGACCCTGTTGACCCTAAGAACAATGTTAGTGTCTGCCTTGTATACACCGACGTACTGGCGAGACCGTGTTAGTTGACTGTCGGATTGTGTGCAGCACTTGCATATGTGACCCTGCATAATTTAACACGTAATTGACCGTGTTAGATAACTAGTGCTACCCCTAGTGTACCCCCGTGTCCAGTATAAATATGGTTGTGTATGGGCTAGTGTAATGACTAATAATTTTATTGCATTATATTATATGTACATAGGATATTGGATTTGTTCTGCGCAACTTCTGGAGCAGGTTATTGGTACATTGCAGCTTCCTGCCAGGCAAGTATACCTTGCCATTGTACTGTTATTCATATTCCATATGTTGCATGCATCTTTATTTTTTGTCTTTAGTTCATATATTTTAACTGTTATATAAAATGCGCGCGACGGGGTCGTCGCGATATGTTTTTATTTATGTATTTGTATTGACCTTGTTTATGAGACTACCCCATTATCATGTAGCATCATTAGGTTCATTGGCCGTGACACAGTTGTTACACGAGTGTGAGTCTCATATAGAGATCACGGACTGCGTGACAGGTCTTGCCTCCTGTACGTATGGGCCGTACGTTAGGGATGACTGCTAATAGAAACTTTGTATGCTAGAAGACTTAGCAGTTATTAGAGGTCCAGGGACATAGCCTATTGTAGTACGGTGGCCTAATCCTTGTCCTTGTTTGGTTGCAGGATTGGGCTAGGGTACTAAAGATAGGCTATGGACCAAATCGTGTCATGGATGTGACATGCTTAGAGCATGGGGTGGGGAGAACAACAAGTACCGCATTTGGGCTCATTTGCACTTTTCCTTCTGTAACCCGGAAGCTCCGCTGGAGATACGGACGGTGATGACCCCTATACTACTTGGCGGCCTCTGCCGTTCAAAAGACGACATGCTTTGAGGCCCCTGATTCTCCGAGAGAGTCATGCCAATCCCAGTTTTCAGCCAGATAGCCCACTTGTTAGAAAGTTGTTCTTAAACTGCATTCACTTAGACGGTTAGGCGACCATTGGATATTTATTTCAGTACTTTATTGGCATGCTTTTACGTATCTTGTTATGTCCCTCTGAAGACCTGGCCCTTCCAGGTGTATCTGTTCTTGAGTATTCGCATGAGCGCAGATTCGGATGGTTACATATGTTTCGAGTAGGTCTTCCCATCGAGCCCGTGATTGTTAACTGGTATACTTATATTGTGTTTGTTGTGGTGTACTTATATTGTAATTGCTCTTATATTCGAGTTGGTAGTGGATTTGTTTTCACCCAACTATCATCCTTAGATACTTCTTATTGAGGTCTAGTTTCATAGATACAGGTTATTTATTTATATTTAATTTTCTGTGGATGAGATTTAGATTATACCCTGTGACTTGTGACATATGTTACACCACTTGTGGATTTGATATTCATATTACAGCGTACGTATGGGTTTGGTTTCCATATATTGGAGTTGCCATATCCATGCGGCTGACATGCTTACGTGTCCTAGTCCTACGTATTTTTGGGACTGGGGCATGACAGGGGGTTCAGACCACATGATAACTACTTGTCCACAGATGCAGAGGTCAGCAGGACCATTTCAGCAATTTTTGGCATTGCCAGCTCCATGGGCAGTTCCGTATCAAGAACAAATACTAGCAGTGAGGCCATTATCCCAGCGTCCGATGTTGACGTAGGCACATATATTCTACTGGAGGCAACAACAGATGGGCCCCCAGAGACCACAGCAGCATGGTCATCCTCACGATAGTGCTGCAGCAGTACCGAGACGTGAGTGGGCAAAATTTGGCATGCTAGAGTAGATGTTAGCAGAAGGCGGTCAAGTCGAGGGTGAATTTTGAGCTTCTTCCAGGGATATCTATCTTTTGGGTTCCGTTTATTCGGCGAGTGAAGATGAGATCCTCATCTCACTCTTCCGCCTTCGTATCTCGTAATACGTGATACTTGTTATGTGTTCCTTGATATTTATCATGTGTCCCGACTACAGAGGTATGTCCTGGATGGAGTCATGTCTTTGACTGAGTCATTTGTACCAACTTATCTCGAGGCTTGATCCTTATCCATTTTGGAGGTCAGCACAGGCCAGCGAGGACGAGTTCCTATTTTTAGCCGACTCAGGAGACATATTTATTCGTATTGCCGCCAGCTCTCTTTTTCTTCTGGTTGTGTGATTGATTGTGCATTTATGTATATTATTGTTGCTTTTGATTATCTGTCTATTTCATGATTCAATTGTTTTCAACTAGATGTAGTTAATGAGCTTTTTTTTAGTCCCTGAGTTTTCCTGTATAGTTTATGAGATTTCCTGCTTAATGAGTTATAGTTTATGAGTTTTCTTGCTTGGTGATCAGCTCGACTAGCATTGGGTTTGAATTCCTAGGACAAAAATTTTCTAAGGTGGATAGAGATGTCATATCCGTTCCCTGATTTCGTATTTCTAAATTTTTGATTTTTTTTCAAATTTTTCCTGATGATGTATTCATGCTGTATTTTACATGATGGTTCTTGTCATATATGTTGTAATTTTATTTGTTTGGATTTCTGTTTATCAAGAGCAACTACCTGAGGCTAGTAGTGAGCACATTGGCAATTACCATGAACCCGTACTAGGACCCGTATGTAGAATGTATATGTGACCCGGTTCACTTTTGGACCACTGAGCCTATCTTGGATGGTTGAGATTGCATGAGGATTAGTCATGACTAGATAACCCTTTCTCCCCCATTTGGTATATTTGTGAGTTTTCTCTTTTCTCTCCCTCATTCCTCATTTAATTACTTTCCTTCCTTCCTTCGTTCTTCTTCCTCTCCATTCCCCAATAGCTCCCTTGCCCAACCAAACCCTAACACTAGAATGATCTAGGAAGAGGTTTGTAAATCACCGGAGGTAGAGGCTAGGAAGCCACAAGGAAAGTACATCTTGCACAAAGTGGTGAAGCCATAATTTTCAGATTTTATGTATATATGTAGTAATAAAAAAATATTTGATGGAGAATATTCTTCTTGATGTTCTCATTAACTTTAGTTCTTGGACTTTTTGGTTTCGATGGATGATTTTGAGTAGATCTGAATTTAAAGTTAGAATTTTTCATGGGTTCTAGGAGTTTTCCTTGTTTTTGATCTATTAAAACTTAGTATTTTTTTAAACCTAGTTGTTCTATGTGATAAAGCTTTTCATTTTGAGCAATTTGGCTTTTGAATCACTTAATTTTGATTTTAAATGAAGATTTTATGGCCAAAATAAATTTTGGAGCTTTGTTCTCGGACCTGTCTGGCAGGGACGATTAACAATTGTCGTGCATAGTGCGTCGTTCACATAATCAGTCCGCATACAGATTTTTTGTCGTCGTATGCGCCGAGCTCATCGATGCGTCGCACGCATCATTCCCTTGCCGCGAGCAATGCGCCACGCATGGAATGCTTGCCGTGCGTAGTGCGCCGCACATGGAATTCTTGCCGCGCGCATCAATCCTTGACGCGCGCATCAATCCTTGTCGCACAGCAGTGCGCCGCACATGGAATTCTTGCCGCGCGCATCAATCCTTGTCGCACAGCAGTGCGCCGCACATGGAATTCTTGCCGCGTACAGTGCGCCGTGCACAAAATCCTTGTTGCGAGCAGTACGTCGTGCGTATGTTGACTAGAATGACTATGTTTGCCTATTTTGCTGTTTTCGTAGCTAGAATCTTGTAAAACTCAAAATATTAAAGTTGTAGATCCCTCTCTTGCCTTTCAAAATATTTTTGAATCGTCTTATTTGGAGTTCAGATGAGAAAGTTATGCCTAGTTTTCTAAAATGTGTTAAATCTTAATTTTGAAATTTTTATTGGACCTTGTGATTTCATGTATTGATCTTAGTAATTGCAAGTGTATATGGATTAAGTGTAGCTATGTGCTAGAATTAACCATGTATTAGACCCGACTATGTGTAGAATTGGACCATGCGTGAAGTGATTATTAGACCACATTGTTATACGTTGGGTAGAATAAGGGGCGTAGTTCTACTCGAGAGACGATCTGCAACCCCGGTCCTTATTTGGTTTTAGGATTGTGGATCTTCTCCGGTATGGCTCACATTTTTTTTCCTTGCTCCCGTCGGACGGCATTATTATCAATTCAAGGATTTTGTGTGATACAATTACTATGTGCATGAACTATACTATGTGATAAGTGAATCACCAACCATGTGCATGACATGAGCTACCTGTACAAGTGATAATGATTCATGTGACCAACTGATAAGTTTGGTAACCTTGACTCAATTTCTCGTATCCGTGCTAATATAATTATTGTGTGCTAAGTGTACATAATCTTAATGTGCGCTAAGGTACGACATAACGTGCTACGTGTTAAATGATTCCATGTTTAGGTTGTTCCCGGAGCAGTGGAAGGAGCAGAAGCATCGGGAGCTATAAACAGCTACATAGTAAACTTAATGATATTCATCTGCACTACAAGAGTCTTCACTGTACTTTACATCTCGTCCCAGCCAAGCAGAAGCATGAGGAGAAGCATAAGATACAGTTGGAGGAGCTCTAAAGTACACATACGACTACGATGCCAACAACCAACTACCTACATGCCGCCTCCCTTCCCTCTACTAAGGGACTGTGCCACACCTCGATGTAGATCGACGCCACCTCGTTTCTCGTGATGGTTGCGCCCCTCCCCCACTCGGTCTTCCTCACTTTGGCGTGGAAACGATCGATGCAGCTAGGTCTCCAATGGTCAGGGTTTCATCGATCTGCTATTGGATAATTTTTAGGGTTAGGGTTAGGATTTGGGAATTGGGGGGGGGGGGGGAGAGATTGAGTAAAGGTTTGGGGAGTAAGAAGGGAGAAGAAAAAGGGTGTTATGTTTTTGAAAGCCGTTACTTTGGGAGGTATTAAATGAGTTTGGGCCTCTTCCTCGTCATATTTTGGGCCTCGTCTTGGGCCTCGTCTAGTCCATAGAAATGGAAAGAAAGAAAATTATTTTTTTGTTTTTTTTCTTTTGAAAAAAAAATATAATTCTTATTCATTTTTCTTTCTATTGTTTAAAGATCCGAGAAATTGTATGGGGCAGAGTGAGGGAATAATTTTCCTCCCTATTTTTCTTTCTCTTAGGAATAAACTCATTTTCTTTGGCATTCAAACACATAAAAGGAATGTCTTTCCTTTCCCAAGATCCAGATTCTACGAACCAAACGAGGCTTTGAAAATTCCATTTAATTATAGAAATTTTAATTCTCGAGAATATGAAATTCCCTAGAATAATATTTCTATTACTCTTTCTAACAACCACGGGCTAATCTTCTTTATGGATTATAACAAGCTTTAGTTTATAGTGTTCCGATTGTAAGAATTTGGCTCTGACACAACTCATGAGCATACCTGAACTTTTTGGGTGAAAAGTTTGGTGTATGGTTCTTTGACAAGTATTACGGAAACACAGATACTTTAACAAGAGGAACGAATTTATATCCTAGCGTGTCGGATATACGATACACACTTAATATGACCCTCGATATATTATCCTTTGAGTATTCCATTTTGGAGAGTAAGAAATGAGAAGAAAATGTTTTTGTTTCTTGAAGGTGTTACATTGGGAACATTAAATGAGTTTGGACGCGTGGCATTAATTTTATTTTTGGGATTTGACTTTTGTCACCTTGTGTTGAAAGTATTTTGCATTTTTTTTCTTTCTTCTCTCTTCCTATTTGACATCTTTTGGATCTTCTTACATGAATGTACAAATAACATACTTGGTTTATTATACTCCGAGTGTAAGTATTCAGTTGTCACACAACACACAAGTATATATAAGACTTCTTTGTTGAGAAGTTTGAGGTATGGTTCCCTAACATGTACCACAGAAGCACATGTACTTGAGCATTATTTCCTATAGTATTGAATATGTGATGGCTGTGGTTCGAGGTTTTGTGACAAGGGAGACAGTTGAACAACGATTGGGAGGAAGAGGTGAAGCAAGGGCAATGAAAAGTCTCATGTGCGTCCAACTACGGAGGAATATCGCAACCCTAAAAATAGTTTTATTCACATCAATAAAATATTTCTCTGAAGTTCGAAGATCATCCTTGCCCAATAACCAAGATTTAGTACCTAGAAAGCATAGGGATAAAAATTCGTGTCATATCAATGACATGTCCGTGTCAAATGCATACCAGACAGCATGGAAATCCAACATACAGTAATAAAGTTAGAAAGTGTGTGTCACCACATGTATTCGTATTCAATCGTTCAAGCAACAGAGTTTCTATGAAATGAAAACACAATAAGAGCCAAACATTCTATTGCAATGTAAATAAATGAAAAAAAACATAACTATTTGAATATTACAATACAAACCATATATAATTGTGATTATTCTTAGATCTTAATTCAAAGTAGCAGTCAAACTTAATGAATGAGGAACATAATAATCAAGAAATACTAATATTGACGAAAAATACTGAGTAAAAATACAAGAAATATGTGGGACATACAAGTAGGTTAGGAAATGCATCTTCAATAGCATTATCGCAAATGTCAGGTCGAGGCAGAAAACTTTAGCTTGGCCGACCAGTCATGAATTCTTTTTCTGGAAGTGCAGCATTCTCATACTTTTTCCAAGCATACACGTCTTCTCCATTACACTGTAAATTAGTCATACCTTGGTATGCATCAAGCAATTGAGCCTTTGGTAGCTTTTCAAGTGATGTATCATTACCACCGTATGCATCTATCAATAATCTGGAGTGTTGTCTAACATCATTAGAAGAACTTTTTGATGATCCATCATTTTGATCAATTGCCATGCCCAATCCATATCGATGTTCATAATGTGGTAGGTTGCTCCCAAGCATTTCCTCCCAAGAAAGGTATATCCTGTAGATAAATTATATTAAACAACATGTAGTATGATCATTATTATCAGTAATGTGAAGCCTCCACCGATGGCTTTTCTTAACCATTTCAATTACCAACAACCAGGTTCATACATTACAACTAGTACATATTTTGTTTAATGAACAAGACAACAAATTCAACCCAAATATGATATCAAATTGGTGTATACGGCCGATACCAATAAGGCTTGGCATGTCCCGATACGATAACCGATACTAAGCAATACCGACATTGGGATCTCTTTTATGGTCAATTCGGCAAAAAAAAATTAACCAAAAAAACCAATCAACAAGGATGTAAAAGACGAAAACTTATCACTGTTACAAATTAAGGCAACACAAAATGATTTATCATTGTTACAAATTAAGGCAACACAAAACCTCAAATGATATATGCACATCAGTAGTCTGGAGATATCTAATTAAAGCAAACTATTAATATACTACAATAAATGCTTTAATCTAAGAAATTAATATACTTTCTAATAACAATTAAAATTGTGTGATTTACTATGAGAAAAAACTACTAAACAATACCTCAAACAAGAAGCCGAATGCTTTCAACGGACATTTTTAACAGCACATAAGGATCAGCGATAGAAGCAAACGACATTGTTGTTGAAGTCTCTGAATTTGAATTTGGTTCAGAATTATGCACACCAAAGCTCAGCTCTTGGGTCATGTAAGAACTATCAAGGATTCGAGCACACCCGTGCGAAGATCTGGACAACCCGACGTCTGAAAAGAACTTCAAATAAGCAAAAAAGAGCATATAAATTTACAGGATAATTCTTAAAATAGTTTCATTTCTATCCCTGTCCATGACCATGTTTGGTTAGGTGTAGCCTAGTCCATGGCTCCTTTAACTATTAGCTTATTTAATAGAGAGAACATACATTATAGCAAAGAGAAACAATCCAGAAATAGAGGCATGAAGAAAACTAATCCAACTAAACTAGTAAGTCGATTTAATAACCAGTTTAGGAATATCCATGTACATAGAGAGTTCTAAACATTTGGGTTCATTTTTCGGTAAAAGGTTTGATCAAGGTATAAAAAGTCATCTATACTATCAACATCAGACAGCCTGCAGAGTTTCTTTCCATGATTTCTTAGCTTCTATTGTTCAATAAGTAGCATTTAGAAGTATATAGTGTAGATGGTACAATTGAATACCAAATGCACTTACAAGATATTTGATTCCTTCTTTCCTTCCAGGTTAAATCATCTTTTGGCCTAGCCTTGAGCATCAATGGCCCACATCAGTGCAACTGCATAAGCATATTAGTGCGTTTGGCAACTGCCAAGCTGCATGACAGCTTGATGAACTTTCTCATCAACCATTTTCTTGTAGACCCCAATTTACAGAATCCACCCCCTCGTGAGTCTTTCTCTCGCTGTATGTACCAAATACATGGAATAATTTTCTCTAAAATCTCTTTTAGACCGAAACTTAATCTGAGATCCAAACCAGGCGCTTAAAATTCTCTTAGTAATACGAGAACTTAGAGAGAGACAATCACCATGGAGAGTCATTGGACCTTACCATAGGAAAAAGAAGAATAAAGAACAGTGACCAAGGAGCAGCTTTCGAAGAAAGAATGAAATATAGAAAATCACTAATTCGCATATACTTGAGGGGATTTCCATTTCGTTACCAATAGAGGCTTCAACAAATTTCCAGAGGTTGATCATTAATGAAGATACTGAGCACCTTACTATTCAAAGCAATTTTGAATTAGCATCAGCCTCTTTCTTCCTTCTCTGTATGTGTGAGAGATAAAAATCAAACTTGTTCAGTAATCTTTCGTTGGGGGCGGATTACCTTCCTATGTGGAGAAAGCCCAGTGGTGACGAGCATCATTCGAAGAGCATTGAAAAGCTCGAAAGGTCGTAAGATACAACGAGGCAGTCCGGGTTCCGTGTTTGGGCCAGAACAGAAAACCAATTCTGATTGGAATGCCATATCTAACCGAGTGCAAGCATGCAGAAAACCGGGATTCCAGTATAGGCGGATGTCTTGTACGTGGCAGATTTTATGATTATCTTTACACGGTCCATATTGCTCCAGACTGATAGAAGCCTATATTAGAGTTTTCTAAGAAGTCTATATTAGGTTTCCTAACCAAATGTGAGTAATATATAACAAAAATAAGTTCAACTTTCAAGAGAAGAGTGAGATTGAAGGATTAGGAGAGAGATCGAAGGAGACTTCGAAGAAATCGTTCGTGGAGGTTCATGTAGTCGGGTTTGACAAAACAAAGGCTCTACGTGATCTCGTTTTCGGTAACTTGTATTAGTTCTTATACTTCTTATTCTCTACTTGAGTAGTTGTGGTGATTCGTGTACAAATCGGACATGGAAAGTTTGTTAGAAGGGTTGCATTCTTCAATTTCCATTAATGGACCAGTTTTAAGAATTGGACACCAGATTGTTTCGTGGTTTTCTTCAGATTTGGGTTTCCACATAATAAAAATAGATGTATGTGCATTGGATTATGATTCGTGTGTTTGTACGTTTCAAGCTCACTCATGCTTCACTTCTCATGAAGTAGTTATCAATCAGGGACGAAGAATTTTTCCGTTGCGTTCCGTCTCCTTTCCCAACAAAGTGATACCAGAAAACGAAGGGAATGAAATGAAAGATGAAAGTGAAAGTTGTTCGAATGGTGAACTGCATGCAAGATCCAAGCTACACAAGGAAAAAAGTAATAGCACAAAAGGAAAGACATCAAATTAATAGAGATAAAAAAGATTCACCACTATGTGCGTGTAATGGCCCACTAAGCTAAAGGTTTTGATTGTGTACCAGCACAAGTAATATTCCAAGTAATTTGCAAGATCAATAAGCCTTAGATGTTTAATCAATCTGTACTCCAGTGAAATATAAGGGCATGAAAATAAAAAAAACTATGTATGCATGTGAATCTTGTCATGCTTTCAACTACATACACAAGTTTGAGACTGTAATATCAACTGCATCAAGGGTTTAATGAAGAAACAACTACTAAGTAGCACTAACTTGACATGTATAGGGACAGAAGAAAAAACAAAAAGACAGTTAGTGAGAAGAAGAAAGACATAATTAGAGAGGAAGACCAAGAGAGAGAATCTTATCTACGTGTGCATGGCAATAGAGTCAAAGTCGGAAATGAGATAAAAATTGATAAGTTAGGACAATAACAAAAGTTACGGGAATCGAGAGTGCAAAGCAGAATTATTATGTTCCTTTTCTCTCCTTTAATTTATATATATTAAATTATTATCAATATCTATAACAGTAAGTTATTGGTCCAATCCAGTTTTCAAATTCGAAAAAGTTGAAATGGGTTAGGTAAAATCTAAGTCGACGCGGTTCCAGACAACAATACAAGGCAGCAAAGACACAAATCATATGAAACGACTAGGTTGATGCTTAACACGACGATGTTGACGTCTTTAATAATACTGATTAAAACTATATGTACGGTGATATTACACTCTCAAAACTTTTCCATTTATTTTCATATTAAGTTAATAGCTTCTAGAGTAGATATTCATGGCAGAAAACAAAAAAGATTGTCAAAAATACAACCTTCCTTAATGTTCGTCTAGTTACTCTCTTGAAGAGTTTATAACTCGACTCATAAGCTTGATTTCCTGATAGTTACTACATCTAGTCCAGGATGCAAAATCGGCTACAATTGGGTTTGTGCAGGTTGACTATCAGGTAGTTGAGTTATTGAGTTACTAGAGTGCCAACCGGCGCAAGACACTGTTTTGGTAGGTCAATACCTAGTGCATGTTCAGCCAGTTGTGGGAAGTAGAACTAGGGGGTTTATATTGTTTATTTTCTATTTTATGACTTGCATTTACTATCCTACTTCATCAAGGGTTTGGTTTATTTCGCTTTCCCTGCCAAATTTGGGTAGGTTTATATGCACTCCTAGTAGGATTATGTTTGGACTTCTATATCAGGAGATTGAGTTAAGGTTTGTGGAGAATCTTAGTTATCATATTTTGAGAATTGAAAGGTCATTTGCTTGTTCTTGGAGAGGCAATAATACCTCATCCACTAAAATTAGTTGTCGTATTTTGAGAATTGAAAGGTCATTTGCTTGTTCTTGGAGAGGCAATAATACCTCATCCACTAAAATTGCATGTGGTTTATGTTCTCATAAATGTTTGTTCAGGCTCAGTTAATTGTGATAAAAAACACTCTCTCTAATATCATTATGCATTGCTCTACACATTTCTCTTCTTTACAAAAAGGTAATTGAATTTGACTCATCTTTGGATTTGGTTGAATAGATAGTCGTTATGAATAATTTCTCCAAACTATTCAGAAATAAACAGATGTATCATCATATCCTACATCTTTTCCGGCTACCATTTCTTTAGACCGTATTTAACTTCACAAAACTTTATTTCCTTTTTGAGAATAAACTTCACAAAACGAAATATGACGATAGAAATAATCCTACTTCTAGCTATCGTACTTGTTTTTTAATTGAAATATCGCAGTTCTTCATTAAATAATTTCTAAAAAAAATCCACCTCTTTGGTACCCCATTTATCATTAAAGTAATTGTTTGTTCTTCTCCACCACATTGTCTCAGTCTCTACTATTTTCCAACTTGCAGTAAGTGGAGGTGCTATCTGGTCGAATCAGATTCCCGCAGTGTTAGCCCTAAACCTGACTCGGACTTGTTAGTCATATGGTTCCAAATTCTGCTCCCGGACACTTACCGTATAAGCTTCCGGTAGGCTCAGGGTTCTATACAAAGAGACTTCACCTACCCAATTACCACAAACCAGGCTGGGTCCAGGCATGTTTCTGGTATTTCACTATCACATATATAAAAAAAGGGTAGAAATTTTCATCATCCCTATTCTTATCTATACTTATTTGCATCAGGATCAGGTCTAGGGCAGGTAGGATTTATGTGGATTCAAAGCCTACACACACATTTAAATGGTCAGGTCCACCTTTTAGGCCTGGACCCTGCCCTCCCATAATCGAGTCTGGGTCTGATATGGCAAAACCAGGCCGGCTCCGGTCTCAAAAAAGCTAGGTCTGGGAGCGGTTGCTCCCAAGCATTTCCTCTCAAGAAAGGAATAACCTGTAGATAAATTATATTAGACAACATGTAGTATGATCATTATTATCTGTAATGTGAAGCCTCCACCGATGGCTTTTCTTAACCATTTCAATTACCAACAACCAGGTTCATACATTACAACTAGTACATATTTTGTTTAATGAACAAGACAACAAATTCAACCCAAATATGATATCATATTGGTGTATACGGCCGTTACCGATACGGTTTGGCATGTCCCGATCCGATACTGACAGATACTAACCGATATCGACATTGGGGATCTCTTTTCCGGTCAATTCGGCAAAAAGAATTTAACGAAAAAGATCAATCAACAAGGATGTAAAATCGTAGTAAGGTTGTAAAAGCATGTAAAAGACGAAAAGTTGTCGCTGTTACAAATTAAGGCAAAACAAAATGATTTATCACTGTTACAAATTAAGGCAACACAAAATCTCAAAAGATACATGCACATCAGTAGTCTGGAGATATCTAATTGAAGGAAACTATTAATATACTACAATAAATTCATAAATCTAAGAAAAATATATACTTTCTAATAATAATTAAAATTGTGTGGTTTACTATGAGAAAAAACTACTAAACAATACCTCAAACAAGAAGCTGAATTCTTCCGTCGGACATTTTTAACTGCACATAAGGATCAGCGATAGAAGCAAACAACACTATTGAAGTATCTGAATTTGAATTTGGTTCAGAATTATGCACACCAAAGCTCAGCTCTTGGGTCATGTAAGAACCATCAAGGATTCGAGCACCCCGTGCGAAGATCTGGACAACCCGACGCCTGAAAAGAACTTCAAATAAGCAAAGAAGAGCATATAAATTTATAGGGTAATTCTTAAAATAGTTTCACTTCTATCCATTGAAGATGGTTAAATGTATACCACCTTATTACATCATCAAAAACAAGGAAAAATCAAATTTGTCTGAATATTAGTAAAGTAGAATCAGAAGCTGCATGATGGTTGACAAGTATATATAAATTTACAGGGTAATTCTTAAAATAGTTTCACTTCTATCCATTGAAGATGGTCAAAATGTATACCACCTTATTACATCAGAAACAAGGAAAAATCAAATTTGTATGAATATCAGTAAAGTGGAATCACGAGCTGCATGATGGTTGACATTTATATAAAAGAAGGTCCAAAATTCTCATTAATAATTTTATTTTTATCCATTATTGATTATTAAATTTGTCATGTTTGTCCATGACTCTAAAACATAGTCCTTGCCAATTAGATAGACAATTAAAACCACAGGTACATAAACAAAGAACCATCTTGTCATTACTCATTTTACCTATACCTAAAGAAGCCACATATTGAAGGAGGAGACGACTGGAGCTCCGATCGACGATAGCAGATCCGATCTATCACCTCCCTCCTCTTGGTGGAGTTCTGGAGGAACCACTCCGTGCACCGCTGTTCCACGTCTCCACGACCGCGGCGAGGGCCAAGATCGGAGCGCAGTGGATCCTCGTCACCTTGCGGAACAATGTCAGGTCATTGGGGATCAAGGGATCTGGGTGTAAGTAGGAGCGCTCCTCGACCTCGATGAGGGATCAGAGGCTGGAGTTGGTGAAGATGCGCAGGTTGATTCTTACGATGTGTCTCCGATGAGGCTGTTGTCAAAGAGTAGTAGCAATAACAGTAGGATGTCTACCCCCATGTCGCATCGATCCCTAATTTTAATTGGGCTTAGAAGCAAGAAACTGGAGATTGGGATTGAAAGAACGAACCTGGAGATGATCGACCCTGGAGAGACCCTTCTCCCCTCCCACTTCTAGCCTTCTCCCCCTTCCAGTCGTTCCCCAACCTGGAGATCCCCTATCATAGCTTTGGTAACTCTTCTAAATGTTAGAGGGGAAAATAAAGGAGGGATGTAAAATAAGAAGAGGGAAACCTAAAAATTTGGTAACTCTTTTACTGCGCACATATTTGCACACTGTAAAAGAGTGTCATTTATTTACGGAGCACATAAAGCACGCTGTAAATGAGTCTTCAATCACAACGTGCATTAAAGCACACTGTAAATGAGTCTTCATTCACAACGTGCAATAATGTGCGCTGTAAATGAATCTCCAGTCACGGCTTGCAAGTCAAACGCGCCGTAAAAAACAACAACTCTTTTACGAATCACATATTTGCACGCTGTAAAAGAATGTCATTTACAACGTGCTTCCGATGCGTGATGTAAATTGCACGCCGTAAATGCTATACTTTCTTGTAGTGCAGGTTAAAATGCAGCTCTAGAAACATGCTTAAAAAAAATTTCTCTTAATTTTAACTTCTAATGTAAGTCTTTATAAGTCATAGATTTAATCGCACTAACAACTTTGTTAGCTTCCTTCTCTGCCAAATTATGTAAGAAAGAATTTACAGTAACAAAAAATGCCACAAATTACAATAAAAAACATGGTTAATCTGTGTAATATTCCTACATTAGACACACAATTACTTGATTTCTTTATCATCGATACCTCCATGGCATGTTAAATGCTTAGAGTAATAACGAATCACGTAACTTCAGTTAGCACCAACGTCTGCATAAACAATAACAACCACCATACTATAGCCTTTATTCTAAAATTTTGGGATAGGTTATTTGAATCATGTTCTTCAATTCGGATTTCTTCAGGGCCAAGTCCTCTATAACGCTAACAAAATCATATCTTTCAAAACTTCAAACCAAGTTCGTATAGACAAACCTCTAGCCTAGCGGCTCCATTAACTACTATATTGGACAACTACTCGTATGCATTTCACATGTCCAACCCACCTAAAAGACGATTTCTTTCATCATGTCCTCAATTGCTGCCCCCTCTAACTTCCCAAGGATGCACACAGTTCTTATCATATACTTAATGTATTGTCCTGCATCCATCTTAAGCATTCTCATTCCGGCCACACTAACGTTTTTGACATGTTTCTTAATTGCCCAACACCTACACATAACATTAAAAGAAAGATAACGGCATAATGTTTTTGTATGTAAATCCATAGAGGTAAAATAAACTGCAATATGTCAGACGCTTACAAATCTCCATGATGTGTATGCCTAACTCAAAAGTCAAGAAAGACAACCAGGAAATTGTAACATTATTTTGTCGCATGAGACATGGAAAACCCTGAAATCTATTGACACAGTAAGAGTTGGCCCTAGCAGGAGTGACCGTAATATTAGTTCTTTTGTACTGTTAAGGAAAGAGCTGACAATACCATATACTTGAATTTCCACTCTACAATGGGAACTCTCTAGGTAAGAATCTATGACAAGAAGTGCAGTTTTCAAAATTGCAATACATATCAGACTAGACATTATGCGTTATCAAGATTACACTTTCAGGGAGGCCTTATCAAAAACACTTTCGACGTGCCAAATCCAAATCCAAGATTACACTTTCAAGATTACACTTTCGTCGTGCATTATCAAGATTACACTTTCTGGAAACACTTTCGACGTGCCAAATCCAAATCGATGTCCATAACGTGGTTGGGAGGCCTTATCAAAAACACTTTCAGGAAAATTAAGGAAATGAAACCTTTCCCCTGGCGGGGATGAGGAAATCAAACCAACTCTGGGAGTTTGTGAAGGTGCTCTGGACTGAGAGGTTGACCCTTCTTTCCCACCTATTGATACAAATCCCATATTTTCATACTGACGGCAGTATAGGAGAAATTATGCATTATCAAGATTACACTCACCATACTGAAAGAGAGAGTTCTCGCCAGGTGTCGAAG
Source organism: Iris macrosiphon (assembly GCA_036927795.1). NCBI lineage: Eukaryota > Viridiplantae > Streptophyta > Magnoliopsida > Asparagales > Iridaceae > Iris > Iris macrosiphon. The sequence goes on from JAYESA010000009.1 coordinate 180,780,644, forward strand.
GAAGTCGTGCATATTGGGAGGGATGATCCTGCAGAGTCAACAAAAGGTTATCTTGGTGTTGCATGGATAGTGTTGGTCGAAAATAAAATATGAACAGCCTACACATGTTCGAAGCATTTTCTCAGAAGACAAGAGTACTAGCTCTATCCCAAATGCATGAAAATTTTACATGTTGAATATTCCAGGCAGGATCAATTTTGAAATTTTGTATTCATGCATGAGCATTAAAAGACAGAGAGCATACATTATAGCAAAGAAACACATATCCATAAATAGAGGCATGAAGAGAACTAATTCAACAAAACCAGTAAGTCTATTTAATAATCAGTTTAGGAATAGCCATGTGCATAGACAGTTGTAAACATTTGGCTTCATTTTTCGCTAAAAGGTTTAGACCAAGGTATGAAAATTCATTTACACTATCAACATCAGCCAACCTGCAGAATTTCTGTTTTCATGATTTCAAAGTTGTACGTTTCGGTCTAAGCTTCTATTATTCTACATTTAACATTTAGAAGTATACAATTTAATGGTACATTTGGGACAAAGCCCCATAAATGCCCACGTAAGGAGGAGAGATAATATAGCAGTTAATGGAGCCGCTAGAACTAGAGTTAGGCCTAGACTAATATGATTTGAAGTGTTAAAGAAGGATATGGATCTTGTTAGCGCCAAGGTTCTAAACGGCGGTAGGTGAGTGTGCGACGAAGAGGGTCCATCTTGCGCCTAGGTCACCTTAGCAGTGCCTAGGCGCTTGGTACATTTTCGACATTTTTTACTATTTTACCAATATTTTTTTGTATAATATGCATATTTTAAAGGTGTTCTATGCATAAATAAGTTGTAGAATAAAGATTTATAAAGTTTTAGTCATGCAATAGTGAACCATAGGTTCATAATGCTTGAAAAACAGTTTTACCAAAACATCTAGTTAGGTATTCCACCGCCTAGGCGTCCCCTACGCCGTCTCACATTCGCCTATAATGCCAAACCTCCACTCACCGTCTACTCAACCGCCAACGGCTAAAGCGATGCAGAGAGCAGCCGCCACGTGCCTAGGGCCGCCTAGGCGGCCGTCTCGACCGCTATTTAGAACACTAGTTAGCGCTATAGAGGATGTGGATGCCTTGTCAATTTCGAGGAAGTAGTCATTTAGAGTAATATGTTTTTAATCGTCAAGTTTATTTGTTCTTGCCTAATTTGAACTCTGAATGGCTCAAATGATCGTCATGTCTTTATATGTTTGTCTGGACTCCAGTTGTCTGCGGACATACTTTTTTGGGTATATACAAGATCCCCTTTAAAGTTTTTGTCAATCTGCTCAGGATTGATATCGATTTTGAAATACTTTGAATCGCCTCGAAATAGAACTATAGCTCCAGATATTCATTTGCACCAAAAGAGATTTATCATAATGCTCACCCAGTTGTTATGCCCATCCACATCCTAGATGGTGTATTTGTATTTGTTGACAGTCTTGCACAAAGAGAAGCATCATTTGCAAGACTTTGACTTGAATTAGTAGGATCATCTTCTTATTCCACATAATTGGACACTATCAGAGAAGCTTTACTTGAATTAGTAGATATTAATGAAGAATCAAAGGAAAGTAGTGAAGCTGAGGACTTATAATTCGGTATGATATTTTGCATTATGTTAACATAGTTAGTAAAGAAATGGAATTTGTTGACGCGTATTAATGTTGCCATCGCTAAATTAAAAGAACTCATTATGGATGTTAAAAAATATAGAGACGATGGTTTTGCATCTGTTATAATTTCAGCTAAACAGATTGCAATAAAAATGGAAATTGATCTCGTTTTTCGTGAAATTCGTAAAATAAGACATTTTGAGTTAATGCCAATAATGAGACTATGCTCACCCGAAGAATCTTTTAGAGTTGACTATTTTATAGATATAATGGATCAAGCTATTTGTTCACTTAAAAGTAGGTTTGAACAACGTCAACCATATGGAAATATTTTTTGGTTCTTATTTGATTTAAGAAGCTGATTTCATTAGATGACAATTATTTGAAAAAAAAATATAGGCATAATCTTGAAGGTGCTCTAGAATATAATGAAGTTTCTGATCTTGATGGAAAATAATTTATTTTTAGAATTGAATACTTACAAAATATTTTACCAAAGGGAATAAGTACTTCCATCGAAGTACTCAACTTTATATAAAAAAAATGGAAATCTTATCCAAATGTTTGGGTTGCATATAAAAATGTTTGGATTGCATATAAAAATGTTTGGATTGCATATAGAATAATATTTTAAATATACATGATACTATTGCGTCTGCGTAAAGAAGTTTTTCAAAGCTAAAATAATAAAATCTTACTTAAGAACAACTATATCACAAAAAAGATTAAATAGTCTAGCTATGCTATCTATTGAAAGTAATAAGCAACAAAAATTTGATTATGATAGCTTAATTGATGATTTTGCGGGTAAAAATGCTAAAAAGAATATTTTTTTAATAATTAGTTAAAGGTGGATAATGAAGGCCCAATTTTTGGATTTGTCCTAGGTCCCACCGTCCTGTAGACCTTAGAACAGACCCTGAGCAGTCTGGGGAAAAGAAAGTTGGTTTGTGACAACAAATCCTTTTTATAGTAATGCTAGGTCCGGGAGATAAGTTCGACCAAATTGAACAAATGATATGTCAAGATCATTTTCTTCATTGGGAATTGAAGATGGGATAACGAGCATACATCGAATGATTAATTTCTATTTCTCGTTATCTTAGAATTCGTCATCAAGATGGATCGTCCTTCCGCGGCCAATGAACATACTAATGCAAGGACTTTTCGCAAGTTAATTCAGAAATGAAAAAAGGGTACTATAATGTGTACTTGTCTGCACATTATTTAATAGTTCACTTTTCTTTTTGGACTTCGAGGATGAGACAGCTGATCCTAACATAATTTATGAGGAGCCAGATGACAAAGCCTCCTCCTCAGATAAAGATGTCTCCGTCACAAAGTGTGTGTACGGAAGGAGAGGGTGTCGTCTGGATCGATGGTAAGACTTGTTGCTTGCATTATGGAGGATGCAAGTTTGAGTCACGAAATAACCTCTTTGTATATATGGGGGTAAAGTTGCATAACTTCCTATGTCATACGTAAGAGGGAGTCTCGTGACATTGGACACGCTTTTATTAATAAACTATGGATCTATTTTGCGCATGCAAAAACCTCTTTATCATTCATGAGCTAGTTATCTGTTAGAATGCAATTAAAAGTTTAATCTACAACAAGCCAAGCTTCGTTGTTACAACAAATGAAGAAGGTGTATAAGTTTCCTTATACTACATTTCAAAAAATTAAAGGATTGTCAGATAACCGGTAATAATATTTTTTATCTAATAAGTATACAAAATAGTTTGAAATTCGAAAGGAATCTACCCGTTAAAATTGATTTGAAAAATCAAAAAATCTTATATAAAACTAAAATCATATTTCTAGTGTATCTAACCAAAATAATATAAGCTAGTCTGTGTAGATGCAAGTGCATTCCTAGCAATCTGATATCATAGATCTCAATATATCATCGGTCTTGATACGAGAATGGACGCAACGAGAGGAAACGAGAAATGGGTTTGGAGAGGGGCATAAATTTAATCATATATTCATCTGTAAATTAAGTAGGTAAGTTGGCCTAATAAACCATGATTTTGGACTAGCTTATATTTGCTTTCATTGAGAGAGGCCTCTATAAAATGTGATTTAAGTTCCGATTTGCACTTTTAAGCCTAAATTCATTTTGGGCATGGTTCGAGCTTTGAGAAGTTCTCCCCACCCATCCCATAGTTCTTACCATGAAAATATAGTAAAATTTAACTACATTTGGCAACTTTTAGATATCTCAATGGGCATGTTCTGATACTTATTGACCTCTTTTTACCTTTTTTAAAGTCCATGTCAGTGCACCAAAAATCAAAATCTATAGCAGCGATAAGAGATTAAGCGGATGCTAAAACATGCAAAACAAGTTGATCCAGTCATTTTGGTTTCCTATATTTAGAATCACTTTCGCTATATTGGGCGGATTTGCCTATATTTTATCAAATCTTTTTATTAGGATTTCTTTTATTACTTTCCTAGTTTGATTAGAACTTATTTCTTAGAGCTCAAGTTATGTTTCTTTCTAATAAATAGTTATATGTAGAAAGCCAGAAAAAAGTTAATTATCATTATTTTGAGTTATTAATTCTCTTGTAGGGGAATTGAAGTGTCAAACCTTGTATCGTGGGTTATTGGTTTCAGTGATTGGTGTTTTCATGCTATAACAGGTGGTATCAAAGCTTTAACGTATCGCGAGGCCGACTCAACGACGGTTACGCAGGGAGAAATCTAAAAAAGAAGAGGTATTCCATGGCGTGACAATAAAGGTCTGCTAACACCAAGCCACGATGACTCGATGCAAAAGGACAACTTGTTTAAACTCGTTGTATCATAAATGGCAAAAGATATCGAGTCTTGGTCGATAACAAAGATAACATCATCAGCCAATAGATAGGCAAAGTTGCAGAGTTAAGGTTGGAAAGACACTCAGACCCGTACTCTGTAGGATGATATGCTAGATCAGTTGAGTGGAACTAAAATCCTTCCCAAGTTCGAACTTTGAAGAGGCTACCACCAAATACGTATTCGAATTTAGGACAAGTGGAAGACGATGTTTAGGGCACATGAAGGAATATTAGAGTGGTTGGTCATGTTGTTTGGACTAGACAACGAACCGAGCAGTTTTATGCGTATGATGAATCAAGGCACTTTCATCAACAAGTTCATGGTGGCATACTTTGATAACATATAGATCCACAATAAGGACCATGATAAACACTATGTGCACTCCGTACCTCACGAGTGGGTAGCGGATGATACGCATATGACGAAATTGTTCATCAATGGTTTAAGTACACCGCAGATTATCTTAGGAGTAGCCTGGTGTAATAGTTGTGATGTACTATGCTTGTGTGTGTACTTAAACCACCCAACGAGGATATACCAATTATTCTCAATGTGGCATTTCTACCAAAACAAACATCGACTTTCAGCACCTATGGAAGAGTAGCATGTTCTTGTCAAGTGGGTGGAGATCATCCTTGTCCAATAACCAAGATTTAGTACGTACGAAGCATTGGGGCCAAACTCAGAGTCATCAGTGTCATGTCGTGTCAAACACATATCAGACATAACATTGCACTCTAATATACACAGTAGTAACACTATCAAGTGTCAGTCGCCGCTCGTGTCATATTTGTTTTCAATTGTTCATGCAAATGAGTATATATGAAAATGAAAACCAATATAAATGTCAAACATATTGCAATGTAATTAAACGGGTCAAAAAACATAACTATTTGGATGTTACAAAACAAACCATACATGTTATAGTGTTATCCAGCCTTCTGTGATTATTCTTAGATCTTAATTCAATTTGTAAGTAGTAGTTAAACTTAACGAATGAGGAACATAACCATCAAGAAATACTAGCATTAACGGGAAATACTGAGTAAAAACTACATGAAAGATGTGGGCCATATACGTAGGTTAGGAGTTGCATCTTCAATAGATCATTTGCACAAATGTCAGGTCGAGGCAGAAAAGGTTGGCTAGGCCGACTAGTCTTGAATTCTTTTTCTGGAAGTGCAGCATTCTGTCTCTTTGAACCAACATTTGGCCTAGGTGGTCCAAACTTCAGCTCTTTTCCTTGGATGGCTAAAATAGGACTCATATTTTTCCAAGCATACATGTCTTCTTCATTACACTGTAAATTAGTCATACCTTGGTATGCATTAGTATATGACCCGCAGAAGACCTGCAATAGGAACAAACATGTAAAATTATTAATTCAGAGAACAAAGTAAGTTTAAATCCAAAAATATAACAAGTTAGACTAGCGACTCGTAAGGTGTATGAGGTGAGTTTAGTTTAACTATTTGGCAAAAGTCCAAATGTGACAAAAAAGTAGAGAAAAAAAAACTTCAATTAAACAACAAGCCCAAAGAATGACTTGTTATGAAAACACTCAGAAAACGAAAATAGTAGGGCAATGAAGACCAAGAAGTGAGATTTAAAACCCCCCACAATATTTCTAATTTTGCAGAGAGTAGCAAATCATTGCATAATATAGAATAGGAGCCTATAAGTAGCCAATAATGATAATTTCTTCGATCCTACAAACCAAAGAATGGAACAACACAGTTCGTGAGCAACATACATTTACATAACATCAAGATTTGAAAATTACAACAAGACCCAAAATTTCTTGCAACGTTCCCACGTGACTCGAATCACAACCTTGAGAATCTGATATGTTTTGTTAAGAGAGAGCTCTATTTGGAAATTTCGGTCATCACAGAAAGAATTCAGAAGAAGAAGAAGAAAAGAAAAAAGAGTCGAACCTTGAGAATAATCCGGTCGCAGATGGCGCGGGCGATCCCCTCGGCGCTCCGCAGCTGCTGGTCGGCGACGATGCTGAGCTCCGTCGTGATTGTATGCTTCGATTCGGTCCTCAAGCTCTCCAGCAGCAGCAGCAGCGAGCTGTAGATCGCCGCCACCTCGTCCGTCGTGACGGCTGCGCCCCTCCCCTGCTCTTTGATCTCCCTCGCTCTGGCGCGGAACCAGTCGATAAGGCTAGCTAGGTCTCCAGTACTGGTCAGGGTTTCGTCGATCTGCCATTGGATAATTTCTAGGGTTAGGGTTTGGGATTTTTTTTGGGGAGGAGTAGGAGAGGTTGAATGAAGGTTTGTTGGGAGGTGAGAAGGGAGAAGAAAAAAAAGGGTGATTGTTCCGTTACTTTGGTTGGTATTAAATGAGTTTGTTTGGGCGCGTGGTATGAACTTTTGTTTCTTGTTTTGTTTGACTGCACCGTCCTTGTGTTCTTTGAACCTTTTCTTTCTTCCTCTTTGACTACAAACTAATTAGTAGGGAATATAAAATTTCTAAGAATAATATATTCATATATCTCAAGGTGTAAGGTGTATAATGGCCTGGCCGTATTGGTCTGAGGTCCGTATTGACCTGATTTAAACTGGTCCGGATCAAATTCGAGATAGAGAACGGATTGGGCCGGCCCGGTTGTTCATATAGTTGACTCAGTCCGAACCCATGGCTCGGTCTGCGGTGGACCGGGTCAAACCCGGTCTGGGTCTGGGCCGGTTCACAGCCGGCCGGGCCGACCCGATTATTATTTTCTTTCTTTAATGTATAAAGTATATATATTATTTATATATAAGTTAATAAATTTAGGTTAAAATTTATAAGTTATTTGTTACTAATTAATTTTGTTACAATTTGAAATTTATAAGTTATTTGTTAGTAAAAATCTTTTTGTATAATTTATATAAACTTTTTTGTTATATAAAAATTTATATGTTGAAATTTATATAGAAATTTATAAGTTGAAATTTAAATAGATATTTATATAACTTAAATTTCTTTATATAGAAATAAAGAAGTTAAATGTCAACAACTAACAACATAAAGTGAAAAAAAAAACTGAATTTGTTTTATTAATGCCAATAAAATTATAAATGTATTATAACATTAAGTAAGAAAAAAATAAAAACTTGTAAATGATATTTTATTTGCATAAAGCTTGTAAAAAAATGTACAAGTCTTTTTTTTTCGCCATCCGTCGTCCGTCTTTTATTAAAGTTTATTGTTCAGCTCCTCCTTTAGTAGCGTCATCCAAAGTAAAAGACTGAAAGTCCAGCTCACTGATGTCGACACTTTCATCTCTTCAGTTTTGAGTTTTTTTTTCAGCACGAACCCAATCTCAAACGCATATACAAGTTTTCAAAATATCTGGCAGCAACCTACTCCTCTTCTTCTTCGCTAGAAACTAATTCGTAGGGAATAAAAAATTCCTCAAAATACGTTTTTCGTGTCTCTTCCACAATTCTAAAATAAAAAATAAGATGAAGCGTCATCTTCATCTTCACCTTCATCTTCTTCGTAAGAATTTAGATATAAGGACTATTCTTGAGTGGGTAGGGAATATTGTTTTTGTTTCTTTCTTTGCAGTACACTTTTAGCATGTTATAATTTAGACATAAAATTTGAGCTACTATTACCTTGAACGGTTATACTAGGTCGGCTCGATACAACTCTTTCTTCATATAAATATGATTATGATTATTTTTAAATATTTGACCATAACAATCAGGAATATGATTATTTTTAAATATTTGAGCATAATAATCAAAATTTCGTTCCGAATCACCTCCATAAGAATGGTTAGAACCAGTACCATCCATATTTTAAAATTTATTTAAAAAAAATAAGAGTAGAAAAATATATTTATCTACCAACACAACAAAAGAGAGAGAGGAGGAAAAAGAAAAATCGAAATTCAGAAGAAGAAAAATAACTATTATGTACGTTGTTACTTGAAGCCTCCAAGAAATTTTACATAAGTTGACTCAAGAACACTGCAGTTTGGCCTCCAGAGAGTTGTACTTCAGAAATTGATTGCTTAGAAAATTTTGTAAGAGAAGGAAGAAGAAATGTTGTTGTAATTAATTTTCATGATTTTTTGGCTATTTATAGAAATTATTTTGGCCAAAATGACCCCTCATACCCTCAAAATATAGTTATTTATTTTGGTCATTTTCAACAAAAATGACCAAAATACCCCTAAATCGTTCAAAACATTGCCAACGATTTAGGGGTATTTTGGTCAAATTTCCCCTCCAACGACTACAAAGAAAAAATTTCTGTCACGCCCCAGTCCCAAAATACCGAGGGACTGGATGCGTGATAATGGCCAGCAGCATGCACCGATGGACAAACCCAATTTAATGGATCCATCGGGCATACTTAAGCTGTATTACATTGTCCAGGGTTTGCTAATTTCATCCACAAAACAACATGAAAATATCAACCATGAAATAAATGCTGAAAGTAAAGTTACTGTCGAAGATTCAGCCAAAAATAGTACTAAATCGGGTGGAGACAAATCCACTACCGACAAACAAGAAAATAAAGACAAGAAAGAGATAGCTAAAACATGCTAGAAAGTAACTAAGAAGCAGAGCCATCAACTGCAATCAAATCTCGTCTGTACTGGTCCATAAGCTGCGGTACTCCTCGTCTGCTAAATCTGGAGAACAAAACCAGGTCCTCAGGGGACATAGCAAGATACAAAAGAATACGAGCCAAAATACAGTGAATGACATGCAAGAGAGTGATGAAAGTAAACACAAGCAAATAGGACACGAGAAAACACTATATCTAAGACAGTGGCATGCCAGTGATGCTATCAGACTTGACTACAAGCAATCGGGGTAACCGCATCTCAATGGGAGATCACGATCCTACAGAAAGCAGTCCAACGGGGACTCACAGTCTATAGTATGGCTCTTTCGCAGCTCAACGGGAGCTCACGAAGGAGATATTCAAATGAACAATTCTCTATTGCAGTACAATGGGTACTCACAATCGAGATTTGCTCAATTGTAGTCAATGTCCAATAACAATCAACAAGGAACTAAGAAATCAGTCAAGTCAACTCCAGGAATGTAGAGTAAACATATGTCTATGGAACAAGTAGTGATCCAAGGAAAGTTCAAATAATGTACATGCACGCAAAACGATGAAATAAAACTAGAGCAGCAGGAATAAATCAACAAGCATCAAGAACTATATATGACAAGAAAGTAACAACTGAAAATCATGCAAACATTGTACAAATATCTTGCAAGACAATGAAAAATAATCCAGGAGATAAATATCAAAACTGCAGGATTTGGCAAGGTATACTTGCCTGGGTTCTGTTTCCAATTTAGCTCTGACTTCAGTTGGAATTACAGGCAGTACTCCGGTTGCTGAAACAGACATCACCATCAGGTCCAGAAAATATCAATCAGCTAAAAATGCCTGTCCTTGAGTCCAATTTGGAGACAAGGGCAAAAACGTAAATTTCGGGTCAAGGCGGGGTCCAGATGTGGGCCGCTTTGCACCGAAAAACGCGTCAGGGTCAAAGGTCTCAAAATTAGTCCAACTTAGTGTCAACAGATCAGGAACGATGATACGAACCCAACTGAACTTCCAGAATTGGATTCCGATGAGCCGTTCTCAAAATCGCCCGTCGAGTGGAGCCTGTGGGGCCCACGACACGCGATTTTTCCAACATTCTCAGAATCGAACCAAACTTGACCCACAGGACCGTCGTATTGCTACGAGTCCGATGGTGCAAGTTTCGTCTCGATCCGACGTGTATACACTAAGTTACAGCAAGTTTCAGAAAAGTCGGATACGGGACGGTGTCCGCGGATACGCACTGATTCCGGTGTGCACGCACATCCGAATCAGCTTCTGCGAAATCCCACACGTCCGTATCAACGACGCGCACGTATCTGTGAAGACCGCACGCGACCAAGTCGTCCCGTTTGGCGGGGCGTACTCAGTTCCGGGGTGAAACAGGGTGTTGGTTTTCCTGTTTTTGGATCGCGGTGTGCGATCACCACAGGATGCGATGCCCCGAGCAGTTTGTCCGGGCACCGAGAGGGTCATACAGGCTACGCGATACAATTTACGGAATTGAATTTCGAGCTACGAGCAAAAAGTTATGGGTACCTGAAGTGGTCCGAGAAATCGAGGCAAAATCGTGTCCGACACGACACTGTGTCCTGCGTCCACCCTAGGTTTTAGGGTTTACTGTGCCTGTGTCCGGTCGAGTCTGTGTCCGGCTGTGTCCGTGTCTGAAACTCACCGGAGTTGGCAGGACAGCGGAGGCGGCCAGGGACTGCGGGGCGGTCGGCTGCTCGCGGAGGCGGGACGGCCGGAAGCGACGTCGGACAACCGGAGGCGACTCGGGGTCGTGGCTGCGGCTGAGGCGGCGTGCTCGTGCGGCGCTGGTGCGACAGGGTCTGGGCGGAGGGAGGCCGACATAGCCGAGGGCGGCTAGGGTTTCAGTGAGGCGGCGGAGAGGGGATGATTGGCCGGAGAGGCGGGGGTTTGGGGATATATATAGGGGAGGAACGGGGAGCTGGTGGGGCGGCCGGTGGAGGGAGAGGAAGAGGGAGCGGCGGCGGCGTTCGGGTAGCCGGAGCGGTAGCGTCGGCCATTTCCGGCGGCGGGGGAGATGAGAAGTCGGCAGAACGGTCGGGGAAGGGGAGAGGTGCTAGCGGGTTCGGGTGGAGCGGGTGGACTGGTCGGGCGGCGGCGGACCCGACCCGACCCGGTAGAGAGCGGGCTGGGTATTGGGCTGGGCCAAAGTTGGTTGGGCCGGGCTTGGTTCAATGGGTTTATTTATAAAAAAATAAGTAAATAATTCAATAACATTAAATAATTAAATAATTAATTATTTATATGGGTTTTAAAAATAGGTTCAGGTCCAATAAATTCTAGAAAAATTACCCTATGTCTAGATTTTTATTTTACACCATAAAATATTATTTTTATAATATTTTAATATTATTTATATCATATAAAAATTCTTTAATAATCAAAACACCTCAATTTAATTAGAGAAAATCCAAGAAAATTCCAGAAAAATTCCAGAAAATCCAAATTAAAATTCTTTGAAAATCAGGGGGATTACAATATACCGCCCTTAAGAGGATTGCGTCCTCGCAATCAAAGAATAACCGGTCAACAGAGATGACACGGTTTCAAAATTTTATTTGAATCACAATACAATAAAGAAAATCAAGGTTCAGGGCTTGAACACATAGGAAAAATCATTTCCCTAAGTAGAAATTATGCAATTTTCCAATTGTGGGAAATCTAGAAAATTACTGTTTTTAGAAAAACAGATTATTCTTTTAAAGCATATTAATTAATAACAAAATTACTAGGTGATCACTAGGTTATCCATTATTAACAAGTTAAGATTATCAGGGTAAGGCTAGGGTCACGAACCAATAGGCACGATCTAGAAACAGAAACTACAAGAACTTACGCGCATTAGCTACTCCTTGGTTCTGCGCGTTCTCAAAGATCATTGTCAGGGCTTATCTGCGTCCTCGCCGTCGATTCCTCTGTTGCTGATGCTGAGCCTGCTGGAAGAGCAGTGCCTGGGGTATCAAAGGTGGCCTCGGCTGATACCCTCCTGATGCTGGTGGTAGGACTTCTTGAACTTCCGTTTGTGGTGCTCCCAACACTGGATAGTTTGGCCTCGGTACTGGTAATGCTTGCTGGTTAACTCTTGGTGCTCTTCCTTGATGCTCTGGGCATTCCTTTAATAAATGCTGACTGGATCCGCAAGCTAGACATAATCTCTTTTTGCGTCTGCACTGGTCCTCAATATGGCCTCGTTTGTGACAATATGGACAGACAGGTATTGCCTGTGGAGATGCTTCTGGTGGCTGGTGAATGTGAAGTCTCTTTGCATCTTCTTCCTGTGGTGCTCCGACTGTTGCTGATGGGGATGACCTCTTCAGATTGGTCTCTCTCCTGATGACGCGCTCCATGCGTCGTGCTGCAGCAAGGACGTCCGGATAAGATGTAGGCGCAACGGATCCAATCAGTTTCTGCAGCTCAATGTTTAGTCCGTCGAAGAACTTCTCAGCCTTTTCTTCTTCTGTCTGAATCAAAGTAGGGGCAAAACGACTCAGACGAACGAACTCCGCGTTGTACTCTTCCACTGTCAGATTGTCCTGAGTGAGGCGATTGAACTTGTCCCGAAGTTCTGATCGAGCAATGGCTGGAATGTACATCTCCAGAAAGAGTCTAGAAAACTCTTCCCAAGTGACTCGGTCTGGTCCAAGCCGGGTCTCTTCAGATAGCCACCAGTGATGAGCATTATCCTTCAATTGCATTCTAACGGCAGTCATCCAACGTTCCCTTGGAAGCTCAGCTGCTTCTAGTTGATGTTGTGTGTTGGTGAGCCACTCATGAACTTCTGTGGGCTCTTCTTTTCCTGAGAAGGTACGGGGCTTCAGCTGGCAAAAATCGGCGATAGAACCCGTTGTTGGCCGTCGTGCCTGCTCTAGCACGGTTACTAAGCTGCGACTCCATGCCTCTTGTTGAGCTTGCACTATTGCATAGATCATCTGAAACATCTGCTGCCCGTCCATGGCCTGCCCTGGTGGAATTACGGGTAATTGCGTCGATGGTGGAATATCATTTTGCTGGACTCTCGTGGCATGATGACTTGCTTGTTGAGCTGATCGTCTTTCATCAACTGGTGTCGCTTCATCTTCGTTGGTTACCACAACATCTCGTGGTGATATTACAGGAGTCTCGTTGTTTGCTCGTGAATCCATAATTCTGCAACCAAAATAAACAATGAGAGGCGCTCAGGAATCAAGGCAGGATGCAATTCAACATATTGATTCGAATCCGATATAGATATCAAGAACGTTTCAAGCAGGTGGATGAGATCCTAAAATTTATCCTATCTTATTGCAGGCCTGTTCGGTCCCTAAGTTGAAACCGAACAATTTAGTCGTAGACCTGCATGGGCCACCACAAAAACCATGTCACGCCCCAGTCCCAAAATACCGAGGGACTGGATGCGTGATAATGGCCAGCAGCATGCACCGATGGACAAACCCAATTTAATGGATCCATCGGGCATACTTAAGCTGTATTACATTGTCCAGGGTTTACTAATTTCATCCACAAAACAACATGAAAATATCAACCATGAAATAAATGCTGAAAGTAAAGTTACTGTCGAAGATTCAGCCAAAAATAGTACTAAATCGGGTGGAGACAAATCCACTACCGACAAACAAGAAAATAAAGACAAGAAAGAGATAGCTAAAACATGCTAGAAAGTAACTAAGAAGCAGGGCCATCAACTGCAATCAAATCTCGTCTGTGCTGGTCCATAAGCTGCGGTACTCCTCGTCTGCTAAATCTGGAGAACAAAACCAGGTCCTCAGGGGACATAGCAAGATACAAAAGAATACGAGCCAAAATACAGTGAATGACATGCAAGAGAGTGATGAAAGTAAACACAAGCAAATAGGACACGAGAAAACACTATATCTAAGACAGTGGCATGCCAGTGATGCTATCAGACTTGACTACAAGCAATCGGGGTAACCGCATCTCAATGGGAGATCATGATCCTACAGAAAGCAGTCCAACGGGGACTCACAGTCTATAGTATGGCTCTTTCGCAGCTCAACGGGAGCTCACGAAGGAGATAGTCAAATGAACAATTCTCTATTGCAGTACAATGGGTACTCACAATCGAGATTTGCTCAATTATAGTCAATGTCCAATAACAATCAACAAGGAACTAAGAAATCAGTCAAGTCAACTCCAGGAATGTCTATGGAACAAGTAGTGATCCAAGAAAAGTGCAAATAATGTACATGCACGCAAAACGATAAAATAAAACTAGAGCAGCAGGAATAAATCAACAAGCATCAAGAACTATATATGACAAGAAAGTAACAACTGAAAATCATGCAAACATTGTACAAATATCTTGCAAGACAATGAAAAATAATCCAGGAGATAAATATCAAAACTGCAGGATTTGGCAAGGTATACTTGCCTGGGTTCTGTTTCCAATTTAGCTCTGACTTCAGTTGGGATTACAGGCAGTACTCCGGTTGCTGAAACAGACATCACCATCAGGTCCAAAAAATATCAATCAGCTAAAAATGCCTGTCCTTGAGTCCAATTTGGAGACAAGGGCAAAAACATAAATTTTGGGTCAAGGCGGGGTCCAGATGTGGGCCGCTTTGCACCGAAAAATGCGTCAGGGTCAAATGTCTCAAAATCAGTCCAACTTAGTGTCAACAGATCAGGAACGATGATACGAACCCAACGAAACTTCCAGAATTGGATTCCGATGAGTCGTTCTCAAAATCGCCCGTCGAGTGGAGCCTGTGGGGCCCACGACACACGATTTTTCCAACGTTCTCAGAATCGAACCAAACTTGACCCACAGGACCGTCGTATTGCTACGAGTCCGATGGTACAAGTTTCGTCTCGATCCGACGTGTATACACTAAGTTACAGCAAGTTTCAGAAAAGTCAGATACGGGGCGGTGTCCGCGAATACGTACTGATTCCGGTGTGCACGCACATCCGAATCAGCTTATGCGAAATCTCACACGTCCGTATCAACGACGCGCACGTATCTGTGAAGACCGCACGCGACCAAGTTGTCCCGTTTGGCGGGGCGTACTCAGTTCCGGGGTGAAACAGGGTGTTGGTTTTCCTGTTTTTGGATCGCGGTGTGCGATCACCACAGGACGCGATGCCCCGAGCAGTTTGTCCGGGCACCGAGAGGGTCATACAGGCTACGCGATACAATTTACGGAATTGAATTCCGAGCTACGAGCAAAAAGTTATGGGTACCTGAAGTGGTCCGAGAAACCGAGGCAAAATCGTGTCCGACACGACACTGTGTCCTGCGTCCACCCTAGGTTTTAGGGTTTACTGTGCCTGTGTCCGGTCGAGTCTGTGTCCGGCTGTGTCCGTGTCTGAAACTCACCGGAGTTGGCAGGGCAGCGGAGGCGGCCAGGGACTGCGGGGCGGTCGGCTGCTCGCGGAGGCGGGACGGCCGGAAGCGACGTCGGACAACCGGAGGCGACTCGGGGTCGTGGCTGCGGCTGAGGCGGCGTGCTGGGGCGGCGCTGGTACGGCAGGGTCTGGGCGGAGGGAGGCCGACGTAGCCGAGGGCGGCTAGGGTTTCAGTGAGGCGGCGGAGAGGGGAGGATTGGCCGGAGAGGCGGGGGTTTGGGGATATATATAGGGGAGGAACGGGGAGCTGGTGGGGCGGCCGGTGGAGGGAGAGGAAGAGGGACCGGCGGCGGCGTTCGGGTAGCCGGAGCGGTAGCGTCGGCCGTTTCCGGCGGCGGGGGAGATGAGAAGTCGGCAGAACGGTCGGGGAAGGGGAGAGGTGCTAGCGGGTTCGGGTGGAGCGGGTGGACGGGTCGGGCGGCGGCGGACCCGACCCGACCCGGTAGAGAGCGGGCTGGGTATTGGGCTGGGCCAAAGTTGGTTGGGCCGGGCTTGGTTCAATGGGTTTATTTATAAAAAAATAAGTAAATAATTCAATAACATTAAATAATTAAATAATTAATTATTTATATGGGTTTTAAAAATAGGTTCAGGCCCAATAAATTCTAGAAAAATTATCCTATGTCTAGATTTTCATTTTACACCATAAAATATTATTTTTATAATATTTTAATATTATTTATATCATATAAAAATTCTTTAATAATCAAAACACCTCAATTTAATTAGAGAAAATCCAAGAAAATTCCAGAAAAATTCCAGAAAATCCAAATTAAAATTCTTTGAAAATCAGGGGGATTACTATATACCCCCCTTAAGAGGATTGCGTCCTCGCAATCAAAGAATAACCGGTCAACAGAGATGACACGGTTTCAAAATTTTATTTGAATCACAATACAATAAAGAAAATCAAGGTTCAGGGCTTGAACACATAGGAAAAATCATTTCCCTAAGTAGAAATTATGCAATTTTCCAATTGTGGGAAATCTAGAAAATTACTGTTTTTAGAAAAACAGATTATTCTTTTAAAGCATATTAATTAATAACAAAATTACTAGGTGATCACTAGGTTATCCATTATTAACAAGTTAAGATTATCAGGGTAAGGCTAGGGTCACGAACCAATAGGCACGATCTAGAAACAGAAACTACAAGAACTTACGCGCATTAGCTACTCCTTGGTTCTGCGCGTTCTCAAAGATCATTGTCAGGGCTTATCTGCGTCCTCGCCGTCGATTCCTCTGTTGCTGATGCTGAGCCTGCTGGAAGAGCAGTGCCTGGGGTATCAAAGGTGGCCTCGGCTGATACCCTCCTGATGCTGGTGGTAGGACTTCTTGAACTTTCGTTTGTGGTGCTCCCAACACTGGATAGTTTGGCCTCGGTACTGGTAACGCTTGCTGGTTAACTCTTGGTGCTCTTCCTTGATGCTCTGGGCATTCCTTTAATAAATGCTGACTGGATCCGCAAGCTAGACATAATCTCTTTTTACGTCTGCACTGGTCCTCAATATGGCCTCGTTTGTGACAATATGGACAGACAGGTATTGCCTGTGGAGATGCTTCTGGTGGCTGGTGAATGTGAAGTCTCTTTGCATCTTCTTCCTGTGGTGCTCCGACTGTTGCTGATGGGGATGACCTCTTCAGATTGGTCTCTCTCCTGATGACGCGCTCCATGCGTCGTGCTGCAGCAAGGACGTCCGGATAAGATGTAGGCGCAACGGATCCAATCAGTTTCTGCAGCTCAATGTTTAGTCCGTCGAAGAACTTCTCAGCCTTTTCTTCTTCTGTCTGAATCAAAGTAGGGGCAAAATGACTCAGACGAACGAACTCCGCGTTGTACTCTTCCACTGTCAGATTGTCCTGAGTGAGGCGATTGAACTTGTCCCGAAGTTCTGATCGAGCAATGGCTGGAATGTACATCTCCAGAAAGAGTCTAGAAAACTCTTCCCAAGTGACTCGGTCTGGTCCAAGCCGGGTCTCTTCAGATAGCCACCAGTGATGAGCATTGTCCTTCAATTGCATTCTAACGGCAGTCATCCAACGTTCCCTTGGAAGCTCAGCTGCTTCTAGTTGATGTTGTGTGTTGGTGAGCCACTCATGAACTTCTGTGGGCTCTTCTTTTCCTGAGAAGGTACGGGGCTTCAGCTGGCGAAAATCGGCGATAGAACCCGTTGTTGGCCGTCGTGCCTGCTCTAGCACGGTTACTAAGCTGCGACTCCATGCCTCTTGTTGAGCTTGCACTATTGCATAGATCATCTGAAACATCTGCTGCCCGTCCATGGCCTGCCCTGGTGGAATTACGGGTAATTGCGTCGATGGTGGAATATCATTTTGCTGGACTCTCGTGGCATGATGACTTGCTTGTTGAGCTGATCGTCTTTCATCAACTGGTGTCGCTTCATCTTCGTTGGTTACCACAACATCTCGTGGTGATATTACAGGAGTCTCGTTGTTTGCTCGTGAATCCATAATTCTGCAACCAAAATAAACAATGAGAGGCGCTCAGGAATCAAGGCAGGATGCAATTCAACATATTGATTCGAATCCGATATAGATATCAAGAACGTTTCAAGCAGGTGGATGAGATCCTAAAATTTATCCTATCTTATTGCAGGCCTGTTCGGTCCCTAAGTTGAAACCGAACAATTTAGTCGTAGACCTGCATGGGCCACCACAAAAACCATGTCACGCCCCAGTCCCAAAATACCGAGGGACTGGATGCGTGATAATGGCCAGCAGCATGCACCGATGGACAAACCCAATTTAATGGATCCATCGGGCATACTTAAGCTGTATTACATTGTCCAGGGTTTACTAATTTCATCCACAAAACAACATGAAAATATCAACCATGAAATAAATGCTGAAAGTAAAGTTACTGTCGAAGATTCAGCCAGAAATAGTACTAAATCGGGTGGAGACAAATCCACTACCGACAAACAAGAAAATAAAGACAAGAAAGAGATAGCTAAAACATGCTAGAAAGTAACTAAGAAGCAGGGCCATCAACTGCAATCAAATCTCGTCTGTGCTGGTCCATAAGCTGCGGTACTCCTCGTCTGCTAAATCTGGAGAACAAAACCAGGTCCTCAGGGGACATAGCAAGATACAAAAGAATATGAGCCAAAATACAGTGAATGACATGCAAGAGAGTGATGAAAGTAAACACAAGCAAATAGGACACGAGAAAACACTATATCTAAGACAGTGGCATGCCAGTGATGCTATCAGACTTGACTACAAGCAATCGGGGTAACCGCATCTCAATGGGAGATCACGATCCTACAGAAAGCAGTCCAACGGGGACTCACAGTCTATAGTATGGCTCTTTCGCAGCTCAACGGGAGCTCACGAAGGAGATAGTCAAATGAACAATTCTCTATTGCAGTACAATGGGTACTCACAATCGAGATTTGCTCAATTGTAGTCAATGTCCAATAACAATCAACAAGGAACTAAGAAATCAGTCAAGTCAACTCCAGGAATGTCTATGGAACAAGTAGTGATCCAAGAAAAGTGCAAATAATGTACATGCACGCAAAACGATGAAATAAAACTAGAGCAGCAGGAATAAATCAACAAGCATCAAGAACTATATATGACAAGAAAGTAACAACTGAAAATCATGCAAACATTGTACAAATATCTTGCAAGACAATGAAAAATAATCCAGGAGATAAATATCAAAACTGCAGGATTTGGCAAGGTATACTTGCCTGGGTTCTGTTTCCAATTTAGCTCTGACTTCAGTTGGGATTACAGGCAGTACTCCGGTTGCTGAAACAGACATCACCATCAGGTCAAGAAAATATCAATCAGCTAAAAACGCCTGTCCTTGAGTCCAATTTGGAGACAAGGGCAAAAACATAAATTTTGGGTCAAGGCGGGGTCCAGATGTGGGCCGCTTTGCACCGAAAAATGCGTCAGGGTCAAAGATCTCAAAATCAGTCCAACTTAGTGTCAACAGATCAGTAACGATGATACGAACCCAACGGAACTTCCAGAATTGGATTCCGATGAGCCGTTCTCAAAATCGCCCGTCGAGTGGAGCCTGTGGGGCCCACGACACACGATTTTTCCAACGTTCTCATAATCGAACCAAACTTGACCCACAGGACCGTCGTATTGCTACGAGTCCGATAGTACAAGTTTCGTCTCGATCCGACGTGTATACACTAAGTTACAGCAAGTTTCAGAAAAGTCA
Source organism: Iris macrosiphon (assembly GCA_036927795.1). Lineage (NCBI taxonomy): Eukaryota > Viridiplantae > Streptophyta > Magnoliopsida > Asparagales > Iridaceae > Iris > Iris macrosiphon. Next base: position 180,800,298 of record JAYESA010000009.1, read on the forward strand.
GATACGGGGCGGTGTCCGCGAATACGCACTGATTCCGGTGTGCACGCACATCCGAATCAGCTTCTGCGAAATCCCACACGTCCGTATCAACGACGCGCACGTATCTGTGAAGACCGCACGCGACCAAGTCGTCCCGTTTGGCGGGGCGTACTCAGTTCCGGGGTGAAACAGGGTGTTGGTTTTCCTGTTTTTGGATCGCGGTGTGCGATCACCACAGGACGCGATGCCCCAAGCAGTTTGTCCGGGCACCGAGAGGGTCATACAGGCTACGCGATACAATTTACGGAATTGAATTCCGAGCTACGAGCAAAAAGTTATGGGTACCTGAAGTGGTCCGAGAAACCGAGGCAAAATCGTGTCCGACACGACACTGTGTCCTGCGTCCACCCTAGGTTTTAGGGTTTACTGTGCCTGTGTCCGGTCGAGTCTGTGTCCGGCTGTGTCCGTGTCTGAAACTCACCGGAGTTGGCAGGGCTGCGGAGGCGGCCAGGGACTGCGGGGCGGTCGGCTGCTCGCGGAGGCGGGACGGCCGGAAGCGACGTCGGACAACCGGAGGCGACTCGGGGTCGTGGCTGCGGCTGAGGCGGCGTGCTGGGGCGGCGCTGGTGCGGCAGGGTCTGGGCGGAGGGAGGCCGACGTAGCCGAGGGCGGCTAGGGTTTCAGTGAGGCGGCGGAGAGGGGAGGATTGGCCGGAGAGGCGGGGGTTTGGGGATATATATAGGGGAGGAACGGGGAGCTGGTGGGGCGGCCGGTGGAGGGAGAGGAAGAGGGAGCGGCGGCGGCGTTCGGGTAGCCGGAGCGGTAGCGTCGGCCGTTTCCGGCGGCGGGGGAGATGAGAAGTCGGCAGAACGGTCGGGGAAGGGGAGAGGTGCTAGCGGGTTCGGGTGGAGCGGGTGGACGGGTCGGGCGGCGGCGGACCCGACCCGACCCGGTAGAGAGCGGGCTGGGTATTGGGCTGGGCCAAAGTTGGTTGGGCCGGGCTTGGTTCAATGGGTTTATTTATAAAAAAATAAGTAAATAATTCAATAACATTAAATAATTAAGTAATAAATTATTTATATGGGTTTTAAAAATAGGTTCAGGCCCAATAAATTCTAGAAAAATTACCCTATGTTTAGATTTTCTTTTTACACCATAAAATATTATTTTCATAATATTTTAATATTATTTATATCATATAAAAATTCTTTAATAATCAAAACACCTCAATTTAATTAGAGAAAATCCAAGAAAATTCCAGAAAAATTCCAGAAAATCCAAATTAAAATTCTTTGAAAATCAGGGGGATTATAATTTCAACCTGGTCAAACCGGGCCTGGACCGGTCTTGGACCGGGCCGGTCTGGGCCAGTCTGACCGGGCTCCAACGGTTAACTCGGGCCCGACCCGAGCGTCAACCGGGCCGGACTTGTGAGTCGATATCTTGGACGCAGCTCAACCCTCAAGGAGGGTGGGTCGAGCCGGGTTGGTTCGTTGACCGGGTCCGGGCCGGCCCATACCGGCGTTGCCCAGGTCGGGCTCGGGCTGATTTACGGGCCGCCCGGCCCAATATGCACCTTGACATATCTCTTATTAACAATCACGGGCTAAACTTTATTATGGTAACGTGTACGTGCATTTTGTTCGTTCCTAGGAATCGAACTTGAGCAAAAAAAAAATATATCTTCCATCTTAATCCCTTGAGTTAGAATTGTTTATTTGTACATAAATAATATTAGGTAGTTAAATTATTTTTTAGAAATAGTTAGTGGAGTATTTACAAACGGCTTAGACGGCTCAATTTTGAGTCGTTTCCAAGCCTCGTTATAAGAGTAGAAATAGTTAGTGGAGCATTTACATACGGCTTAGACGGCTCAATTTTGAACCGTTTTTAAGCCTCAATGGATTTTCTCTTTGGTTTCATTGCTACACAGTATCTTGCGTGAAGCAGTTTTATTTGTGGCATAGAAACAAAAAATATCGTCACTTCCAACTTCGGCAGGATCGACAACTGTCTCCAACGTTGATCAACAACATCTATCAGAATAGGTCTAGATTGGCATCGATATTTTTTATTCTAATATGCACAAGGGAGGTCGAGCGAATGTCGATATGAACAACCGCAAACCTCTGGATCGAAACCCACGAACTTTGACCTACCTATCTCCTCATATACTAAGGCCAATGCCTTATGAGATATTACATGGATTAAAGTATCCAAGAGGTGTTCATTCTTATGTTCATGCTTTGCAATATTGAGGCTCATCTCAAATGATGTCTTAATCTCGTTCAGCGTCGCATTTACTGTTAAATTTATAACTGGCCAAGAAGAGACAAAATTATTGACCGATGGCCGTATATGTCTTTTCAAATTTGCGTGTGATCCTTCGATCTGGTTGGTAGTGATTGTACCATAATGCTTCACCATATTCGTCAATGCTGAGACAAAATACTATTTATTTTGTTCTACCCAAGTATTTTTGATATAAGGAATGTATTTTGGGTTACTCGTCTCCTACTTTTCTTTGAACATGTTCCAGGCTGTGTCATAACTGTCTCGGGTACTCGTTCGTGCCATACAAGATTCCAATCATTATAGAATGTCTCGAAGTTGTTAGTAATGCGGTATGACCCGAACCAGAGTTGGCCCATGAGGTGCGATGTTGAACTGGGCCCATATGCCTTAAAAGAAAATTCACATGTAAGGCATGAACCAATCTCAATTATCTACACCTCATGATCCCACACCCTATCTGATGTAGGACTAAATTACCAACCCCATTGTTACCCTCCTTTGAACGCTCAATCGAAAACGAGATACAATCCGACAATCTCCATCTTAGCTCATTTCAGCTAGCCGAACAACCTTAGCACACCCCGGTTACCTTTGCTCGTTTTTGCTAGCCGGGCACCCTTAGCATACTCCGGCTACCTTTGCTTGTTCCCGCTAACTGAATAACCTTAGCACACTCTGGCTACCTTTGTTCGTTCACGCTAACCGAGCACCCAAAAGATCCAATATATTGTTATCTTGATCCGTTTGACCATAGAACCAAACCTGACACGTTCATCCACACCACCATTGGGTGCCAGCCAGCCACAACGCTTGCTCCACCTTGTACTCATCAGATTCACCTTTAAAGCCAATTGGTGTAGTTGATGCTCCTACTACACCTTGAGAAGAGCCCATATAATCCATGAATGTTCAGCACCATCTGTCTCGAACCAATTAGAGCCGCTCAAACCAGTCCCATAACCTTGGGCTCTGATACCACTTGTTGGTAACGCAGTGTGACTCGAACCGAAGTTGGCCCATGAGGTACGATATTGGACTAGGCCCATATGCCTTAAAAGGAAATTTCCATGTAAGGCCCGAACCAATCTCAATTATCTACATCTTATGATCCCACCTCCTATCCGATGTGAGACTAAATTACCAACTCCATTGTCACCCTCCTTTGAACGCTCAACCGAAAATGAGATACAATCGAACAGAAGCGTGCCATGTTAATTTTACTATCCACCTTCTCAAACTTGCTTTTGCATTGTGCTTTGATATTGCAATCTATATGCCAATAGCATAATAATCTGTGCGTGTGAGAAAATACGATATTGAAAGAATTTATTAGGGCATATTCTCTGTCGGTAACAAAAACAGAGGGCTCTCTGTGTTCTATATAAAGTGATTATAGTTTCCTTAACGGCCATATATAATCTTCAACTGTCTCACTCCTTATGAAACAAAAAGCATCTAAAAATATTTTTTCGGTTGACGTAAAATCCAACAACGTGAAAAAGAGGCGTCTGAATTTATTGGTCTTACATGTCACGCCCCGATTCCCTTAAGAGGGCCGATCGTCCTCGCTTGGCGCCTCGCTAGGACCCGTATGTAGAATGGATACCTAACCCGGTTCACTTTTGGACCACTGAGCCTATCTTGGATGGTTGAGTTTGCATGAGGATTAGTCATGACTAGATTACCCTTTCTTCCCACTTAGTATATATGTGAGTTTTCTCTCTCCTCTTCCTCATTCCTCATTTTATTACTTTCTTTCTTTCCTTCCTTCCTTCTTTCTTCTTCCTATCCTCTCTCCAAGCGCTCCCTTGCCCAACCGAACCCAAACCCTAGAATGATCTAGGAAGAGGATTATAAATCACCGGAGGTGAATCCAAGAATGAAATTTTAATCTTTATATGGATTCGTATATACCGTGCTCGTACACTGTACGACATCTTAAGGGAAATTCCCATGCAACCACGCCTTGAGATTTCAATGCAATGTAGGGTTCATTAGGCAACAAAAAACTATAAATCATGGGGAGGTTACCGTATCCTGAGATCATGCCAACGATCCTTCCCACCAAAGATTTATCCTAAGTGTGTTGGATTGGCCACCAGGGATACTGTATATCATCCGCCTTAGTGGAGTACAATATCCGACCTAATATAAATATGTCGAGCCAGTGTTCCCTATATGATCACTAGAACCACTAATATCGTGATCTAGTGCAGTGGCCATACGAGAAAATGGTACAATTCGTGAAGTGCGTGTATAATAATTTATTGCTCGGCTAGCCCATGTTCGACAATCGCGTGATCTGAGGATGCCTATTATGCATTATTTTTGGGATAGATCGAGACTCCACAATATCAAACCGTACAATTGATTGGCCGTTTATAGTAAACTTGGTTGTGATTATATTATTCAGTTAGAAGTCTAGGGACATTGAGTATCATAGTGTGATGGTTCAACCATTGTCCTTGTTTGGTTGTAGGGTTGGACTATTGTTCTAGGATAAGCCGTGGACCGATATTACGACACAGAACCAATATATATGTATATACCTATCTATTACTTTGGGTTTTTGTTTCTCCATTTGTGTCTCATTTGTGGTACTTGCTATTTGGGGTATAACCCTACTAGTTTTGCATGGCTAGATTTCAAGCCAGCACCCGAGGATCCAGCGTACTTTCCACCGACTCATGGTGGGCACCAGGAACATGGCTGCCAAGGATAACGAGTAAATTTTCTTCTATCCTGCTTGTCATTGTACATTTTACTTTTTTGGGCATTTAGCCACCGACACCTGTTAGCCGACAATGTCTGGACATTAGTTTCCTTTACATTATTGTATTTAATCAAACTGCAGCTGATCACGGTTATATACTTTTGCTACTCAGCTACCTCCTCATTTTGTATAGCTAGTCCTCAGAACATTTTGATGGATCATTTGGGATGCCTTATTTTGGTTGCCCAACCACACCAGATGGTGGTACAACAACAACAACAACAACAACAATAACAACAACATTGACAGCTTCAACAGTAAGAACAAAATGTCCTGCTGAACCAAGGGTTGCAGTCGGCCCTAGAATGAAGCAGAAGGACATATTATGGGGCCTCTGTTAGATTTTGCAGACTGAACCCCAGATATTTTGATGGAACGGAGGACGCCATCACAACAGATGATTGACTCCAGGATATTGAAACCATCATGGCAGCGGCTAAGGTTTCGGCTGAGGAACAGGTTGACCAAGTGCGTTTGCAGCTCCAGGACCTTGCGCAAGATTGGTGGGCCTCAATGGAGGTAGGATTGAGATATCCTATTTCATGGGACAGTTTCAGGACCCGGGTCAGGGCTAAATACTTTGGAGTTGTGGCTCAGTGTGAGTTGCAGCAGAGATTTGTCAATCTCAAACAGGCCAGTAGGACTGTGGACGGATATGCCGCAGAGTTTTACCGACTGAGCATATTTGCTCCAACCATGGTGGCAACAAAGTTAGAGTGGGTGATGAAGTTCCAACAGGAACTTTATTTGGAGATCTTACACATGGTAGAGGTGCATGACTATCAAACTTTTAAGAATGTATTGATAGCGGCCAAGATGGTCGAGGTTACCTCCCAGAGGATGGCATCAAGGAGGGTAGACCGGAAGAGACCTCATGGGCAGAGCAGAGAGGGAGGACCAGTACCAAGGACGTTGGCACCAGCACCCGACGTTCGTATTCGTGATTTGGTACCACAGGGGTCAACGACATCAATTGTGACCGCACCAACTTGGCAACCGCAGTCGAGACAGCGACAACAACAGCGCCCGAAGAAACCAGTAGGTTTTACCTATTGTGGCAAATGAGGTCATACTCGGGATGTGTGTAGGATGGCAAGCGGAAGGTGTTTGAGGTGTGGGGGTATAAATCCCCTCACCCAAAATTAGGCCTACGTGGCATAGATAGAGAAACTAGGGCTAGTTTGTATACAATTAGATACAGGACACGACATTCTATTTAATTATACAGTATTTATGTCGCGTAACGCACCTTACTGTTGCATCGATAATTGGAGCACTACACTAGCCATTGCCTTCCTACAAACTTCACATCCTTGTCCTAGACATGACCTCCTTCTAATCTGACCTTTGTGTCACCCATAAATATGTTCCCTTGTGCTTTATTTTAGTCGCACAATATTCGTCGCAGACGTTATTTTTTAATTCCGAATAATTTCAACTTTATATCCTTGTGCGTTCCAATCGAAATTGGAGACACAATATTGACCCATTTCGTACAACCCAAATTTTTATAATATTCTATCCTGAGCCCTCTACGTCCCTGACACTTGTGTCCCACCAAATTTTATTCCCATGTACTTCTAATTAATTCTAGAACATCATGCACATTCGATTTAATAAATTAAAATCTAATTTCCGTCTTTGTGCAATTTTTCTAATTGTTGGGGACTTTTACGCAAAAATGCATTGAGGTGTCCCCACCATTGGACAATACGTGAAGAAACCTATTTTTCCCTTCATATGAATTTTTTCCAACAATTATCGGAATATGCAAACGTACATCATCGATCCCTCATTTAAACCCCATCCTTGTATTTTAAACCATGTAAATTATAGCCCCGGCATCCTCATGTAAGACCAAGGCCTACTCCAAGGAGAGTTGACCAAGCCCACATTGTCCTAGGTCAAACCTCCAAACCCAAATTTCATGTATTTATACAACTTTTTCTCCTTTCTTTCATTGATTCACCAAACCCTATTCAAATCTTAGCCGACCTCTCACTCACATTACTGTTCTTCTTCGTCCTCCTCCTTTCTGGCTGGATCCCCGACCTCCAGAGCAGCCACCACCACCGCAATTAACACCCCATTCACAGGCACCCCCTATCCTCCTCGACCTCGACTTCCTTCTCCCCTTCCCGGCCGGATCCCTGACCCGCAGCGGCCACGAACTCGCCTCCCTGTTCATCCTCTTCCTTCAGCCTCCCCGGCCGAAACCTCGCCGGAGACACACCGGTGACCCTGCTGTCCTCCACCCAGCACTACTATCCCTTCCTTCGCCCTTCCCTCGATGAGCAGCCCGCTCACCACCCGCATCACCCGTCTGCACATCATCGACTCCCCGCACCTCCGCCATTAACGTCGCACCACCACCGTCGAGTCCTCCATCGACCCCGGCCTTCTCCCGTCTCTACACCACCACCATCACCACTGCCTCTCATTCACCTCGCCGTCCCGAAGCAATTTACCCCCCCCCCCTCTTCGATCCCCGTCATCATCGTCTCCTCCACCTCCATTTCCGGGGAACCTCAACATCCCAGCCACCGCCTGGACGACCCAACCACCATCTCCCCCTCGTCTGAACGTCCCGAGCCCTGCCATGGACCACCAGCAACACCACCACATCACCAGCAACACCACCACAAGCCACCTCGTCCGAGTCTTCCCTCGACCCGCTGCTGAACTTCCCCCGCAGCGTCGAGCAGCAACCACGACGCCCAGCCGAGCGTAGCTGCACTCGCCTCCTCCGCTCCCTCGACTCCTCTCGACCCGTGCACGACCATGATGCCACCCGGCCAGACATATCCCCTTGGCCGGAAGTCGCACAATCCTCCTACATCATCACGACCACTGCCGCCGGGATCCTCCCAGCTCCGCCACTGCACCACCACCATCTCTTCATCTTCTTCCTCCCGATCATCCACCACAGACCACCAGCACGACCCTTTCCCTGTCACAAACTCCTCTTCCCTGTCCTCCGTCACCTAGCCGGAATAACTTCCCCTGGCCGGACTCCGGCAGCCCACCACTCACCACTATCATCATCATCATCATCTCAATTCATCATCATCATTCCATCATCATTATCATCATCATCACTTCATCGTTCTCGTCATCATCATCATCATCACTTCATCATCATCTCATCATCGTCATCACCGTCGTCGTCCAGCCAATCCCGTACACGTACACCGAGGTTCGAACCTGTCCCTCTCCCTTTATTTTATGTGTGTTGTGTGTGTTCCAGTAGGGCAGTAGTATTTCGTTACCACTTTTAGCTGATATCGGACCCTGAGTTAGTAAACCCAACTCGTATACGCATACGTACGCGTACGCGTATACTGTTCAATTTAGCATATGTATATTTAGTTATACATTAGCATGTTATTAATTGGTATATATTTATGTACATATTTAATATATGTATTCAAATAGTTATGTAAATAAATTGCTGGTTATATTATTATTATATGGATATATATGTAATTAAATAATAATTAGGAATATATATATATACTTAGACTGTACGACCCTAGGACACTGTGGACTGTCCCGTATTACCTTGACCCTGTTGACCCTAAGAACAATGTTAGTGTCTGCCTTGTATACACCGACGTACTGGCGAGACCGTGTTAGTTGACTGTCGGATTGTGTGCAGCACTTGCATATGTGACCCTGCGTAATTCAACACGTAATTGACCGTGTTAGATAACTAGTGCCACCCCTAGTGTACCCCCGTGTCCAGTATAAATATGGTTGTGTATGGGCTAGTGTAATGACTAATGATTTTATTGCATTATATTATATGTACATAGGATATTGGATTTGTTCTGCGCAACTTCTGGAGCAGGTTATTGGTACATTGCAGCTTCCTTGCCAGGCAAGTATACCTTGCCATTGTACTGTTATTCATATTACATATGTTGCATGCATCTTTATTTTCTGTCTTTAGTTCATATATTTTAACTGTTATATAAAATGCGCGCGACGGTGTCGTCGCGATATGTTTTTATTTATGTATTTGCATTGACCTTGTTTATGAGACTATCCCATTATCATGTAGCATCATTAGGTTCATTGGCCGTGACACAGTTGTTACACGAGTGTGAGTCTCATATAGAGATCACGGACTGCGTGACAGGTCTTGCCTCCTGTACGTATGGGCCGTACGTTAGGGATGACTGCTAATAGAAACTTTGTATGCTAGAAGACTTAGCAGTTATTAGAGGTCCAGGGATATAGCCTATTATAGTACGGTGGCCTAATCCTTGTCCTTGTTTGGTTGCAGGATTGGGCTAGGGTACTAAAGATAGGCTATGGACCAAATCGTGTCATGGATGTGACATGCTTAGAGCATGGGGTGGGGAGAATAACAAGTACCGCATTTGGGCTCATTTGCACTTTTCCTTCTGTAATCCGGAAGCTCCGTTGGAGATACGGACGGTGATGACCCCTATACTACTTGGCGGCCTCTGTCGTTCAAAAGACGACATGCTTTGAGGCCCCTGATTCTCCGAGAGAGTCATGCCAATCCCAGTTTTCAGCCAGATAGCCCACTTGTTAGAAAGTTGTTCTTAAACTGCATTCACTTAGACGGTTAGGCGACCATTGGATATTTATTTCAGTACTTTATTGGCATGCTTTTACGTATCTTGTTATATCCCTCTGAGGACCTGGCCCTTCCAGGTGTATCTGTTCTTGAGTATTCGCATGAGCGCAGATTCGGATGGTTACATATGTTTCGAGTAGGTCTTCCCATCGAGCCCGTGATTGTTAACTGGTATACTTATATTGTGTTTGTTGTGGTGTACTTATATTGTAATTGCTCTTATATTCGAGTTGGTAGTGGATTTGTTTTCACCCAACTATCATCCTTAGATACTTCTTATTGAGGTCTAGTTTCATAGATACTGGTTATTTATTTATATTTGATTTTCTGTGGATGAGATTTAGATTATACCCTGTGACTTGTGACATATGTTACACCACTTGTGGATTTGATATTCATATTACAGCGTACGTATGGGTTTGGTTTCCATATATTGGAGTTGCCATATCCATGCGGCTGACATGCTTACGTGTCCTAGTCCTACGTATTTTTGGGACTGGGGCATGACAGGGGGTTCAGACCACATGATAACTACTTGTCCGCAGATGCAGAGGTCAGCAGGACCATTTCAGCAATTTTTGGCATTGCCAGCTCCATGGACAGTTCCGTATCAAGAACCAATACTAGCAGTGAGGCCATTATCCCAGCGTCCGATGTTGACGTAGGCACATATATTCTACTGGAGGCAACAACAGATGGGCCCCCAGAGACCACAGCAGCATGGTCATCCTCACGACAGTGCTGCAGCAGTACCGAGACGTGAGTGGGCAAAATTTGGCATGCTAGAGTAGATGTTAGCAGAAGGCGGTCAAGTCGAGGGTGAATTTTGAGCTTCTTCCAGGGATATCTATCTTTTGGGTTCCGTTTATTCGGCGAGTGAAGATGAGATCCTCATCTCACTCTTCCGCCTTCGTATCTCGTAATACGTGATACTTGTTATGTGTTCCTTGATATTTATCATGTGTCCCGACTACAGAGGTATGTCCTGGATGGAGTCATGTCTTTGACTGAGTCATTTGTACCAACTTATCTCGAGGCTTGATCCTTATCCATTTTGGGGGTCAGCACAGGCCAGCGAGGACGAGTTCCTATTTTTAGCCGACTCAGGAGACATATTTATTCGTATTGCCTCCAGCTCTCTTTTTCTTCTGGTTGTGTGATTGATTGTGCATTTATGTATATTATTGTTGCTTTTGATTATCTGTCTATTTCATGATTCATTTGTTTTCAACTAGATGTAGTTAATGAGCTTTTTTTTAGTCCCTGAGTTTTCCTGTATAGTTTATGAGATTTCCTGCTTAATGAGTTATAGTTCATGAGTTTTCTTGCTTGGTGATCAGCTCGACTAGCATTGGGTTTGAATTCCTAGGACGAAAATTTTCTAAGGTGGATAGAGATGTCATATCCGTTCCCTGATTTCGTATTTCTAAATTTTTGATTTTTTTTCAAATTTTTCCTGATGATGTATTCATGCTGTATTTTACATGATGGTTCTTGTCATATATGTTGTAATTTTATTTGTTTGGATTTCTGTTTATCAAGAGCAACTACCTGAGGCTAGTAGTGAGCACATTGGCAATTACCATGAACCCGTACTAGGACCCGTATGTAGAATGTATATGTGACCCGGTTCACTTTTGGACCACTGAGCCTATCTTGGATGGTTGAGATTGCATGAGGATTAGTCATGACTAGATAACCCTTTCTCCCCCACTTGGTATATTTGTGAGTTTTCTCTTTTCTCTCCCTCATTCCTCATTTAATTACTTTCCTTCCTTCCTTCGTTCTTCTTCCTCTCCTTTCCCCAATAGCTCCCTTGCCCAACCAAACCCTAACACTAGAATGATCTAGGAAGAGGTTTGTAAATCACCGGAGGTAGAGGCTAGGAAGCCACAAGGAAAGTACATCTTGCACAAAGTGGTGAAGCCATAATTTACAGATTTTATGTATATATGTAGTAATAAAAATATATTTGATGGAGAATATTCTTCTTGATGTTCTCATTAACTTTAGTTCTTGGACTTTTTGGTTTCGATGGAGGATTTTGAGTAGATCTGAATTTAAAGTTAGAATTTTTCATGGGTTATAGGAGTTTTCCTTGTTTTTGATCTATTAAAACTTAGTATTTTTTAAACCTAGTTGTTCTATGTGATAAAGCTTTTCATTTTGAGCAATTTGGCTTTTGAATCACTTAATTTTGATTTTAAATGAAGATTTTATGGCCAAAATAAATTTTGGAGCTTTGTTCTCGGACCTGTCTGGCAGGGACGATTAACAATTGTCGTGCATAGTGCGTCGTTCACATAATCAGTCCGCATACAGATTTCTTGTCGTCGTATGCGCCGAGCTCATCGATGCGTCGCACGCATCATTCCCTTGCCGCGAGCAATGCACCACGCATGGAATGCTTGCCGTGCGTAGTGCGCCGCACATGGAATTCTTGCCGCGCGCATCAATCCTTGTCGCACAGCAGTGCGCCGCACATGGAATTCTTGCCGCGTACAGTGCGCCGTGCACAAAATCCTTGTTGCGAGCAGTACGCCGTGCGTATGTTGACTAGAATGACTATGTTTGCCTATTTTGCTGTTTTCGTAGCTAGAATCTTGTAAAACTCAAAATATTAAAGTTGTAGATCCCTCTCTTGCCTTTCAAAATATTTTTGAATCGTCTTATTTGGAGTTCAGATGAGAAAGTTATGCCTAGTTTTCTAAAATGTGTTAAATCTTAATTTTAAAATTTTTATTGGACCTTGTGATTTCATGTATTGATCTTAGTAATTGCAAGTGTATATGGATTAAGTGTAGCTATGTGCTAGAATTAACCATGTATTAGACCCGACTATGTGTAGAATTGGACCATGCGTGAAGTGATTATTAGACCACATTGTTATACGTTGGGTAGAATAAGGGGCGTAGTTCTACTCGAGAGACGATCTGCAACCCCGGTCCTTATTTGGTTTAAGGATTGTGGATCTTCTCCAGTATGGCTCACATTTTTTTTCCTTGCTCCCGTTGGGCGGCATTATTATCAATTCAAGGATTTTGTGTGATACAATTACTATGTGCATGAACTAGACTATGTGATAAGTGAATCACCAACCATGTGCATGACATGAGCTACCTGTACAAGTGATGATGATTCATGTGACCAACTGATAAGTTTGGTAACCTTGACTCGATTTCTCGTATCCGTGCTAATACAATTATTGTGTGCTAAGTGTACATAATCTTAATGTGCGCTGAGGTACGACATAACGTGCTACGTGTTAAGTGATTCCATCTTTAGGTTGTTCCCGGAGCAGTGGAAGGAGCAGAAGCATCGGGAGCTATAAACAGCTACATAGTAAACTTAATGATATTCATCTGCACTACAAGAGTCTTCACTGTACTTTACATCTCATCCCAGCCAAGCAGAAGCATGAGGAGAAGCATAAGATACAGTTGGAGGAGCTCTAAAGTACACATACGACTACGATGCCAACAACCAACTACCTACATGCCGCCTCCCTTCCCTCTACTAAGGGACTGTGCCACACCTCGATGTAGATCGACGCCACCTCGTTTCTCGTGATGGTTGCGCCCCTCCCCCACTCGGTCTTCCTCACTTTGGCGTGGAAACGATCGATGCAGCTAGGTCTCCAATGGTCAGGGTTTCATCGATCTGCCATTGGATAATTTTTAGGGTTAGGATTTGGGAATTGGGGGGGGGGGGGAAGAGATTGAGTAAAGGTTTGGGGAGTAGGAAGGGAGAAGAAAAAGGGTGTTATGTTTTTGAAAGCCGTTACTTTGGGAGGTATTAAATGAGTTTGGGCCTCTTCCTCGTCATATTTTGGGCCTCGTCTAGTCCATAGAAATGGAAAGAAAGAAAATTATTTTTTTGTTTTTTTTTCTTTTGAAAAAAAAAATATAATTCTTATTCATTTTTCTTTCTATTGTTTAAAGATCCGAGAAATTGTATGGGGCAGAGTGAGGGAATAATTTTCCTCCCTATTTTTCTTTCTCTTAGGAATAAACTCATTTTCTTTGGCATTCAAACACATAAAAGGAATGTCTTTCCTTTCCCAAGATCCAGATTCTACGAACCAAACGAGGCTTTGAAAATTCCATTTAATTATAGAAATTTTAATTCTCGAGAATATGAAATTCCCTAGAATAATATTTCTATTACTCTTTCTAACAACCACGGGCTAATCTTCTTTATGGATTATAACAAGCTTTAGTTTATAGTGTTCCGATTGTAAGAATTTGGCTCTGACACAACTCATGAGTATACCTGAACTTTTTGGGTGAAAAGTTTGGTGTATGGTTCTTTGACAAGTATTACGGAAACACAGATACTTGTACAAGAGGAACAAATTTATATCCTAGCGTGTCGGATATACGATACACACTTAATATGACCCTCGATATATTATCCTTTGAGTATTCCATTTTGGAGAGTAAGAAATGAGAAGAAAATGTTTTTGTTTCTTGAAGGTGTTACATTGGGAACATTAAATGAGTTTGGACGCGTGGCATTAATTTTATTTTTGGGATTTGACTTTTGTCACCTTGTGTTGAAAGTATTTTGCATTTTTTTTCTTTCTTCTCTCTTCCTATTTGACATCTTTTGGATCTTCTTACATGAATGTACAAATAACATACTTGGTTTATTATACTCCGAGTGTAAGTATTCAGTTGTCACACAACACACAAGTATATATAAGACTTCTTTGTTGAGAAGTTTGAGGTATGGTTCCCTAACATGTACCACAGAAGCACATGTACTTGAGCATTATTTCCTATAGTATTGAATATGTGATGGCTGTGGTTCGAGGTTTTGTGACAAGGGAGACAGTTGAACAACGATTGGGAGGAAGAGGTGAAGCAAGGGCAATGAAAAGTCTCATGTGCGTCCAACTACGGAGGAATATCGCAACCCTAAAAATAGTTTTATTCACATCAATAAAATATTTCTCTGAAGTTCGAAGATCATCCTTGCCCAATAACCAAGATTTAGTACCTAGAAAGCATAGGGATAAAAATTCGTGTCATATCAATGACATGTCCGTGTCAAATGCATACCAGACAGCATGGAAATCCAACATACAGTAATAAAGTTAGAAAGTGTGTGTCACCACATGTATTCGTATTCAATCGTTCAAGCAACAGAGTTTCTATGAAATGAAAACACAATAAGAGCCAAACATTCTATTGCAATGTAAATAAATGAAAAAAAACATAACTATTTGAATATTACAATACAAACCATATATAATTGTGATTATTCTTAGATCTTAATTCAAAGTAGCAGTCAAACTTAATGAATGAGGAACATAATAATCAAGAAATACTAATATTGACGAAAAATACTGAGTAAAAATACAAGAAATATGTGGGACATACAAGTAGGTTAGGAAATGCATCTTCAATAGCATTATCGCAAATGTCAGGTCGAGGCAGAAAACTTTAGCTTGGCCGACCAGTCATGAATTCTTTTTCTGGAAGTGCAGCATTCTCATACTTTTTCCAAGCATACACGTCTTCTCCATTACACTGTAAATTAGTCATACCTTGGTATGCATCAAGCAATTGAGCCTTTGGTAGCTTTTCAAGTGATGTATCATTACCACCGTATGCATCTATCAATAATCTGGAGTGTTGTCTAACATCATTAGAAGAACTTTTTGATGATCCATCATTTTGATCAATTGCCATGCCCAATCCATATCGATGTTCATAATGTGGTAGGTTGCTCCCAAGCATTTCCTCCCAAGAAAGGTATATCCTGTAGATAAATTATATTAAACAACATGTAGTATGATCATTATTATCAGTAATGTGAAGCCTCCACCGATGGCTTTTCTTAACCATTTCAATTACCAACAACCAGGTTCATACATTACAACTAGTACATATTTTGTTTAATGAACAAGACAACAAATTCAACCCAAATATGATATCAAATTGGTGTATACGGCCGATACCAATAAGGCTTGGCATGTCTCGATACGATAACCGATACTAAGCAATATCGACATTGGGATCTCTTTTATGGTCAATTCGGCAAAAAAAAATTAACCAAAAAAACCAATCAACAAGGATGTAAAAGACGAAAACTTATCACTGTTACAAATTAAGGCAACACAAAATGATTTATCATTGTTACAAATTAAGGCAACACAAAACCTCAAATGATATATGCACATCAGTAGTCTGGAGATATCTAATTAAAGCAAACTATTAATATACTACAATAAATGCTTTAATCTAAGAAATTAATATACTTTCTAATAACAATTAAAATTGTGTGATTTACTATGAGAAAAAACTACTAAACAATACCTCAAACAAGAAGCCGAATGCTTTCAACGGACATTTTTAACAGCACATAAGGATCAGCGATAGAAGCAAACGACATTGTTGTGGAAGTCTCTGAATTTGAATTTGGTTCAGAATTATGCACACCAAAGCTCAGCTCTTGGGTCATGTAAGAACTATCAAGGATTCGAGCACACCCGTGCGAAGATCTGGACAACCCGACGTCTGAAAAGAACTTCAAATAAGCAAAGAAGAGCATATAAATTTACAGGATAATTCTTAAAATAGTTTCACTTCTATCCCTGTCCATGACCATGTTTGGTTAGGTGTAGCCTAGTCCATGGCTCCTTTAACTATTAGCTTATTTAATAGAGAGAACATACATTATAGCAAAGAGAAACAATCCAGAAATAGAGGCATGAAGAAAACTAATCCAACTAAACTAGTAAGTCGATTTAATAACCAGTTTAGGAATATCCATGTACATAGAGAGTTCTAAACATTTGGGTTCATTTTTCGGTAAAAGGTTTGATCAAGGTATAAAATGTCATCTATACTATCAACATCAGACAGCCTGCAGAGTTTCTTTCCATGATTTCTTAGCTTCTATTGTTCAATAAGTAGCATTTAGAAGTATATAGTGTAGATGGTACAATTGAATACCAAATGCACTTACAAGATATTTGATTCCTTCTTTCCTTCCGAGTTAAATCATCTTTTGGCCTAGCCTTGAGCATCAATGGCCCACATCAGTGCAACTGCATAAGCATATTAGTGCGTTTGGCAACTGCCAAGCTGCATGACAGCTTGATGAACTTTCTCATCAACCATTTTCTTGTAGACCCCAATTTACAGAATCCACCCCCTCGTGAGTCTTTCTCTCGCTGTATGTACCAAATACATGGAATAATTTTCTCTAAAATCTCTTTTAGACCGAAACTTAATCTGAGATCCAAACCAGGCGCTTAAAATTCTCTTAGTAATACGAGAACTTAGAGAGAGACAATCACCATGGAGAGTCATTGGACCTTACCATAGGAAAAAGAAGAATAAAGAACAGTGACCAAGGAGCAGCTTTCGAAGAAAGAATGAAATATAGAAAATCACTAATTCGCATATACTTGAGGGGATTTCCATTTCGTTACCAATAGAGGCTTCAACAAATTTCCAGAGGTTGATCATTAATGAAGATACTGAGCACCTTACTATTCAAAGCAATTTTGAATTAGCATCAGCCTCTTTCTTCCTTCTCTGTATGTGTGAGAGATAAAAATCAAACTTGTTCAGTAATCTTTCGTTGGGGGCGGATTACCTTCCTATGTGGAGAAAGCCCAGTGGTGACGAGCATCATTCGAAGAGCATTGAAAAGCTCGAAAGGTCGTAAGATACAACGAGGCAGTCCGGGTTCCTTGTTTGGGCCAGAACAGAAAACCAATTCTGATTGGAATGCCATATCTAACCGAGCGCAAGCATGCAGAAAACCGGGATTCCAGTATAGGCGGATGTCTTGTACGTGTCAGATTTTATGATTATCTTTACACGGTCCATATTGCTCCAGACTGATAGAAGCCTATATTAGAGTTTTCTAAGAAGTCTATATTAGGTTTCCTAACCAAATGTGAGTAATATATAACAAAAATAAGTTCAACTTTCAAGAGAAGAGTGAGATTGAAGGATTAGGAGAGAGATCGAAGGAGACTTCGAAGAAATCGTTCGTGGAGGTTCATGTAGTCGGGTTTGACAAAACAAAGGCTCTACGTGATCTCGTTTTCGGTAACTTGTATTAGTTCTTGTACTTCTTATTCTCTACTTGAGTAGTTGTGGTGATTCGTGTACAAATCGGACATGGAAAGTTTGTTAGAAGGGTTGCATTCTTCAATTTCCATTAATGGACCAGTTTTAAGAATTGGACACCAGATTGTTTCGTGATTTTCTTCAGATTTGGGTTTCCACATAATAAAAATAGATGTATGTGCATTGGATTATGATTCGTGTGTTTGTATGTTTCAAGCTCACTCATGCTTCACTTCTCATGAAGTAGTTATCAATCAGGGACGAAGAATTTTTCCGTTGCGTTCCGTCTCCTTTCCCAACAAAGTGATACCAGAAAACGAAGGGAATGAAATGAAAGATGAAAGTGAAAGTTGTTCGAATGGTGAACTGCATGCAGGATCCAAGCTGCACAAGGAAAAAAGTAATAGCACAAAAGGAAAGACATCAAATTAATAGAGATAAAAAAGCTTCACCACTATGTGCGTGTAATGGCCCACTAAGCTAAAGGTTTTGATTGTGTACCAGCACAAGTAATATTCCAAGTAATTTGCAAGATCAATAAGCCTTAGATGTTTAATCAATCTGTACTCCAGTGAAATATAAGGGCATGAAAATAAAAAAAACTATGTATGCATGTGAATCTTGTCATGCTTTCAACTACATACACAAGTTTGAGACTGTAATATCAACTGCATCAAGGGTTTAATGAAGAAACAACTACTAAGTAGCACTAACTTGACATGTATAGGGACAGAAGAAAAAACAAAAAGACAGTTAGTGAGAAGAAGAAAGACATAATTAGAGAGGAAGACCAAGAGAGAGAATCTTATCTACGTGTGCATGGCAATAGAGTCAAAGTCGGAAATGAGATAAAAATTGATAAGTTAGGACAATAACAAAAGTTACGGGAATCGAGAGTGCAAAGCAGAATTATTATGTTCCTTTTCTCTCCTTTAATTTATATATATTAAATTATTATCAATATCTATAACAGTAAGTTATTGGTCCAATCCAGTTTTCAAATTCGAAAAAGTTGAAATAGGTTAGGTAAAATCTAAGTCGACACGGTTCCAGACAACAATACAAGGCAGCAAAGACACAAATCATATGAAACGACTAGGTTGATGCTTAACACGACGATGTTGACGTCTTTAATAATACTGATTAAAACTATATGTACGGTGATATTACACTCTCAAAACTTTTCCATTTATTTTCATATTAAGTTAATAGCTTCTAGAGTAGATATTCATGGCAGAAAACAAAAAAGATTGTCAAAACTACAACCTTCCTTAATGTTCGTCTAGTTACTCTCTTGAAAGAGTTTATAACTCGACTCATAAGCTTGATTTCCTGATAGTTCTAGTCCAGGATGCAAAATCGGCTACAATTGGGTTTGTGCAGGTTGACTATCAGGTAGTTGAGTTATTGAGTTACTGGAGTGCCAACCGGCGCAAGACACTGTTTTGGTAGGTCAATACCTAGTGCATGTTCAGCCAGTTGTGGGAAGTAGAACTAGGGGGTTTATATTGTTTATTTTCTATTTTATGACTTGCATTTACTATCCTACTTCATCAAGGGTTTGGTTTATTTCGCTTTCCCTGCCAAATTTGGGTAGGTTTATATGCACTCCTAGTAGGATTATGTTTGGACTTCTATATCAGGAGATTGAGTTAAGGTTTGTGGAGAATCTTAGTTATCATATTTTGAGAATTGAAAGGTCATTTGCTTGTTCTTGGAGAGGCAATAATACCTCATCCACTAAAATTAGTTGTCGTATTTTGAGAATTGAAAGGTCATTTGCTTGTTCTGGGAGAGGCAATAATACCTCATCCACTAAAATTGCATGTGGTTTATGTTCTCATAAATGTTTGTTCAGGCTCAGTTAATTGTGATAAAAAACACTCTCTCTAATATCATTATGCATTGCTCTACACATTTCTCTTCTTTACAAAAAGGTAATTGAATTTGACTCATCTTTGGATTTGGTTGAATAGATAGTCGTTATGAATAATTTCTCCAAACTATTCAGAAATAAACAGATGTATCATCATATCCTACATCTTTTCCG
Source organism: Iris macrosiphon (assembly GCA_036927795.1). Classification (NCBI taxonomy): domain Eukaryota; kingdom Viridiplantae; phylum Streptophyta; class Magnoliopsida; order Asparagales; family Iridaceae; genus Iris; species Iris macrosiphon. The sequence goes on from JAYESA010000009.1 coordinate 180,820,097, forward strand.
GCTACCATTTCTTTAGACCGTATTTAACTTCACAAAACTTTATTTCCTTTTTGAGAATAAACTTCACAAAACGAAATATGACGATAGAAATAATCCTACTTCTAGCTATCGTACTTGTTTTTTAATTGAAATATCGCAGTTCTTCATTAAATAACTTCTAAAAAAAATCCACCTCTTTGGTACCCCATTTATCATTAAAGTAATTGTTTGTTCTTCTCCACCACATTGTCTCAGTCTCTACTATTTTCCAACTTGCAGTAAGTGGAGGTGCTATCTGGTCGAATCAGATTCCCGCAGTGTTAGCCCTAAACCTGACTCGGACTTGTTAGTCATATGGTTCCAAATTCTGCTCCCGGACACTTACCGTATAAGCTTCCGGTAGGCTCAGGGTTCTATACAAAGAGACTTCCCCTACCCAATTACCACAAACCAGGCTGGGTCCAGGCATGTTTCTGGTATTTCACTATCACATATATAAAAAAAGGGTAGAAATTTTCATCATCCCTATTCTTATCTATACTTATTTGCATCAGGATCAGGTCTAGGGCAGGTAGGATTTATGTGGATTCAAAGCCTACACACACATTTAAATTGTCAGGTCCACCTTTTAGGCCTGGACCCTGCCCTCCCATAATCGAGTCTGGGTCTGATATGGCAAAACCAGGCCGGCTCCGGTCTCAAAAAAGCTAGGTCTGGGTGCGGTTGCTCCCAAGCATTTCCTCTCAAGAAAGGAATAACCTGTAGATAAATTATATTAGACAACATGTAGTATGATCATTATTATCTGTAATGTGAAGCCTCCACCAATGGCTTTTCTTAACCATTTCAATTACCAACAACCAGGTTCATACATTACAACTAGTACATATTTTGTTTAATGAACAAGACAACAAATTCAACCCAAATATGATATCATATTGGTGTATACGGCCGATACCGATACGGTTTGGCATGTCCCGATCCGATACTGACAGATACTAACCGATATCGACATTGGGGATCTCTTTTCCGGTCAATTCGGCAAAAAGAATTTAACGAAAAAGATCAATCAACAAGGATGTAAAATCGTAGTAAGGTTGTAAAAGCATGTAAAAGACGAAAAGTTGTCGCTGTTACAAATTAAGGCAAAACAAAATAATTTATCACTGTTACAAATTAAGGCAACACAAAATCTCAAAAGATACATGCACATCAGTAGTCTGGAGATATCTAATTGAATGAAACTATTAATATACTACAATAAATTCATAAATCTAAGAAAAATATATACTTTCTAATAATCATTAAAATTGTGTGGTTTACTATGAGAAAAAACTACTAAACAATACCTCAAACAAGAAGCTGAATTCTTCCATCGGACATTTTTAACTGCACATAAGGATCAGCGATAGAAGCAAACAACACTATTGAAGTATCTGAATTTGAATTTGGTTCAGAATTATGCACACCAAAGCTCAGCTCTTGGGTCATGTAAGAACCATCAAGGATTCGAGCACCCCGTGCGAAGATCTGGACAACCCGACGCCTGAAAAGAACTTCAAATAAGCAAAGAAGAGCATATAAATTTATAGGGTAATTCTTAAAATAGTTTCACTTCTATCCATTGAAGATGGTTAAATGTATACCACCTTATTACATCATCAGAAACAAGGAAAAATCAAATTTGTCTGAATATTAGTAAAGTAGAATTAGAAGCTGCATGATGGTTGACAAGTATATATAAATTTTCAGGGTAATTCTTAAAATAGTTTCACTTCTATCCATTGAAGATGGTCAAAATGTATACCACCTTATTACATCAGAAACAAGAAAAAATCAAATTTGTATGAATATCAGTAAAGTGGAATCACGAGCTGCATGATGGTTGACATTTATATAAAAGAAGGTCCAAAATTCTCATTAATAGTTTTATTTTTATCCATTATTGATTATTAAATTTGTCATGTTTGTCCATGACTCTAAAACATAGTCCTTGCCAATTAGATAGACAATTAAAACCATAGGTACATAAACAAAGAACCATCTTGTCATTACTCATTTTACCTATACCTAAAGAAGCCACATATTGAATGATTTTAAATATGGTTTTAGAAAATATTATATTGCAACTTTAAGCCTTACTTTAGAAAAACTATTTTACTTCAGTTGCAATTATATTTCTCGAGAAGGTTTATATGCAAAATTTCAAACAAAAATATGTGCTTACCAGAATCATACATGACTTGATTATAGGCTTTCACGTAGGAGACAACAATCAGTCAGGTACCTGAGCACTCGTCGCGACGGCCATAGACGGGTACACTTGGTTCATGAGCACGCTGAACGACACCTACGAGGCGGGGTAGGTCAAGTACCTCCTCTTCCCCTCCGGCGCGTCCAGCGGTCGGTTGTTGTGCCTGTCCAACAACGACACGAGGGACGAAACCCGGAACAAGTACGCGCTCGCAACAGCGGATGCGCTCCCCCCCCCCCCTCCCGCAACAAAGTTGAATATGCAGAATTGTATCCAATCTGGATCAGGAGACGTCGACTATAACAAAAGATGAACAACAACTCAGAGCCTATCATTCGATGAATTAGAAATCGATCAATGGATCTCATTGAACAAAGGTCAGACCTTCAACTAATCTAGCCGATCAAAGAGTAAAATATTCCAAATGACTTCACACCTTTCGAATTTATCAAAATCGACTGAATAGTCTCTTCGATCCGTCGATCCTGGAAGAAAAAGTTCCATGAACTCCTGTTGAACATCTGGTGTGCATACTTGAACAAGATTCAAATAAATAGATTTGAAATTGTTCTTCAGTGATCGAAAAATTAAGAAAAGTAAATACTAAAGGAGGAGACGACTGGAGCTCCGATCGACGATAGCAGATCCGATCTATCACCTCCCTCCTCTTGGTAGAGTTCTGGAGGAACCACTCCGTGCACCGCTGTTCCACGTCTCCACAACCGCGGCGAGGGCCAAGATCGGAGCGCAGTGGATCCTCGTCACCTTGCGGAACAATGTCAGGTCATTGGGGATCAAGGGATCTGGGTGTAAGTAGGAGCGCTCCTCGACCTCGATGAGGGATCAGAGGCTGGAGTTGGTGAAGATGCGCAGGTTGATTCTTACGATGTGTCTCCGATGAGGCTGTTGTCAAAGAGTAGTAGCAATAACAGTAGGATGTCTACCCCCATGTCGCATCGATCCCTAATTTTAATTGGGCTTAGAAGCAAGAAACTGGAGATTGGGATTGAAAGAACGAACCTGGAGATGATCGACCCTGGAGAGACCCTTCTCCCCTCCCACTTCTAGCCTTCTCCCCCTTCCAGTCGTTCCCCAACCTGGAGATCCCCTATCATAGCTTTGGTAACTCTTCTAAATGTTAGAGGGGAAAATAAAGAAGGGATGAAAATAAGAAGAGGAAAACCTAAAAATTTGGTAACTCTTTTACTGCGCACATATTTGCACACTGTAAAAGAGTGTCATTTATTTACGGAGCACATAAAGCACGCTGTAAATGAGTCTTCAATCACAACGTGCATTAAAGCACACTGTAAATGAGTCTTCATTCACAACGTGCAATAATGTGCGCTGTAAATGAATCTCCAGTCACGGCTTGCAAGTCAAACGCGCCGTAAAAAAAAACAACTCTTTTACGAATCACATATTTGCACGCTGTAAAAGAATGTCATTTACAACGTGCTTCCGATGCGTGATGTAAATTGCACGCCGTAAATGCTATACTTTCTTGTAGTGCAGGTTAAAATGCAGCTCTAGAAACATGCTTAAAAAAAATTTCTCTTAATTTTAACTTCTAATGTAAGTCTTTATAAGTCATAGATTTAACCGCACTAACAACTTTGTTAGCTTCCTTCTCTGCCAAATTATGTAAGAAAGAATTTACAGTAACAAAAAATGCCACAAATTACAATAAAAAACATGGTTAATCTGTGTAATATTCCTACATTAGACACACAATTACTTGATTTCTTTATCATCGATACCTCCATGGCATGTTAAATGCTTAGAGTAATAACGAATCACATAACTTCAGTTAGCACCAACGTCTGCATAAACAATAACAACCACCATACTATAGCCTTTATTCTAAAATTTTGGGATAGGTTATTTGAATCATGTTCTTCAATTCGGATTTCTTCAGGGCCAAGTCCTCTATAACGCTAACAAAATCATATCCTTCAAAACTTCAAACCAAGTTCGTATAGACAAACCTCTAGCCTAGCGGCTCCATTAACAACTATATTGGACAACTACTCGTATGCATTTCACATGTCCAACCCACCTAAAAGACGATTTCTTTCATCATGTCCTCAATTGCTGCCCCCTCTAACTTCCCAAGGATGCACACAGTTCTTATCATATACTTAATGTATTGTCCTGCATCCATCTTAAGCATTCTCATTCCGGCCACACTAACGTTTTTGACATGTTTCTTAATTGCCCAACACCTACACATAACATTAAAAGAAAGATAACGGCATAATGTTTTTGTATGTAAATCCATAGAGGTAAAATAAACTGCAATATGTCAGACGCTTACAAATCTCCATGATGTGTATGCCTAACTCAAAAGTCAAGAAAGACAACCAGGAAATTGTAACATTATTTTGTCGCATGAGACATGGAAAACCCTGAAATTTATTGACACAGTAAGAGTTGGCCCTAGCAGGAGTGACCGTAATATTAGTTCTTTTGTACTGTTAAGGAAAGAGCTGACAATACCAAATACTTGAATTTCCACTCTACAATGGGAACTCTCTAGGTAAGAATCTATGACAAGAAGTGCAGTTTTCAAAATTGCAATACATATCAGACTAGACATTATGCGTTATCAAGATTACACTTTCAGGAAACACTTTCAGGGAGGCCTTATCAAAAACACTTTCGACGTGCCAAATCCAAATCCAAGATTACACTTTCAAGATTACACTTTCGTCGTGCATTATCAAGATTACACTTTCTGGAAACACTTTCGACGTGCCAAATCCAAATCGATGTCCATAATGTGGTTGGGAGGCCTTATCAAAAACACTTTCAGGAAAATTAAGGAAATGAAACCTTTCCCCTGGCGGGGATGAGGAAATCAAACCAACTCTGGGAGTTTGTGAAGGTGCTCTGGACTGAGAGGTTGACCCTTCTTTCCCACCTATTGATACAAATCCCATATTTTCATACTGACGGCAGTATAGGAGAAATTATGCATTATCAAGATTACACTCACCATACTGAAAGAGAGAGTTCTCGCCAGGTGTCGAAGGAAGTCGTGCATATTGGGAGGGATGATCGTGCAGAGTCAACAAAAGGTTATCTTGGTGTTGCATGGATAGTGTTGGTCGAAAATAAAATATGAACAGCCTACACATGTTCGAAGCATTTTCTCAGAAGACGAGTACTAGCTCTATCCCAAATGCATGAAAATTTTACATGTTGAATATTCCAGGCAGGATCAATTTTGAAATTTTGTATTCATGCATGAGCATTAAAAGACAGAGAGCATACATTATAGCAAAGAAACACATATCCATAAATAGAGACATGAAGAGAACTAATTCAACAAAACCAGTAAGTCTATTTAATAATCAGTTTAGGAATAGCCATGTGCATAGACAGTTGTAAACATTTGGCTTCATTTTTCGCTAAAAGGTTTAGACCAAGGTATGAAAATTCATTTACACTATCAACATCAGCCAACCTGCAGAATTTCTGTTTTCATGATTTCAAAGTTGTACGTTTCGGTCTAAGCTTCTATTATTCTACATTTAACATTTAGAAGTATACAATTTAATGGTACATTTGGGACAAAGCCCCATAAATGCCCACGTAAGGAGGACAGATAATATAGCAGTTAATGGAGCCGCTAGAACTAGAGTTAGGCCTAGACTAATATGATTTGAAGTGTTAAAGAAGGATATGGATCTTGTTAGCGCCAAGGTTCTAAACGGCGGTAGGTGAGTGTGCGACGAAGAGGGTCCATCTTGCGCCTAGGTCACCTTAGCAGTGCCTAGGCGCTTGGTACATTTTGGACATTTTTTACTATTTTACCAATATTTTTTTGTATAATATGCATATTTTAAAGGTGTTCTATGCATAAATAAGTTGTAGAATAAAGATTTATAAAGTTTTAGTCATGCAATAGTGAACCATAGGTTCATAATGCTTGAAAAACAGTTTTACCAAAACATCTAGTTAGGTCTTCCACCGCCTAGGCGTCCCCTACGCCGTCTCACATTCGCCTATAATGCCAAACCTCCACTCACCGTCTACTCAACCGCCAACGGCTAAAGCGATGCAGAGAGCAGCCGCCACGTGCCTAGGGCCGCCTAGGCGGCCGTCTCGACCGCTATTTAGAACACTAGTTAGCGCTATAGAGGATGTGGATGCCTTGTCAATTTCGAGGAAGTAGTCATTTAGAGTAATATGTTTTTAATCGTCAAGTTTATTTGTTCTTGCCTAATTTGAACTCTGAATGGCTCAAATGATCGTCATGTCTTTATATGTTTGTCTGGACTCCAGTTGTCTACGGACATACTTTTTTGGGTATATACAAGATCCCCTTTAAAGTTTTTGTCAATCTGCTCAGGATTGATATCGATTTTGAAATACTTTGAATCGCCTCGAAATAGAACTATAGCTCCAGATATTCATTTGCACCAAAAGAGATTTATCATAATGCTCACCCAGTTGTTATGCCCATCCACATCCTAGATGGTGTATTTGTATTTGTTGACGGTCTTGCACAAAGAGAAGCATCATTTGCAAGACTTTGACTTGAATTAGTAGGATCATCTTCTTATTCCACATAATTGGACACTATCAGAGAAGCTTTACTTGAATTAGTAGATATTAATGAAGAATCAAAGGAAAGTAGTGAAGCTGAGGACTTATAATTCGGTATGATATTTTGCATGATGTTAACATAGTTAGTAAAGAAATGGAATTTGTTGACGCGTATTAATGTTGCCATCGCTAAATTAAAAGAACTCATTATGGATGTTAAAAAATATAGAGATGATGGTTTTGCATCTGTTATAATTTCAGCTAAACAGATTGCAATAAAAATGGAAATTGATCTCGTTTTTCGTGAAATTCGTAAAATAAGACATTTTGAGTTAATGCCAATAATGAGACTATGCTCACCCGAAGATCTTTTAGAGTTGACTATTTTATAGATATAATGGATCAAGCTATCTGTTCACTTAAAAGTAGGTTTGAACAACGTCAACCATATGAAAATATTTTTTGGTTCTTATTTGATTTAGGAAGCTGATTTCATTAGATGACAATTATTTGAAAAAAAAATATAGGCATAATCTTGAAGGTGCTCTAGAATATAATGAAGTTTCTGATCTTGATGGAAAATAATTTATTTTTAGAATTGAATACTTACAAAATATTTTAACAAAGGGAATAAGTACTTCCATCGAAGTACTCAACTTCATATAAAAAAAATGGAAATCTTATCCAAATGTTTGGGTTGCATATAAAAATGGTTGGATTGCATATAAAAATGTTTGGATTGCATATAGAATAATATTTTAAATATATATGATACTGTTGCGTCTGCGTAAATAAGTTTTTCAAAGCTAAAATAATAAAATCTTACTTAAGAACAACTATATCACAAAAAAGATTAAATAGTCTAGCTATGCTATCTATTGAAAGTAATAAGCAACAAAAATTTGATTATGATAGCTTAATTGATGATTTTGCGGGTAAAAATGCTAAAAAGAATATTTTTTTAATAATTAGTTAAAGGTGGATAATGAAGGCCCAATTTTTGGATGTCCTAGGTCCCACCGTCCTGTAGACCTTAGAACAGACCCTGAGCAGTCTGGGGAAAAGAAAGTTGGTTTGTGACAACAAATCCTTTTTATAGTAATGCTAGGTCCGGGAGATAAGTTCGACCAAATTGAACAAATGATATGTCAAGATCATTTTCTTCATTGGGAATTGAAGATGGGATAACGAGCATACATCGAATGATTAATTTCTATTTCTCGTTATCTTAGAATTCGTCATCAAGATGGATCGTCCTTCCGCGGCCAATGAACATACTAATCCAAGGACTTTTCGCAAGTTAATTCAGAAATGAAAAAAGGGTACTATAATGTGTACTTGTCTGCACATTATTTAATAGTTCACTTTTCTTTTTGGACTTCGAGGATGAGACAGCTGATCCTAACATAATTTATGAGGAGCCAGATGACAAAGCCTCCTCCTCAGATAAAGATGTCTCCGACACAAAGTGTGTGTATGGAAGGAGAGGGTGTCGTCTGGATCGATGGTAAGACTTGTTGCTTGCATTATGGAGGATGCAAGTTTGAGTCACGAAATAACCTCTTTGTATATATGGGGGTAAAGTTGCATAACTTCCTATGTCATACGTAAGAGGGAGTCTCGTGACATTGGACACGCTTTTATTAATAAACTATGGATCTATTTTGCGCATGCAAAAACCTCTTTATCATTCATGAGCTAGTTATCTGTTAGAATGCAATTAAAAGTTTAATCTACAACAAGCCAAGCTTCGTTGTTACAACAAATGAAGAAGGTGTATAAGTTTCCTTATGCTACATTTCAAAAAATTAAAGGATTGTCAGATAACCGGTAATAATATTTTTTATCTAATAAGTATACAAAATAGTTTGAAATTCGAAAGGAATCTACCCGTTAAAATTGATTTGAAAAATCAAAAAATCTTATATAAAACTAAAATCATATTTCTAGTGTATCTAACCAAAATAATATAAGCTAGTCTGTGTAGATGCAAGTGCATTCCTAGCAATCTGATATCATAGATCTCAATATATCATCGATCTTGATACGAGAATGGACGCAACGAGAGGAAACGAGAAACGGGTTTGGAGAGGGGCATAAATTTAATCATATATTCATCTGTAAATTAAGTAGGTAAGTTGGCCTAATAAACCATGATTTTGGACTAGCTTATATTTGCTTTCATTGAGAGAGGCCTCTATAAAATGTGATTTAAGTTCCGATTTGCACTTTTAAGCCTAAATTCATTTTGGGCATGGTTCGAGCTTTGAGAAGTTCTCCCCACCCATCCCATAGTTCTTACCATGAAAATATAGTAAAATTTAACTACATTTGGCAACTTTTAGATATCTCAATGGGCATGTTCTGATACTTATTGACCTCTTTTTACCTTTTTTAAAGTCCATGTCAGTGCACCAAAAATCAAAATCTATAGCAGCGATAAGAGATTAAGCGGATGCTAAAACATGCAAAACAAGTTGATCCAGTCATTTTGGTTTCCTATATTTAGAATCACTTTCGCTATATTGGGCGGATTTGCCTATATTTTATCAAATCTTTTTATTAGGATTTCTTTTATTACTTTCCTAGTTTGATTAGAACTTATTTCTTAGAGCTCAAGTTATGTTTCTTTCTAATAAATAGTTATATGTAGAAAGCCAGAAAAAAGTTAATTATCATTATTTTGAGTTATTAATTCTCTTGTAGGGGAATTGAAGTGTCAAACCTTGTATCGTGGGTTATTGGTTTCAGTGATTGGTGTTTTCATGCTATAACAGGTGGTATCAAAGCTTTAACGTATCGCGAGGCCGACTCAACGACGGTTACGCAGGGAGAAATCTAAAAAAGAAGAGGTATTCCATGGCGTGACAATAAAGGTCTGCTAACACCAAGCCACGATGACTCGATGCAAAAGGACAACTTGTTTAAACTCGTTGTATCATAAATGGCAAAAGATATCGAGTCTTGGTCGATAACAAAGATAACATCATCAGCCAATAGATAGGCAAAGTTGCAGAGTTAAGGTTGGAAAGACACTCAGACCCGTACTCTGTAGGATGATATGCTAGATCAGTTGAGTGGAACTAAAATCCTTCCCAAGTTCGAACTTTGAAGAGGCTACCACCAAATACGTATTCGAATTTAGGACAAGTGGAAGACGATGTTTAGGGCACATGAAGGAATATTAGAGTGGTTGGTCATGTTGTTTGGACTAGACAACGAACCGAGCAGTTTTATGCGTATGATGAATCAAGGCACTTTCATCAACAAGTTCATGGTGGCATACTTTGATAACATATAGATCCACAATAAGGACCATGATAAACACTATGTGCACTCCGTACCTCACGAGTGGGTAGCGGATGATACGCATATGACGAAATTGTTCATCAATGGTTTAAGTACACCGCAGATTATCTTAGGAGTAGCCTGGTGTAATAGTTGTGATGTACTATGCTTGTGTGTGTACTTAAACCACCCAACGAGGATATACCAATTATTCTCAATGTGGCATTTCTACCAAAACAAACATCGACTTTCAGCACCTATGGAAGAGTAGCATGTTCTTGTCAAGTGGGTGGAGATCATCCTTGTCCAATAACCAAGATTTAGTACGTACGAAGCATTGGGGCCAAACTCAGAGTCATCAGTGTCATGTCGTGTCAAACACATATCAGACATAACATTGCACTCTAATATACACAGTAGTAACACTATCAAGTGTCAGTCGCCGCTCGTGTCATATTTGTTTTCAATTGTTCATGCAAATGAGTATATATGAAAATGAAAACCAATATAAATGTCAAACATATTGCAATGTAATTAAACGGGTCAAAAAACATAACTATTTGGATGTTACAAAACAAACCATACATGTTATAGTGTTATCCAGCCTTCTGTGATTATTCTTAGATCTTAATTCAATTTGTAAGTAGTAGTTAAACTTAACGAATGAGGAACATAACCATCAAGAAATACTAGCATTAACGGGAAATACTGAGTAAAAACTACATGAAAGATGTGGGCCATATACGTAGGTTAGGAGTTGCATCTTCAATAGATCATTTGCACAAATGTCAGGTCGAGGCAGAAAAGGTTGGCTAGGCCGACTAGTCTTGAATTCTTTTTCTGGAAGTGCAGCATTCTGTCTCTTTGAACCAACATTTGGCCTAGGTGGTCCAAACTTCAGCTCTTTTCCTTGGATGGCTAAAATAGGACTCATATTTTTCCAAGCATACATGTCTTCTTCATTACACTGTAAATTAGTCATACCTTGGTATGCATTAGTATATGACCCGCAGAAGACCTGCAATAGGAACAAACATGTAAAATTATTAATTCAGAGAACAAAGTAAGTTTAAATCCAAAAATATAACAAGTTAGACTAGCGACTCGTAAGGTGTATGAGGTGAGTTTAGTTTAACTATTTGGCAAAAGTCCAAATGTGACAAAAAAGTAGAGAAAAAAAACTTCAATTAAACAACAAGCTCAAAGAATGACTTGTTATGAAAACACTCAGAAAACGAAAATAGTAAGGCAATGAAGACCAAGAAGTGAGATTTAAAACCCCCCACAATATTTCTAATTTTGCAGAGAGTAGCAAATCATTGCATAATATAGAATAGGAGCCTATAAGTAGCCAATAATGATAATTTCTTCGATCCTACAAACCAAAGAATGGAACAACACAGTTCGTGAGCAACATACATTTACATAACATCAAGATTTGAAAATTACAACAAGACCCAAAATTTCTTGCAACGTTCCCACGTGACTCGAATCACAACCTTGAGAATCTGATATGTTTTGTTAAGAGAGAGCTCTATTTGGAAATTTCGGTCATCACAGAAAGAATTCAGAAGAAGAAGAAGAAAAGAAAAAAGAGTCGAACCTTGAGAATAATCCGGTCGCAGATGGCGCGGGCGATCCCCTCGGCGCTCCGCAGCTGCTGGTCGGCGACGATGCTGAGCTCAGTCGTGATTGTATGCTTCGATTCGGTCCTCAAGCTCTCCAGCAGCAGCAGCAGCGAGCTGTAGATCGCCGCCACCTCGTCCGTCGTGACGGCTGCGCCCCTCCCCTGCTCTTTGATCTCCCTCGCTCTGGCGCGGAACCAGTCGATAAGGCTAGCTAGGTCTCCAGTACTGGTCAGGGTTTCGTCGATCTGCCATTGGATAATTTCTAGGGTTAGAGTTTGGGATTTTTTTGGGGGGAGGAGGAGAGGTTGAATGAAGGTTTGTTGGGGAGTGAGAAGGGAGAAGAAAAAAAAGGGTGATTGTTCCGTTGTATTAAATGAGTTTGTTTGAGCGCGTGGCATGAACTTTTGTTTCTTGTTTTGTTCTTTGAACCTTTTCTTTCTTCCTCTTTTGACTAGAAACTAATTCGTAGGAAATATAAAGGCAAATTATAAGGGCACTGCACATTTTTCTCGGCGGTAGCCCATTTCAAAATTAGAAAAAATTACAAGTTTGCCATCATGAAAGTTATTCGGGGCTAGCCCACTGTAATACTCAGGACTGTCAAAATTTTGACAGTCCTACCAGTTGGAAGGACTGTCAAAATTTTGACAGTCCAATTTCTTAAAATTACAAGTTTTCCAAAGTTACTTGGGGCTAGCCCAAATTGTTATAATCAGGACTGTCAAAATTTCAGGACTGTCAAAATTTTGACAGTCCTACCACTTGGAAGGACTGTCAAAATTTTGACAGTCCTACAAATTGTTAGGACTGTCATAATTTTGACAGTCCCACAAGTTATATAGACTGTCGAAATTTTGACAGTCCTAATTGTAACCCACTGAAAATTTTATATAAAACTAGGACTGTCAGGATATTGACAGTCCCACAAGAAATGAGGACTGTCAAAATTTTGACAGTCCTTTGACAGGACTGTCAAAATTTTGACAGTCCACATAGCTTGTGGGACTGTCAAAATTTTGACAGTCCTACAAATTGTTAGGACTGTCATAATTTTGACAGTCCCACAAGCTATGTGGACTGTCAAAATTTTGACAGTCCTAATTTTAACCCACTGAAAATTTTATATAAAATTAAGACTGTCAGGATTTTGACTGTCAAAATTTTGACAGTCCTCATTTTAATTGTCAGGATTTTTTTTAGTTTATTTCTATTTAGTTAGTTTTGTATTTTGATTTTTTTTATTTAGTTTAATATCCAAAATAAAATATGTTATCATTGAACCCAAAAAAATAAAATATATATCTACCGTACGAATATTACGTCTGCCGTCGATCAGACTTCGAACGGCCATAACTATTTGTTTTCAAATCGTTTTTCGTCACACAATAGGTCGATTTGTATGTTTTCGACGAGAGTAACACAATTCGTGTAGAGAGAATTTTCATCCGAAGTAAGACGTACATATTACAGGCAAAAATATAAAATATAAAACTTTAAAGTATCATAACTTTTGACTGGGAGATCGAAACAAGCTCCAGTTTGAGCCAAAATGACCGTATGGAAAAGTACTTCGGGATAAACTGTTTCACCGTTTGACGGACTTCCCAAATTTTTAGAATCGCAAAAAAACGATGTTTCGACCTCCAAATCTTACTTTTGGTAATTTTTTTTTTTTTACAAAATATTTAATGTACTAATAATAAATTTACTATTTTAAATAACAGAATACTTTAATAAATTTTAAGGATAGAAATTTGGGATTTTGATATATATCGACAACTGAGTTAATTTATTTTAATTTTTTGTTAATTTTAAAATTTCGATTGGAAGGACCGTCAAAATTTGACAGTCCTAAAAATTTCGACATATATTTTTAGGACTGTCAAAATTGTGACAGTCCTAGTATAAAGTAGGACTGTCAAAATTGTGACAGTCCTAAACTTTACCCACTGTCTGTAAGCACAGTTATATGTAAGTTTAGGACTGTCACAATTTTGACAGTCCTAGTATTTACTAGGACTGTCACAATAGTGACAGTCCTAAACTTTACCCACTGCAGAATTTAACATTCATGACTGTATAAATGTCTACAGTCCTATAAGTATACAGGACTGCAGAATTTTTCACAGTCCTAAATTTTTTGGACTGTTGAAATGCCTACAGTCCTATATAAATTTAGGACTGTAGAAAATTCTACAGTCCTTAATATACATAGGACTGTCGATTTTCCTACAGTCCTAAATCTATATAGGACTGTAGGAAAATCTACAGTCCCGCCCGATACTGCTCGACATTGTCGACGATTCTCGACATTTTATGACCTAAAATCGTGTTCGATTCTCGACATTGTCGACTTTGGGAGCCATCGACAAGGAGGACGAAGTCTCGGAGAGTTGGAGAGTTCCGCCGGCGGGAGGGGGGAGGGCTCCGGTGGGGTGGGGATGGTTTGGGAGAAAGGTTTGGGAAAGTGGGCTAGCCCCAAGTAAAATAATGGGCTAGTGTGAGTAAACTTTGTTCAATCCTGGGCTAGCCCCAAGTAATATGTGCAGTGCCCTTATCAAAAGCCAATATAAAATTCCTCAGAATAATATGTTCATATATCTCAAGGTGTAAGGTGTATAATGGGCTGCGCCGTATCGATCTGAGGTCCGGATTGACCTGATTTAACTGGTCCAGATCAAATTCGAGATAAGAGAACGGATCGAATCGGTCCAATTGTTCATATAGTTGACTCAGTTCGAACCCATGGCCCGGTCTGCAGTGGACCGGGTCAAACTGGTCTGGGTCTGGCCGGTTCACGGCCGGCCGGGCCGGTCCTATTATTATTTTCTTTCTTTAATGTATAATGTATATATATTATTTATATATAAGTTAATAAATTTAAGTTAAAATTTATAAGTTATTTGTTACTAATTAATTTTGTTACAATTTGAAATTTATAAGTTATTTGTTAGTAAAAATTTTTTTGTATAATTTATATAAACTTTTTTGTTATATAAAAATTTATATGTTGAAATTTATATAGAAATTTATAAATTGAAATTTAAATAGATATTAATATAACTTAAATTTCTTTATATAGAAATAAATAAGTTAAATGTCAACAACTAACAACATAAAGTGAAAAAAAAACTGAATTTGTTTTATTAATGCCAATAAAATTATAAATGTATTATAACATTAAGTAAGAAAAAAATAGAAACTTGTAAATGATATTTATTTGCATAAAGCTTGTAAAAAAATGTACAAGTCTTTTTTTTTCGCCATCCGTTGTCCGTCTTTTATTAAAGTTTATTGTTCATCTCCTCCTTTAGTAGCGTCATCCAAAGTAAGAGACTGAAAGTCCAGCTCAGTGATGTCGACACTTTCATCTCTTCAGTTTTGAGTTTTTTTTCAGCATGAACCCAATCTAAAACGCATATACAAGTTTCCAAAATATCTGGCAGCAACCTACTCCTCTTCTTCTTCGCTAGAAACTAATTCGTAGGGAATATAAAATTCCTCAAAATACGTTATTCATGTCTCTTCCACAATTCTAAAATAAAAAATATGATGAAGCGTCATCTTCATCTTCATCTTCTTCGTAAGAATTTAGATATAAGGACAATTCTTGAGTGGGAGGGAATATTGTTTTTGTTTCTTTCTTTGCAGTACACTTTTAGCATGTGATAATTTAGACATAAAATTGGAGCTACTATTATCTTGAACGGTTGTACTGGGTCGGCTCGATACAACTCTTTCTTCATATAAATATAATTATGATTATTTTTAAATATGATTATTTTTAAATATTTGAGCATAATAATCAGGAATATGATTATTTTTAAATATTTGAGCATAATAATCAAAATTTCGTTCCGAATCACCTCCATAAGAATTGTTAGAACCAGTACCATCCATATTTTAAAATTTATTTAAAAAAAAAGAGTAAAAAAATATATTTATCTACCAACAAAACAAAAGAGAGAGAGAGGAGGAAAAAGAAAAATCGAAATTCAGAAGAAGAAAAATAACTATTATGTAAGTTGTTACTTGAAGCCTCCAAGAAATTTTACATAAGTTGACTCAAGAACACTGCAGTTTGGCCTCAAAAGAGTTGTACTTCAGAAATTGATTGCTTAGAAAATTTTGTAAGAGAAGGAAGAAGAAATGTTGTTGTAATTAATTTTCATGATTTTTTGGCTATTTAAAGAAATTTTTTTGGCCAAAATGACCCCTCATACCCTCAAAATATAGTTATTTATTTTGGTCATTTTCAGCAAAAATGACCAAAATACCCCTAAATCGTTCAAAACACTACCAACGATTTGGGGGTATTTTGGTCAAATTACCCCTCCAACGGCTACAAAGAAAAAATTCAACCGGGTCAGACCGGACTTGGACCGGGCCGGTCTGGGCCGGTCTGACCGGGCTCCAACAGTTAACTCGGGCCCGACCCGAGCGTCAACCGGGCCGGACTTGTGAGTCGATATCTTGGACGCAGCACAGACCCTCAAGGAGGGTGGGTCAAGCCGGGCTGGTTCGTTGACCGGGTCAGGGCCGGCCCATACCGGCGTTGACCAGGTCGGGCCCGGGCTGATTTACGAGCCGCCCGGCCCAATATGCACCATGACATATATCTCTTGTTAACAATCACGGGCTAAACTTTATTATGGTAACGTGCACGTGCATTTTGTTCGTTCCTAGGAATCGAACTTGAGCAACCAAAAAAATATATCTTCCATCTTAATCCCTTGAGTTAGAATTGTTTATTTGTACATAAATAATATTAGGTAGTTAAATTATTTTTTAGAAATAGTTAGTGGAGTATTTACAAACGGCTTAGACGGCTCAATTTTGAGCCGTTTTCAAGCCTCGTTATAAGAGTAGAGATAGTTAGTGGAGCATTTACATACGGCTTAGACGGCTCAATTTTGAACCGTTTTTAAGCCTCAATGGATTTTCTCTTTGGTTCCATTGTTGCACAACATCTTGCGTGAAGCAGTTTCATTTGTGGCATATAAACAAAAAATCTCGTCACTTCCAACTTCGGCAGGATCGACAACTGTCTCCAACGTTGATCAACAACATCTATCGGAATAGGTCTAGATTGGCATCGATATTTTTTATTCTAATATGCACAAGGGAGGTCAAGCGAATGTCGATATGAACAATCGCAAACCTCTGAATCGAAACCCACGAACTTTGACCTACCTATCTCCTCATATAGTAAGGCCAATGCCTTGTGAGATATTACATTGATTAAAGTATCCAAGAGGTGTTCATTCTTATGTTCATGCTTTGCAATATTGAGGCTCATCTCAAATGATGTCTTAATCTCGTTCAGCATCGCATTTACTGTTAAATTTATAAGTGGCCAAAAAGAGACAAAATTATCGACCGATGGCCGTATATGTCTTTTCAAATTTATGTGTGATCCTTCGATCCAGTTGTTAGTGATTGTACCATAATGCTTCACCATATTCGTCAATGCTGAGACAAAATATTATTTATTTTGTTCTACCCAAGTGTCTTTGATATAAGGAATGCATTTCGGGTTACTCGTCTCCTACTTTTCTTTGAATATATTCCAGGCTGTGTCATAACTGTCTCTGGTACTCGCTCACGCCATACAAGATTCCAATCATTATAGAATATCTCGAAGCTGTTAGTAACGCGATGTGACCCGAACCGGAGTTGGCCCATGAGGTGCGAGGTTGAATTGGACCCATATGCCTTAAAACAAATTCACATGTAAGGCCTGAACCAATCCCAATTATCTACACCTCATGATCCCACCTCCTATCTGATGTAGGATTAAATTACCAACCCCATTGTCACCCTCCTTTGAACGCTCAACCGAAAACGAGATACAATCCAACAATCTCCATCTTAGCTCGTTTCAGCTAGCCGAACAACCTTAGCACACCCCGGTTACCTTTGCTCGTTTTCGCTAGCCGGGCACCCTTAGCATACCCCGGCTACCTTTGCTTGTTCCCGCTAACTGAACAACCTTAGCACACTCTGGCTACCTTTGTTCGTTCACGCTAATCGAGCACCCAAGCGATCCAACATATTATTATCTCGATCTGTTTGACCATAGAACCAAACCTGACACGTTCATCCACACCACCATTGGGTGCCAGCCAGCCACAACGTCTTGCTCCACCTTGGACTCATCAGATTCACCTTTAAAGCCAATTGGTGTAGTTGATGCTCCTACTCCACCTTGAGAAGAGCCCGTATAATCCATGAATGTTCAGCACCATCTGTCTCGAACCAATTAGAGCCGCTCAAACTAGTCCCATAACCTTGGGCTCTGATACCACTTGTTGATAACGCGGTGTGACCCGAACCGGAGTTGGCCCATGAGGTACGATATTGGACTAGGCCCATATGCCTTAAAATAAAACTTCCATGTAAGGCCTGAACCAATCTCAATTATCTACATCTCATGATCCCATCTCCTATCCGATGTGAGACTAAATTACCAACTCCATTGTCACCCTCCTTTGAACGCTCAACCGAAAACGAGATACAATCCAACAGAAGCGTACCATATCAATTTTACTATCCACCTTCTCAAACTTGCTCTTGCATTGTGCTTTGATATTGCAATCTATATGCCAAGAGCATAATAATCTGTACGCGTGAGAAAATACGATAGTGAAAAAATTTATTAGGGCATATTCTCTGTCGGTAACAAAAACAGAGGGCTCTCTGTGTTCTATATAAAGTGATTATAGTTTCCTTAATGGCCATATATAATCTTCAACTGTCTCACTCCTCATGAAACAAAAAGCGTCTAAAAATATTTTTTCGGTTGACGTAAATCCAACAACGTAAAAAAGAGGCGTCTGAATTTATTGGTCTTATATGTCACGCCCCGACTCCCGCAAGAGGGCCGATCGTCCTCGCTTGGCGCCTTGCTAGGACCCGTATATAGAATGGACACCTAACCCGGTTCACTTTTGGACCACTGAGTCTATCTTGGATGGTTGAGATTGCATGAGGATTAGTCATGACTAGATTACCCTTTCTCCCTGTCATGCCCCCGGCCCCGCGAACCGAGGGGCCGCCCGGCCGGACCACCGCCTCGCCCCCGTAGCCGGAGACCCGGACGCGAACCACCGTGCCTCGGCGCACCGGACGCGCATCACTGCGCCTTGACGCCTGTCCCGAGGGTGCGAGGAAGGGATGGCCCGTTCGAATATCGGAACGTGATGCCGTGCGAGCCTGGGGTTGCGCCCGCACAAGGCTTCATATCGTTTAAGTTGTTTGTTGGCTATCATCGCATCAATCGAGTAAGCAGCGGAAAGGGACATTGTTGCAATGCAATGCATTTAGCCAACTGAGTATTCGAGACAAATCGAGGGACTTGGGTTTCTCTCTTATGCAAAAGCATTCATTCCATACATTATGCCCCCTTATACGATAGCCAGCTCGGGGTACAATCGAAACCAGGATTCTGGGTCAGCACTTTTATAAGTAATGGTGAGATAAAACAACTGAACAGAAGCAAGCATTCACTAAAACCAACACTAAATAATCATGTTATAAAATATTATATTACTAGTGATCTTTCTAGTTTTACCTATGTTCGTTACATGTAGCAGAAGAACGGAGTCATATTACATTGTTTTGGAAACATCTTTTAAAACAGAGTTTCATATTGAATAAGCAAGCAAGACAAGCCGTTCGTTCTGTTTCAGGGTGTGTGCAGCGTGTCTCGTGGGACTCCAGGGATAAATGCATAGCTAGACATACATACACATCTTAGGGGCAGTCCAACTATCCAAGCCAACACAATGAACTAGCTATATGCAGGGCGGTCCCCGAGTATCTCAGGATCGGCAGCGGTTGATCCAGCATACCAATGACTCTTTATCTAATGCTAATGGAAGTTGTGACTCATGGTTGCTTTCCACTATCTCTGTAGCATCCATGACACATGTAGTTCAGCTCTCCACTAATAGCCATTGTCCGACCAATGCGAATGCATGAAACACTATCAAATAAACTCTAGTATGCAGACGAGACGAACCATCAGATTACAATCTAGTTGCGGGGGCAAGCTGCCTTATCATTTGAACACATTCAGGCACACGAAATGGTTCTCTCGGAGCATAGGGGATAGTGAACATGTTCATGCACTCTTAGACAAGCGTTTCAGGATACTTAGTTAAGCAGACTTGATCGTTTCAAAGACAAGCTAGGTGAGTTCGTTCATTAACATGCAAGGCAGGTTCTATCATTCTCTTATGAAAACATTGCAAGCAAAAACTCAGATTATTATTAAGGCATGCAAGAATCAGAGAACGAAGTTCTGCCCACTCACCTTGATACATAATGCCGACGCGGAGCGGGGCATTACACTCCCCACTTGGTATATATGTGAGTTTTCTCTCTCCTCTCCCTCATTCCTCATTTCATTAATTTCTTTCCTTCCTTCTTTCTTCTTCCTCTCCTCTCTCCAAGCGCTCCCTTGCCCAACCATACCCATACCCTAGAATGATCTAGGAAGAGGTTTATAAATCACCCTAGAATTTGGCATAGTCCTAGTATCTTCTTACAAACTACACATTCATCGAGCATATTCTCTCAGTGAACCATGTTCCAATAATATAGCAGAATATAATGCTCTACTCATAGGTCTCCAATTAGCTAAAGAATTAGACATAGAATATCTTGAAGCCTACGGAGATTCCAAGCTGATAGTCAATTAGATCAGAGGAGCGTACGAGGTTCGGCATGAAGACCTCATCCCTTATCATCAAGCAGCAATCAAACTGGCATTTACTTTCAAAGGATTCTTCATCGAACATGTGCCTCGGTTACAGAATATGGAAGCAGATGCTTTGGTCGACTTAGCAGCATGGCTATTATCCTAAAGAAACGGCACTCAATTATGCTAACAGGAAAAGAATTATTCTGTACAAAAAATAACTTGATCGTTGAACATAGTTACGTCATAAAGTCAACCTCCATGGATAAAAATTGGAGAGAACCTTTTATAGACTATGCTGCTTATAGGATGCTTCCAGAAAATTTGAAAGAATCTACTTCTATTAAAAGACGCTCACTCTGATTCTACTATAACGCCTTATCCATCATGCCAAATTCATGATAATTTTATCCACCAACCAACAGAGTTCTTACACCCTAAAGCTACCTCATGACCTTTTGAAGCTTGGGGAATGGATATTATTGGTCCAATCAGCCCATCTTCTTCTAGAGGACATCAGTTTATAATTGCAATAACTGATTACTTCTCCAAATGGACAGAAGCAGTCCCGCTCATCGAAGTTAAGACATCCAACATAATTAACTTTGTCAAACATCATATTATCTATCATTTTGGTGTTCCCTGGAGGATAATACATGACAATGGGCCGCCATTCGCCAGTCAAGCATTTTATTGATTCTGTGACAAGAATCAAATCCAGAATGTAGCATCTACGGCCTACAAACGATAAAATGGTAGTAGGATAAAATATTTAATTTCAGTACTAAATAATATATTTTTAACAGGTACAGAGGGGTGAGGATGCCAACATGGTGACCGTCTTCCTGGCAACCCATCGAAATGGCGAGAATCTCAATGATGAGAGGGCCTCGCAGACCTATGTAAGTATTACTTTACTTTGTGTTAATTTTAATATAACTTAGGAAATATGCAAATAAATATCCATGTAGTTAGTAACTTAGACAAGTAATTATCGAGTATCCAAACTTTTCTAGGCAGAGTATCTTAGGCTGCGTGAGCGAACGACTACTAGTGCACCTACAGCGGGAGAGGCTGGTACTTTCTCGTAGCCCTCTCCGGCTCCGTCGATGGACGAGATATGGGTGACCGCCATTGGTGGTCTCCAGCGGGTACGTACTACGGTACGGGATCCTATGGCACCCTTGTTGCGATGCAATCATCTAGGGCCTCCACTTCAAGTGCGTATTCCCCACAGCCCTCGCAGGCGTCGGCCCTAGTCTAGGAGACCATTGACCGTCAGATTTCGTCTCTCCGTGATGAGTTACTGCGAAGGATGGAGGAGCAACCCCTGTCCCAACCGCAGGCGGACGATACGACGCTCATCGCACGATTTGATACGCTTGACCGCAACATCATGGAGCTTAGGGATATGACAGTTGATCTTAGAGAGTCGACAGAGCGAAGCGTGATGGAGCTGCAAGCATCACAGTAGTCCATGGACGAGAGGCTGACGATGATGGAGGATTCAATGGTTCATAGCAGTACGAGGTTGTTATCTACCATGGATTCATACAACCATCGACTAGCAGCGTTGGAGCAGATATGTCCTTCTGGTATGCCTTCATTGACATAGACTTCATCGACATTGGTGTCGATTTTATGGGAGCGGTATGATTTGTTCTTATCCCTGATGCGCGCCGGTGGTCATCCTCCTGCAGATCCGCAGTAGTCCTAGTTAGGATAGTTTACTGGTTATTTGTGTTTTAACCTATGATATTTGGTCATTTATGAATATTATACATTTTTGAGGCTTTCAGACTTTATTTCTTGTACTCAGTTGTGTGAATATTTATTGTATTCTTTATGACAAAATTTTTTCCAGACTCGGTTTGTAATTCCAATATTTTATTTTCTTCAAATTTTACTACATTATTCATATTAAATGTATGTTAATTTATCGGTGTTGAGTGTTCCACCGAAGGGGTCAGCGAACCCAGGGAATTCAACGGAGGGTTGCTCTGGGTCTATTTATATAAATTGTGAATTCATAAACTACAGGAAGATTGGTTTGGAAACAATTTATATTCTATTTTTTTATTTTTTACTAAAAATTTAGCGATGTTTAGCGACGTTTATATGCGTCGCTAAATACGTCGATATATACGTCGCCAAATATGTCACTAAATAGGTCGCTAAATACGTCGTTGAATGTCGCTAAATTGCTGACATGGCAATATTTGCCAGGTCAACAAAACGTCGCTAAATGTGTTGAAAAAAGTCGCTAAATAGAAAAAAATTAGCGACATTTAGCGACACACAACACGTCGCTAATTTAGCTACGTTGCGTCGCTAAACATCGCAAATATGAAAAATATTAGCGACGTAAATACGTCGCTAGAAAATGCCGCTATAGTGACATTTTACGACATTTTTTCTGCCAGCGACTAGCTTAAACGCGACTTCATTGAAAAGTCGCTAAATACGTCGCTAAATTTTTTTAGCGATATTTTTATGCCATTTAGCGACGTTTCCAGACGTCGCTAATTTGACTTATTCTGGTAGTGTCCCTTCTTTCCCCGCCAGCCCCGGAGACTGCCTGGCCATGCCCTACAACACCGCCGCCAACCCCAGCGACCACCTGGCTGCGCATCGCAGCACTGTCGGCCTGCCCCGCCGTCGCGTCTGCTACTACTGCTGTTGTTGTTGCTGTCGCGGCCGCTGTTGTTGCTGTTATTGTTGCTGTCGCGACCGCTGTTGTTGCTGTTGTTGTTGCGACTGTTGCTGTTCCCGCTGTGATCCCGGCGACCTCTGACCCCGACAATCTTCTTCTTCATCTTCTCTCCTGCAAGTTGTAACTCGGTTCTGTCCATATGAAACTGCGATTGCACGGAAGATCAAGAAATTTATTTTTTTTATTATTGTTTTGTAGCAGTAAGTTATAATCAGGATATTAATTATATAGTTGCTTGTTGGATCAAGATATATTAGTTAGGGAACTCTTGTGTGAACTCCTGATCTCGACTACAACTGTCGGTTCCTCCTTCTCATCAGGCTATGTGACCTCGGGTCGAAGTCGTGCACGGGATGTAAGCAGCGACTCTCAGGGACACTGCTGTCGCTGAAGGAGGAACTGTAGACATGGAGAAGACGGTGATCAAAGGTGGAGATAATCTAGATCTGCCACCGTCTTGTTGATCTTGCTGATGGAAGAGGACAAGAAGAAGATGATGAAGACGATCTACGGCAAGCTGACGGTCGAAGAGATGAAGGCTTTGGTGGATGATCTCTTCTCTAAAAGGCCGACGGAGACTAGCTCCTGTGGTGCGCAGATGTGAATCCTTCACCATACAAAATAAGGAAGTTGGAGAAACTGGAGATAAAGTTGGAGGGTACTTCCAACTACTTAAAGTGGTCGCGTCAAGCGATGTGGACTCTGAAGCAAGAGGCTTGATGGGCTATGTGAATGGCCAAACCAAGGAACCTAAAGATCACTCCTCAGAGGGATTTGCTGTGTGGGAATTCGTCAATAATGTTGTTGTCGGATGGTTGATAGCCTCATTGACCGACCAAGTATCGGACAACGTGGAAGCAATGGAGGGTGTTGATGACATTTGGATGACACTGAAAGATGTACTCAGGGTCGGGAAACCCAATGAGGGTTTTCCAACTACAAGATAAACTTGATAAGGTGGTCCAAGAAGATCACACAATCGCTGAGTATACGGCTCTGCTGAAGAAGTATTGGTCAGATCTCGACCACTATGACCCCATCGGCGTGAAAGATGAGCAACTGGAACCGGCATTTGCAAAATATTATAAGAAGTTCATAGAGTATGTTTCGTAACAGATGAGGATGAAGTTCCTGAAGGGGCTCAACCCAGAATTCGAGTAGAGGAGGAATATCCTACTTGCTCAACCCACACTGCCATCACAAGATGAGGCCATAGCTGCTATGGCACAAGAAGAGGCAGGACTGAAGCTGATGCCTAGCACCACTAGCTCTCTGGAAGAAAAATTAGCTCTAGCAGCTTTTAACCCAAACCGTTCTGGAGGGGGAGGGTACTACAACTGTGGAGACCTGGACACTTCATCAGATTCTGTACGAAACCCCTGAGAGGCCAGTCTAGCTGCCGCAGACGCGGCCGTGGAGGGAGTAGGGGTGGCAGAGGAGGCTATGCTGGTGGAAGAAGTAATCATTCCGGAGGACACATGGCAAACATGGCAGAAGAGGAAAGTGAGAGTCAGTCACCCGATATGACCCCTAGTGAGAGGAAAATGCTAGAGATATGTAGAAGTATGAAGCTTGGAACCAGCGACAGTCGAGCCAACACCTCTGGGACATCAACTCCAACCACCTCCTGGGGTAACATCACCCGTTATGCCCATACAAGCGCAGTTATACATGCTCATGACCTGACATATATCCACAGACTAGGTTGGATAATTGACACCGGGGCATCCCGCCATTGCACGGGTGCCCATGATGAGTTCCAAGATTACACTTACCTGACGACGCCTGAAAGCATTCAGACTGCTGATGGTACGGCAAGACCTATTATGGGTAAAGGCACAGTTGAATGCACCACTTCCATAACCCTTACTGATGTCTTGCATGCTCTATCTTTTTTCGTTAATCTATTGTCCATTAGTGCCATTATTCTTCAACTTAATTGTATTGTTTCCTTTGACATTCTTAAGGTAATTTTTCAGGAGAAGGAAACATGGAAACGGTTGGGGACTGGCACTTGTCATAAGGGGCTATGGTACTTGGACAGGGGTGGGCTGGACGCAGCACTAGCGTCAATGGTGAAAGAAGCACAACTGGAGGAGCCGCGAAGAACAGGGAAGCAAAATTATTATTTCAACATCAGCGCATGGGACACTCTTCATTCAGTCTACTGAGTCGGATGTATCCATCTATGTATCACAAGGCTAATAAACAAAAGTTGGTTTGCGATGCTTGTGAGCTTGGAAAACACTGGAAATAAAAGTATAGCTGCTTTTGATATGATACACTCTGATGTGTGGGGACCTTATCCTACAACTGGAGTTAATGGTTTTAAATGGTTTATCACCTTTATTGACTTCTACACTCGTGTCACCTGGGTATACCTAATGAAGAGTAAGAGTTATGTCTTTGCATGCTTTCAAGATTTTCATCGTAGGGTTATTATAGGGTTATAACACAGCACAGTGCTAAAGAAAAGATTTTGAGATCTGACAATGGGACAGAATATACCAACAAGGCTATTGAAGAGTAATTATCAGCCCATAGGATACAGCATCAGACTTCGTGTGCCTATACACCAGCACAGAATGGTGTGGCAGAGCGGAAGAACAGGCACATGTTGGATGTAGTACGATCAATGATGTTTGCCTTGAATGTTCCTAAATACTTGTGGGGGCATGCCGTGTTGACGGCTGCATATCTCATCAACATGATACCCTCTCAGGAGTTATGATGGAAGATACCGTTTGAGATACTTACAGGAGAGAATAAATACATTGTTCCCCCAAAGGTATTTGGATGTGTATGTTTTGTGAAATATAACAGACCTGCGGTGGGAAAGTTGGACCCGCGGAAAGTGAAGTGCATCTTTGTTGGCTACTCAGGGACTCAGAAGGAATACTCTTGTTGGAGTCCGGTGGAGCGAAGACTTTTTGCAAGCATGGACGTTACATTCAGAGAGATGGAACCATACTACCAGAATGGTTCAAGTGAAGGCTCCGCATTTTGTGACACACCTAAAACAGGAGGTGTTAGGAGTGAGGGGGCGATAAGCCCAAGCGTGATTGTCGAGTTAGTTCCATGTCCAATGATGGAAGCTGGTCCAAGGGAATAAGGGAGAGATAGCGAGGGTGAGGAAAGTGATAAGGATGCACATAATCAGGAGGAAGAAAGTAGTGACAATCAGGAGTAAGAAAGTGATGCTCCAGTGCAGTGGGAGGAACAGAATATAGAACAATCTACAGAGCTCCAAGTCTACAGAAGGAGAAAGCAGTCCACTATTGTGCCTATTACTATGCCTATTACCCCTACTGTGCCATGTCCCTCGCCTAACCCTGCCCCAACTCTTGAAGATGCACCAACCGCACCGGATCCCTCTGATTTGGTTGGTATGATCTCTTCACCACTTTCTCATATTTCCTTAAGAATATCTTCTCGCAGTAATAAGGGAAAAAGCCCCTAATTGTTATGGTTATGAACATGACATTGCCACTTTCTTATCCTACTCTAATATATCACATATCTATCGAGCATTCATTGCATCGTTAGACAGCACCTCTTTGCCAAAGTGTTGGCAGGAAGCGAACGAAGATCCAAGGTGGAGAGCTGCAATATTGGAGGAACTTGGCGCACTCGAAAGAAATGGGACATGGGAGCTTGTTCCGTTGTATAAAGGAAAGAGAGCAGTTGGATGCAAATGGGTCTTCACAGTAAAGAAAATGCCAGAAGGAAAGGTGGAGCGGTACAAGGCAAGGTTGGTTGCAAAGTGATTCACTCAATCATTTGGCATCGACTATGATGAGACATTTGCTCCAGTGACAAAGATAAGCACTGTGAGAACCCAATTGGACGTGAATAACGCTTTTCTTCATGGGAACCTACAAGAGAAAGTATACATGGAGACCCACTCGAGGTTTTGCACGAAGTAGTCAACGAAAAAGGTATACAAGCTAAAGAAATCACTGTATGGGCCCAAGCAATCTCCTCGAGCCTGGTTTGATAGATTCAGGAAGGCTGTCACAGGCATAAGGTACCGCCAGACCAATGCAGATCACATAGTTTTCTTCCAGCATGCAAGAGGCCACATCACCACTGACTTCAAATGACAGAGTACAGCTGCTATCAAATATCCAAGCTATTTCCTCTTTCATTTTCTGGATAACCGTAACACTTCCGGATTACCAATGGTTTTGCAGCAAGATTAAACTGATCAAGATCCTTAATTCCAGTACCAAAGATCAACTCGAACAATAAATTAGAAAAGTCTTACATTTGCACATTAGGCAAACAATATCAAAGGGCATATGTTCGAAGGTTAGTAACACAACTAGGATATGTACACAAGAAACCATAAAACTATTCACTTCCCAATCTTTTCAATAGAAAAAGTTTCATCTGTACAATTTTGCAAAAAAAAATTATTAATACTATATACATTACATGAAAAGCTACATCCAAAAGTATGTAGCATAATCATGAAAAAAAATAAAAGATTCCTGTGATTAGTGTTATGTATCTTGATTGTCGTCCCAAGCCTGGATAGAGACTTCCTTATTGCTGTAAGATAAGCTCCCAATTGCAGCTGTGTATACTTGTAATCCATGATATCTATACTTCCCCTGAATTGCATACACTTCTCCAAATAAGAAATCCAGAAGGATTCTTGCTCCCCTAGCTACTTTATACTTCCTGCACAGAAAATATCATAAGAAAATAAGGATACATGAACACCCTCAACCAAACAGAAAATCAAATAAATGCAAAGGCAGTAAGGTATCTTTAACCTAATCCATGAGATCTTTCTTTTTAGGAAAAAAAAAAATTGAAAGTTATCTCACAAAGCTTTGCAAGGTTCCTAATGTCGGATATTGGTCTCGTACCTTTTTGGGATTTATAACTTACAAAACCGAAAAGCAGGCAATATACCGGATATACCAGACAAAATGATCTCTAGTGTATAAAACAAAAATTCACTTCATATATCACATGCATAACAGAATTAAAACATTAATATAAATCTAACAAGTATCCATAAATAATTCCAATAATAAAAAACTCAAAACCATCTTTCAAACTAGTAATTAAGAAAAATTCTTTTCCATAAAGTTCACCAAACATAATATCTAAAAACATCTCAAACGAAAATTACAAAACATATCTTTCCTCGTCTCTTTATTCTCCAAAGTTAAGTTTGTTTATTTTCGCGTTGAGAGGTAAATCTTCTTCCTTCAACTCTTTTTCTTATGCTATTTAACTATTGTATACCTCACTTTAGTCTCACATCGTCTGGGCTAAAAGGAGGATGTCATGGCTTGCTTCTATAAATATACCAAGGATTCTCATGTTTTATTTACATCAATAAAATAAAAGTTCTCTCTAATTTCATAGTATTGGAGTTATGAAAATTTGGAGAGAACCTTAACTCCAAAGCAAATTTTTCCCACCCTACCGACTCATGATCCCAACCTTTATTGTTGCCCCTAGTCCACACCCCCACCACTCCACCCCCTGCAGCTCCGGCCATCGCCACTTTTGTAGCTGAATTTGGGAACTAGATGCCTATCTTAGCTTCTGGTGAAGCTACTATAGCTTCCGGTGAAGCTAGCATAGCCAGTGACGAAACTAACCCTTCGGAATCAACCTACGGTAAAGCTAGGTTTAAATTAGAATTTGGCGGAGCTAAAGCCAACACCAGCTCCAGCAGAGCTAAAAGTACACCATTCGACAAGGCTAGAAGTTTGCTTACAGCTAGGCTACTACCAAAGCCTAGTGCAAGCTAGGCTAAAACCGATGTGTGCGGCAAAGCTACAACACTTCCTTCAAGCCCCTCCTTAGTCTAGTCATCCTTAATGACTATTCCCAGGCACCTCTCTCCAATCCTATTTCTTCTATCTCCTAGGTCTAGGTCTCTGCTTCCCTTTCCCAGATATATAGGCGTCGGGACAAGGTCATTCCTCCATCTGCGACTATTTCTCCAAATATCACTAACGATTCTTCTCCGTGTACTACAATGCAGCATTCTATTCTACTCCCCCAATTCTGTTGACTTCAGATGAAGGTCTATCTCTTCTTATAGCTCATCGCAAGGGTAAGCGCTCTTGTACTACTGGTCATCATATTTTTAAATTCGCTTCTTATCATCGTTTGACTCTATCTGGTCATACATTTGTTTCTTCTTTGGCCGTCATCACCGCACTCTAATCAGATTTGGACTTTTGTACCCTTACTCTCAGGTAAAAAGGTGGTCGGATGTAAGTATCGGATCAAAGCTCGTTTAAAGGCTAAGGATTTTACCCAACAATATGAGTTGGATTATGTTAAGATATTTTTTCATGTTTCTAAGTTGACTTCATGTTCGAGTTTTTCTATCTTTTTGGCAGTTTTTAGGAATTGGCCTCTGCATCAGCACCTTTCTCAATGACGATATTTCGAAGACTATTTTTATACATCAACCTCCAAGTTTTGAGCGACCGAGAGTCTATTGTTTGTCTCCTGGAGAAATCCTTGTATGATATGAAACAATCACTACGTGTGTGGTTTGACAAGTTCATCCGGGTTTTGCAACATATTGGGTTTGTTCAACAACTCAGATACGTCCTTATTTACACATTAGAGGTCTCATGGCATCATCTTACTTGCTTATGTGAATGACATAATCATCACCGAAGATGATTATGTTGACATTTCAAGGTGAAAGAACACTTATCCCCTCATTTTCATACAATGGAGCTTGGACCATTGATGTAGTGCCCTGTTCTTCCTGTTCGGAGAGCGCAGCTAAGAAATACTTGGTATCGTTCGATTGGGACAGATTGAATCAAGATCATTTCCACGTTATGGATTGGTTTCTTCGGAATCAGGTCCCACATTCAGCTGATCGTGCCTCGAGGAAGGACTCGACGGCAGAGTAGCGAGGGGCATTTCCGTTATGCTGGTTTCTTTGCCCATTTTTTATACCGGTTGGTTGCTTTCTTGTTGGTTTTGTGACTTGCGTTTTCTTGAACGGTTTCGATGAATTTCATTGTCTTCGTTCTTTGAACTTCGTATTTCGTATCGAATTCTAGGAGACCGAGACAGGAGATATTGATCATCTGTTGGTGCGTACAGGTGATCGTGTAGGCGACACGCAAGCAGAGTCTTGACGATCTCCCATTTCTCTCCTCCGATTCACCAACTTGTGAGTGGCCTTACTTTCGATTAGCTTCCTTCTTCCAAGTCTTCACCCTCAACAATCTGACTCGTTTGTGCGTCCTGATCAGCGATACCATATTAATAATAACTGAGTCAAGATAGAAAGAAGTAAACTTGGTACACTTATGTTTGTCACACCACTTCACCGTATGATCTTATTGTTGCGTGCTTGTCCGTTGTTCATATATTTATCTTATGTTTTAGTTGTAGCTAGAATTTATTCATCTATAATTATTTCAATGTGTAGTACATCTGGTGGCAAAATGATCGCTTGAACAAATAGACTATGCCTTTGTAATGTGCGAAGTAGTTATGCTCATTTTGATGTCTTGAAATGCTTGTATGATAATCTAGTATTGAGACGTCGTATGGTCACGGACAACTTGTGCACAAGGCTTTCGGTTTCTGCGATCGGTCGCCGGGGCACCGGGACCGATCTGATCCAGACGAAACATTTGGATAGTCGTTTGAATCGGACGGAATGTGCGTGCAACGGGGCCCGCTACCTGTGTTGCACCCCATCTCCGTTCAGACTATAAAATCGTTCAATATGGCTTGTGACGCCAGTGACCTTATGTATATATTAAAATGTGCAAGCTATGTCTTACGGGCAGAAAAAGTCATGGTAAGATTTGTACAGGTGGTTCAGACGGGCAGGTAAAGTCACCGAACGGTGGCATATTTATTTCAGTCACTTCGAATCTGTTGCATACTATATCTTGAACTAAGATCAATAAATAGACCACAATAATTAAGTTGGATGCTTCATTGAATGAATACTGTGTCGATTTGGTTAGTTGGGTTAGCTCGCCCTCACCAGTACTTTTCAAAGTATTGACCCTCGTTGCAGCAGGTTCCCCGAGCCAAGGCGACGCGGCGAGGAGCTGAAGCTTCTTCCCCCAACCAGTCCATTACTCGGTGCACTCTGTTCGTGTCTTTTGAAGCTTGTACAAATCATCCGGAGCTCGTGCACACATCTTATGCAGCTCCGAGGCAAGACGATAGCTTCGCCCGAAGGTGTCTATTATCTTTTGAAGTTCAAGTATGGGATGTAATGTATGGAACGGCTATCTCATTTTGTGTCCCTCTTGTAAGCCCGCGCGGCACCCATTTACCTTTGAGTCAAGAGTTTGTAACAAAGATGTATATTATCAATAAAGAGAACTTTTTTTCGTGTCAATATGTGTTCTTTAGCTTCCGCACTCTGCTGTTGTGTTTCTATATATATATATATATATATATATATATATATATATATATATATGCTAGATCTTGTGCGGACGCGCCTTACGCTCGCACGGCATCACGTCCGGGGGACGAATAGCAATTCTACGGAATCGGGACGTGACAATTGAGATACTTTCTTGTGATTGAGGTATAGTGGAGTTCCAGGCGATTGTAGCTTTCTCAGCACAAATATGCGTTGGATATTCAATAGGATTCCTAGGTTGCATACTAGCAGACACACCTATGGATTTCATAGTCAAACTATCATATTGTGATTTTTATCAGATTCTCCTCTATCTAACTCAGGGCATTAAAAGACGATTGGTTGGAAAACTAATTTATCTGTCGAATCCTTTGACCTCTCTATCTTCAGGATGTAGAAAGGATTCTACTCTACATAAAGAGAACTCATGGACAAAACCTTCTCTATAGACCTTCTACAGTGTCTTTCACAGCCTTTGCAAATGCTGACTTTGCTGGACCAGTTGATGATCTTTGCTCTACCAGCGGTTACCTTGTCTTCTTGGGAGACAATTTAGATGCATGGAGGAGTAAGAAGTAGAATGTAGTTGTTCATTCTTCTGCTAAGGCCAAATATAGAAACATAGAACATGTTGTCTATGAGTTGATTTGGCTCAACTCACTCCTTATAGATCTTGGAGTTACCCCATTTTCTCAAGTTGCTCCCTAATGTAACAACAAATATACAATTCATATTGCTGAGAATCCAGTCTTTAACAAAAGGACTAAGCACATTAAGATAGACTGCCACATTATTCAAGAAAACATAATAGAAAAGAAAGTTGTCCTATAACGCGTCTTCTTCAGCTCAGTTGGCAGATATCCTAACCAAACCACTACATCAACCTTTGTTTGCTTGTTTATTATCCAAGCTGAAAATGATTGATATCAATACCAACTTGTGGGGTAGTGTCGATTAACTATTATTGAATACCTTTTTAGTCCAATGATTAATTTGAGTTTTTGAATATGGCTAATCGATTATGTTTAAGATTATAATACTAACTAACAATCATGCAATCTCTATAATGTTGATACTTAAACTTAGCATTATCCAAATGTATTAAATGTTATCATATTTGCTTCTGTATATTGCTTTGTTCGTCTAACATGTATTTGCAGAAAAATAATAAACAAGATCATATATGGATGGCGTGATGAACCAAAGACGACGTTATACCGCAAGATTTTTCTAAACCGCTTACGACATCTCCGGAGCCCCCGAAAGGTATATAGATTTCTACAACAGTTTATCTTTGGATAACGGCCATCAAGGAAAAATGTGTCTTCAAGTCTGCTCAAATGTCAGAACATTAACGCCAACAAAGTGCTCTTAATTTTATCATTTGTTATCTATTTTATCTTTTGTTTATAGGACAAATATAAATCGGGTTTGCAGTTGGCACTAGAGAGCTTAAACCCAATTCTACCCACTATATTTCAGTCCACCATATAAACCAGTTTACAAATACAAACCTAACCCAAACCAAAAACTATTCTAGACACAGGGTGACAGAACTCGGACCGAATTCGGTCCAAGACAGAACTCGGGCCCCTGAGACCCAGTTTTATGTTCTTCCTGAATTGACTCCTTCCCCCAGCAGAATAGGGTACAACTTTCAAAAATATGAACATTAAGGAGACCGAACTCTGCCCGAGTTCGGTCCCCAGAAAACCTATAAATAGGCATTGAATCCTCCATTATTTTTCACTCATTCACTCATCCTTTCACCTGCCTATTGAGAGCTCTACAAACTTTCTATTACCAATATCAACTCCCTGCCTTCTAGTGCCAAGTGCGATCTCAGTTAGAAGTCTATTCGAGTTGTAAAGCTTGATTTCTATTTTGTTTGAAGTCGGCAAGCTCTTCGAATCAAAGCTTGTATTTGTTTGAAGTCGGCGAGCTCTTCGGATCAAAGCTTGTGGTTGTAAGAAGTCGACAAGCCTTCAGATCAAAACTTGTGTTTTACGCTATTTATAACATAGTGGATCAACACCGAGGAATAGTTCTCGATATTGGATTAGTCCTCCACGAGGGATACCAGTATACATCGCAATGTTTACGTTTGTGACTTCTACTCTTCACATGCTTCTACTATTTACTTGCTAAATTTTGTATTGGTAATTATCATTGGATTTGATTAGAGGTTTATTGCTTAAACTCTATTCACCCCCCCTCTAGTGTTGCTTTCAGGACCTACATACCTCACTTTAGTCCTACATTACATGGACTAAAAGACGATGTCATGACTTGCTCCTATAAATGTACTAGGGCTTCTCATATTTTATTCACATCAATCAAATAGTTGTCTTAATTTCATAGATCATCCTTGCCCAATAACCGAGATTTAGTACCTACAAAGCATAGGGACAAAACTTGGTGTCATATCAATGGCATGTCCGTGTCACACACAAACCAGACATAGCATGGGATCCAACATACGGTAGTAAAGCAAGAAAGTGTGTGTCACCACTCGTGTCATATTGCAATGTAAACTTAATGAATGAGGAACATAGGGACAAAACTCGGTGTCATATCAATGTCATATTCATGTGCAATCATTCATGCAACTGAGTTTCTACGAAATGAAAACTCAAAATAAATGTCAATCATATTGCCAGGTAAATAAATGGGGAAAAAAGATAACTATTTGGATATTATAATACAAACCATATATAACTGTGATTATTCGTAAGTAGTAGTCATAACTTAATGAATGAGGAACATAATAATCAAGAAATACTAATATTGACAGGAAATACTGAGTAAAGTACATGAAATATATGGGCCATACACGTAGGTTAGGATTTGCATCTTCAATAGCAGTAGCACAAATGTCAGGTCGAGGCAGAAAAGTTTGGCTTGGCCGACCAGTCCTGAATTCTTTTGCTGGAAGTGCAGCATTCTGTCTGTTTCAACGAACATTTGGCCTAGGTGGTCCTAACCTTAGCTCTTTACCTTGGATGGCTAAAGTAGGACTCATATTTTTCCAAGCATACATGTCTTCTTCATTACACTGTAAATTAGTCATACCTTGGTATGCATCAAGCCGTTGAGCCTTTGGTAGCTTCTCATGTGATGTATCATTAACTCTGTATGCATCGATCAATATTCGGGAGTGTTGTTTAACATCATTAAAAGGAGAATTTTTTGCTGATCCATCAGTTTGATCAATCGCCATGCCCAATCCAAACCGGTGTCCATAATGTGGTCGGAAGGCCTTGTCAACAACACTTTCGGGAAAATTAAAGAAATTAAACCTTTCCTCTGACAGTGATATGGAAATCAAACCAACTCTGGGAATTTGTGAAGGTGCTCTTGACTGAGAGTTTGACCCTCCTTTTCCACCTATTGATACAGATTCCATACTTTCAGGCTGATGACAGTATAGGAGAAATTGTGCATGATCAAGATCACCCTCACCATACTGAAAGAGAGAGTTCTCGCCAGGTGTCGAAGGAAGTCGTGTATATTGGGAGGGACCCTGCAGAGTCAACGAAAGGTTATCTGATGTTGAATGAATAGTGTTGATCGAAATAAAATATGAACAGCCTACACATGTTCGAAGCATTTTCTCAGAAGACGTATATCCTAAATACATGAAAATTTCATAAGTTGAATATTGCAGGCAGGATCAACTTTGCAATTTGGAAATTTTGTATCCATGGCATGAGTATTAAAAGAGAGAACATATATGATAGCAAAGAAATACATACCCATAAAATAGAGGCATGAAGAAAACTAATCCAACTAAACGAGTAAGTCGATTTAATAATCAGTTTAGGAATATCCATGTACATAGACAGTTGTAAACATTTGGGTTCATTTTTCGCTAAAAGGTTTAGACCAATGTATGAAAATTCATTTACACTATCAACATCAGTCAGTCTGCAGAATTTATGTTTCCAACTGTCCATGATTTCATAGTTTTATGCTTGTTGCGGTCTAAGCTTTTATAGTTCAATATTTAACATTTAGAAGTATATAACTTACATGGTACAATTGAATATCAAATGCACTTACAAGATATTTGTGTTCCCTACTCATTCCCTCTTTCCTGCCTGGCTAAATCATCTTTTGGCCAAGCTTTGAGCATCAATGGCCCACATCTGTGCAACTGCATATGCATACTAGTGCATTTGGCAACTGCCAAGCTGCATGACTGCCTGACATACAGGCTACCTCTCAAACGTAAACCAAGCAAGGTAGTAACATTGACTTTTAAATGTTTTTACGAAATCGAGCCCAAAACCTGAACCCACTTAATAAAATATGTGTAAAGCTATTAGTAACCCAAATGCAAAAGTTGTCATGCACAAGAATTCACACCCCACTATAAGGACGTTAGTTTAAAAACTAGATTATTCCCAAGTGATGAACTTCCTCATCAACCATTTTCATGTATAGTCCAATTTATAGAATCCACCCTCTCGTGAGTCTTTCTCTCGCTGTATTTATCAAATACAAGGAATCATTGTTCTCTAAAATCTATTTTAAGACCGAAACTTAATCTGAGATCCAAACCAGGCACATAAAATTATTTTAGTAATACGAGACATTGGAGAGATACAGTCGGGGTTGACAAAGCGAAGGCTCTACGTGATCTCCTTTCGGTAACTTGAATCAGTTCTTGTACTTCTTATTCTCTACTTGAGTAGTTGTGGCAATTCATGTTCAAATCAGACATGGAAAGTTTGGTAGAAAGGTTGTATTCTTCCATTTCAATTAATGAATGCTTTTCAAGGTTAGACTCCATACCGTTTCATGGTTTTCTTTCGAGTAGGGTTTCCAAATAAAATTGTGCTTGCGTATTGGATTATGATTCGTGTGTTTGTGTGTTTTAGCCTTTTAGGTCCACTCGTTCTTCAGTTCTCTTGGAGTACTTGTCAATCAGGGACGAAAAATTATTCCGCTGTGTTATGCCTATGTTCCCAACAAAGTGGTAATAGAACGTCAAGTATTTGACGAAGTAAATGAAATGAAAGACGGAGATGAAACTTGTTCGAATGGTGAACTGCATGCAGGACCCAAGCTAGAAAAGGAAAGTAAAGAGTACAAAAGGAAAGACAAGAAATCAATTGAGACAAAAAAAGCTTCACCACTATGTACATGTAATCGACTCCCAAGTTTATATGTACAAATTTTGCCATGGTAACACAATTTGCAAGCTTGGCCACTAAGCAAAAGGTTTTGATTGTGTACCAGCAGATATGATAGTCCAAGTAATTTGCAAGGTCAATAAGCCTCGGATGCTTAATCAATTTGTACTCCAGTGAAATATAAAGGCATGAGACTGCTCACACATGTTGAATTTGTATTATGATTAGCAGTCTATACAGTAGAAATTTATTAGAAAACAAGTGGTAAATGATTCAATTTTATTCTTCAACCCCAAGGCTGGTTTAAATAGAAGAAATACAATCAATATTCATCCTTGAATCAAGGAGAACCTTAAGGAAAAAAGAAACTAAATAAAAACAGAAAATCTTCTCTAATAATGACTAATAACAAAAAGTTCTTCTCTAATGATGACTAATAACAAGAGGAGAGAGAATCAAGGGATTCTTCAACACCCCCCCTCAAGTTAGTGTATAGATATCTATCATGCCCAACTTGCTTACCAAATGCTCAAAGACGGGTCTTGTCAAGCTTTTGGTTAAGATGTCTGCAGTTTGCTGACTAGAGATCACAAATGGTAGACATATGATTCCAGCATCTAATTTCTCTTTTATGAATTGACGGTCAATCTCAATATGTTTGGTTCTACCATGCTGAACCGGGTTGTGGGCTATGCTTATAGCAGCTTTACTGACAGAATATAACTTTAATGGAAGCTCAATTTTCATCTTAAGTTCCTCCAGGACTTTTTGAATCCATAGTCCTTCACAAATACACTTTCTCAGGCTGAAAATTAAGTCCTGGAGGATCTTTAAGAGTCAACATAGGAGACAACACAACTGAACATTTACCTGCAATGGCTGAAAAAGAGACATCTACGACTTTTATTTTTTGATTCCCTGCACAAGGACTATATAAAGAAAACAGAGTAGATTCACTTGCCATGTGATCGGTTGCACCCGAATCTACTATCCAAGTGTGGTTGGGACTGACACTAAGAAGAGCAGAATTACCTTTTTTTGTGCTATAAAGCAAGGAGTTTGAGATTCGAGAAGTTTGAACAGTTTGTCTTGTTGTTCCGTCGTGAGTGAAAGTTGAGTTGAAGAAGATTGCTGCCCTTGATCTGAATTACTAGCCTGGAATGCACGACCCTCATTACCATATTTCTTCTTCCAGTTCAGAGGCTTCCATGGAGATTCCAACATGTTTCACGCGTATGCCATGCGCGTTTGCAGTGATCATACCAAAGTTTGTCCAATACCAAATGAACGGTTTGGGCCCATTCATTATAATTTTTCATTCATCTTAGGAACATTGACCTTGAGGGAATTTGAGGATCCCTCCTGATCATTGAAACCTGTGTTGAAGTCGCCGTCTCCGAAAGACCTTTCGTCTCTATTGCCGCCACCATCGCCACGGCCAGTACCGCCGCCAGCACCGCGACCAGCGCCTCCGCCAGCACCGCCGCCAGTGCCAGCACCACCACCATCGCCACGGCCTGCTCCGCATTCTGTTGTGGAGGAGTCGTCGTTGTTTATTGAGCCGATGAGGGCTTGCTGCCATCTATTGGAATCGGCCATTTGAGAACCTTACAAACCCTAGGTTAGGGAACCTGACTCTGATACCATATTAGAAAACAAGTGGTGAATGCTTCAATTTTATTCTTCAGCCCCAAGGCTGGTTTAAATAGAAGAAATACAATCAATATTCATCCTTGAATCATGGAGAACCTTAAGGAAAAATAAAACTAAATGAAAACAGAAAATCTTCTTTAATAATGACTAATAACAAGAATCTTCTCTAATAATGACTAATGACAAGAGGAGAGAGAATCAAGGGATTCTCCAACAGAATTCAAAAGCATGAATAGACTTAATGGTAATAGAATATATATGAAATAGAAGCAATTTTGGAAAATTAATGATGTGTTTGCTCCAAGTAAAAATAAGGAAACAAAACGAAAACTAGATAATGAAGAATTTTCATGATCCAATTTACGTTTATCTTGCTCTGAGATAAAGGTTGGAACTCTAATACCGGATATTTCGGACCAAATTGCTCTCTAACGTCTATAGAAAGCCATATTTCTAAAAGGGATCTATATGGATACCTAACCCTGTTAGATATACGAATCCTTCAATCATTTTCTTATCTATTATAACTCCCTCAAGGTGTGTTTGAGAAAGGTTTCCAAAGTTTTGGGGTTGAAATAAACACTCAAGGGTTGAGGCTTGCTCAACCCAGTGTCACAAGCCGTTTATGTAGTTTGTAAAAGGACTTGGGGATGCTATCAAGACTGTAGGTAGTGAAAATCCTAAGCAGTTCGCTTGAGGACTAGACTAGTCTTTCATGAGTGTGAACTAGAACAAATCGTGTTTCTCTTGTCACTACTTGTTTGCTAACCATTGTTCCATTGTGATAATCTTTGATTCAGCACAAAATTTATAATATTTTTGTGGAACCTATTCACCCAGCCCCACCCCTCATTTACGATTGCCATACTCATTGTATGATGTTCCTCTAATCATCCAGAGCTACAACCCAAAAGTATAACTGGTCTTATAATAATCTTATAAAAGTTCCTTCCGGTTTCAAAGGTATCCTATTATCACAAACTCTCGAGAAGCATGTCTCCTTTTCAAAAAAAAACTTGTTTTAATTTTATAAACATCATTCTCAATCAAACATCATGATGAATGACATATCCTAATAGAGAAAACTCTCTCTTAGAAATCTTCTGCCTCCCATATGGACTATTTCATTTTTACTTGTTTTTACTACTCACTTTTAATCCTATACTTCCAAAAATTCCATATCTACATTTCAATTTTATTGGTCAATCATTCTCTAATCCAGAAAATACCAAGATAATCTTGTTACTAGTAAAAGAAACAAGGAATTAGTATTGATCCTTCAAGTGTGAGGAGTTAGTTTATCCTCATAGTAATGGTGACTCCATTATCCTTATCTTTATTCTCAACACTAGTTCTCCAAGATACACTATATAATATCTCTAGAAACATTATCACAAGTCTTTTTCTAAGTCAATTAAAGCCAAGATTTTCAAGGCGATGCGTGGTGCTGAGAACTAGAAGGCGTAGGCGAGGGCCTCAAGGTGGAGAGGTGGGTGATCAAGACTAAGATTAGGGGTGTGTAGAATGAAAGTTTAGAAAATCTTGTGGTTATGAGTGTCATGTTGTAGTTTGCTCCAAAGTGGTATGATAAACGTATAAATAAAAAACTATAAGTATGCATGTGAATCTTGTTGTGCATTCTGCATACACAAGTTTGAGACTGCAACATCAATTGCATCAAGGGTTTAATTAAGAAACAACTGCTAAGTAGCACTAACTTGACATGTATAGGGAGAGAAGAAAAAAACAAAAAGAGAGTTAGTGAGAAGAAGAAAGATATAAATAGAGAGGAAGACCGAGACACACAGAGAGACTCTAATCTACTTGTGCCTGGCAATAGAGTCAAAGTCGGAGATGAGAAAAAAATTGATAAGTTAGGACAAAAACAAAAGTTACGGGAATTGAGAGTGCAAAGAGGAATTCTAATGTTCCTATTCTCTCCTTTAATTTATATATATTAAATTATTAACAATATCTATAACAGTAAGTTATTGGTCCAATTCAGTTTTCAAATTCAAAAAAGTTGACATGGCTTGGGTCACATCTAAGTCGAGGCGCTTCGAGACAGTCATGTAAGGCAGCGAAGTCACAAAGCATATGAAATGACTAGGATGACGCGTAAAGTGATGATGTGGAGGCCTTTAATAACACTGATTAAAACCATACATACAGTGATATTATACTCGCAAAACTTTTCCATTAATTTTCATAGTTAGTAAATAGCTTCCCTAATCGATGGCAGCAAACCAAAACGATTGTCGAAAATAATTGTTACCTTCCTTAATGTTCGTCCAATTACCTTCCTAAATTCCCTGATAGTTACTACATCTAGTCCAGTATGCAAAATCAGCTAAAATAGGGTTTGTGCAGGTTGACTGTCACGTTATTGAGTTACTGGAGTGCCAATCAGCACAAGACACTGTTTCAGTAGATCAATACCAAGTGCATGTTCAGCCAGTGGGTTACCCGTTGTGGGAAGTAGAACTAGGGAGTTTATATTGTTTATTTTCTATTTTATGACTTGCATTTGGTTTCCTACTTCATCAAGGGTTTGATTTATTTCGCTTTCCTAGCCAGTTTGGATAGGTTTATTTGCTCTCCTAGTAGGATTATGCTTGGACTTCTATATAAGGATTTCGAGTTGAGGTTTGTGGAGAATCTTAGTTATCTTATTTTGATATTTGAAAAGTCGTTTGCTTGTTCTTGGAGAGGCAATAATTGTGTCGCAAAATAATCTCAAATATCGTTCTGCATTGCTCTACACATTTCTCGTCTTTACAAAAAGGTAATTGAATTTTACTCATCGAGCACTTTCTAATCTTTGGAATTTGGTTGAATAGATTAGTTGTTATGAATAACTTGTCTCCCAAACAATACCGAAATAAATAGGAGTATCATCATGTCCACATCTTTTCCGCTACCATTTCTTTAGAGCGTATTTAACTTTACAAAACTTTATTTCTTTTTTTGAGAATAAACTTCACAAAACCTAAAAATGACAATAGCAATAATCGTACTTCTAGCTAACTTACTTGTTTGTGTATTGAAATATCATAGTTCTTCATTAAAAACTTCTGAAAATAAACCCACCTCTTTGGTACCATTTATCTTTCAAGTAATTTTTTGTCTTCTCCATAATACATTCATATTGTCTGTCTCTACTCTTTTCCGACTTGCAGTAAGTGGACCTGCTATCTGGTCAATCAAGTTCGTGTAGTGTTAGCACTAAACATGACTGAGACTTGTTAGTCTTACGGTTCCAACTTCTGCTCTGGAATATTCCCGTATAAGCTTCCGGTAGGCTCAGGGTTCTATACAAAGAGACTGGCCCACTCATTTACAGCAAACCAAGGTCGGGTCCAGGTCTATTCCTGGTATTTCACTATTGCCTATATAAAAAAAGAGTAGAAATTTTCATCATTCCTATTATTATCTCTAGTTATTTGTGTCGAGATCAGGGCTAGGGTAGGTAGGATTTATGTGGATTCAAAGCCTAAACACATATTTGGGTGGTCAGATCCACCTTTTAGGCCTGGCGCCTACCCTCCCATAGCCGAATCCGGGTCCTATATGGTAAAACCAGGCCGGCTCCGATCGCCGGTTAAAATGTAGCCCTAGAAACAAGCTTATAAAATCTCTCCCTTCTTAATTTTAACTTCCTATATAAGTCTTTATTAAGTCATAGATTTAACCGCACTAACAACTTTGTTAGATTCCTCCTCTGCCAACTTATATAAGAAAGAATTTGCAGTAACAAAAAGAATGCTACAGATTACAATATAAAAAAAAATGGTTAATCCATGTAATATTTCTACAGTAGATACACAATTACATTATTGCATCATCATCGATACCTCTATGTCAAGTTAAATGCTTAGAGTAATAATGCATCACAGAACTTCAATTAGCACCAAGCTTCTGCATAAACAATAACTACAATAATAAAGCCATCATCCTAAAATTTTGGAGTCGATTGTTTGAATCCCCTTCTTCAATTCGGCTTTCTTAAGGGCCATGTCCTCTATAACGCTAACAAAATCATATCCTTCAAACTTCAAACCATGTTCGTTTAGGCCAACCTCTAGCTTTGCAGCTCCATTAACTACTATATTATCGCTCCTCCTTACGGGACAACTACTTGTCTGCATTTCACATGTCCAACCCACCTAAAAGATGATTTTCTCTCAACATGTCCTCAATTGGTGCCCCCTCTAACTTCCCAAGGATGCACACAGTTTTTATCATATCCTTTCATGTATTGTTCCTCATCCATCTTAGCATTCTCATTGCGACGACACTTTCTGGACAAGTTATTTCTAGGAATAAACATTCCCTAGCCAGTTCAATAAATTATCTCCAAGTCGAGTCCTCAATTAATACTTCCCATAGACAAGTTTTAATTAAACCATCCAATTAAGAAAATATTACTCTTATGTTCATCATCCTCTCTTTCAAATTCAAATAAAACTTTCTAGATCCTAAAAGTTTCCAGGCAAGTCAGATGACTCAGATCAAAACTACTTTTGTGTTGATAGTTCATATGGGACAACACTCAAAAAAAAAGTTCAGTATTTGATTCCAATCCTACCATCAAGGGTTTTGCAATGATCAAAGTAAAACTCAGACAATACTCATAAATATCAGCTGTAAGTACCATTTCAGAAGAACTAATACAAAGCTACACGATAAAATTAGCTTTGGTCAATACCAACATCGAAATAAAATTTGGGAATTTCTGGTCAGTTTAAAATCTATCACAGCGGAAAGTTCCTAAAGTTAGTCCAAATTAGCCAGTACTAACAAAATATGGACAAAATATTTCAAATTACACAGGACTTCCCTTGGTCTTTCAAAATTGGCTTAAATGGCCAAAATTTTATAAAACAAGGACAGATCGACCCTGGCTTTTGTAAGATTTTACTGAAACAAGACAAATACGTAACCCATTGTGTATTAGTTTCACTTTCACGTTTTAAGAAAACTTAAAAAACTTTCTAAAATAAATAACTAGTAAGTTGCCTATTGAATACGCAATTATAATGTCATGGTATCACACAAGTAGACAATTACCCTCCAAAATTAACATTAAAAAACATAGACAATTGATGAAATCGTGACCGCGTCAACTCCCCGTTGACTGCCACCAACCTCTTCCTCTTAATCCCCCACCATCCTCTTGCACTTCTAGTCTCAACTCCATCACCAAACATCCCCCACCAACCAGCCGGATCGCATCAGCTCCTAGGACACGTTTCCTCTTTTTCCATATCAACCTCGCCAAAATGTTGGGGAAAAATATGTTACAAGCCTAAAACATTCCTAATACCAAACAAATATATAAATATATAAATATATATATATATAATATATATATATATATATATTGAAATGGTAATTTTTATTACAACTTTGGCAACCTAATGGTGAGCATTATTCAGTTTTGGACCGAAAATCGAACCGAACCAAACCGAATAAGCGAATCGGCTCGGTTTGTAAAAAAATTGGTTCGATTTCGGTTTTAAAAATACTAAATTCCTTATTCGATTTCAATTTTAGTCCAAACCGAAAACTGAACAACACTTATGCAATTATGTAAATACCCTCATTTATATGCATAT
Organism: Iris macrosiphon; assembly: GCA_036927795.1. Taxonomy (NCBI): domain Eukaryota; kingdom Viridiplantae; phylum Streptophyta; class Magnoliopsida; order Asparagales; family Iridaceae; genus Iris; species Iris macrosiphon. The sequence goes on from JAYESA010000009.1 coordinate 180,864,024, forward strand.
TTTGTAATTAAAAATATGTATATTTTGAAACCAATAATTCAATGTATGTGTTTTGAAGACCAACTTTGGTAATTTAATAGCTAGTCCAACTTTGGACACAACTTTAAAATAAAACAAATGTGTGTATAATATTATAATTTTAAATATAATTTAGCCACGATTCCAACTTAGAACCCGACCTATTAAACAATAGAAATAATCCAACCGAACAAACCAAAAAAACCGAATCGATCGGTTCAGTATCTGTTCAGTTTTGGTTTTGGGTTTTCAGAGTTTTGGTTATTCGGTTTTGACTATTTCAGTCTGGTTGAAACTGAATAAACCGAACGCTCACCCCTACCCGGCCTCGACCCGAAGGCCAACAACCCGGTCCGAAGGCCCACAAACCCGACTTGAAGGCCTGCTCCCAGCCTGCCTGGCCCGCATCCGGCCCTCCGAAACTACACCAACATTTTAATTCCCCACCACATTGGAATTAAAGTGCCTCTCCGAAGCCTTGAACCCTCCACCACTTTGAGGGATGCCTCCTACCTTAGCCAGTTGAGCTAATATATATATATATATATATATATATATATATATATAAGCATTATTGTTAGTAATGGGCTTTAGTCCCACATCGGGTAGAATGATAGAGAGAGATTAGCCTCTCCTATAAATATGTAGTCTTCTCATCAATAAAGATTGTCCTATTATTCTACTTTACATGGTATCAGAGCCATAACCCACTCCTCTCCCTCTCTCCACAAAATAAACCCTAACCCTAGATCCCGCCTGCAATCCCCCCCCCTCTGCCTCCTGCACATCTGTTGCTCCCCTACCTGCCTGCACCTCCCTACCCCACCACCCACCTGCAGCCTACTCCGCCTGCCGCCTCCCCGCCTCTGCCGCCCCTCCCGCCCTGCCTCACCTCCCCCCTACCCCATGCCTCCTCCCCCCTTTCTCCTCTGCTTCCAACACCTGACCCCCCCCTCAAACCCTAGCCGTCACCTAACCCTAATCCTAACCCAGCCACCATCTACCCCAAACCTTAGATGTCTAGCCACTTCCAAAAAAGAAAGAAAAACAGAGTTGGAATTCTTTAAGGGTAAATAATAGTTTGTTTGCTGGAACCTCTGATTCTCAATATCTGGAAAAAATGATGGGATCCTCGGAGGATAAAAATGGTTCGTTTACTGGAACCTCTAACACTCATTGGCTTCGAAAATTTAACAAAGAGCAGACAAGTGATTTGTTTTGCGTGAATCTTTGTTTCTTTCCTTGATCTTAATATCGGAATCTAACAGAGAGTAACATGGGTTACCCCTCTGTCCTGACTTGTGTGATCCATATTCAAATCTCTATTTCATATGCGCGTGTCGGTTCTGTCTATGTTTCTAGCGCATTAGCAGGGTTGATGTGATTATCAAGTTGGAAAGATCAAACTGACGGTCGAATCAGGAATACTGAAAGATGACAGGCACTGAGGCGAATAACGGTACTACAGATACTAGTGTAAGAAACGCAATGGCAGGACCAACGGATACTGGCATGACGATTTTATCGATTCGACTTGTCGATCGACGGTTGGACGGACCAGAGTACTACTCGACATGGCGAAAGAAGGTCGAGAAGAAGCTTCGGGGAATACGGTTGTCCAAACATCTGACTGACAACCCCCCAGCAGAGCTTGATCCCACATTTGAGTAGTGGGAGACAGATGACAGTCGACTGTTTACACAGTTGATGAATTCAATAGAACCACCGCTGGAAGATATGGTTCAAAATACAGATTCAGTGAAGGAATTATGGGAGGTCTTGGCGGCGACGTTTGATGAAAAATACGATTTGTCCCGTATCTACGACTCGGTCGTTGGCATATACCGAACAAATCATAGAGACAAATCTCATAAGGACCACTACCGGGCCTTTAAGGCTATGATTGATGAGATCGATCGTGTTTTACCTCACAACGGATATCAATAAAGCTAGGACCCACGTGAGCAGCTTCATGTGATGGCATATCTAGCATCTCTCCGTCATGATGCGGACTCTGCTCGCTCTCAGGTCATTGCTAGATCTGATGTTCGGTCTCTGATGGAGGCTCACTATCGTGTTCTTCCGACAACAAAAGTCGTTGAGACCACTTCGGGTGATGCTCCTGCTGATCGATCTGCACTTGGTGCTGCTCGTGTTGGATTTCGTGGTGGTCGTGGTGAACAACGTAGTGGCCAAAATGCTGGTCGTGACAAGAGACGAGGCAATAGCAATCGTGATGGAGGAAGACCGTGCACATGCTTCAACTGTGGTTAGCATGGTCATTTCAGCGGAAGTGTCCTAAAGCTCCTGCCGCCAATGTTACATCGAAAGCTCATGATGATGTTCGATCTGTCCAGATGACTACAGAGTTATATACATATTTTCTTGAGTTTGAAGCTCAACGTCGTGGTGAGACATCTACATCTGGATTCACAGTCAGGTACTCCGCGGCATGTGTGGTGAGGTCGAAGCAATAGGTGATTGACACTGTGCGTCAACTCACATGACTGGCAACACATGTATGATACGCAATTATATATCGGTGGGACGTGTTTTCGATATTACTGTTGCCAATGGTGGTTCACTAACAGTCCCTACTCGTCTTTCTTCCGGACTGTTACTCAATTCCGTATTACATACACCTGGCAACCCGTTCAGTTTACTTTCCATTAGTCAGATTACTCGTGACATGCATTGCTCAGTATCATTTTTTTCTGATGGTTGTGTTTTTCATGACCTAAAGACTGGAAGGACTGTCGGTAGGGGCATGTGGCTGGAGGCTTGTACTTGTTTGACGCAACTTCCCATGTTGCTTGTGCCGGTGTGAATCTCGATCCTTTCGAGCTACAATGTCGATTAGGACATCCATCTATCCAAGCTCTCCAGAATTTGTACCCATCTTTAGATATCCTTTTTTTTTCATTGTAAGTCGTGTAGTTTGGCTAAACATCATCGGATTTTCTATCCGATGAGTCAAAATAAATTTTCATCTACTTCCTTTCGAGTTGGTACATTCTGATATATGGGGGTCATGTCCGGTTGACTCGATGATGGGTTTCAAGTACTTTGTTACATTTGTTGATGATTACTCACGTCACTTTTGTCTATGTGATAAAAAATTGCTCCGAACTGTTTAAAATTTGGTACAATTTTTATGCGGAAATCAAAACACAATTTGGCGTCCCAATTAAATACCTTCGAAGTGACAATGATCGTGAGTATATGTCTCGTGAGTTTAATTCACATCTGTCTTGACATGGCATCGTCCACCAAACTTCATGTCCTTATACACAACAACAAAATGGTGTGGCCGAAGGCAAGAATCAACATCTCTTGGAAAAAATGGGTGATCTTATGTTTTAAGCATGTACTCCCAGAAGGTTTTGGTCGGATGTCGTACTTACAGCATGTTATCTTATTAATCGCATGTCATCGATTTTCAATGGTGCTAGTCCATTTTCTCGACTATATCCCGAACGAGAGCCGTTTCCTCTACCTCTCAAAAATTTTGGTTGCTTGTGTTATGTTCAGGATATCCGACCAATCCTTTCTAAATTAGAGCCTAAGACAATCCAATGTATTTTTTTTGGGTATCCTAAAAATCAGAAAGGGTACCATTGTTTTTTCCTACCTTGAAGAGGTATTTTTTTCTCGGGATGTTAGCTTCGTTGAAATCAGTTTCCTCCACTTCCACAAACTACAAGTCCAGTGCCCCAAGCTTATCCAGAAGAGAATTTCTTGTTGTTTCCTGTTCAAACACAACAGTCCCCCGTAAGGGTGCTCTCCTCTACCGAGCCAGTATCCCAGTCTGACGGTCCACAGACATCGGTTCAGTCAGCATCGTCGTCGCCCGAACGAGCGTCGCAGATAGTTCCTACGATCACAGACCCATCCTCCTCTAACTACACTGATTCGTCTTCGTATGTTCCACCAGCTCGACCTCGTCGTGCCTGTCGTGATCATCCCTTGTATGTTGAAAACTACAAAGGACTTGCGAGCCACACTCAGTCATTGATAGCTACTATTGATGAGATTCAGATTCTCAATTCTGCTTTCTAGGAGGGTCCCAAACATCCCAGTTGACGTGTTGCTATGGAAGAGGAGATGAAAACGCTTCGGGAGAACCATACATGGGACTTGGTAGATTTGTCGACCGGTAAACATGCAGTAGGTTGCAAATGGATGTTCACGATCAAAGTGAAACCGGATGACACTCTTGATCGACTAAAGGCTCGTTTGGTGGCTAAATGATATTCTCAGACCTATGGTGAGGATTATTTTGAGACATTCTCCCCAGTTGCCAAGATGACCTATATACGTGTACTCTTGGACTTAATTGTTCACTATGACTGGCCATTACTTCAGCTGGATATCAAGAATGCATTTCTTCACGGGGATCTTGACAAAGAAGTGTATGTAGTGCAACCTCTCAGGTTCGTTGCAAGGGAGGGTTAAGTATGTCATCTGAGGAAGGCCCTCTATGGTCTAAAACAATTATCTCGTGCATGATTTGGTCGATTTACACATGTTACACAGTTTGGCATGTGTCAATCGAAGAATGATCATTCAGTATTTTACCGACAGCCATCAGCTGGAAGTATACTACTTAGTGTCTACGTTGATGACATTGTGATCACGAGAGACGACAGTCAGGACATTGCAGGACTAAAGAAGTTTCTGGGAGAACAGTTTCAGACCAAGGATATGGGATCGTTGAACTACTTCTTGGGTGTTGAAATCGTACAAAAAAAGAGGCACATTGTCATGTCTCAGAGGAAGTATGTTCTAAACATACTAAATGATGCAGGAATGATGCAAGCTAAGAGAGCAATATCGCCAATGGACCCAGGAGAAAAGTTACTCCCCGACGATGGGGTATTAATGACTAATCCGGATCAATATCGTCGAGTGGTTGGAAAACTCAACTACTTGACAGTTATGACTCGTCCAGTTATTTCCTTTGTCGTCAGTGTCACGAGTATATTTATGTTTTTTCCACGAGTTCCACATTAGCAGACAGTTCTCAGAATTCTACGATATCTAATCAAGAATCCTGGAAAAGGAATTCGCGTAAAAAATCAGGAACATACGAATGTTGAGTGCTTTACCGATGCTGACTGGGGTGCAAGTCTGACGGATAGACGATATACATATAGTTACTCAGTATTTATTGGCAGAAACTCGGTATCGTGGAAGAACAAGAAGCATAGTGTTATCGCACGATCAAGTTCCGAAACAGAATATCGAGCAATTGCTCATGGCAAAGCAGATGTGCTATATCTGAAGCATCTGCTACAAGAACTGTGAGAATAAAATGATCTAAAACAACAGATGTTTGATATGATAACCAGTCTGCTATCCATATTTCTAATAATCATGTATTCCATGAAAGGACGAAGCATATTGAAATTGACATCCACTTCGTCCGTAATGAGTATCAAAAGGGGATAATAAAGTTTCATCACGTGAGGACCGGTGATCAGATAGCTGATATCTTCACGGAGTTTCTTTTGGGTCCTCGGGTTCAATTTCTGTGTAACAAGCTGGACATGCAATTTTATTTATAAAATCATTACATCAGTTATGTGTCGGCGTATGGAGGATATCATGTAGGGTCTAATATCACTGAATCAGGCGGCCTTCGTCAAAGGGCGATCTATTGCGGAAAACAGTCTTCTTGCTCATGAAATGGTGCGTAATTTCAACAAATTGGACAGTCGCAAAGCACGCATCAAGCTAGACCTCCATAAAGTTTATGATACAGTCAACAAGGAGTTCGTTTGCCACATCATGCGGGCAATAGGTTTTGGCACAACTTGGATGGACAAGATACATGAGTGCATTTCGACTCCCTCCTCTGTTCTGATAAAGGGGCAGCCATATGGGTACTTCTCGAGTAACTGTGGTTTGCGGCAGGGGGATCCACTTTCTCCATACCTATTCATCTTGGTTATGGAATATTTTACGTGTTTGATAGATGTGGCAGTTCACACCAAGAGTATCATCCCACATTATCGAGAGGTATTGTCTATAGTTTCTCATCTTATTTATGCTGACGATCTGCTAGTGTTTTTAGTCCCATCAAATAGGGGAGTTGTAGTGCATGGGGCGACTTATGAACTAGTTTGAAGATTTATCGGGGATGAAGTTGAACAAGGATAAGAGCAAGATCTACTTCAACTTGCACTGCCCGGAACAGGACGGGCTACAAAATGTTCTTCAGATAGAGTAGGGGACGCTGCCGGTGAAGTATCCGGAACTTCCGTTGACAATCAATTATGTACGTGCACAGAAATGTCATAACATAGTAGATTATGTTAGAAGACGCATTGAGGGATGGCAGGCTATGACGTTGTCCTTCGGGTGGAGAATTGATCTAGTACGCTCTGTCATATCCGCTATATCCATGTTCCGGCTACAGTCTATCATGTTACCAGATGCTACCATACATCAAGTGGAGAAGCTTTGCGCCAACTTTGTTTGGCGAGGGGATATACATACTATTGCATGGAAAGATTTATGTCGTCCCAAAGATGAGGGAGGCATAGGATTACGGTAAATCCCGAAAAGTGGCTTGCATACGGCTCACATGGAAGTTTATACAAGGGCACTCGCTATGGGCTCAATGGATGAAGGGCAGATATTAAAGGAGGCTAATTTCTGGTGTCAACAAGTAAATAATAATTATTCAGTAAGATACAACACGATTATTCGCACAAGACCAGTTATCCAACCACTTATATCGCGGATATTTGGTGACGGGAGGAGCACACACTTGTTGATGGATCCATGGCTCGACCACAAGAGTCTCATTGACAGAGAATGATGGCAAACATATACATTGGTGGGGCAAAACGAAATGGTGTCTGCACTTATCCAAGATGGGCAATGGCAACTCTCGAATCACCTAATTTGCAGACAGTATATGGCGCAAATAAGGGAGATAGCAATTGACACAACCAAAGCCAGTGATGAATGGGTATAGGATGCTTCTGAGGAGGGAGAGTTTAATTTCAAATTGGCTTTTGAGCATGTTCGGTCGCAAGGGCCAAGAGTAGAGTATAACGAGTTTATATGGGTAACGAAGGTAGCGGGTAAGTTTATGGTCAGTTTTGTAGGATACGTTTAGCGTCCTCTTGCAAACCAAAACGTGCAAAGAAACAACCATCTCTGGAGAAATTTTCCATACTTCCTCGAGGTTTCCATACCATGTAGGCGTACACCCTGATTTGATTAAAAAAAGGCCTATTGCCTAGAACATAAAATATTAATGCATTATTCCAGTATTTCTTCCAGATCATCATCTGTGAAATCGGCCATCTTTATGTGTTTTCCGATGGTCTTTGGTTCCACAAACTGCAAGGCAGAATCGGATGAATCTGCCGCAGGAGACATAGCTCAACCCACGACTTGCTTCGTGGTCCTGACGTACCTGATTCCTCTGCAACGGTTGATCGAAAGAGGAAGGAGCTCTAAGTATGGGAACCCTAATGGGATCTAGAATCCCATTCACAGAATTCTTCCTATTTGGATCTCTCTCATTAGTTGACCAACGATTCATTTCCCTAGATCCACCCCTAGACTCGTAAGAGGCTGACGTAGAAGTAAACAACATAGACACACCTGGATGAGCAGCTTCTTTGGATCCAAGAGGACGGGCGGCTGGTGGTTGTCGTCGCTCAGAAGAAACTCCACGTCTCCGGCGAGAGCCACTATGGTCCAACCACCTGCCACTGTGGTCGCCGGAGGGTGGACGAGGGCCGGAGACCTTCCTTCCTCGCCAACTCCAGGATCCTACGGCAGCCAAGGAACCTGACGTTCGTCCAAAGTTCTGGAGTGTTCTCCTGTCATTTTAAAATAGTGTCTGTGTATGTGTCTGAATATATATATATATATATATATATATATATATATATATATACCTCAACTTTGATAGGTATCATCTTGATACCCTAAAAAAAATAAAAATAAAATTATCCATGCCTCTCATCCCCCTCCGGCGGCTACCTCCACCCCGCCCCCGGATTCACCCCCCTCCCTCTCTTTTTGCGCGCTAGCGCTACCGCCGCCGCTGCACGCGGAGAGAGGGGAGGGCGGGGGTGTGCAGCCGCGGGCGATGCAGTCGCCGGGGTGGGAGGGAGGGTGGGGGCAGCCGCGAGGGGTTGTGGGCATCCGGGGGGGTGTCGACGGAGGGGGGCGGAGGGGGTGGGAGTGGGAAAGGAGGGACAATTGTCCTTTTCTTATTTTTAGGTATCAAGTTGAAAATATTAGTTGAGGGAGGGTATTAAGTTAGTACCTATCAAAGTTGGGGGTATCAAGTTGTTGTAATTTAGCAATTTAGTCATATATATATACACACATTTTTATACTATTCATGTGTTCTTTTTCTGAGGTGTGTGCTTAGCTTTTGCGCTTTGCGCGTCTAGATGACCTTAGCATTTAGGTGCACATTTCGCCTATGACAACTATGTCCTTGCCAAATTTGCTATCATAATCACATAGTAGCATGCCTATTGACCACTACGATCAAGTAAAGGGTACACATCATTGTTCTAATAAATGCTTTCACATCATTCCAATCTTCTTATGGTATTATATAGCATAATTCTCAACATCTAAAACATAATTGTCAAGCTCCATCTTTAAGAAAGCCCATGTTCCTCCCTAGTTGTTCTTTTAACCAATGTATTCAGTCTTCTTCATGGCAACCAAGTAAATGTTTGGTATACTATCCAGAAGAGTAAAAATTTGTTGTATTCTTAACACGTCATAAACAAACAAGCTCATTGTAGTCTGGCTACTAAAGTAGCAATCAACAATTATGTATAGCTTTCTTCCCCTTTACCAGCTCGATCAAGGATAGCCATCATGATTCAAATTTACGACCATACAAGCATAATAAACTTAGTGTTGGGAATCAAGTCTGCTGAAGGGGGCAGAGTTCGGTCCAAACTCGGTGTGGTATTCCAGAACCTTTGAACCGAACTCGGTCCGAGTTCGGTGCCGGCGGCGGCTGTTCGGATTTTGGAATTTTATGTTATATTTTGGACTGTTGGATGCTAGTGGACGGCTGGATCTTATGGTTGGCTATTTTTAGGGTTCCTTAACCCTAAAATAGGTTTCTCATCCTATAAATAGGGAGGGTGGAGGCACAAAAAAAGCACAAGTTGGAGATTCGGGTGCTCATCCACAGAAAAATCTAAGAGAAAGCCCGTGCTTTTCTCTTAAGACATCGCCATCTAAGACGGAAGGAAGAAGGAGATCTAATCGAGGAGTCGTCAACATCAGTTAGGGAGATTGCTATGGGTTGGTGAGTGATTTCAATTGTAATCTTCTACTTTTCTTGAGTGTGGTAGGGGGTTGAACCTATTAGGGCAAAGGGTTTCAACATTAGTTTTTGCAATCTTGTAATTTCATCTGATTTATAAAGATTAAAATTTGTTCAGGTGACGTAGTTACCGCCATATACTTGTCTTCATCTGTGCTTGGTGTTCGTAGATTGGTTTGGTCATCTCAGGTGGGTTGGCAAAGCGTTTCTTTCGCTGCGCGACCAACACGTGGTATCAGAGCGCACGTGTTCCCAACACGTGGTATCAGAGCCAGGTTCTTCTCGAGAGGGAAGGTGCAACTATGTCTACGGAGCAGATGAACACTCATATGATCACCCTCACATGGAAAAACTGGACGATTTGAAAGCCAAGGATGGAGGATCTCCTCTGGTATAAGGACTTGCATGGTCCGTTGGAAGGAGACAACGCAAAGCCGACGGACAGGTGCTGATGACTGGAAACAACTGGATCAGAAGGCTGTTGGATTCATCCGCCAATGGCAGGACGACTCGGTGTTTCACCATGTGTCCATAGAGAATTCTGCAAAAGCATTGTGGGAGAAGTTGATTCATTGTACGAAAGGAAGACGGCTGGCAACAAGACGTTTCTGATTCGCCAACTCGTCAACTCGAAGTACACGGAGGGTGCACCGGTGGCACAACATCTGAACGAGGATCAGGACATTATCAATCAACTGTCTGCGATGAAGATGGTGATTGAGGATGAGCTTTAGGCCCTTCTGCTTTTGAGTTCTCTGCCGAAAAGCTGGAAGACGTTGGTGGTGTCGGTCAGCAACTCCGCACCTGGTGAAATTGTCACGATGGAGGCAGTCAAAAGCATCTTCTTGAACGAGATCCGACATAAGCAAGTGAAATCGTCGTAGGAGTCCGCTCTGGTGGCTTCCTACGGGAAGGGAAGACCCAAGTCACGGGTGAGGACGGGGGGTTCTCGGGATCTTGCGACTGTGGACCGCAACGCAAGGAGGGCTGCTATCACTGTGGCAAAAGGGATCATATCAAGAGAATTGCATGAAGCTCAAAGCTGAGAAGGCTAAAGATAAGGATGATCCGTAGGATCTCATGGCTATGGGAGATCTTATCATTGCAAAATCGACGAAGAGGAATCTTGTGACATGTGTCATGATGATGACTGGGTCATTGACACGGGGGCGTCGTATCACTCCACTCCAAATAGGAGGATCTTCACGTCATACCGCGGTGGCAGGTTTGGACGTGTGAATATGGACAACAAGAGGACGGCTGCAATTGTAGGCATCGGTGATGTGCACTTGACAACGGAGCTTGGTGAGAAACTCATTCTCCAGGATGTGCGACATGTACCAAGTTTGTGCTACAACTTGGTTTCGGTAGGGAGGCTGGCGGATGATGGCTGTCGCAGTTTGTTTGAGGACAAAGATTGGATGCTTACGAAGGGTTCCCAGCAGCTGGCTCGAGGAGATTTGTTTTGTGGCATCTATAGGCTCAAGCCGCTGAGGTGCACAGGCAGGCCACAAATACCGGATGGAGGCTCGAGGGGTATTCGACAGGAGAGATCATCAGAAACTTGTCTTGGACGGGCTTCGAGATACTTTGACAGAAACAGAGGATTCGGTTCGTCGAAACAAAGCGACGAATGATAATGAGTCAAAGATTGAGGGTCAGTCTGTCGGTCCCATGACAGCTGGTCGATCTCCAGGTGGGGGTTGCTTCACGGATCCGATTTTGGCGACTGATAGTTTGCCAAACACGGAGCGACATTGGTTTCAGCAGTTCGAGGCCAAGGAGGAGATCAAGGTTTGCAACAAACTCAATCTGAGGCAGGAGTATCATCATTCACGCAGTTCAGGGAAAGCTGTGGGTCATCGACGGCATGCACAATGCGTGATGTTCTGCTCGAGGACGCATGTGTATGGGAGAGCTTCATGTTCGGACACGAAGGTGGACAGATTCAGGAGTTTGAATCTCGGGAGAATCGCACCGTCCGCTTGGTTGGACCAGCGAAGGGTGAAGAAGCTCGTCGGAACGTTAACACGTTTCAGTGGAAGACGGAAGTCGAGGACATGCAGCCAAGACTCACGGTGAGGATGATCGTCAGGGACTTCGGTCTTGGTCGTGTCATCGATATCGACAGGATCCCAATAGTGCAGGAGGTGCTACGCATGGCAGCTAGCATCGACGTGACGGTCGAGGAGTTGAAGATGACGAAAGATGCAAAGCAACTCAGGGGATCGGAGATGGGTGGCATGGGTGAGAAGGATTTCTGTCGCGGGACGACAGGCATGGAGTCCATTTGAGGAGCCATGGAACCAACACCTCTCATCAGACTAGAGGGGAAGACTGTTGGGAATCAAGTCTGAGGAGGCAGAGTTCGGTCCGAACTAAGTCCCTGGTCGAGTTCAGGCCGAACTCGGTGTGGTGTTCCGAAACCTTTGAACCGAACTCTGTCCGAGTTCGGTGTCGGCGGTATCTGCTCGGATTTTGGAGTTTTTATGTTATATTTTGGACCGTTGGATGCTAGTGAACGCTGGATCTTATAGTTGGCTATTTTTTTGGTTTCATAACCCTAAAATAGGTTTCCCATCCTATAAATAGGGAGTAGGATGGAGGCACAAAGAAAAGGCATAAGTTGTAGATTCGGGGTGCTCGTCCACAGAAAATCTAAGAAAAAGCCCGTACTTTTCTCTTAGGACTTCGCCATCCAAGACAGAAGAAATAAGGAGATCTAATCAAAGAGTCGTAAACTTCAGTTAGGGAGATTGCTACGGGTTGGTGAGTGATTTCAATTGTAATCTTCTACTTTTCTTCTTGAGTGTGGTGAGGAGGTTGAACCTATTAGGGCAAAGGGTTTCAACATTAGTTTTTGCAATCTTGTAATTTCATCTGAGTTATAAAGATTGAAATTTGTCCAGGTGACGTAGTCACCGCCATATACTTGTTTTCATCTGTGCTTGGTGTTCGTAGATTGGTTTGGTCATCTCAGGTAGGTTGGCAAAGCGCTTTTTCCACTGCGCGACCAGTACGTGGTATCAGAACACACGTGTTACCAACACTTAGGGTCGGTTTTCTTACAAAAAGTGAGACAAATTAAGCAACTATATGTAGATTATTGAAGAATATAAAGTGTGAAGACCTACTAAGTCATACACCTAATCGATAAGTAAATGCTATCAAATGAACAATTGAACACACGTGTTCCCAACACTTTTTCCACTGCGCGACCAGCACGTGGTATCAGAACACACGTGTTCCCAACACTTAGGGTCGGTTTTCTTACAAAAAGTGAGACAAATTAAGCAACTATATGTAGATTATTGAAGAATATAAAGTGCGAAGACCTACTAAGTCATACACCTAATCGATAAGTAAATGCTATCAAATGAACAATTGAATTATGTACCCCCACTATGTTTCATATTTTAACTTTGACAAAAATTTGAGCACACTCTTTCAGGAATCCAAGAAAGCTAACTTGTTTCTTTCAGCTATGAAGTCTTGTGATGCGTCTTCAGGCAGTAAGAATATAGCATTTGACAGCTTCTGGTAGTATTCAATGGAAAAGGGATCATACGCAAAACAAAATACATTTTGGAGAAGTGGTACTAGTATTTTGTTTTCAGTAATGATTAAATGTAATTATATAGTTCAAAATAAATGTTTTGAGGTTCTAATTAGTTTTTAGGCTAGCCTAGTTTTTATATATGGGAAGAATGTAAATGTTTTGTTGAAATTCGACAGGAATGGGTTACAATTTTAGTTTATTTTTTTGATATTGTAGTAGATATTTGTATTTGGTAATATATGTCTCTGAGTAGTGATTATAGGGTTCTCCCTACCTTGCTTCTTAACCAATGTTTTTCAAATATATATATATATATATATATATATATATATATATATATATATATATATATATATATATATTTTCCACACATAAATAACATAATTCATATATCATACTTTATAATGAGATAAAAAGTTAGTAAATTTTATACTCATAAATATATAATGAAACTAACCTATGTGAAACATATGACAACATATGGAAAGGAAGCAATAAACCTTCTTCATTAGCTGAGCATTCTCATTTTTAAGATTTTCCTCATCAAAAGTGACATCGAACAACGAAGGGTCACACTTAGTACAACGACCAGAGCTCAGAGCTTTTCAGCACCTCACATTTTGTGCACGTAGTATCTCATTCTCCTTCCTTAATTGCTTGTTCACTTGGCATGATTTTCTTGTGTCTGTAAGATTAAAAAAACATGTAAAGTATTGGTATAACTGTAGACAAATTTAGTATAAGTTAATAATTTTGACTATATTGGCTTTACGATTAATTTTTTTGCATCCACATATATGGTAATAGAAGAAAACTCACTATTGACACATTTCCCAAAGGGAGCCTTAGAGTATCTTTGGTAGCCGAAAACTAACAAGGAAACTAAGATAACAATGAAAACTCCTCAAAGCTTCTGGTTTGTGATGTTTGGTTATCTAAATTTAGGATCTTTTTGTGACAACGTCATAAACGTAAAGTAGGGACTCATTCATTTTTCATCTGAAAGTATCATTATTTCTTATTTGAACAAGTGATGGAAATTACCTATGATCAACATGCCATCATATCATTGTACTTTCATTATCCTAGTTTATAGAAATCTTCTTTTAGTTTTTATAAACTCCAAAAATAAATGAAAGAAAAATTGTGTTACCAACTTCTAAGCTCCAGCTATTTTGTTATTGTGAAGCAAAACCTATGTCATAATAAAAGCAAGTTTCTTTTAAGTTGTATGTATTGAAGATATTCTAAGAACATCTCTTATTTGTTAAGACCTATAGAAATGGAAGATGCATTACAAGAGCTAGTGCATTTACTCACAAGCATTCATTTGACAAAAAAAGGGGTCTTGGTTTTTGTCACATATTGTAGTTATGCAAGCGGTTCTTGTGACTGTCTCGCACTTTGTAGTTCGGATCAATATTGATGCCCAAAATATATTAATGAGTAAAAAAGAAGAATGAAAAAGAGATAAGAGCTCACATATCAAATGTTTCACTGCCAATTAAAGAAACATTTATATTCTTATATTATTTAGGCAGTAGTAACAGTTTTGGATTGTTCTACCTTTAATTGAGTCCTTTTGTTTTGAAACCAAAATTTCACTTGGGTTGATCTCAATCCTAATTCATTGCTTAACAATTTCCTTGTTTCTTCATCTGGATGTTGATTCTGCTTAAAAGACCTGAAGATCAACAAAAAGAAAATGATAATAAAGAATTTACAGTAATTATCATAACTAGTAATTGACAATGTAAAACCGATGATAATTTCAAGCTCTTCCATTCTTTTGATCTGCCATTTAGTGTGGCGCACATATAGCTTACAAGCAAGGTAGTAACATTGACTTTTAAATGTTTTTACGAAATCGAGCCCAAAACCTGAACCCACTTAATAAAATATGTGTAAAGCTTTTAGTAACCCAAATGCAAAAGTTGTCGTGCACAAGAATTCACACCCCACTATAAGGACGTTAGTTTAAAAACTAGATTATTCCCAAGTGAAGAACTTCCTCATCAACCATTTTCATGTATAGTCCAATTTATAGAATCCACCCTCTCGTGAGTCCTTCTCTCGCTGTATTTATCAAATACAAGGAATAATTATTCTCTAAAATCTATTTTAAGACCGAAACTTAATCTAAGATCCAAACCAGGTAAATAAAATTATTTTAGTAATACGAGAAATTGGAGAGATACAGTCAGGGTTGACAAAGCGAAGGCTCTACGTGATATCCTTTCGGTAACTTGAATTAGTTCTTGTACTTCTTATTCTCTACTTGAGTAGTTGTGGCAATTCATGTTCAAATCAGACATGGAAAGTTTGGTAGAAAGGTTGTATTCTTCCATTTCTATTAATGAATGCTTTTCAGGGTTGGACTCCATACCGTTTCATGGTTTTCTTTCGAGTAGGGTTTCCAAATAAAATTGTGCTTGCGTATTGGATTATGATTCGTGTTTGTGCGTTTTAGCCTTTTAGGTCCACTCGTTCTTCAGTTCTCTTGGAGTACTTGTCAATCAGGGACGAAAAATTATTCCGCTGTGTTATGTCTATGTTCCCAACAAAGTGGTATTAGAACGTCAAGTATTTGACGAAGTAAATGAAATGAAAGACGGAGATGAAACTTGTTCGAATGGTGAACTGCATGCAGGACCCAAGCTAGAAAAGGAAAAGTAAATAGTACAAACAGAAAGACAAGAAATCAATTGAGACAAAAAAAGCTTCACCACTATGTACAT
The DNA here is from genome assembly GCA_036927795.1 of Iris macrosiphon. Classification (NCBI taxonomy): domain Eukaryota; kingdom Viridiplantae; phylum Streptophyta; class Magnoliopsida; order Asparagales; family Iridaceae; genus Iris; species Iris macrosiphon. The sequence continues at coordinate 180,879,667 of JAYESA010000009.1, forward strand.
GTAATCGACTCCCAAGTTTATATGTACAAATTTTGCCATGGTAACACAATTTGCAAGCTTGGCCACTAAGCAAATGGTTTTGATTGTGTACCAGCAGATGTGATAGTCCACGTAATTTGCAAGGTCAATAAGCCTCGGATGCTTAATCAATTTGTACTCCAGTGAAATATAAAGGCATGAGACTGCTCAAACATGTTGAATTTGTATTATGATTAGCAGTCTATAAAGTAGAAATTTATTAGAGAACAAGTGGTTAAATGCTTCAATTTTATTCTTCAGCCCCAAGGCTGGTTTAAATAGAAGAAATACAATCAATATTCATCCTTGAATCAAGGAGAACCTTAAGAAAAAAGGAAACTAAATAAAAACAGAAAATCTTCTCCAGGTGGGGGTTGCTTCACGGATCCGATTTTGGCGACCGGTAGTTTGCCAAACACGGAGCGACATTGGTTTCAGCAGTTCGAGGCCAAGGAGGAGATCAAGGTTTGCAGCAAACTCAATCTGAGGCAGGAGTATCATCATTCACAAAGCTCAGGGGAAGCTGTTGGTCATCGACGGCATGCAAAGTGCGTGATGTTCTGCTCGATGACGCATGTGTATGGGGGAGCTTCATGTTCGGACACGAAGGTGGACAGATTCAGGAGTTCGAATCTCGGGAGAATCGCACCGTCCACTTGGTTGGACCAGCCAAGGGTGAAGAAGCTCGTCAGAACTTTAACACATTTCGGTGGAAGACGAAAGTCGGGGACATGCAGCCAAGACTCACGGTGTGGCTGATCGTCAGGGACTTCGGTCTTGGTCGTGTCATCAATATCGACAGGATCCCAGTAGTGCAGAAGGTGCTACGCATGGCAGCTAGCATCGACGTGACGATCGAGGAGCTTTAGATGACAGAAGATGCAAAGCAACTGGGTATCAGAGATCGGTGGCATGGGTGAGCAGAATTTCTGTCGCGAAGCGACAGGCATGGAGTCTAGTTGAGGAGCCATGGAGCCAACACCTCTCATCAGACTTGAGAAAAAAATTGTTGGGAATCAAGTCTGCTGAAGGGGGCAGAGTTCGGTCCGAACTCGGTATGGTGTTCCAGAACCTTTGGACCGAACTCAGTCCGAGTTCGGTGTCGGCGGTAGCTGCTCGGGTTTTGGAATTTTTATATTATATTTTGGACCGTTGGATGCTAGTGAATGGCTGGATCTTATGGTTGGCTATTTTTAGGTTTTTCTAACCCTAAAATAGGTTTCTCATCCTATAAATAGGGAGGAGGGTGGAGGCACAAAGAAAAAGCACAAGTTGGAGATTCGGGGTGCTCGTCCACAAAAAATCTAAAAGAAAGCTCGTGCTTTTCTCTTAGGAGTTCGCCATCCAAGACAGAAGGAAGAAGATCTAATCGAGGAGTCGTCAACTTCAGTTAGAGAGATTGCTACGGGTTGGTGAGTGATTTCAATTGTAATCTTCTGCTTTTCTTCTTGATTATGGTGAGGGGGTTGAACATATTAGGGCAAAGGGTTTCAACATGTTCCTTGCGGTCCACAGTCGCAAGATCCCGAGAACTCCCCTCTGTCCTCGCCTGTGACTTGGGTCTTCCCTTCCCGTAGGAAGCCACCAGAGCGGACTCCTGCGATGATTCCACTTGCTTACGTTGGATCTTCTCGTTCAACAAGCTGCTTTTGACTGCCTCCATCGTGACAACTCCACCAGGTGCGGAGTTGCTAACCGACACCACCGTCTCCCCGCTTTCCGGCAGAGAACTCAAAAAGCAGAAAGGCCTGAAGCTCATCCTCAATTACCACCTTCATCGCAAACAGCTGATTGATGATGCCCTGAACCTCGTTCTGATGTTGTGCCACCGGTGCACCCTCCGTGTACTTCGAGTTGACGAGTTGGCGAATCAGAAACGCCTTGTCGTCAGCCGTCTTCCTTTCGTACAACGAATGCAGCTTCTCCCACAATGCTTTTGCATAATTCTTCATGGACACGTGGTGAAACACCGAGTTGTCCAGCCATTGGCGGATGAATCCAACAGCCTTCCGATCCAGTCGTTTCCAGTCATCAACACCTTTGACCGTCGGCTTTGCGCTGTCGCCCTCCAACGGACCATGAAAGTCCTTGCACCAGAGTAGATCCTCCATCCTTGGCTTCCAACGTGTTCCCAACACGTGGTATCAGAGCCAGGTTCTTCTCGAGTGGGAAGGTGCAACTATGTCTACGGAACAGATGAACACATACCCTCACAGGGGAAAACTGGGCGATTTGGAAGCCAAGGATAGAGGATCTACTATGGTGCAAGGACTTTCATGGTCCGTTGGAGGGCGACAGCGCAAAGCCGACGGTCAAAGGTGTTGATGACTGGAAACGACTGGATCGGAAGGCTGTTGGATTCATCCGCCAATGGCTGGACAACTCGGTGTTTCACCACGTGTCCATGAAGAATTATGCAAAAGCATTGTGGGAGAAGCTGCATTCGTTGTACGAAAGGAAGACGGCTGACAACAAGGCGTTTCTGATTCGCCAACTCGTCAACTTGAAGTACACGGAGGGTGCACCGGTGGCACATCTGAACGAGGTTCAGGGCATCATCAATCAGCTGTTTGCGATAAAGATGGTAATTGAGGATGAGCTTCAGGCCCTTCTGCTTTTTGAGTTCTCTGCCGGAAAGCGGGAAGACGGTGGTGTCGGTGAGCAACTCCGCACCGGGTGGAGTTGTCACGATGGAGGCAGTCAAAAGCAGCTTGTTGAACGAGGAGATCCGACGTAAGCAAGTGGAATCATCGCAGGAGTCCGCTCTGGTGACTTCCTACGGGAAGGGAAGACCCAAGTCACAGGCGAGGACAGAGGGGAGTTCTCGGGATCTTGCGCCTGTGGACCGCAAGGAGGGCTACTATCACTGTGGCGAAAGGGGTCATATCAAGAGGAACTGCATGAAGCTTAAAGCTGAGAAGGCCAAAGATAAGGATGATCAAAAGGATCTCACGGCTATGGGAGATCTCATCATCGCAGCAACCGACACAGAGAAACCTTGTGACATGTCATGATGACGACTGGGTCATTGACACGGGACGTCGTATCACGTCACTCCATATAGGAGGATCTTCACGTCATACCACGGTGGCAGGTTTGGACGTGTGAAGATGGGCAACAAGAGGACGACTGCAGTTGTAGGCATCGGTAATGTACACTTGACAACGGAACTTGGTTAGAAGCTCGTTCTCAAGGATATGCGACATGTACCGAGTTTGTGCTACAACTTGGTTTCGGTAGGGAGGCTGGCGGATGATGGTTGTCGCAGTTTGTTTGGGGACAAAGATTGGATGCTTACGAAGGGTTCCCAGCAGCTGGCACGAGGAGATTTGTGTTGTGGCATGTACAGGCTCAAGCCGCTGAGGTGTACAGGCAGGCCACAAACATCGGATGGAGGCTCGAGGGGTATTCGACAGGTGGATCGTCGGAAACTTGTCTTGGAGGGGCTTCGAGATACTTTGAGAGATACTGAGGATTCGGTTCGTCGAGACAAAGCGACGAATAGTGATGAGTCAAAGATTGAGGGTCAGTCTGTCGGTCCCATGACAGCTGTTCGATCTCCAGGTAGGGGTTGCTTCACGGATCCGATTTTAACGACTGGTAGTTTGCCAAAACTTCACGGAGCAACATTGGTTTCAGCAATTCGAGGCCAAGAAGGAGATCAAGGTTTGTAGCAAACTCAATCTGAGACAGGAGCATCATCATTCACACAGTTCAGGAAAAGCTGTGGGTCATCGACGGCATGCACAGTGCGTGATGTTCTGCTCAAGGACGAATGTGTATGGGGAAGCTTCAAGTTCGGACACGAAGGTGGGAAGATTCAGGAGTTTGAATCTCGGGAAAATCGCACCGTCCGCTTGGTTGGACCAGCGAAGGGTGAAGAAGCTCGTCGGAACGTTAACACGTTTCAGTGGAAGACGGAAGTCGAGGACATGCAGCCAAGACTCACGGTGAGGATGATCGTCAGGGACTTCGGTCTTGGTCGTGTCATCGATATCGATAGGATCCCAGTAGTGCAGGAGGTGCTACGCATGGCAGCTAGCGTCGACGTGACGATCGAGGAGTTGAAGATGACGAAAGATGCAAAGCAACTCAGGGGATCGGAGATGGGTGGCATGGGTGAGAAGGATTTCTGTCGCGGGACGACAGGCATGGAGTCGGAGCCATGGAACCAACACCTCTCATCAGACTAGAGGGGAAGACTATTGGGAATCAAGTCTGAGGGGGCAGAGTTCGGTCCGAACTCGGTCCCTGGTCGAGTTCAGGCCGAACTCGCTGTGGTGTTCCAAAACCTTTGGACCGAACTCGGTCCGAGTTTGGTGTCGGCGGTATCTGCTCGGGTTTTGGAGTTTTTATGTTATATTTTGGACCGTTGGATGCTAGTGGACAACTGGATCTTATAGTTGGCTATTTTTTTGGTTTCATAAGAGAAAGCCCGTACTTTTCTCTTAGGACTTCGACATCCAAGACAGAAGAAATAAGGAGATCTAATCAAAGAGTCGTCAACTTCAGTTAGAGCGATTGCTACGGGTTGGTGAGTGATTTCAATTGTAATCTTCTACTTTTCTTCTTGAGTGTGGTAAGGGGGTTGAACCTATTAGGGCAAAGGGTTTCAACATTAGTTTTTGCAATCTTGTAATTTCATCTGAGTTATAAAGATTGAAATTTGTCCAGATGACGTAGTAACCGCCATATACTTGTCTTCATCTATGCTTGGTGTTCGTAGATTGGTTTGGTCATCTCAGGTAGGTTGGCAAAGCGCTTCTTCCACTGTGCGACCAGCACGTGGTATCAGAACACACGTGTTCCCAACACCTAGGGTCGGTTTTCTTACAAAAAGTGAGAAATTAAGCAACTATATGTAGATTATTGAAGAATATAAAGTGCGAAGACCTACTAAGTCATACACCTAATCGATAAGTAAATGCTATCAAATGAACAATTGAATTATGTACCCCCACTATGTTTCATATTTTAACTTTGACAAAAATTTGAGCACACTCTTTCAGGAATCCAAGAAAGCTAACTTGTTTCTTTCAGCTATGAAGTCTTGTGATGCGTCTTCAGGCAGTAAGAATATAGCATTTGACAGCTTCTGGTAGTATTCAATGGAAAAGGGATCATACGCAAAACAAAATACATTTTGGAGAAGTGGTACTAGTATTTTGTTTTCAGTAATGATTAGATGTAATTATATAGTTCAAAATAAATGTTTTGAGGTTCTAATTAGTTTTTAGGCTAGCCTAGTTTTTATATATGGGAAGAATGTAAATGTTTTGTTGAAATTCGACAGGAACGGGTTACAATTTTAGTTTATTTTTTTGATATTGTAGTAGATATTTGTATTTGGTAATATATGTCTCTGAGTAGTGATTATAGGGTTCTCCCTACCTTGCTTCTTAACCAATGTTTTTCAAATATATATATATATATATATATATATATATATATATATATATTTTCCACACATAAATAACATAATTCATATATCATACTTTATAATGAGATAAAAAGTTAGTAAATTTTATACTCATAAATATATAATGAAACTAACCTATGTGAAACATATGACAACATATGGAAAGGAAGCAATAAACCTTCTTCATTAGCTGAGCATTCTCATTTTTAAGATTTTCCTCATCAAAAGTGACATCGAACAACGAAGGGTCAAACTTAGTACAACGACCAGAGCTCAGAGCTTTTCAGCACCTCACATTTTGTGCACGTAGTATCTCATTCAAGGTAGTCAAAGGCGCAAGGCGCACTCAAGGCGCAAAGGGTCCATATCGCCCGAGGCGCAAGGCGCACTTAAGGCGCGCGCCCGAGCGATGCGAGGCGCATATATATATATATATATATACAAAAAAAAATATAGACCAAGTTTGACTTATTGTAAGGGTGGACGTGTATATGCATTGGAAAGAGAGATGATTATACATGCCTCAGTTCTTTGTTTCTTCTCGTGATTGCAGAAAGCAAGGTTCGAATCAAAATCAGATGAACCACCCTGCGATCCTCCAGCAGACATGTCATTGCTGCATACAGAGAGCAGAAAAGATTGCCTACCTTCAGGCTTCAGGAGAACAGCTGTCACTCTCGTTCAAAGACTTGAGAGACGGATGGAAGAGAGCAGCTCTGGGACGTTGAGGGGCCTGCTGCTTTGCACGATGAGGAAGATGGAGTATATGTAATAGAAATAGGGGGCTTCGTATCTGTAGCACTTGCCACAACAGGTGATTCAATAAAGCACTTTTCCTACAAGAAAGGAAGTGAAATCATAAGATCCCAAAGAATCTTAATATGATATCCCAAAGAATCTTAATATGCCAGGTTAGTACTAGATTTTTTTCCCCTTCTTCTTTCTCTCTTTCCTTCCCGATTTCTTTCTTCTTTCTTTCTAACTTTCTTTCTTCTTTCTTTCTGACTTTTGTTTCTTTCTTTCTTCTTTCTTTCTTTCTTTCTTGTTGGGCTTTTGTTTCTGGGCCTTTTTTTTGCAATAGCTGCTGTTCCTGCAAGGATAAAAATCGAAAATTATCAAGGCGCGCCTAGGCGCGCCTTGTCCACTACGCGCGCCTCCGGAAAAGGCGCGCCTTACGCGCGCCTCATTGACTGCGCCTCGCCTGGACACTGGTGAGGCGCTCTCCCCGCGCCTCGGAGCAAGGCGCGCCTTAGGCGCGCCTGGGGCGCGCCTTTGACTACACTGATCTCATTCTCCTTCCTTAATTGCTTGTTCACTTGGCATGATTTTCTTGTGTCTGTAAGATTAAAAAAAACATGTAAAGTATTGGTATAACTGTAGACAAATTTAGTATAAGTTAATAATTTTGACTATATTGGCTTTACGATTAATTTTTTTGCATCCACATATATGGTAATAGAAGAAAACTCACTATCGACACATTTCCCTAAGGGAGCCTTAGAGTATCTTTGGTAGCCGAAAACTAACAAGGAAACTAAGATAACAATGAAAACTCCTCAAAGCTTCTGGTTTGTGATGTTTGGTTATCTAAATTTAGGATCTTTTTGTGACAACGTCATAAACGTAAAGTAGGGACTCATCCAGTTTTCATCTGAAAGTATCATTATTTCTTATTTGAATAAGTGATGGAAATTACCTATGATCAACATGTCATCATATCATTGTACTTTCATTATCCTAGTTTATAGAAATCTTGTTTTAGTTTTTATAAACTCCAAAAATAAATGAAAGAAAAATTGTGTTACCAACTTCTAAGCTCCAGCTATTTTGTTATTGTGAAGCAAAACCTATGTCATAATAAAAGCAAGTTTCTTTTAAGTTGTATGTATTGAAGATATTCTAAGAACATCTCTTATTTGTTAAGACCTATAGAAATGGAAGATGCATTACAAGAGCTAGTGCATTTACTCACAAGCATTCATTTGACAAAAAAGGTGTCTTGGTTTTTGTCACATATTGTAGTTATGAAAGCGGTTCTTGTGACTGTCTCGCACTTTGTAGTTCGGATCAATATTGATGCCCAAAATATATTAATGAGTAAAAAAGAAGAATGAAAAAGAGATAAGAGCTCACATATCAAATGTTTCACTGCCAATTAAAGAAACATTTATATTCTTATATTATTTAGGCAGTAGTAACAGTTTTGGATTGTTCTACCTTTAATTATGTCCTTTTGTTTTGAAACCAAAATTTCACTTGGGTTGATCTCAATCCTAATTCATTGCTTAACAATTTCCTTGTTTCTTCATCTGGATGTTGATTCTGCTTAAAAGACCTGAAGATCAACAAAAAGAAAATGATAATAAAGAATTTACAGTAATTATCATAACTAGTAATTGACAATGTAAAACCGATGATAATTTCATGCTCTTCCATTCTTTTGATCTGCCATTTAGTGTGGCGCACATATAGCTTACAAGCAAGGTAGTAACATTGACTTTTAAATGTTTTTACGAAATCGAGCCCAAAACCTGAACCCACTTAATAAAATATGTGTAAAGCTTTTAGTAACCCAAATGCAAAAGTTGTCGTGCACAAGAATTCACACCCCACTATAAGGACGTTAGTTTAAAAACTAGATTATTCCCAAGTGATGAACTTCCTCATCAACCATTTTCATGTATAGTCCAATTTATAGAATCCACCCTCTCGTGAGTCCTTCTCTCGCTGTATTTATCAAATACAAGGAATAATTATTCTCTAAAATCTATTTTAAGACCGAAACTTAATCTAAGATCCAAACCAGGCACATAAAATTATTTTAGTAATACGAGAAATTGGAGAGATACACTCAGGGTTGACAAAGCGAAAGCTCTACGTGATCTCCTTTCGGTAACTTGAATCAGTTCTTGTACTTCTTATTCTCTACTTTAGTTGTGGCAATTCATGTTCAAATCAGACATGGAAAGTTTGGTAGAAAGGTTGTATTCTTCCATTTCTATTAATGAATGCTTTTCAGGGTTGGACTCCATACCGTTTCATGATTTTCTTTCGAGTAGGGTTTCCAAATAAAATTGTGCTTGCGTATTGGATTATGATTCGTGTTTGTGCGTTTTAGCCTTTTAGGTCCATTCGTTCTTCAGTTCTCTTGGAGTACTTGTCAATCAGGGATGAAAAATTATTCCGCTGTGTTATGTCTATGTTCCCAACAAAGTGGTATTATAACGTCAAGTATTTGACGAAGTAAATGAAATGAAAGACGGAGATGAAACTTGTTCGAATGGTGAACTGCATGCAGGACCCAAGCTAGAAAAGGAAAAGTAAAGAGTACAAAAAGAAAGACAAGAAATCAATTGAGACAAAAAAAGCTTCACCACTATGTACATGTAATCGACTCCCAAGTTTATATGTACAAATTTTGCCATGGTAACACAATTTGCAAGCTTGGCCACTAAGCAAATGGTTTTGATTGTGTACCAGCAGATATGATAGTCCAAGTAATTTGCAAGGTCAATAAGCCTCGGATGCTTAATCAATTTGTACTCCAGTGAAATATAAAGGCATGAGACTGCTCAAACATGTTGAATTTGTATTATGATTAGCAGTCTATACAGTAGAAATTTATTAGAAAACAAGTGGTAAATGCTTCAATTTTATTCTTCAGCCCCAAGGCTGGTTTAAATAGAAGAAATACAATCAATATTCATCCTTGAATCAAGGAGAACCTTAAGAAAAAAGGAAACTAAATAAAAACAAAAAATCTTCTCTAATAATGACTAATAACAAAAAGATTCTCTAATGATGATTAATAACAAGAGGAGAGAGAATCAAGGGATTCTCCAACACCCTACCCCCCCCCCCCCCCTCAAGTTGGTGTATAGATATCTATCATGTCCAACTTGCTTACCAAATGCTCAAAGACGGGTCTTGTCAAGCTTTTGGTTAAGATGTCTGCAGTTAGCTGACTAGAGATCACAAATGGTAGACATGATTCCAGCATCTAATTTCTCTTTTATGAATTGACGGTCAATCTCAATACGTTTGGTTCTATCATGCTGAACCGGGTTGTGGGCTATGCTTATGGCAGCTTTACTGACAGAATATAACTTTAAGGGAAGCTCAATTTTCATCTTAAGTTCCTCCAGGACTTTTTGAATCCATAGTCCTTCACAAATACACTTTCTCAGGCTGAAAATTGAGTCCTAGAGGATCTTTAAGAGTCAACATAGGAGACAACACAACTGAACATTTACCTGCAATGGCTGAAAAAGAGACATCTACGACTTTTATTTTTTGATTCCCTGCACAGGGACTATATAAAGAAAACAAAGTAGATTCACTTGCGATGTGATCGGTTGCACCCGAATCTACTATCCAAGTGTGGTTGGGACTGACACTAAGAAGAGCAGAATTACCTTTTTTATGCTATAAAGCAAGGAGTTTGAGATTCGAGAAGTTTGAACAGTTTGTCTAGTTGTTCCGTCGTGAGTGAAAGTTGAGTTGAAGAAGATTGCTGCCCTTGATCTGAATTACTAGCATGGAATGCACGACCCTCATTACTATATTTCTTCTTCCAGTTCAGAGGCTTCCATGGAGATTCCAACATGTTTCACGCGTATGCCATGCGCGTTTGCAGTGATCATACCAAGGTTTGTCCAATACCAAATGAACGGTTTGGGCCCATTCATTATAATTTTTTCATTCATCTTGGGAACATTGAACTTGAGGGAATTTGAGGATCCCTCCTGATCATTGAAACCTGTGTTGAAGTCGCTGTCTCCGAAAGACCTTTCGTCTCTATTGCCAGTACCGCCACCATCGCCACAGCCAGTACCGCCGCCAGCACCGCGACCAGCGCCTCCGCCAGCACCGCCGCCAGTGCCAGCACCACCACCATCGCCACGGCCTGCTACGCATTCTGTTGTGGAGTCGTCGTTGTTTATTGAGCCGGTGAGGGCTTGCTGCCATCTATTGGAATCGGCCATTTGAGAACCTTACAAACCCTAGGTTAGGGAACCTGACTCTGATACCATATTAGAAAACAAGTGGTGAATGCTTCAATTTTATTCTTCAGCCCCAAGGCTGGTTTAAATAGAAGAAATACAATCAATATTCATCCTTGAATCAAGGAGAACCTTAAGGAAAAATAAAACTAAATGAAAACAGAAAATCTTCTTTAATAATGACTAAAAACAAGATCTTCTCTAATAATGACTAATGACAAGAGGAGAGAGAATCAAGGCATTCTCCAACAGAATTCAAAAGCATGAATAGACTTAATGGTAATAGAATTTATATGAAATAGAAGCAAGTTTGGAAAATTAATGATGTGTTTGCTCCAAGTAAAAATAAGGAAACAAAACGAAAACTAGATAATGAAGAATTTTCATGATCCAATTTAGATAAACTCTGAGATAAAGGTTGGAACTCTAATACCGGATATTTCGGACCAAATTGTTCTCTAACGTCTATAGAAAGCCATATTTCTAAAAGGGATCTATATGGATACCTAACTCCGTTAGATATACGAATCCTTCAATCATTTTCTTATCTATTATAACTCCCTCAAGGTGTGTTTGAGAAAGGTTTCCAAAGTTTTGGGGTTGAATTAAACACTCAAGGGTTGAGGCTCGATCAACCCAGTGTCACAAGCCGTTTATGTAGTTTGTAAAAGGACTTGGGGATGCTATCAAGGCTGTAGGTAGTGAAAATCCTAAGCAGTTCGCTTGAGGACTAGACTAGTCTTTCAGGAGTGTGAACTAGAACAAATTGTGTTCCTCTTGTCACTACTTGTTTGCTAACCATTGTTCCATTGTGATAATCTTTGATTCAGCACAAAATCTATAATATTTTTGTGGAACCTATTCACCCAGCCCCACCATTGTTCCATTTACCATTGTTCCATTTACTTGTTTGCTAACCATTGTTCCATTTACCATCTCAAGGACATCCACTGTGGCGGCGATCGACTGGACTAAAGAATTGATGAGCCAAATATATATCACCATATGAGTGGACTTTCACTCATCGCGTCCTGCCGAGCCCTCATCCGGCTCGGTCTTCTCTCCTGACAAGAAACCCTCCAGGTTCTTCCCTGCAAGGGTTCTCCTCACCCGTCGTGACCAACTCAGGTAGGTAGCCGGTCCATCAGGCTTCAGATCGATGAAGAAAAGCTCCAACTTCGCCGTTGTTCGTGTCGCGCTCTCACCAGCTGACAGTTTCATCAGCTTCATCAATGTTGCGACCTCCGCGGGGTCCAACTTCTTGATGATCTCCTCCATCGATCCTCTTCTCCGATCACCTCACACCCGTCCCACGATTCATGTTCGTCCTCTTCGTCCTCTCCTAGACCCGATCATGCCTCTTCCTCATCAGATCTAGGCCTTCGATGTCAACGTCCGGAACAATCTGCGGAAGACGCCGGAAACCGCGACAGAAGGCTCCTGCGGGCTCCGCAGGAGTCGCGGCTTCGCGGTAGTGGCAGAACTGTAGTGGCGGCGGCGGCGATGGTGGTGGTGGGGGAGCGGTGCGGCGGCGGTGGGCGAGCGGTACGGCAGCGATGATGGAGGCTAGGATTTGTCGGCTAGGATTTGTCGGCTAGGGTTTGTGCTCTAATACCATGTAGAATATTTGGAGTTGTATTATTATTTTAATCTCTTGGCTATATATATTCTAGAATATTTTAGAGTAATTGTGATATTTTTTATTGATAATCTCTTGGCTATTTATAGCCTTACAACTCTTCATCTTACATCAATACCCCATTAAAAAATCCTATAGAATATTCTAATATCCCAACAAATATAGCAAGAATATTCTAATATACCAACACTCCTCCTCAAGATGGGCGAAAGATATTCACTAAGCCATCTTGTCACATCCTCTAATCATATCTGCAGAGCTAAGTAACTTGATCATACTGTCTGCTACATGCTCCTTGGTTGGAACATGACCGAGCTCCAGTAGTCCACGGTCCAACTTCTCCTTGATGAAGAACCTATCGATCTCCATGTGTTTGGTCCTATCATGCTGCACTGGATTATTGGCGATACTGATGACTGACTGATTGTTACACCACAGCTTCATATTGGCTCATTGATCCAGCTTCAGCTCCTCCAGCATACTCTTCAGTCATAGCAGCTTTGCAACTCCCAAGGCCATAGCTCTGTACTCCGCTTCAGTTGTCGATCTGGCCACCACCGACTGCTTCTTACTCCTCCAAGAGACCAAGTTGCCTCCTACAAATATGCAATAGCTCGAGGTAGACCTCATGTCATCAGTACAGCTAGCCCAGTCAGAGTTACAGTAGCCCTCGATGCTCAAGTGATCATTTTTTCTGCATATCAACCCCTTTCTGGGAGAACCCTTCAAGTATCTCAGAATCTGGTACACTGCATTCATATGACCCTTCCTTGGGTCATGCATGTAGCGGCTCACCACACTCACTGCAAAGCAGATATCATGACGTGCGTGGCTCAAATAAATCAACTTGTCCACCAGTCTCTGGTATCTGTCTCGGTCAACTGGTTCTCCAGCCTTAGCACATAGCTTGAACCCTTGATTGATCGGCGTCGCCGCAAGCCTGCATCTCAACTTCTCTGTCTCCGTGAGAATGTTCAACGCATACTTCCTCTGAGAAAGAACAATCCCCTCTGCTTCTCGAGCAATCTCAATCCCGAGGAAATACCGAAGAAGGCCAAGGTCCTTCACCTCGAACTTCTTGCCAAGCTTCCCCTTGAGTCGGGCAATCTCCTGCTCATCATCTCATGTGATAATCATATCGTCCACAAACACCGCAAGCATGGTGATGTGGCCTCCACTCCGACAGAAAAACACAATGTCATCAGCGTTGATCTGCCGATATCCCATCCCTATCATCGCCCTCCTGGATTTGTCAAACCACGCTCGAGAAGACTGCTTCAGTTCATAAAGGGACTTCTTCAACCTGCAGACCTTGCCCACTGTCTTATCAGTGCAGAATCCTGGTGATATCTCCATGTACACCTCCTCCACTATATCCCCATGAAGAAACGCATTCTTCACATCTAGTTGGTGTAGCTTCATCCACCATTCGCTATCAAACAAATCAGGGTCCTGACGGTGCTCATCTTCGCCACTGGTGCAAATGTCTCATCATAGTCAATGTCGTACATCTGACTGTATTATTTTGCCACAGTCGAGCCTTGTAGCGCTCTACTTTTCCATCTGGGTTCTGCTTCACAGTAAAGACCCACTTGCATCCGACTGCCCTCTTCCCCTCTGACAGTTTTACCAGTTTCCAAGTGTGGTTCTTCTCAAGAGCGCCTAACTCGTGCATCGTCGCTTTCCACTTTGGATCGTTCTTGGCAACCTGTCAATTGTTAGGTACAGTAATACTATCCAAAGATACAATGAATGCTCCAAGAGAAAAAGAGATTATTATATGAAACAAACTGAGCAAGGTCCCAACCATATCTATCAGGAGAATTTTTTCCATTTCTGCGAGGGGTCCTCCGTACTGATAATGATGCAGTAGGAAGAATGATATCACCTGAAGGGGAATCTGGTGGTGATGGTGTATGTGTCTCAGGAGTTGAGACGGACGCAGACAAGGGACTTGCACTATAGGTACTAGTCCTGCAGTTTGCTTCCCTTTTCTGTTGTAAGTAACTCCCCCTGAGTCGTGGAGCTAACACCTCTCATCACCTCCCCATGTTCCTCTTCACTCTTTGCTCCTCCTCAAACGTTCCTCCATGCCATACTCCTAAATCGGTCACCACACTCTCACCAATCTCCCTCTCTCGCCTCATACTCTCAGTATGAGGTGAGTTGCTCATGGATGAGGTTCCCTCCTGACGGTAGTATGGCTCAAACTCCCTGAAGTGAACATCACAAACTTCTTCTCTACTTGGCTCCAACACACGTACCCTTTCTGAGTCGCCGAATAGCCCACGAATACACACTTGACTGCTCTGGGGTCAAGTTTCCCAACAGACGGTCTGTTGTCCTTCACAAAACATACGCAGCCAAATACCTTTAGTGGGAGTATCCCACTATTATTTCTTGCAATATCTCACATGGAGACTTCCATCCCAGTACCTTCGAGGGCATCTTGTTGATCAATCGAGCTGCTGTCAACAATACATGCCCCCACAGACTAGGGACATTCATGGCGATCATCATGCTCCTTGCCACCTCCAGAAGGTCTGTTCTTCTTTTCTGTCATTCCATTCTGTGCTGGAGTGTATGCATAGGTGGTCTCATGTTGTATCCCTTGGGTTGAAAGGTATTCCTCAAGTGCTTTGTTGGTATACTATGTTCCATTGTCAGACCTTAGTACCTTCACCACTACTCTGTACTGAGTTTGGACATGTTTATGAAAGTCCCAGAAACAGGCAAAGACCTCTCTCTTATTCTTCAGCAAATACAGTCATAGTAGTTGTGGCGCACGGCCCCTAGACATCAGAATGTATAATATCAAAAACAAAAGAGCTCCTACGGCCCGCACTAACATATGAGCTCCTAGTAAGTTTGCCTATGCATCACATACTAGTTTCTCCTTATTTTCCTTCTCATAAATAGATGGATACAACCTACTCAAAATACCAAAGGAGTGCCCCAACCGCCTGTGATGGAGTATCAGTGTATCATCGGCACTCATCTTTGGTCCTCTCATTCCTGCCCTTTCTGCCACAGACACCAATGTCGAATCCAGTTCTTCCCGATCCAGGTACCACAGTCCATCATACCAAGTGCCAGTCCCAAGTCTTCGTCCTGTCTCCTTCTCCTCGAAGATCACCTAAGGAATATCAAAAGAGAATGCATTTTAGTTGGAGGATTATAGAACTAATGGACAAAAGATCGACAGGAAAAGTAGCATGTAAAACATTGGATAATCTTACTGAACATGTACAATCGACAGTACCCTTACCGACCACTGGTTGAAAAATACCATCGGCTGTTTGAATGTTGTTTGCAGATGCCAGGTGAGTGTAGGAAGAGAACTCACTAGCATTCCCTGTCACGTGTCGAGACGCACCCGAATCGAAAATCCAGTCCGACGATCTAAGGGTAGACATAGATGCAAGGACGAGTGAGCCATCAGTACCTTCCGAAGGATGGGCATACATGGCAGCGCTGCCTCTGGCGAAGACTGAGGTGGACGCCTCCTCAGTCCCACTCCTCCTGTCTCTATCGCTTGACGCTCTCTGCTTTCTCCTGAGAACTTTCAGCATGCACAGTAGTGCTTGACCCTCCTCAGTATAGGCACCATTATCTCCATCCTCGCCTTCTGCTACCAGCAGGTTCGCCCGATAACCTCCTCAACCACCCCGTCGACCCCCACGACCACGACCACGTCCTCCAAACTGTCCACGTCCGCCACCTGAATCTCCCTCCTTGGGTGGTTTGGTACAAGCATACCTCAGATGGCCCACCTCCCCACAGTTGTAACACCGTCGAGGGTCTCCCTTAGATCTTGTGCCGCCTAAATTGGAAACCGCCAATGTTGTCTTTACTTCAGGAGGACCACTTGTCCCTGCCTGTAGCTTGATACGAGTCTCCTCCTGGATCATGGCCGAGATAGCCTCCTCAAGTGTTGGAATCTTCAGTTGGGCTAGAAGTAGTATTCTCCTCTGAGCAAACACTGCGGCCAGCCCCTTAAGAAACTTTATTGTCCTCTCCTGCAGACATATATATCTCTCCTTACACTTCGGGTCCTCGCAGCTCGTCCGATATGAGAAGTGATCATAATCCAACCACAGACGCTCCAACTCCGCGGCATACTCCTGTACCGTCTTCTCTCCCTGTACAGTGTCGTCGATCTCCCCCTTGATCTGGAAAACCCTCAAATTATTTCCCACACCATCGTAGGTTTTCCTCAACTTCTCCCACACGTCTTTCACCATCTCAAGGCCATACACTGTGGCGGTGATCGACTGGACTAAAGAATTGAGGAGCCAAATGTATACCACCATATGAGTGGACTTTCACTCGTCGCGTCCTACCGAGCCCTCATCCAGTTGTCTTCTCTCCTGACAAGAAACCCTCCAGGTTCTTCCCTGTGAGGGTTCTCCTCACCAGTCGTGACCAACTCAGGTAGGTGGACGGTCCATCAAGCTTCAGATCGATGGATGGAAGCTCCAACTTCGCCAATGTCCGCGTCGCGCTCTCACCAGCCAACAGTTTCATCATCTTCATCAACGTTGCGACCTCCGCAAAGTCCAACTTCTTGATGATCTCCTCCATCGATCCTCCTTTTCTCCGATCACCTCACCCTTCCCACGATTCACCTTCGCCCTTTTCGTCCTCTCCTAGACCCGATCATGTCTCCCCCATCAGATCTAGACCTTCGATGTCAACATCTAGAACGACCCGCGGGAGACGCCAGGAACCACGGCAGAAGGCTCCGCTGGAGTCGCGGCTTCATGGTGGTGGTGGCGGACTAGCGGCGACGGTGGTGGCGGGCGAGCGGTGCAACAGAGGTGGTGGCGGACGGCGCAGCAGTGGTGGTGGCGAGCGATGTGGCAGCGGTGGCGGTGGTGGCGGCTAGGGTTTGGGAGGTGGTGGCTAGGGTTTGGGCTTTGATACCAAGTAGAATATTTTGGAGTAATTATTTTTTTTTTATTGATAATCTCTTGGCTATTTATAGCCTTACAACCCTTCATCTTACATTAATACCCCATTAAAACCCCTATAGAATATTCTAATATCCCAACAAATATACCAAGAATATTCTAATATACCAACAAATATACCAAGAATATTCTAATATCCCAACATATATATATAGCCTTACAACCCTCCATCTTACATAAATCCCCCTAATACATTCTAATATACCAAAAGTAGGCCTTGTCAGCAAGGAAGTAGGCGGAGGACCTGGAGGTAAAGGAGGCAAGATACCAGTAGGCATAGAGGCAGGAAATCTATTTTGTGTTGCTAGTGTGTGGGGCAAGGAAGAGGAACAGAAGAACAAGGAAGATCAGATTTGGGAAGAGGAGAATAAAGAGGAGGAAGATGAGGAAAATGATGAAGAGGACGAATAGGATGGAGTGGAGCACATGGAAGAGTTGCTGAACACGATGAACTTGGCAAAGTTGGATTCAAACTAGTTACTTGTTTTTCTACATGGTACCTTGTCTCCTTTACTGAATGAGATGGTTGAGCTGGCAAAGGTGGAAGTAAACTTCCACAAGCTGCATGAGATTGTATCTGCAAAGTAATTTGTTCAAACATAATTTATTTAGATGAAAACCAAACTGTTGATAAGAAGTTATGTTTAAGTACACACACAGTCATATCAGTGACATGTTGTGTCACCACTCTTGTCATATTCGTTTTCAATTGTTCATGCGAATGAGTTTGTATGAAAATGAAAACCAAAATAAATGTCAAACATCCTATTGCAATGTAATTAAATGGGTGAAAAAACATAACTATTTGGATGTTACAAAACAAACCATACATGTTATATACTGTTATCCAGTCTTCTGTGATTATTCTAAGATCTTAACTCAATTTGTAAGTAGTAGTTAAACTTAATGAATGAGGAACATAACGATCAAGAAACACTAATATTGACGGGAAATACTGAGTAAAAACTACAGGAAAGATGTGGGCCATACACATATGTTAGGAGTTGCATCTTCAATAGCATTAGCACAAATGTCAGGTCGAGGCAGAAAAGTTTGGCTAGGACGACCAGTCCTGAATTCTTTTTCTGGAAATGCAGCATTCTGTCTGTTCGAACCAACATTTGGCCCAGATGGTCCTAACCTTAGCTCTTTTCCAGGGACGGGTAAAGTAGGACTCATATTTTCCCAAGCATACATGTCTTCTTCATTACACAGTAAATTAGTCATACCTTGGTATGCATCAAGCCCTTGAACCTTTGGTAGCTTTTCATGTGATGTATCATTACCTACGTATGCATCGATCAATAATCGGGAGCGTTGTTTAACATCATTAGAAGAACAACTTTTTGCTGATCCATAATGTTGATCAATCGCCATGCCCAATCCAAATCGATATCCATAATGTGGTCGGGAGGCCTTATCAACAACACTTTCAGGAAAATCGAGGAAATGAAACCTTTCCCCTGGCGGAGATATGGAAATCAAACCAACTCTGGGAGTTTGTGAAGATGCACTTGCTTGAGAGGTTGACCCTTCTTTTCCACCTATTGATACAGATCCATACTTTCAGACTGATGACAGTATAGGAGAAATTGTGCATGATCAAGATCACACTCACCAATCTGAAAGCGAGAGTTCTCGCTATGTGTCGAAGGAAGTTGTGCATATTGGGAGGGATCCTGCAGATTCAACGAAAGGTTATCTGGTATTGCATGGATAGTGTTGGTCGAAAATAAAATATGAACAGCCTACACATGTTCGAAGTATTTTCTCAGAAGACAGAGTACTCTATCATAAATACATGAAAATTTCACAAGTTGAATATTCCAGGCAAGATCAACTTTGCAATTTTGAAATTATGTATCGAAGGAAGTAGTGCATATTGGGAGGGATCCCCGCAGATTCAACGAAAGTTTATCTGGTGTTGCATGGATAGTGTTGGTCTTAAATAAAATATGAACAGACTACACATGTTCGAAGTATTTTCTCAGAAGACAGAGTACTCTATCCTAAATACATGAAAATTTCACAAGTTGAATATTCCAGGCAGGATCAACTTTGCAATTTTGAAATTTTGTATCCACGGCATGAGTATTAAAACAGATGACATATATTATAGCAAAGAAACACATACCATAAATAGAGGCATGAAGAAAACTAATCCAACTAAACTAGTAAGTCGATTTAATAATCAGTTTTGGAATATCCATGTACATAGCTGTAAACATTTGGGTTGATTTTTAGCTAAAAGGTTTAGACCAAGGTATGAAAATTCATTTATATTATCAGCATCAATCAGCCTGCTGAATTTCTATTTTCCTTATTTCAAAGATGTACATTTAGGTCTAAGCTTCTATTATTCTATATTTAACATTTAGAAGTATACAATTTAATGGTACATTTGGCATAAAGGCCCATAAATGCCCCTGTAAAGAGGAGAGATAATATAGTAGTTAATGGAGCCGCTTGTACTAGAGTTAGGCCTAGACTAACATGGTTTGAAATGTTAAAGAAGGATATGGATCTTGTTAGCGCTAGAGAGGATGTGGATGCCTTGTCAGTTTCGTTGAACTAGTCATTTAGACAAATAAACTTGTTTTCAATCGTCATGTTTATTTGTTCTAGTATAATTTGAACTCTAAATGGCTCAAATGATCGTCATGTCTTCATATGTTTGTTCGGACTCCAGCTGTCTGTGAACCGACTTTTTTAGGTATCAACAATACCTCCTTTCAAGTTTTCGACAATCTGCTCAGGACTGATATCGATTTTGAAATACTTTGAATCACCTCGAAATAGAACTACAGCTCCAAATATCCATTTGCACCAAAAGAGATTCATCATACTCCTCACCCAGTTGTTATGCCCATCCAAATCCTGGATGGTGTATTCGTATTTGTTGACAGTATTGCACAAAGAGAACCATCATTGGCATGGCTTTGACACTCATTAGTCTTCTTTAGAATGCCTCTACTAGAGCATCATTTTATTCGGAATTGGACTCTAAGAAGCTCTACATGAATTAGTAGATATTAGTGAAGAGTCGAAGGTAAGTAATGAAGTTGAGGGTTTAGCAAATGAACTTGAAACTATGAATATTTACTAGCTATGATTATTTGGTATGATATTTAGCATGATGTTAACATAGATTATTTGTTGGCATGCTTATTAAATTAAAAGCACTCATTATGCATGTTCAAAAATATAGAGACGATGGCTTCATGATTTCAGCTAAATATATTGCAAATGGAAATTGATCCCGTCTTTCGTGAAAAATGCAAAAATTGCAAAATGAGACATTATGATGAAAATGCCAATAATAAGACTACGCTTACCCAAAGAATCTTTTAGAGTTGACTAGGTTCAAAGTATCGGTATCGGAATCGGTATCGGACCATTCCTATGTTCGGATCGGAGTATCGGATTTTTTAGTATCGGAAAGCAAATAATTATTAGTAAATTATTAACATTTTAGAAAATATATTTTATACATTTCTACATAATTTTAAGTATTTTTAGTGTTGTTTCTTAGTATTTTTAAAATTGAATAAAATAGTAGTCACCCTTGTTGATTGATTTACATGTAATAGATAAATTTTCCTCTTTTATATGCTTTTACAACCTTACTATGTTTTTACACCCTTGTTAATTGGCCTTTTTCATTCAATTTTTTTGCCGAATTGATTGGAAAAGAGACCTCTAATGTCGGTATCGGTCAGTATCGGGTATCGGTCGGTATCGAATCGGGACATGCCAAACTGTATCTGTATCGGCCGTATCGGATTGATATCGGCCGATACTGTAAACTATGTTATTTTATAGATATAATGGATCAAGCTATTTGTTCCTTAAAAGTAGGTTTGAACAACTTCAACCATATTAAAATATTTTTTGGTTCTTATTTGATTTAAAGAAGTTGATTTCATTAGATGACAATGATTAGAAAAAAATATTGTCATAATCTTGAAGGTGGTCTAAAACATAATGAAGTTTCTGATCTTGATGGAAAATAATTTATTGTTAGAATTGAAATACTTACAAAATATTTTACCAAAAGGAATAAGTACTCCCATCGAAGTACTCAACTTTATAAAAAAAACTAAAATCTTATCCAAATGTTTGGATTGCATATAGTACCTAATACCGATGCGCCTGCGTAAATAAGTTTTTCATAGTTAAAATAATAAAATCTTACTTGAGATCAACTATATCACAAAAAAGATTAAATAGTTTAGCTATGATATCTATTGAAAGTAATACGCTAGAAAAACTTGATTATGAAAGCTTAATTGATGATTTTGCGGGTAAAAATACTAAAATAACTTTTTTTTTAATAACTAGGTAAAGGTGGATTAGGAAGACCCAATTTTCGGATCCGCACTAGGCACCGTAGACCTTAAGACCGGCCATGGGTTAGAGAAACCAACCATTCAGAAGTAGGTCCATTCGCATCAGTTTCGGCTAGATAGAGGAAAAGAAAGTCGGTTTGGGACAACAAATCTATTTTTACAGTAATGCTAGGTTCGGGAGATAAATTCGACCAAATTGAACAAATGGTAAGTTAAGATTATGTTTTTCATTGGAAAATGACGAGGGGAGATCGAGCAGACATCGAACGATTAATTTCTATTCTCGTTATCGTAGAATTCGGCATCAAGATGGATCGCCCCTTCCGTGGCCAACGAACTTGTACTAATGCAAGGACTTTTCACAAGTTAATTCTGAAATGAAAAAAGGGTACCAAAATAGGTACTTGTCTGATCAATCACATTGTTTAATTGTTCACTTTTTACGAATTCCGATGATGAGATGGTTGATCCTAACATAATTTATGAGGAGCCAAAACGACGAAGCCGCCTCCTCAGATAAAGATGCCTCTGACGCGATCAGACTTCAACAATTTTGATTTAATTTAGGTGGGTTCGATCAGGAAGGACAAAAAGATATGTTGCTTTATATCAGTCTCAAGCGCTCCACCTTCCACGGTCTGTTTACTGAGGAAGAGATGGCCAGAGAAAGTTGGTGTTGGGGTATAAAGTCGTGTGTGTATGGAAGGAGAGGGTGCCCTATGGAGCGATAGTAAGGATTGTTGCTTGCATCATGGAGGAAGTAAGTTCGAGTCACGGAAGAGCCTCTTTGTATATACGGGGTAAAGTTGCATACATGTTGACCATTCTCATGCCATGTGTATGCCGAAGCGGAAGCCTCTTGGCACAGGACGCACTTTTCTTAATAAACTATAGATCTATTTTGCACTTGCAAAAATCTCTTTATCATTCATGAGCCACTTATCTATCAGAATCCCATTAAAAGTTTAATCACCCAGAAGCCAAGCTTCGTTATTACAACAAATGAAGAAGGCGTATAAGTTTCCTTATACTACATTTCAAAAAAGGATTGTCCAGATAACCGATAATAATATTTTTGATCTAGTAAGTATAAAAAATAGTTTGAAATTTTGAAAGGAATCTACCCGTCAAAATTGAATTGAAAAATCAAAAAAAATCTTATATAAACCTGAAATCATAATTTTCTAGTGTATCTGACAAAAAAAAAGAAGCTAATATGTGTAGATGCAAGTACGTTCCTAGCAATATATTATCATAGATCTCGATACGAGAATGGACGCTATGAGAAGAAAAGAGAGATGGGTTTGGAGAGGGGCAGAAATTTAATTCTATACTCATACGTAAATTAAGTAGGTAAACCGGCCTAATAAGCCATGATTTTGGACTAGACTTATATCCGCTTTCATTGAGAGAGCTTGGGCCTCTATAAAATGTGATTTTTAAGATTGGGTTTGCACTTTTAAACCCAAATTCATTATAGGCCTGGTTTGGGCTTGAAAAGTTTTCCCCACCCAGCCTATAGTAGTTATGAAAATATAGAAAAAAAATTAACCACCTTTGGCAACTTTTAGATACCTCAATGATCATGTCGTGATACTTATTGACACCTCTTTGTTTCTGTTTGTTAAAGTCCATGCCAGTGCACCAAAACTCCATGACGAGGGTTATTAACGCGGACGCTAAAACGTGCAAAACAGGTTGACCCTATCATTTTGGTTTCCTGCTATATTTAGAATCGTTTTTGCTATATTGGGCAAATTTGGCTAAATTTTATCAAATCTTTTGATTAGGATTTCTTTTATTGCTTTCCTAGTTTGATTAGAATTTATTTCTTAGAGCTCAAGTTATGTTTCTTTCTTATAAATAGTGTCTTTGGAGAAGATTAAAAAAAAGTTGATTTGTCATTATTTTGAATCGAAGTGTCAATCATTATATCTTGGACCATTGGTTTCAATGATCAGTGTTTTCGTGCTATCACAGGTGGTATCATAGCCTTAATGTATCGTGAGGCCGGCTCGTTGCCACGGTTACGCCTTATCAAAGTGGAAGTCGTAGGGAGGAATCCATAAAAGAAGAGGTATTCCATGGCGTGAGAATGAAGGTATGCTAACACCAAGACACGATGGCTCGACGCAAAAGGACAACTTATTCCGAACCCACTGTACAATCAATGGCAAAAGATATCGGGTCGTGGTCGACAACAAAGATAACATCATCAGCCAACAGTTGGTCAAAGTTGCGGGGTTAACGTTGGAAAGACACTAGGACACGTACTCTGTCGGGTGGGGTCAGAAAGTGTCGAGCGTCAAGTTAACTGAGCCAAAGCCATTCCTACTTTTGGCAGTTCCAGTCCGTTTCAGAGTTCCCTTCTCTATTGGAGCCTATAGAGATGAGGTCTACTGCGACGTGATAGACGGACTCGACATCTATCATATGCTGGTTAAGAGGCTATATAAGTAATTCATTTATATTATTTGAACCACGTACTACTAGTAATTAATTACATCATTAAAGAAATAATTCTTCTCACAACTCAATGAGTTCGTTTTTTGGCCCTATCGGTGGAAATCATCATCATCAAAAGCCTTCTCCCATTATAGTGGGGTCTGTTGTAGAACGTAAGGCTCCACAAAAGAATTGACACATCTACCATGACAAGTTGACATGACTTGTGTTAGAGTTATTTTATTTTGTTATTTATCATATGAGGGTATAATAGTAATTGTGGGTGTATTGCATATCAATATAAATAGACATGAGATGCAACCTAGGGTTTAAGGTCCTTGCAATCTCCTTTCTCATATTCTCTCTTCCCCTACTTCCCCTTCTCCTCTCTATCTCTAAACTTAACTTGGTATCAGAGCATATATTTGTAAGTACTGTACATCCCATCCCCGACAGGGCCGATCGAACTGTTTTTCGTCTACTTTTCATGATTCGCCGTTCGTTGTTCGTGGTCGTTCGTGGTTCGTTTATGAGATCTAGGGTTTCTACAGATCTCCGTTGGTTATTCGTCGTCGGTTGAGGTTCGTTGTGAGATCTAGGGTTTCAAAGATCTCGTCTTTGTGTTGCATCTGCAAGTATGGTGGGGACCGAATCTTCTAGCGAGGTTAATAGTGGTGGTGGTAGCGGAGGTGATTCTCCTTTTACTGTTATTCATAATGATGAATTGGGAAAGTCGATTACAGCGGTGAAACTCAATGGTGCGAACTACCTTGCCTGGTCCAAGTCTATCAAAGTGGTGTTAAGGGCGAAGAAGAAGTTGAAGTTTTTGACGGAAGAACCCCTGCCTGAAACGTCCGCTGAGTATGAAGATTGGATGAGTGCAGATGCATACGTTATGTCGTGGTTGTGGCATAGTATGGAACCACATATCGCTGCTAATGTTCAGTGGTGTGAATCAAGCAAACAGATTTGGGCATCTCTGGAAGAATCTTATTCGCAGAAGCGAAACGTTGCCCGTATCTATGAGTTGTACGAGTTATTGTTCAATACAAAGCAAAATGGGAAGCCTGTGAATGAATATCTGGCTTCAAAGAAGGCTTTGTGGGAGGAACTGCTTCAATATCATCCTGTTACTACTGATTTGAAGGAAGCTCGGAGACAGAAGGAAGAGTTTCATGTTTCACTCATCCTAGCCGGCTTGGATCCTGCGCTCGAACCTTATAAAGCTCAAATCCTTGCTGGAGAGCAGTTACCTACGGTGGCAGATACTTTCTCCCGTCTCAATCGTTCCTTTCTGGGACAGAGTTCTGTGGTGCCGAGTACTGACTCTTCTGCCCTAGTTTCTAGTGCTGTTGGTCGTGGTGGTGGACGTGGTATTAGATGGTAGAGATGGTGGTCGTAGTTTTGGTCGAGGAGGAGGCCGTGGTGGTAGAGACAATGGTCGTGGTGGTGGTCGCGATGGTGGTGGTGGCCGCGGTGGTGATGGTGGTGGCCGTGGTCAACCACGAAAGTGTAACTATTGTGGAATGCTCGGTCATCATCTTTTCATGCATTTGCTGTTTCATTGTCTTCTACTTTTATTCCCAAAACTTACAAGCAGGCTATGTCATCTTCTGGTTGGAAAAGTGCAATGGATGAGGAGATGTATGCTTTACATCAAAATCAGACTTGGGAGCTTACATCACTTCCTGTTGGAAAACAAACAGTGGGTTGTAGATGGGTGTACACTGTTAAGTATCACCCTGATGGTTCTGTTGAGCGCCTCAAGGCACGGTTAGTTGCCAAAGGGTATACTCAGACATATGTGTGGATTATATGGAGACTTTCTCTCCAGTGGCTCGGCTGAATTCAGTTCGGATTCTTATTTCTGTGGCGGTTAATCACCAATGGCCTATATATCAGCTGGACATAAAGAATGCTTTCTTGCATGGTGACTTACAAGAGGAGGTTTATATAGATCAACCACCGGGATATGTTGTAGCAGAAAATAAAAGACTCGTATGTCGATTGAAGAAAGCATTATATGGACTGAAACAGTCACCTCGTGCTTGGTTTGACAAGTTCAGTTCAGTTCTCATTCAGTATGGCTTTCGGCGTACCACATCAGATCATTCAGTGTTTTGCCATTCTTCCTCAGCAGGTATTATCGTGTTGATTATTTATGTTGATGATATCATTATATCTGGGAGTGATCATGCTGGAATTGCGGACTTGAAGGCCTACCTTAGTCGCCAGTTTCATACTAAGGATTTGGGTCTTCTTCGATATTTTCTTGGAATCGAGGTTGCTCGATCTAAGAAAGGGTGTATCTGTCACAACGCAAGTATGTTCTAGACTTGCTTTCCGAGACTGGGATGTTGGAGTGTCGGCCAGTTGAGACTCCTATGGATTATCATGACAAGCTTGATGCTGACAGGGGAGAGTTATTTGAGGATGTTGGATATTATAGACGTTTGGTTGGCAAACTTATATATCTTACTGTTACTCGACCAGACATCACATATGCAGTTGGAGTAGTTAGTCAGTTTATGCATGCCCCTCGGCAACCACATTGGGAGGCTATCTCTCGCATTCTTCGATACTTGAAGGGTGCACCTGGAAAGGGTTTGTTGTACAAACCTTCCCAGTTGTTTACGGTGACTGGGTTCAGTGATGCTGATTGGGCAGGCAGTCGCAGTGATAGGAGGTCTACTTCTGGCTATTGTACTTTTGTGGGTGGCAATCTTGTCACGTGGCGTAGTAAGAAGCAGAATGTTGTGGCTCGTTCTAGTGCAGAGGCCGAGTACCGTGCGATGGCTCATACAGCTTCTGAGATGATGTGGGTGCAGTCTCTTCTTCATGAAATGGGAATTATGATTCATATTCCGATGGAGATGTATTGTGATAATCAGTCGGCAATGTTTATCGCAAGTAATCCGGTGTTTCATGAGCGCACGAAGCATATCGAGGTGGATTGTCATTTTGTTCGTGATTTGTTGCTGAAGAAACAGATTGTCACTCATTATGTTCGGTCAGAGGATCAATTAGGTGATCCTCACCAAACCACTTGCTCGCAGTCCATTTTCTGATTTATGTAGCAAGCTGGGCATGTCTGATCTATATGCTCCTGCTTGAGGGAGGGTTTTAGAGTTATTTTATTTTGTTATTTATCATATGAGGGTATAATAGTAATTGTGGGTGTATTGCATATCAATATAAATAGACATGAGATGCAACCTAGGGTTTAAGGCCCTTGCAATCTCCTTTCTCATATTCTCTCTTCCCCTACTTCCCCTTCTCCTCTCTATCTCTAAACTTAACTACTTGTTAACCCTCTATGTTTGGGCCAGCTTCCTAGACATGTAGTTATGAGCAATAGGAATCCGTTCATAGAACATGTATGGCCAGTTGTGAGTAGGTAGACCTATATTTTGGCTATGCAGCTTAAGTGCATTCAACAGAGGAGTACTCTCCAAGTTCCTTAGACTATAAAGAGTCTAGACGAACAGGTACGATGATACAATTTCCTATAAGGAATTGCATTCATGTCAATGACATTAAGCCAATGAGTTCAAAGAAGTGACATTCTCATAGCTTTGGTCAAATTATTTGGATTTAAAAAATAAATAAGTAAACCATGGTGGGCCTCGTCTCTTATTTTATATATGGACATGGGTCTGTTATCTTAGACCCAATTGATAAACGGGTCTGGCTTAGTAGATCTTGACTCAGATTCATATAGGCCCGTCCCACTGCCAGCCCTATATGTAGGTAATTCTTTTTTCAGTAAAATTTTATAAACATATAAGAAGAAAGTCTTATGACAGATTCAGATTTACCATAGTAGGCTGTTCAGACTGATGAGATGCCTCTAAATATTTAGCATTGACATGAAGACCACATGACGGATGAGAAGAACGGGCTGGCTTTGCAGGATTTTCGTTTTCTTTTACAGAAAATTGCAATTCATCCTCAATCCTACCAAGCACAGAGGAGGAGAAGTGTGGTTGCCAGGTGAGGAACAGGTGATGTAGGGAATCTTGCAAGCTAGTATTCGCCTTAGTATATGTCCCGCAGAAGACCTGCAATAGGAACAAACATGTAAAATTATTCAGTGACATCCTGTCTCAGAGAACAAAGTTTAAATCCAAAAATATAACAAGTTAGAGTATTAGCTAATTTTCCTTCACGAGAGTCAACTGCAACTAATAAAAATTAACAGACATAAAGTACATAAATAAACTGTAGTGATATTAGACCATAACATTGTAGTGATATTAGACCATAACACAGGAAGATTTTAAAGACTGCAGGTAAAGCTTCAAGATTTGAACTAAATCATACATACAGGGGAGGAGCCAAAAAAATTGAGGGGGGTGCGAAAATACCTTAATGCTATGTTTGGGAAGGGAGGAAAATGGGGGGAAGGAAAAAATTGAGGGAAGTGTGGGAGGAAAATGAAAAGTTATGATGTTTGGAAAGGGGGGAAGGAAAGTGGAGGAGAGGAATGTAGGAGGAAAATTTATGTAGGCCCCACCCAAAAAAATTTCTCCCAAGAATAGAGAAAATGAACACATTGGAGGGAATTGTTGTAAATTTACCCAATTATCCCTCAATTAATTTGTTGTCCTTTTCTATATGTTGAGAAAGTCAAAGGCTAAATAGTAATTTTATGTTTGTCCCACAAACAAACAAAAAATTAGTTTTTCACTTTTCTCTCCCTACTTTTTTGTCATCCAAACAAGGAAAGGTAAAATTAATTTTCCTTGCCCTCCATTTTCCTTCCTCTCAAATTTTCCTTCCCCTCTCTCACAAAGTTCCCAAACATAGTATAAGGCAAAAAAAAATTGGGGAATCTAATAACTAAGGGGGCAATGAGGATTGAAATTGAGACTCTTGGTTAATATCAGGTATACTTGCCACTTGGACAACTATATAGTTGTGTCTTTGTCATAAAACACTAAGTTTATAATAGGATAGATATAGAAACCAAAATCGCGGGGGGGGGGATGAGGCTGTCCCCTAGGCCTAAGGTCAATATCCAACTATGCGTCCCACTATCAATTACTATACATCCTATAAAAATAACCTATTTCTGAATAGAGAGCAAATAGAATTCATAGCCTTGACAAACCCAATAGTCAATTTGACTAAGACAAACAAGGAAGAAGACTTGGGCTCAAGTAACACAACCAGAAAGGAAAAGGAGAAATACTAACCACACAAAGTCGAGCTGCAAAACATATCACGTACTCGCAACAAGTGTTCTTCAAAATAGAATCCATAAGATACAGATATGGAATTATTTCATCTACTGGAACCTGCAAATGTGACCAAATTGCATATGAAAAGACTGAGCAAAAATGAGAATCCTAATTTCTTTTCCCTAAACCTAAAAAACAAAAAAGTTTTATCTTTTAATATGTCTAAATTACAGGTCACTGCACTCTGCTCAGTGAGAAGTCAGAACATGTAATATAAAGAATTTTACAATAAAATTCCAGACTTATACAATAGTTTGCTCGAAAAATAATTTCATTTTTAACTTGTTGACAACTACTACACCAAAAATGTTTTGATAATCCAATTTTGAAAATATAGCACTAGATCAAATACCAGGCAAAATAGCTGGTTATGGAGATAGTCAGAAGTCAAAGAGCTGAGGAGGTGCTCATACTTAACTTCTTTTACCTCTAGCAATTGAACAAGGAACTTAATAATAGTGCAACTAAGAGATGTTTCCTAACAGTCCAATCTGCAATAACTAGCCAATTTACAAGAAGTCCTAAAAACATATCTATAACAAATCCTAATTAATTAAAATATATTTAAACTATTTTAATATAATTTAAATTCCTACCTAATTTTTCAACAACATCAAAGGGAAAAAAAATTGGTACCGATCATATTGCCTAAAAACAAGAGATATTATTGATGAAAATTACTTGCATAAAGAACACGTGCGACGCACGTGAACGTGACTAGCAACTCATAAGGTGTATGAGGTGAGTCAAACATTACATGACCCATAACAGGAAAAAGTCCAAATGTGACGAAAAAGTTCAGAACAAAAACTTCAAACAACAAGCTCAAAGAATGACTTGTTACGAAAGACTCAGAAAAAGGGAAATTTTGCTATTAGATTTATTAGTCGTAGTTTAGTTTCATATCAGGAAATCTCGGTCATCACTGCCAACCAAAAGAAAGAATTCAGAAGAAGAAGAAAAGAAAAAAGAGTCGAACCTTGAGAATCCCCTCGGCGTTCCGCAGCTGCTGGTCGGCGACTATGCTGAGCTCCATCGTGATTGTATGCTTCGATTCGGCCTTCAGGCTCTCTAACAGCAGCAAAGAGCTGTAGATCGCCGCCACATCGTCCGTCGTGACGGCTGCGCCCCTCCCCTGCTCTTTGATCTCCCTTGCTCTGGCGCGGAACCGGTCGATGAGGCGGCTAGGTCTCCAGTACTGGTCAGGGTTTCGTCGATATGCCATTGGACAATTTTAGGGTTAGGGTTTGGGATTTTTTTTTTTTGGGGGGCGGGGGGGAGGGGAGGAGGAGAGGTTGAGTGAAGGTTTGTTGGAGGACGAGAAAGAAGAAGAAAAGGGGTGTTTGATTTTTTTTTAAACCGTTACTTTGGGAGGTATTAAATGAGTTTGGACGCCTACCATGAATTTTGTTTCGTTCAACCTTTTTTTTATTTTTTTTAGTATTTATCGGAGTACTATAATTTTTCTTACTGGACTAGTAAATACTTTTTATTAATTACAAGTTTGTCACTAAAAAATATTTACTAGGAGCTGTCAACCAACTGTTAGAAAAATTGTCGTTTTCTTATTAAAAAATTTGTGAATAAAAAAATAAAATTAGACTGATGTTACCGGCCTCTGGGGAAGTCGTGCACGAAGCACTGCCCTAAGAGTTGATTCGGGATTTGTGTGCAAACGTTCCCGAAGCTCCTAGTGGTAAAACTCCCGCACTACCGGTATCTTGTCGCCGCACACGACTCGGAGAGAACGACCAGGACTTAGCTATGCCCAGAGCTTGGAGACGAGCGAAACGACGAAGATTGGACAAAATAGAATGTTGGCAGCAACAGTTTAGAGATGAAATTTCTGATTGTGTTTACGAAGAAAATCAGACAAATATATAATACTTATCCAATATGTAACGGTCTGAATTAATTTTTTCTATTAATTCAGTCGTTACACAGGAGAAGGAGAGAATGAACCTGGACACAAAATATATTAACGGTTCAAAAACAATTAGTAACGGACAAAATTAATTTTTCAACGTTCAGAAAAATTAAATGAAAAAAATGAAGAGGGGCAAAAAGAATTTTAGGGTCCCAGTCCGAAGAGGAAATCGAATCGGCAATCGGCGCCCGCAGAAGTGGGCGTGTACCCGCACCCGTTATGAACGCTGAACCGAACCGGGTCGGACGGCGCGCGCGTGTGGCCCAAGGGGTTCCCCACACAACAACTTTAAGAAAGCAAAGAAGGGGAACTAATATATGTACACAAGAAGGGGTTGGCCCATTCGATGTGGGACTAAAGAAAAGAAGGAGCTTGAGCTTTTGCTAAAGAAAAGCCAACACCAACAAGTATAAAAGGCAATTGGAATTTTTTTTTTCTTTTGGCTTATTCTTTTTCTTCTCTATCTAAACCAAAAATCCTAAACCCTAAATGGCAGTTAAGGTCCCAAGTTCCACTCCAAGCCAATGTGGTGATTCTCCTATGAATATTCGACTTTTATGAGGTATTGTTTCTAGTTTTATTTTAGTGCACTTTGTGTTGAAAGTTAGTTGAACCTATTTTTATTTTTTTGAATATTTATTGGAGCACTATAATTCTTACTGGACTAGCAAATATTTTTTATTAATTATAAGTTTGCCACTAAAAAAAACCTACTAGGAGCTGTCAACCAACAAGTATAAAAGGCAATTGAATTTTTTTTTTTCCTTTTGGCTTATTCTTTTTCTTCTCTATCTAAACCAAAAACCCTTGACCCTAAACTCAACGGCAGTTGAGGTCCCAAGTTCCACTCCAAACCAACGTGGTAATTCTCCTATGAATATTCGACCTTTATCAGGTATTGTTTCTGGTTTTATTTTAGTGCACTTTATGTTGAAAGTTAGTTGAACTTTTCTTTTCTTTTTTTGAATATTTATCGGAGCACTGCAATTCTTACTGGCCTAGCAAATATTTTTTATTAATTACAACTTTGCCACTAAAAAAAAAATCTACTAAGAGCTGTCAACCAACAAGTATAAAAGGCAATTGGAATTTTTTTTCTTTTGGCTTATTCTTTTTCTTCTCTATCTAAACTAAAAATCCTAAACCCTAAACTCAATGGCAGTTGAGGTCCCAAGTTCCACTCCAAGCCAACTTGGTAGTTCTCCTATGAATATTTGACCTTTATCAAGTATGTCATCGAGAAAATATGATGATAAAGTTATGTCTTTTGTCGTCATCCAATTATTGAATTATTTTCGAAGAATATAGGAGAAATGTATGAAAATGTCTTCGACGAACAAATCGGATCATCGAATGCATTAACACTAATTGTGATCCTTGAGATGAACATCCCGGTCCTTCTGAAGCACCCTCCATAAGCAAGACATCCATAGTTCGAGAGTTTTCTTGGCGGGACTGCCAAAATTATGACAGTCCAATAAACGTAATGGACTGTCAAAACTTTTGACAGCCCTAATATATATACATGTAATAATTAGGAATGTAAAATTTTTGATAGTTCAATTAACATAATGGACTGTCAAAAATTATGAAAGTCATAATCTGTAATATTTAGGACTGTCAAAGCTTTTGACAATCCAATAAACATAATGGACTGTCAAATATTTTGACAGTCGTAATCTGCATTTAATAATTCAGACAGTCAAAAATTTTGACAGTCCAATAAACATAATGTACTTTAAAATATCTTGACAGTCCTAATACGCATGTAATAAATAGGATTGTCAAAAATTTTGATAGTCCTCCGTATTGGTAGGACTGTCAAAAGTTTTGACAGTCCTAAAGAAAATATAATGTTCAATTGGACATTAAGATAAATTTAGGACTGTTAAAAATTTTGACAATCATAACTAAAAATATTAAGGACGGCAAATTTATTGACAGTCCTAATTATAACATTTTTTTTAACCTTTGGTTTTATATATGATTTTGACTTTCTTTTCTATTGCTTGTAGGTTGGTGTGCTGTCGTAGGCACCCAAAAATAAAATCTTTACTCTTGAAATAATATGTTGTTGAGTAAGGATCGTTCCCACGAAGAGTAATTAGTCTACTTTTATGCTATGTGCAAAAGGATTGGAGAGGAAAAAATATTTGAATTAAATAAAATCAAATTAAGAAGAACAAGTAAAATATTAAGAGAAATCAAAATAACAGGCATTGGTCTAAGTCAACATTCACCATCGGAATATTAAAACTGATCATAGATGCAAACATATATTGATATGTACGTTGAATATTCATCGTTGGAATTATTTTTCTATCTCCTTTAGCCACAATTAATTTAAAACAAGCGATTTAATTAACCTTAACTACTAAACAACCCCAGACAAGCGCTAAAGGTTTAATCTTATAGCGTATTAATCTCGATAAGATCGATGAAGCAAAATAACACAAGCACAAGCGGTTGCATTTAATTTTGTCAAAAGTTTTCCTCCTAAGATCTAATAAAACAAAGCAGTTCATTAAATCTTGGTTGCTTCACAAATTAGAGGGATTGAACAATTACGGATTCGATATCTAATTTAGCATTAGATTGTCAAGAATAATAAACTAGTATATATCATAGTCATTAAACAAGATAATCATGGAAATATGTATAAGAAAATATTTGATACCCAAAGCACAAATCAAACATATAAACACAAATTAGATCTCACAAGTTTTATTCATTCGGAGGCTTCAGTTTCCTTCGACCAACAAGACTTTGGCCACACATGTTCATGAAAACTTCAAAAGAAAGGTTGGAGGAGAAGAAGAAGAGTGGTGTGTTGTATCTTTTTTTTCTCCTGATTTTTACCCCTTTTATACACTCTAAATTAGTTATTTGAATCCCATAATATCTTTCAACAAATCCTCTAAGAGTTACAACACCCCAAACAATAAAATAAAATCATTGAACAAGTTTGCAAGGACACCACTTTTAGAGTTCGTCTCAGGTCTAAAATTCTAAAGTCTGACAAATTTTGAACGATTTAGGAGTATTTTGGTCATTTTTGTTGAAAATGACCAAAATACCCTTATAACAACTATATTTTGAGGGTATGAGGGCTCATTTTGGCCCAAACAATTTCTTTAATTAGCCAAAAAATCATGAATATTAATTACAACACTATTTCTTCTTCCTTCTCTTACAAAATTTTCTAAGCAATCAATTTATGAAGTACAACTCTCTTGAGGCAAAACTGCAGTGTTCTTGGGTAAACTTATGTAAAATTTCTTGGAGGCTTCAAGTAACAACTTACATAATAGTTATTTTTCTTCTTCTTATTTTCGATTTTTCTTTTCCCTCCCTCTCTCACTTTTGTTTTGTGGGTAGATAAATATATTTTTCTACTCTTATTTTTTTTTTAATATGGATGGTACTAGTTTTAACAATTCTTATGGAGGTGATTCAGAACGAAATTTTGATTATTATGCTCAAATATTTTAAAATAATCATATTTAAAAATAATTATAATCATATTTATATGAAGAAAGAGTTGTATCGAGCCGACCCGGTACAACCGTACAAGGTAATAGTAGCTCCAATTTTATATCTAAATTTTCACATGCTAAAAGTGTACTGCAAAGAAAGAAACTAAAATAATATTCCTTACCCACTCAAGAATTGTCCTTATATCTAAATTCTTATGATGAAGATGACGCTTCATCTTTTTTTTTTTTTTTAGAATGGTAGAAGAGACACGAAAAACGTATTCTGAGGAATTTTATATTCCCTACGAATTAGTTTCTAGCGAAGAAGAGTAGTAGGTTGCTGCCAGATATTTTGGAAACTTCTATCTGCGTTTAAGATTTGGTTCGTGCTGTAAAAGAACTCAAAACTCAAGAGATGAAAGTGCCGACATCACTGAGCTGGACTTTCAGTCTCTTACTTTGGATGACGTTACTGAAGGAGGAGCTGAGCAATAAACTTTAATAAAAGACGGACGACGGATGATGGAAAAAAAAAACTTGTACATTTCTTTACAAGCTTTATGCAAATAAAATACCATTTACAAGTTTCTATTTTTTTCTTACTTAATGTTATAATACATTTATAATTTTATTGGCATTAATAAAACAAATTCAGGTTTTTTTTTACTTAATGTTGTTAGTTGTTGACATTTAACTTCTTTATTTCTATATAAAGAAATTTAAGTTATATAAATATCTATTTAAATTTCAACTTATAAATTTTTATATAAATTTCAACATATAAATTTTTATATAACAAAAAAGTTTATATAAATTTTTTTTTTTTTTTTACTAAAAAATAACTTATAAATTTCAAATTGTAACAAAATTAATTAGTAACAAATAACTTACAAATTTTAACTTAAATTTATTAACTTATATATAAATAATTTATATACATTATACATTAAAAAAAGAAAATAATAATCGGACCGGTCCGGTCGGCCGTGAACTGGCCCAGACCCAGGCCGATTTGACCCGGTCCACCGCAGACCGGATCATGGGTTCGAACTGAGTCAGCTATATGAACAACCGGACCGGCCCGATCCATTCTCTATCCCGAATTTGATCCGGACCAGATAAATCAGGTCAATCCGGACCTCAGACCGATACGGCCCAGCACATTATACACCTTATACCTTGAGATATATGAACATATTATTCTGAAGAATTTTATATGGCTTTTTATAAGGGCACTGCCAATTTTACTTGGGGCTAGCCCAGGATTGGGGCTAGCCCACTATAGAGCAAACCTTACTCATACTAGCCCAAGTTTTTACTTGGGGCTAGCCCAGCATTTGAAAACATCCCTCCCCTTCTCTCATTCTGGAAACCTAGCTCCCCCCCCCCCCCCCGACCGGTGCTTTCCCCCCTCCCGCCGACCCCCTCCCGCCGGCCGTTCTCCGTTGTCCTCCTCCTCCTTGTCGATGGCTCCCAAAGTCTCGAAAGTACCAAGGTAGAAATCATCATTCTCCTTGTGCTATTGTATTTGAAAAAATGCCCAAAAATTTTAAGAAATCCTCTTGCATGTTGAAATTTTTTGAGTTATTTTCTTTCAAATGAGGGCATACTAGTCCTTGGCGGAGTCTAGGATGTAGTTTAGACATAGAAGTCGTTTGGAACATGAATTTAGGGCGTAGAATATCGAGACTGCTCGACATTGTCGAGCAGTATCGAGCGGGACTGTAGAATTTCCTACAGTCCCATATATTTTTAGGACTGTAGGAAATTCGACAGTCCTATATATATATAGGACTGTCGAATTTCCTACAGTCCTAAATATATATGGGACTGTAGGAAATTCAACAGTCCTAAAAGATTAGGACTGTTGAAAAATCTGCAGTCCTGTATACTTACAGGACTGTAGAAATGGCTACAGTCCTGAAAAAATTCAATTATTATGTTCAAATATATATTAATTTTTGTCTGTATATATTAATTTTTGTCTTATAGTCATGCCCCTGGAAAGGACACTGTGGATGAAGAAATGAGAAGACGTCCTACTGCGTCGATGCGTAAGGAACGCACAGTTTCGCAAGGCGTGACTATCCGCGAGGCCGAGGCACGCCCTGAAGCGAGGATACGTCCATTGACGAAGAAGATTGCCACAAAGAGACGTGCTCCTCCTAGTTCTTCCGGCTCTTCTTCCTCCTCCGATGAGGACATGCCAAATGTTCCAAATCGGCCTACTGATGGTTCAGGACCTTCTCAGCCTGCAGATAGTCCTGTCGAGAGACCTTCTCAGCCTACTGATGGTTCGGGACCTTCTGAGCAGGCAGATAGTCCAGGCGACACTCGTCCAAACGGTTGCTCTATGTTACCGTCGATCGAAAACCATATTGCATACCAAATATGGAACAATCCGGTAAGTACATTACGTTATGATACATTTATATATAGTTGTAAGTTCAAAGTTTATTTTACATAGAGGTTTAATTTCATCCAATTGTTGACTTTTCAGGAGAGTGGTCGTATGTTGACGGTAATCAACCATGGCAAAAAATGCAATACATGGCGGTATGAATTACTGGGAGATGATGTGAAGTCAAAAATCAGTCCCACCGGTCTGCAATATTTGGGTAGCTACTCATATACGACGGTGGATAATGCACTGATTTCAGCATTTGTAGAACGGTGGCATCCAGAGACCAACACTTTCCATCTACCCAATGGGGAGTTGACGATTACCCTTGATGACGTCCATCATATATTGGGACTTAGGGTTGATGGTCGACCCATGCAGAATCATACTTTTGATGATTCGAGCATCAACTATTACGACAATATGGTGGATTATGTATCAGGGTGTCTGGGAGTTGATGCCACTAGTTTTACCAGTATTCGAGAATTCAAGAAGTCCTACGGACTTCCTCTAAAATATTTGGAGGAGATATTCGCTGAGACGGCCCCTGAAATTGATAATAGCGATAATGTGGCCCGCGGATATATTCAGTTCATCTTAGGGGCTGTCGGCATTACCGATAAGTCTGGAACGTCCATAAATGCGAAATATCTCATCAATTTGGACAACATTGATACGGTGGAGCAAATTTCTTGGGGAAGCGGTATACTGGCATACCTTTACCGCGAGCTTGGTGCGGCATCCCGTGTGGGTTCGAAGACTATTTCCGGATGCCAGACTCTACTCCATGTATAGATATATCTTTGTCAACTTGTTTACATAAATTGAAATTGTGTTGTTTATTTTTGGACTAATATATTTCCGGTAACGTGTAGGCATGGATATACGAGCACTTTCCAACCCTGCAGCGGGCGAGCCTGAACCGAGGGTATGACGAGAACATGCCTAGAATGTGCCGATGGAAGCCAAGTAAGGTAGATGCCAAACGTTCTCACACATTGGCCGCTCTACGGCATGCACTCGAAGAAATGACTACAGAAGAGGTGAATTTAGACCTAATATTGTACTTAATTGGTATGAATTTACTACGTTATGCTAAATGATGTTATGCTACATTTTATGCGGTGCAGATTGTATGGGATCCATACCGTGATTTGCGACAGACTACCCGTCCGTTGCAACCAGTCGCCTTATATCACGGTGTTATCACTTGTCATGAGATCGAGGAGGCTTATATGCCGGATAGAGTGCTACGTCAGTTTGGCTACGTACAAACTGTCCCAAGGCGAACTTTGCAAATGATAACTCCTCCGCGCGGTACAAAACCGCTAAACTATATACCTGTACAATTCAACTGGGTATCGCACTTCTTCACCGAGTGGCAACGCCACGTCATTAGAGATACCGGCCGGCTAGCAGCAGTCAATATGGCGGAGTGCAGCGACGACTACCTCGCCTACTACGCCGGTGTCGGACTACCGACCTTGTTCCAACGCGGAGGGGATATTGTGCGTGTACCGTCAGATCTTCCTCCCAAATCGGTCTTATATACTGCACTGGTCAAGATGGTGAGCCTACTTGTAGACCTTAAGTTTGATATTTGTAACTGAGGCTAATAATTGTTTTCATTTTTCATGAATAGGCAAGGAAAGTTAAGAAATTGGGAAGAAGCCTCGTCAGTTGCCAGGGTTCCAATTATATGACAATCAATGACGAACTCCAAAATATCGACAACGCTGAAGAATATCCTTTCTTGGATACTAGAGAGCAACGCACGAAGAGGCGCCATGACGTTTGAACAATCATTTTGAGAATTGTTAAAATTAGAGCTGTAAACGTTGTAAAAGTTTGATTGAATATGAATTTTGAGGATATTGAGGATTTGAGTTGTAAAACTTTAAACTATAATTTTGCCTACTTGTGACACTCTGAGTTATTTTTGCCTTTTTGTTACTATTTTGATCTGTATACTTTGCATATTGGTCACTGGGTTAAACTTTACTATTTTGATCTGTATACTGTGTCTTTTGATCTGTATACTGTGCATATTGTTTACACTAGGACTGTCCAAAATGGACACTGAGTAAACTTTAGGACTGTCACAAATTTGGCAGTCCTAGTTTACACTAGGACTGTCAAAATTGTGACAGTCCTAAAGTTATATAAATGACAGTGGGTAAACTATAGGACTGTCACAAATTTGGCAGTCCTAGTTTACACTAGGACTGTCAAAATTGTGACAGTCCTAAAGTTATATATATGTCATAATTTACAGTGGGTAAACTTTAGGACTGTCATAATTTTGACAGTCCTAGTATACACAAGGACTGTCAAAATTGTGACAGTCCTATAGTTATATAAATGTCATAATTGACAGTGAGTAAACTTTTGGACTGTCACAATTTTGACAGTCCTAGTTTACACTAGGACTGTCAAAATTGTGACAGTCCTAAAGTTATATATATGTCAAAATTGACAGTGAGTAAACTTTAGGACTGTCACAAATTTGGCAGTCCTAGTTTACACTAGGACTGTCAAAATTGTGACAGTCCTAAAGTTATATAAATGACAGTGGGTAAACTATAGGACTGTCACAAATTTGGCAGTCCTAGTTTACACTAGGACTGTCAAAATTGTGACAGTCCTAAAGTTATATATATGTCATAATTTACAGTGGGTAAACTTTAGGACTGTCATAATTTTGACAGTCCTAGTATACACAAGGACTGTCAAAATTGTGACAGTCCTATAGTTATATAAATGTCATAATTGACAGTGAGTAAACTTTTGGACTGTCACAATTTTGGCAGTCCTAGTTTACACTAGGACTGTCAAAATTGTGACAGTCCTAAAGTTATATAAATGACAGTGGGTAAACTATAGGACTGTCACAAATTTGGCAGTCCTAGTTTATACTAGGACTGTCAAAATTGTGACAGTCCTAAAGTTATATATATGTCAAATTTGACAGTGAGTAAACTTTAGGACTGCCACAATTTTGACAGTCCTACTTTACACTAGGACTGTCAAAATTATGACAGTCCTGGTATCCTGGCAGTTTTCCAAAATGACAGTCCTAAGTTATAAGTAGAAATGCGCAATATACAATCAAAATCTTCATAACTCTTTTTATTACACAACATACAACATACAACATATGGTTCAATATACACTTAAACAAACATGGATCAACACATTATACATTTTCACTTGGGCCAGTATCAATCGATTAAAATATCAAAGTAGTCGTCCGACATGATTTTGGGGTCCTCCATCTTCATCATCTTCTTATAGGCCGCCATTGCATCCTTGTAGGGTGTCGTCCATGCGATTGCTTCCTCAGGTGCGTGTTTATACCAAAGCGTAGAAGGTGGCGGAATAGGAGAATGAGCGATCAACCTTGGGATGACGAAGTGTTGTCCGACTAGCCCAATGCAACATAGATTGGATACTCGGTGTTCGGCCGGGGGGGCACACATTGGAAAGAAAGTATTGTTAATACCATGTGAGATAATTACAATAGGTAACTTATACCTATTAGAGAAGACGTAAGCAGCAGGCGGGACATCCATGTAATGCTCTGGTCCGGTAACTGTTTCCGTACAAGGTATGCATGCCAACAAATCTCCAACAATTTCTTCGCCAAGTATCTGGCTATAGAAGGCTAGGCGCGACTCCAACTCCTCGTACAGCTCTGCCCTAACCTGTCGCCATCCTGCTTCCACTGAATAGCCTAGTTGTCTTGCTAGTGCATGGTATCCACAGTGGCCATCCGCAGGAACATCATCAATAGACCAAATGAAGTTCCGTATCTCAGGTAGGAATTTTTCAATGTATAGACTATAAGAAACATAAATGTTTTCAACACCCTCCGCCGTGCCTGCATCTATCGTTTTATGTTTCTTCCCCCTTCGAATAGTTAGCTTAGGAGTTCGAACAACGGACTTTGCCTCCAAACTGCGTTCGATATGTTCAAATAAGGATGGATCTCTTATAGTTGACTCCTCCTCCTTCTTTTTGGCTCTACTCTTTCTTGAGTGTGGTCTTCCCTTAGGAGTTCGAACAACGGATGGCTCTTGCAATCGAGTTGTTCCCGGGACTGCAATCTCCTGGATTTTAAACTCAATGGATCTTCTCTCCGGTTCCGATGCGCCACACCACCTTGCGTGAAGTAGTTTAACTTGGGGCAACGCAAAGAAATCATCTTGCACTTCCACCGCCGGCATTATCGACAGGTGTCGCCAACGTTGATCAACAACATCTATTGGAATAGGTATAGATTCATGACGGTATTCATTGATTTCATGTGCACACGGAAGTCCGAGTGAATGTCGATATGAACAACCGCAAACCTTGGGATCATAACCCACCGACTTCGACCTCCGAATCTCCTCAAACAATAACCCCAAGGCCTTGTGAGATACCACATGGGTTAAACCATCCAAGAGGTGTTCTTGCTTGTATTCATGCTTTGCAATATTGAGGCTCATCTCAAATGATGCTACAATATCGTTCACCGTGGCAATAGTCATCAAATGAATCGATTGCCAAACATAGACAAAATTACCGACCGATGAGCGTAGATATCTTTTTAAACATGAGTGTGCCCCTTCAGCCCGGTTCGTAGTGATCGTGCCATAATGCTTCACCATGTTGGTCCATGCTAACACGAATTGCTCTTTATGTGGTCCTAGCCAAGTATCTTTGATATAAGATATGCATGTCGGGTTACTTGGCTCCCACTTTTGTTGGAACATGTACCATGCTGCCTCGTAACTGTCTGTAGTACTTGCTCGCCATACAAGACTCCAATCACTGTAGAATTCTTCGAAGCGAAGCATGTCAATTTTACCGTCCAAAGTTTCAAATTTTTTCTTGCATTGAGCATGGATATTTCTATTTATATGCCAAGTGCATAGTAGTCTATGCGCATGAGGAAATACTATATCTATAGCATTTATCAACGCATATTCTCTGTCAGTAACAAAAACAGACGGCTCTTTGTAACCGGTGTAAAGGGATTGTAGTTTCCTCAACGCCCATGTGTAATCTGATACTGTCTCACTCTTCATAAAACAAAAAGTGACTGTAAATGTTTTTCCCGTAGAAGTAAACCCGACAACATGAAAAAGAGGCATCTTGAACTTGTTGGTCTTATATGTACAATCAAGGACCAACACGTCTGCGAAGGACCGAGCCATATGTGTGCAATCAGGATGAGCCCAAAACAATGAAAGGAGTTCATCACTTTGTGGATGTCTTCTATGGTACTCCACGTAGTGATGCTCGCCAAGCAACTTCAATACTTGCTGCATCGCCATTCTTCCTTTCATACTATTGCATTTCGCTCTGGCCAAACTATTATAGATCGTCCTCATGGTAGACTTGTTCCCATCTTGTTTTTGTCGCACAACAGAAAAAATTTGTTTCGGTGCAACTCCTGAAAGGAACAGTTCTTCAACCAACTTTTTCTCATCCTCCTTCAACCGTGCCACGTAGGCATGACCCGTAAGCGTCCCTGGAATAGGATGATTGTGTCTTCCATTCTTAACTTCGATTATCCACTTCACATCTTCAACTTTTACAATCAACAACTTCAATGGACAACCACATTTTCTCGTCCCAACATTTTTCTTGGGGATTTTCTCGTCACCCTTTTTTTTATGATGCCT
The DNA here is from genome assembly GCA_036927795.1 of Iris macrosiphon. Lineage (NCBI taxonomy): Eukaryota > Viridiplantae > Streptophyta > Magnoliopsida > Asparagales > Iridaceae > Iris > Iris macrosiphon. Next base: position 180,922,232 of record JAYESA010000009.1, read on the forward strand.
AAACACACCTCCTCTTTCGCATCCAAGCTCAATATATTTTCGGCCCGGACGAGATCGGATGGATCTTGCAATGACAATAACTACGTTATGTCGTCTCCCAACTTCTTTGCACCACTCTAATGCTTCTTCATGGCTTGCAAATTCAATATCCGTTGAGAAAATATCATCCACATCAACACCAACATCAGGATGTACCACAATATCTGAACAAGCTTGGTCCTATAACAAATATAAAAAAATATAAAAATTAATAACTTCATATAATTATCAAGGACTGTCACTATTTTGACAGTCCAATTTTTATATAGGACTGTCAAAAGTATGACAGTCCTACTTTTAAGTAGGACTGTCGAATTTATGACAGTCCTATATTTACATAGGACTGTGGAATATTGGACAGTCCTATATTTATATAGGACTGTCTAATGTTTACAGTCCTAACCCGTGACTGTCAAATTCGGGTTGTCGTTTTACGTACCGTACGTGCTTCGGAACAACCAACTTGTTCTTCGGAACGTCCGGAGTGCATAATTAATGAATTGGACGATCCGACTTCGTCATCGAACAATTTTTCATGCATTGTTCCTACATTAATGAAAATAAACTAAATCTTTTTCGCACAATTGCAAATCTTATTCAACGTAGCTTGTCGAAGACATACCGGAAGAATATTCCTTGGAGTATCACCAAAGTAAATTACTCCTCCAACCACAACTAGCTATTTCCAAATTTAGGTATGGGCTTGGTGGAATGAGGGTTTCTTAGGTCTAGGTGGAATGCCAAAAATAGAAATCCATTCCACTTTTATACTTTGGTGTGGGGTAGCCCAAGTGTGGCAAACTTGTAATTTTGGGAAATGGACTGTCAAATTTTTGACAGTCCTAACAATTTTTAGGACTGTCAAAATTTTGACAGTCCTAACAAGGTTAGGACTGTCATAATTGTGACAGTCCTTCCTAGTGGTAGGACTGTCACAATTTTGACAGTCCAGATTATAACAGTGGGCTAGCCCCGATTAACTTTCATGATGGCAAACTTGTAATTATTTGTAAATTTACGATGGGCTAGCCCTGAGTTATATGTGCAGTGTCCTTAAAAATGGGACTGTCACAATTTTGACAGTCCAAACATGTTTTAGGACTGTCAAAATTTTGACAGTCCTTACAAGTGTTTGGACTGTCAGAATTTTGACAGTCCTTCCAAGTGTTTGGACTGTCAAATTCCCGACAGTCCTGATTATAACAGTGGGCTAGCCCCGAGTAACTTTCATGATGGCAAACTTGTAATTTTTTCTACTTTTTTAATGGGCTAGCCCCAAGTAAATTTGGCAGTGCCCTTATAAATTACCTTTTATATTCCCTACTACGAATTAGTTTCTAGTCAAAGAAGAAAGAAAGAAAAGGTTCAAAGAACTTTCAACACAAGGACGGTGCAGTCAAAACAAAACAAGAAACAAAAGTTCATGCCACGGAACAATCACCCTTTTTTTTCTTCTCCCTTCTCACTCCCCAACAAACCTTCACTCAACCTCTCCTCCTCCCACCCAAAAAAATTCCCAAACCAGTACTGGAGACCTAGCTAGCCTCATCGACTGGTTCCGCGCCAGAGCGAGGGAGATCAAAGAGCAGGGGAGGGGCGCAGCCGTCACGACGGACGAGGTGGCGGCGATCTACAGCTCGCTGCTGCTGCTGCTGCTGGAGAGCTTGAGGACCGAATCGAAGCATACAATCACGACGGAGCTCAGCATCGTCGCCGACCAGCAGCTGCGGAGCGCCGAGGGGATCGCCCGCGCCATCTGCGACCGGATTATTCTCAAGGTTCGACTCTTTTTTCTTTTCTTCTTCTTCTTCTGAATTCTTTCTGTGATGACCGAAATTTCCAAATAGAGCTCTCTCTTAACAAAACATATCAGATTCTCAAGGTTGTGATTCGAGTCACGTGGGAACGTTGCAAGAAATTTTGGGTCTTGTTGTAATTTTCAAATCTTGATGTTATGTAAATGTATGTTGCTCACGAACTGTGTTGTTCCATTCTTTGGTTTGTAGGATCGAAGAAATTATCATTATTGGCTACTTATAGGCTCCTATTCTATATTATGCAATGATTTGCTACTCTCTGCAAAATTAGAAATATTGTGGGGGGTTTTAAATCTCACTTCTTGGTCTTCATTGCCCTACTATTTTCGTTTTCTGAGTGTTTTCATAACAAGTCATTCTTTGAGCTTGTTGTTTAATTGAAGTTTTTTTTCTCTACTTTTTTGTCACATTTGGACTTTTGCCAAATAGTTAAACTAAACTCACCTCATACACCTTACGAGTCGCTAGTCTAACTTGTTATATTTTTGGATTTAAACTTACTTTGTTCTCTGAATTAATAATTTTACATGTTTGTTCCTATTGCAGGTCTTCTGCGGGTCATATACTAATGCATACCAAGGTATGACTAATTTACAGTGTAATGAAGAAGACATGTATGCTTGGAAAAATATGAGTCCTATTTTAGCCATCCAAGGAAAAGAGCTGAAGTTTGGACCACCTAGGCCAAATGTTGGTTCAAAGAGACAGAATGCTGCACTTCCAGAAAAAGAATTCAAGACTAGTCGGCCTAGCCAACCTTTTCTGCCTCGACCTGACATTTGTGCAAATGAACTATTGAAGATGCAACTCCTAACCTACGTATATGGCCCACATCTTTCATGTAGTTTTTACTCAGTATTTCCCGTTAATGCTAGTATTTCTTGATGGTTATGTTCCTCATTCGTTAAGTTTAACTACTACTTACAAATTGAATTAAGATCTAAGAATAATCACAAAAGGCTGGATAACAGTATAACATGTATGGTTTGTTTTGTAACATCGAAATAGTTATGTTTTTTGACCCGTTTAATTACATTGCAATAGGATGTTTGACATTTATATTGGTTTTCATTTTCATATATACTCATTTGCATGAACAATTGAAAACAAATATGACACGAGCGGCGACTGACACTTGATAGTGTTACTACTGTGTATATTAGAGTGCATTGTTATGTCTGATATGTGTTTGACACGACATGACACTGATGACTCTGAGTTTGGCCCCAATGCTTCGTACGTACTAAATCTTGGTTATTGGACACGGATGATCTCCACCCACTTGACAAGAACATGCTACTCTTCCATAGGTGCTGAAAGTCGATATTTGTTTTGGTAGAAATGCTACATTGAGAATAATTGGTATATCCTCGTTGGGTGGTTTAAGTACACACACACAAGCATAGTACATCACAACTATTACACCAGGCTACTCCTAAGATAATCTGCGGTGTACTTAAACCATTGATGAACAATTTCGTCATATGCGTCTCATCCGCCACCCACTCGTGAGGTACGGAGTGCACATAGTGTTTATCATGGTCCTTATTGTGGATCTATATGTTATCAAAGTATGCCACCATGAACTTGTTGATGAAAGTGCCTTGATTCATCATACGCATAAAAGTGCTCGGTTCGTTGTCTAGTCCAAACAACATGACCAACCACTCTAATATTCCTTCATGTGCCTAAACATCGTCTTCCACTTGTCCTAAATTCGAATACGTATTTGGTGGTAGCCTCTTCAAAGTTCGAACTTGGGAAGGATTTTAGTTCCACTCAACTGATCTAGCATATCATCCTACAGAGTACGGGTCTGAGTGTCTTTCCAACCTTAACTCTGCAGCTTTGCCTATCTATTGGCTGATGATGTTATCTTTGTTATCGACCAAGACTCGATATCTTTTGCCATTGATGATACAACGAGTTTAAAACAAGTTGTCCTTTTGCATCGAGTCATCGTGGCTTGGTGTTAGCAGACCTTTATTGTCACGCCATGGAATACCTCTTCTTTTTTAGATTTCTCCCTGCGTAACCGTCGTTGAGTCGGCCTCACGATACGTTAAAGCTCTGATACCACCTGTTATAGCATGAAAACACCAATCACTGAAACTAATAACCCACGATACGAGGATTGACACTTCAATTCCCCTACAAGAGAATTAATAACTCAAAATAATGATAATTAACTTTTTCTGGCTTTCTACATATAACTATTTATTAGAAAGAAACATAACTTGAGCTCTAAGAAATAAGTTCTAATCAAACTAGGAAAGTAATAAAAGAAAATAAAAGAAATCCTAATAAAAAGATTTGATAAAATATAGGCAAATCCGCCCAATATAGCGAAAGTGATTCTAAATATAGGAAACCAAAATGACTGGATCAACTTGTTTTGCACGTTTTAGCATCCGCTTAATCTCTTATCGCTGCTATAGATTTTGATTTTTGGTGCACTGACATGGACTTTAAAAAAGGTAAAAAGAGGTCAATAAGTATCAGAACATGCCCATTAAGATATCTAAAAGTTGCCAAATGTAGTTAAATTTTACTATATTTTCATGGTAAGAACTACGGATGGGGAGAACTTCTCAAAGTCCGAACCATGTCCAAAATGAATTTAGGCTTAAAAGTGCAAATCGGAACTTAAATCACATTTTATAGAGGCCTCTCTCAATGAAAGCAAATATAAGCTAGTCCAAAATCATGGTTTATTAGGCCAACTTACCTACTTAATTTACATATGAATATATGATTAAATTTCTGCCCCTCTCCAAACCCATTTCTCGTTTCCTCTCGTTGCGTCCATTCTCGTATCAAGACCGATGATATATTGAGATCTATGATATCAGATTGCTAGGAATGCACTTGCATCTACACAGACTAGCTTATATTATTTTGGTTAGATACACTAGAAATATGATTTTAGTTTTATATAAGATTTTTTGATTTTTCAAATCAATTTTAACGGGTAGATTCCTTTCGAATTTCAAACTATTTTGTATACTTATTAGATAAAAAATATTATTACCGGTTATCTGACAATCCTTTAATTTTTTGAAATGTAGTATAAGGAAACTTATACGCCTTCTTCATTTGTTGTAACAACGAAGCTTGGCTTGTTGTAGATTAAACTTTTAATTGCATTCTAACAGATAAGTAGCTCATGAATGATAAAAAGGTTTTTGCATGCGCAAAATAGATCCATAGTTTATTAATAAAAGCGTGTCCAATGTCACGAGACTCCCTCTTACGTATGACATAGGAAGTTATGCAACTTTACCCCCATATATACAAAGAGGTTATTTCGTGACTCGAACTTGCATCCTCCATAATGCAAGCAACAAGTCTTACCATCGATCCAGATGACACCCTCTCCTTCCATACACACACTTTGTGTCGGAGACATCTTTATCTGAGGAGGAGGCTTCGTCATCTGGCTCCTCATAAATTATGTTAGGATCGGCCGTCTCATCCTCGAAGTCCAAAAGGAAAAGTGAACTATTAAATAATGTGCAGACAAGTACACATTCTAGTACCCTTTTTCATTTCTGAATTAACTTGCGAAAAGTCCTTGCATTAGTATGTTCATTGGCCGCGGAAGGACGATCCATCTTGATGACGAATTCTAAGATAACGAGAAATAGAAATTAATCATTCGATGTATGCTCGTTATCCCATCTTCAATTCCCAATGAAGAAAATGATCTTGACATATCATTTGTTCAATTTGGTCGAACTTATCTCCCGGACCTAGCATTACTATAAAAATGATTTGTTGTTACAAACCAACTTTCTTTTTCCCAGACTGCTCAGGGTCTGTTCTAAGGTCTACAGGACAGTGGGACCTAAGACAAATCCAAAAATTGGGCCTTCATTATCCACCTTTAACTAATTATTAAAAAAATATTCTTTTTAGCATTTTTACCCGCAAAATCATCAATTAAGCTATCATAATCAAATTTTTGTTGCTTATTACTTTCAATAGATAGCATAGCTAGACTATTTAATCTTTTTTGTGATATAGTTGTTCTTAAGTAAGATTTTATTATTTTAGCTTTGAAAAACTTCTTTACGCAGACGCAACAGTATCATGTATATTTAAAATATCATTCTATATGCAATCCAAACATTTTTATATGCAATCCAAACATTTTATATGCAACCCAAACATTTGGATAAGATTTTCATTTTTTTTATATAAAGTTGAGTACTTCGATGGAAGTACTTATTCCCTTTGGTAAAATATTTTGTTAAGTATTCAATTCTAAAAATAAATTATTTTCCATCAAGATCAGAAACTTCATTATATTCTAGAGCACCTTCAAGATTATGCCTATATTTTTTTTCAAATAATTGTCATCTAATGAAATCAGCTTCTTAAATCAAATAAGAACCAAAAAATATTTTCATATGGTTGACGTTGTTCAAACCTACTTTTAAGTGAACAAATAGCTTGATCCATTATATCTATAAAATAGTCAACTCTAAAAGATTCTTCGGGTGAGCATAGTCTCATTATTGGCATTAACTCAAAATGTCTTATTTTACGAATTTCACGAAAGACGAGATCAATTTCTATTTTTATTGCAATCTGTTTAGCTGAAATTATAACAGATGCAAAACCATCATCTCTATATTTTTTAACATCCATAATGAGTTCTTTTAATTTAGCGATGGCAACATTAATACGCGTCAACAAATTCCATTTCTTTACTAACTATGTTAACATCATTCAAAATATCATACCGAATTATAAGTCCTCAGCTTCACTACTTTCCTTTGATTCTTCATTAATATCTACTAATTCAAGTAAAGCTTCTCTGATAGTGTCCAATTATGTGGAATAAGTAGATGATCCTACTAATTCAAGTCAAAGTCTTGCAAATGATGCTTCTCTTTGTGCAAGACCGTCAACAAATACAAATACACCATCTAGGATGTGGATGGGCATAACAACTGGGTGAGCATTATGATAAATCTCTTTTGGTGCAAATGAATATCTGGAGCTATAGTTCTATTTCGAGGCGATTCAAAGTATTTCAAAATCGATATCAATCCTGAGCAGATTGACAAAAACTTTAAAGGAGATCTTGTATATACCCAAAAAAGTATGTCCGCAGACAACTGGAGTCCAGACAAACATATAAAGACATGACGATCATTTGAGCCATTCAGAGTTTAAATTAGGCAAGAACAAATAAACTTGATGATTAAAAACATATTACTCTAAATGACTACTTCCTCGAAATTGACAAGGCATCCACATCCTCTATAGCGCTAACCAGTGTTCTAAATAGCGGTCGAGACGGCCGCCTAGGCGGCCCTAGGCACGTGGCGGCTGCTCTCCGCATCGCTTTAGTCGTTGGCGGTTGAGTAGACGGTGAGTGGAGGTTTGGCAGTATAGGCGAAGGTGAGACGGCGTAGGGGACGCCTGGGCGGTGGAATACCTAACTAGATGTTTTGGTAAAACTGTTTTTCAAGCATTATGAACCTATGGTTCACTATTACATGACTAAAACTTTATAAATCTTTATTCTACAACTTATTTATGCATAGAACACCTTTAAAATATGCATATTATACAAAAAATATTGGTAAAATAGTAAAAAATGTCCAAAATGTACCAAGCGCCTAGGCACTGCTAAGGTGACCTAGGCGCAAGATGGACCCTCTTCGTCGCACACTCACCTACCGTCGTTTAGAACCTTGGCCCTAACAAGATCCATATCCTTCTTTAACTCTTCAAATCATGTTAGTCTAGGCCTAACTCTAGTTCTAGCGGCTCCATTAACTGCTATATTATCTCTCCTCCTTACGTGGGCATTTATGGGGCTTTGTCCCAAATGTACCGTTAAATTGTATACTTCTAAATGTTAAATGTAGAATAATAGAAGCTTAGACCGAAACGTACAACTTTGAAATCATGAAAACAGAAATTCTGCAGGCTGGCTGATGTTGATAGTGTAAATGAATTTTCATACCTTGGTCTAAACCTTTTAGCGAAAAATGAAGCCAAATGTTTACAACTGTCTATGCACATGGCTATTCCTAAACTGATTATTAAATAGACTTACTGGTTTTGTTGGATTAGTTCTCTTCATGCCTCTATTTATGGATATGTGTTTCTTTGCTATAATGTATGCTCTCTGTCTTTTAATGCTCATGCATGAATACAAAATTTCAAAATTGATCCTGCCTGGAATATTCAACATGTAAAATTTTCATGCATTTGGGATAGAGCTAGTACTCGTCTTCCGAGAAAATGCTTCGAACATGTGTAGGCTGTTCATATTTTATTTTCGACCAACACTATCCATGCAACACCAAGATAACCTTTTGTTGACTCTGCAGGATCATCCCTCCCAATATGCACGACTTCCTTCGACACCTGGCGAGAACTCTCTCTTTCAGTATGGTGAGTGTAATCTTGATAATGCACAATTTCTCCTATACTTCCGTCAGTCTGAAAATATGGGATCTGTATCAATAGGTGGGAAAGAAGGGTCATCCTCTCAGTCAAGAGCACCTTCGCAAACTCCCAGAGTTGGTTTGATTTCCTCATCCCCGCCAGGGGAAAGGTTTCATTTCCTTAATTTTCCTGAAAGTGTTTTTGATAAGGCCTCCCAACCACGTTATGGACATCGATTTGGATTTGGCACGTCGATTGATCATAATGATGGATCAGCAAAACGTTCTTCTAATGATGTTAAACATGGCTCCCGATTTTTAATCGATGCATACGGAGGTAATGATACATCACATGAAAAGCTACCAAAGGTTCAAAGGCTTAATGCATACCAAGGTATGACTAATTTACAGTATAATGAAGAAGACATGTATGCTTGGAAAAATATGAGTCCTATTTTAGCCATCCAAGGAAAAGAGCTGATGCTAGGACCACCTAGGCCAAATGTTGGTTCAAACAGACAGAATGCTGCACTTCCAAAAAAAGAATTCAAGACTAGTCGGCCTAGGCAACCTTTTCTGCCTCGACCTGACATTTGTGCAAATGATCTATTGAAGATGCAACTCCTAACCTACGTGTATGGCCCACATCTTTCATGTAGTTTTTACTCAGTATTTCCCGTTAATGCTAGTATTTCTTGATGGTTATGTTCCTCCTTCGTTAAGTTTAACTACTACTTACAAATTGAATTAAGATTTAAGAATAATCACAGAAGGCTGGATAACAGTATAACATGTATGGTTTTTTTTTGTAACATCCAAATAGTTATGTTTTTGACCCGTTAAATTACATTGCAATAGGATGTTTGACATTTTTATTGGTTTTCATTTTCATATAAACTCATTTGTTTGAACAATTGAAAACAAATATGACACGAGTGGTGACTGACACTTGATAGTGTTACTACTGTGTATATTAGAGTGCAATGTTATGTCTGATATGTGTTTGACACGACATGACTCTGATGACTCTGAGTTTGGCCCCAATGCTTCATTCGTACTAAATCTTCGTTATTGAACAAGGATGATCTCCATCCACCTGACAAGAACATGCTACTCTTCCATAGGTGTTGAAAGACAATATTTGTTTTTGTAGAAATGCTACATTGAGAATAATTGGTATATCCTTATTGGGTGGTTTAAGTACACACACATGCATAGTACATCACAACTATTACACCAGGCAACTCCTAAGATAATCTGCAGTGTAGATTATCCCAGTTACATCGCCACTACACTGCCATGAGTATCAACGTTGGATAATCGAACAAATTTTAAAAAAACTTATGTGTTGCAGCTGAAGCATCATATGGTTATGGAAATGTATGGTGCAATGTTACATACATTTGGACCGTATGCAAAGATTGCTTTTGTTGGAACTGCACACATCCGGACACTCCCCAAACCTTGCATATCTCGAGTTTCATGTCAGTAGGATGTTTTTCTTGTAGCAGAAGTAGATGTCAGTTTTATTAGATGTCTAGTCTGATATGTATTGCAATTTTGAAACTGCACTTCTTGTCATAGATTCTTACCTAGAGAGTTGCCATTGTAGAGTGGAAATTCAAGTATATGGTATTGTCAGCTCTTTCCTTAACAGTACAAAAGAACTAATATTACGGTCACTCCTGCTAGGGCCAACTCTTACTGTGTCAATAGATTTCAGGGTTTTCCATGTCTCATGCGACAAAATAATGTTACAATTTCCTGGTTGTCTTTCTTGACTTTTGAGTTAGGCATACACATCATGGAGATTTGTAAGCGTCTGACATATTGCAGTTTATTTTACCTCTATGGATTTACATACAAAAACATTATGCCGTTATCTTTCTTTTAATGTTATGTGTAGGTGTTGGGCAATTAAGAAACATGTCAAAAACGTTAGTGTGGCCGGAATGAGAATGCTAAGATGGATGCAGGACAATACATTAAGTATATGATAAGAACTGTGTGCATCCTTGGGAAGTTAGAGGGGGCACCAATTGAGGACATGATGAAAGAAATCGTCTTTTAGGTGGCTTGGACATGTGAAATGCATACGAGTAGTTGTCCAATATAGTAGTTAATGGAGCCGCTAGGCTAGAGGTTGGTCTATACGAACTTGGTTTGAAGTTTTGAAGGATATGATTTTGTTAGCGTTATAGAGGACTTGGCCCTTAAGAAATCCGAATTGAAGAACATGATTCAAATAACCTATCCCAAAATTTTAGAATAAAGGCTATAGTATGGTGGTTGTTATTGTTTATGCAGACGTTGGTGCTAACTGAAGTTATGTGATTCGTTATTACTCTAAGCATTTAACATGCCATAGAGGTATCGATGATAAAGAAATCAAGTAATTGTGTATCTAATGTAGGAATATTACACAGATTAACCATGTTTTTTATTGTAATTTGTGGCATTTTTTGTTACTGTAAATTCTTTCTTACATAATTTGGCAGAGAAAGAAGCTAACAAAGTTGTTAGTGCGGTTAAATCTATGACTTATAAAGACTTACATTAGAAGTTAAAATTAGGAGAATTTTTTTTAAGCATGTTTCTAGAGCTGCATTTTAACCTGCACTACAAGAAAGTATAGCATTTACGGCGTGCAATTTACGGCACGCATCGGAAGCACGTTGTAAATGACATTCTTTTACAGCGTGCAAATATGTGATTCGTAAAAGAGTTGTTTTTTTTTACGGCGCGTTTGACTTGCAAGCCGTGACTGGAGATTCATTTACAGCGCACATTATTGCACGTTGTGAATGAAGACTCATTTACAGTGTGCTTTAATGCACGTTGTGATTGAAGACTCATTTACAGCGTGCTTTATGTGCTCCGTAAATAAATGACACTCTTTTACAGTGTGCAAATATGTGCGCAGTAAAAGAGTTACCAAATTTTTAGGTTTCCCTCTTCTTATTTTACATCCCTCCTTTATTTCCCCCTCTAACATTTAGAAGAGTTACCAAAGCTATGATAGGGGATCTCCAGGTTGGGGAACGACTGGAAGGGGGAGAAGGCTAGAAGTGGGAGGGGAGAAGGGTCTCTCCAGGGTCGATCATCTCCAGGTTCGTTCTTTCAATCCCAATATCCAGTTTCTTGCTTCTAAGCCCTATTAAAATAAGGGATCGATGTGACATGGGGGTAGACATCCTACTGTTATTGCTACTGCTCTTCGACAACAGCCTCATCGGAGGCCCATCGTAAGAATCAACCTGCGCGTCTTCACCAACTCCAGCCTCTGATCCCTCATCGAGGTCGAGGAGCGCTCCTACTTACACCCCGATCCCTTGATCCCCAATGACCTGACATTGTTCCGCAAGGAGACGAGGATCCACTGCGCTCCGATCTTGGCCCTCGCCGCGGTCGTGGAGACGTGGAACAGCGGTGCACGGAGTGGTTCTTCCAGAACTCCACCAAGAGGAGGGAGGTGATAGATCGGATCTTGTCACGCCCCAGTCCCAAAATACCGAGGGACCGGACGCGTGATAATGGCCAGCAGTACGTATCGATGGACAAACCCAATTTAATGGATCCATCAGGGCGTACTTAAGCTGTAAAACAAAGTCTACGACAACATGGCACAACTAATCTCATCCACACAAGATAAAATATGATCCACAGATATATGAAATGTAAATCATCAACCAGTCCCAACAAAGTGCTTCGGGGAACCACCCGATAAAAATCTGATACAATGGTTCAACAGACCAAAATATAAATGACTGAATAAAGTAAATGCTGAGCATGAAACATAGATGCTCAGGAAAAGTCTTCAGCTAACACCTCGTCCTCGGGTGTCGGTACAGCTCCTGTATCAGCTCCTGTATCAGCTCCTGCTGCGGTCCCGTATACCTCGGGATAGATCTCGTCTGCAAATCCTGGGGACAATCCGGATCCAGGTCCTCAGGGGACATAACAAGGTACAAGAAAGCTCATGCCAAAATAAATGCAGTGCAGCAGATAATAAAATAAATAGGGTAAGTATGTAACCATCTATGTGAAAATGCAAGTGAGAGCATCACGAGTACTCAGGCTGAGCCACTACAAGCTCTGTGTCGGGGAGCCGGTAGCAGTAATAATGAGTAATGGGCCAAGCTCGGGTTTCAGAGTCTTGTGCCTCACAATAATAGGGGATATATATGTAATCAGCCTGTAGCCTGTGTGTCTCTTCCCACCCAATGTAATCGCACGTCTCATGTCCATAACGTCTCATGTACATGGCACGCAAGATCATAGCTAATGCAGTAAGTCATAGAGTATCCAAGGGTATAATGTCTCTGTCAGAAGTCTGTATCCTATACAGAATCACCATGAATATCTCAGAAGATCCTGTCATGAATAGTGTCAAGTGTCCTGGGTATAATGTACTTGATAAGACAAGTACGAGAATGTAAAGGGTCACGAATGTCCATCTCTAGATGACATACACAACATCGCGTACGGTGTTGGCACCCGACTAATAATCGGACGCTAAGTAAGTCACACGGTCCTAGGTTAAGCATGCACAACAATATAAATAAGCAAGGTAATATGCAACAAGAACTGTAAAGTTGGCAAGGTATACTTGCCCACTGATGTATAACGAAGTCAAGAAAATAAGTAGCAAAGCTGCAGGGTTTGACAAGGTACACTTGCCTGGGGTTCGAATACCAACAGTCGTCCCTGTATCAGTGGATCATGTAGGTACTCCTCCAAAAGCTGTAATAAACATCACCAACAGTCTCAGAAGATATCAAATAGCTAGAAACGTCTGTCCTTACGTCCAATTTGGACACAAGGGCAAAAATGATATTTCCGGGCCAAAGCGGGATCCATATGTGGGCCACTTTGTACCGAAAAGCGTGTCAGGGTCAAAGGTCTCCAAATTCGTCAAACTTAGTGTCAACAAGTCAGGAACGATGATACGAAACCAACGGAACTTCCAGAATTGGATTCCGATGAGCCGATCACAAAATCGCCCGTCAAGTGGAGCCGGTGGGATCCACGATACACGATTTTGTCAACGTTCTCAGAATCGAACCAAACTTTGGTCACAGGACCAGCGTATTGCTACGAGTCCGATGGCGCAAGTTTTGTCTCGATCCGACGTGTGTACACAAAGTTACAGCGTGTTCCAGAATAGACGGATACGGGACGTTGTCGGCGGATACGTGTTGATTCCGGTGTGCACGCACATCCGAATCGACTTCTGCGAAATCCCGCACGTCCGTATCAACGACGCGCACGTTTTGGTAAAGACCGCGTGCGACCAAGTCGTCCCGTTTGGCGGGGCGTACTCAGTTCCGGGGTAAAACAGGGCGTTGGTTTTCCTGTTTTTGGATCGCGGTTCGCGATCACCACAGGATGCGACGCACCGAGCGGGTTGCACGGGCATCGAGGGGGTCATGCGGTCTACGCGTCACAACTGACGGAACAGAAATCGGATCAGCGAGGAGAGAGGAAACGATACCTGAACAGGGCTCCGTGAAGACCGATTCTCACGTGTCCGAGGGTACTGTTTCGTGTCCGTCGTCAACTGTGTCCAGGCTAGGGTTCAGGGCGCTGCCGGAGAACCGTCGGAGAGTGGCTGTGCTCGGGGCGGCCGGGGAGTGGCTGCTCTGGTCGGCGGAGGGCGGCTCGTCGGGCTGAGCGGAGGCGGCTCGCCTGGGCGCTGCTGCGGAGGGGAGCGGGGTCGATCTGCTGTGCTCGAGGCGGAGGAGGCTGCTCTGGCCGGCGGAGGTCGACGAGAGGGAGGCGCTGTCGGACGGAGCGGGGCTGAGGGAAGAGGAGGAGACGGCTGCGGGGTTCTCGCCGGAGCTGAGGGGATCGATGGCTGGTCTAATAGGGCGTCGGGGAAGATGGGAGGAGAGGGAGTCGACGACGAGGGGTTGTGGAGTTCAGGTCGGCGGCGGGGTTCGCTGGGGTGCGACGGAGATTGATCTGGAGTAAGGCGGCGGCGGCTAGGCACGGATGTCGAGGAGAATTTATAGGCGGCTACAGTGTTTCCGGTAGGGGAAATTAGGGTTCGATTTGGGTTTCGGGTCCGGGTCGGGTTTCACTCGGATCCGACCCGACCCGTTAAGCTGGGTTGGTTTAGTTCGGTTTAGCCAGCGGTTTGGGTTGGTTCAGTCAACGGTTTGGTTTGGTTCAGTCAACGGTTTGGTTTAATTCTACAATAGTTTTTAGGGCTTTAAAAATGATTCCGGAGTCCAATAAATTCACCGAAAATTACCTTATGTCCGGTTTTCCAATTTACACCATAAAAGATTATTTTCATAATATTTTAACGTCAATTACCAGCATTTAAAAATCTTTTAATCACAATTACCTTGGTTCTTCATCCACAAAATACCGAAAATATGGGAAAAATTATATTAAAATTATTCTGAAAAAATCAGGGTGTTTACAGATCTGCTATCGTCGATCGGAGCTCCAGTCGTCTCCTCCTTTAGTATTTACTTTCTTAATTTTTCGATCACTGAAGAACAATTTCAAATCTATTTATTTGAATCTTGTTCAAGTACGCACACCAGATGTTCAACATGAGTTCATGGAACTTTTTCTTCTAGGTTCGACGGATCGAAGAGACTATTCAGTCGATTTTGATGAATTCGAAAGGTGTGAAGTCATTTGGAATATTTTACTCTTTGATCGGCTATATTAGTTGAAGGTCTGACCTTTGTTCAATGAGATCCATTGATCGATTTCTAATTCATCGAATGATAGGCTCTGAGTTGTTGTTCATCTTTTGTTATAGTCGACGTCTCCTGATCCAGATCGGATACAATTCTGCATATTCAACTTTGTTGCGGGGGGAGGGGGGGGGGGAGCGCATCCGCTGTTGCGAGCGCGTACTTGTTCCGGGTTTCGTCCCTCGTGTCGTTGTTGGACAGGCACAACAACCGACCGCTGGACGCGCCGGAGGGGAAGAGGAGGTACTTGACCTCCCCCGCCTCGTAGGTGTCGTTCAGCGTGCTCATGAACCAAGTGTCCCCGTCTATGGCCGTCACGACGAGTGCTCAGGTACCTGACTGATTGTTGTCTCCTACGTGAAAGCCTATAATCAAGTCATGTATGATTATGGTAAGCACATATTTTTGTTTGAAATTTTGCATATATACCTTCTCGAGAAATATAAATGCAACTGAAGTAAAATAGTTTTTCTAAAGTAAGGCTTAAAGTTGCAATATAATATTTTCTAAAACCATATTTAAAATCATTCAATATGTGACTTCTTTAGGTATATGTAAAATGAGTAATGACAAGATGGTTCTTTGTTTATGTACCTATGGTTTTAATTGTCTATCTAATTGGCAAGGACTATGTTTTAGAGTCATGGACAAACATGACAAATTTAATAATCAATAATGGATAAAAATAAAAGTATTAATGAGAATTTTGGACCTTCTTTTATATAAATGTCAACCATCATGCAGCTCGTGTTTCCACTTTTCTGATATTCATACAAATTTGATTTTTTTCTTGTTTCTGATGTAATAAGGTGGTATACATTTTGACCATCTTCAATGGATAGAAGTGAAACTATTTTAAGAATTACCCTGTAAATTTATATATACATGTCAACCATCATGCAGCTTCTGATTCTACTTTACTAATATTCAGACAAATTTGATTTTTCCTTGTTTCTGATGATGTAATAAGGTGGTATACATTTTAACCATCTTCAATGGATAGAAGTGAAACTATTTTAAGAATTACCCTGTAAATTTATATGCTCTTCTTTACTTATTTGAAGTTCTTTTCAGGCGTCGGGTTGTCCAGATCTTCGCACGGGGTGCTCGAATCCTTGATGGTTCTTACATGACCCAAGAGCTGAGCTTTGGTGTGCATAATTCTGAACCAAATTCAAATTCAGATACTTCAATAGTGTTGTTTGCTTCTATCGCTGATCCTTATGTGCTGTTAAAAATGTCCGATGGAAGAATTCAGCTACTTGTTTGAGGTATTGTTTAGTAGTTTTTTCTCATAGTAAACCACACCATTTTAATTATTATTAGAAAGTATATATTTTTCTTAGATTTAAGCATTTATTGTGGTATATTAATAGTTTCCTTTAATTAGATATCTCCAGACTACTGATGTGCATGTATCTTTTGAGATTTTGTGTTGCCTTAATTTGTAACAGCGATAACTTTTCGTCTTTTACATGCTTTTACAACCTTACTACGCTTTTACATCCTTGTTGATTGATCTTTTTCGTTAAATTCTTTTTGCCGAATTGACCGGAAAAGAGATCCCCAATGTCGACATCGGTTAGTATCGGTCAGTATCGGATCGGGACATGCCAAACCGTATCGGTATCGGCCGTATACACCAATATGATATCATATTTGGGTTGAATTTGTTGTCTTGTTCATTAAACAAAATATGTACTAGTTGTAATGTATGAACCTGGTTGTTGGTTATTGAAATGGTTAAGAAAAGCCATTGGTGGAGGCTTCACATTACAGATAATAATGATCATACTACATGTTGTCTAATATAATTTATCTACAGGTTATTCCTTTCTTGAGAGGAAATGCTTGGGAGCAACCGCACCCAGACCTAGCTTTTTTGAGACTGAAACCGGCCTGGTTTTGCCATATCAGACCCAGACTCGATTATGGGAGGGCAGGGTCCAGGCCTAAAAGGTGGACCTGACCATTTAAATGTGTGTGTAGGCTTTGAATCCACATAAATCCTACCTGCCCTAGACCTGATCCTGACGCAAATAAGTATAGATAAGAATAGGGATGATGAAAATTTCTACCCTTTTTTTATATATGTGATAGTGAAATACCAGAAACATACCTGGACCCAGCCTGGTTTGTGGTAAGTGGGCAGGGGCAGTCTCTTTGTATAGAACCCTGAGCTTACCGGAAGCTTATACGGTAAGTGTCCGGGAGCAGAATTTGGAACCATATGACTAACAAGTCCGAGTCAGGTTTAGGGCTAACACTGCGGGAATCTGATTCGACCAGATAGCACCTCCACTTACTGCAAGTTGGAAAATAGTAGAGACTGAGACAATGTTGACGTGGAGAAGAACAAACAATTACTTTAATGATAAATGGGGTACCAAAGAGGTGGATTTTTTTTAGAAGTTATTTAATGAAGAACTGCGATATTTCAATACAAAAACAAGTACGATAGCTAGAAGTAGGATTATTTCTATCGTCATATTTCGTTTTGTGAAGTTTATTCTCAAAAAGGAAGTAAAGTTTTGTGAAGTTAAATACGGTCTAAAGAAATGGTAGCCGGAAAAGATGTAGGATATGATGATACATCTGTTTATTTCTGAATAGTTTGGAGAAATTATTCATAACGACTATCTATTCAACCAAATCCAAAGACGAGAAAATGCTCGATGAGTCAAATTCAATTACCTTTTTGTAAAGAAGAGAAATGTGTAGAGCAATGCATAATGATATTAGAGAGAGTGTTTTTGATCACAATTAACTGAGCCTGAACAAACATTTATGAGAACATAAACCACATGCAATTTTAGTGGATGTGGTATTATTGCCTCTCCAAGAACAAGCAAATGACCTTTCAATTCTCAAAATATGATAACTAAGATTCTCTACAAACCTTAACTCAATCTCCTGATATAGAAGTCCAAACATAATTCTACTAGGAGTGCATATAAACCTACCCAAATTTGGCAGGGAAAGCGAAATAAACCAAACCCTTGATGAAGTAGGATAGTAAATGCAAGTCATAAAATAGAAAATAAACAATATAAACCCCCTAGTTCTACTTCCCACAACTGGCTGAACATGCACTAGGTATTGACCTACCAAAACAGTGTCTTGCGCCGGTTGGCACTCCAGTAACTCAATAACTCAACTACCTGATAGTCAACCTGCACAAACCCAATTGTAGCCGATTTTGCATCCTGGACTAGATGTAGTAACTATCAGGAAATCAAGCTTATGAGTCGAGTTATAAACTCTTCAAGAGAGTAACTAGACGAACATTAAGGAAGGTAACAAGTATTTTTGACAATCTTTTTTGTTTTCTGCCATGTATATCTACTCTAGAAGCTATTAACTTAATATGAAAATAAATGGAAAAGTTTTGAGAGTGTAAAAT
This sequence comes from Iris macrosiphon, assembly GCA_036927795.1. Taxonomy (NCBI): domain Eukaryota; kingdom Viridiplantae; phylum Streptophyta; class Magnoliopsida; order Asparagales; family Iridaceae; genus Iris; species Iris macrosiphon. The sequence continues at coordinate 180,940,617 of JAYESA010000009.1, forward strand.
CACCGTACATATAGTTTTAATCAGTATTATTAAAGACGTCATCGTCGTGTTAAGCATCAACCTAGTCGTTTCATATGATTTGTGTCTTTGCTGCCTTGTATTGTTGTCTGGAACCGCGTCGACTTAGATTTTACCTAACCCATGTCAACTTTTTCGAATTTGAAAACTGGATTGGACCAATAACTTACTGTTATAGATATTGATAATAATTTAATATATATAAATTAAAGGAGAGAAAAGGAACATAATAATTCCGCTTTGCACTCTCGATTCCCGTAACTTTTGTTATTGTCCTAACTTATCAATTTTTATCTCATTTACGACTTTGACTCTATTGCCATGCACACGTAGATAAGATTCTCTCTCTTGATCTTCCTCTCTAATTATGTCTTTCTTCTTCTCGCTAACTGTCTTTTTGTTTTTTCTTCTGTCCCGATACATGTCAAGATAGTGCTACTTAGCAGTTGTTTCTTCATTAAACCATTGATGCAGTTGATATTACAGTCTCAAAATTGTGTATGTAGTTGAAAGCATGACAAGATTCACATGCATACGTAGTTTTTTTTTATTTTCATGTCCTTATATTTCACTGGAGTACAGATTGATTAAACATCTAAGGCTTATTGATCTTGCAAATTACTTGGAATATTACTTGTGCTGGTACACAATCAAAACCTTTAGCTTAGTGGGCCATTACACGCACATAGTGGTGAAGCTTTTTTATCTCTATTAATTTGATGTCTTTCCTTTTGTGCTATTACTTTTTTTCCTTTTGTAGCTTGGATCCTGCATGCAGTTCACCAATCGAACAACTTTCACTTTCATCTTTCATTTCATTCACTTTGTTTTCTGGTATCACTTTGTTGGGAACGGAGACGGAACGCAACGGAAAAATTCTTCGTCCCTGATTGATAACTACTTCATGAGAAGTGAAGCATGAGTGAACTTGAAACGCACAAACACATGAATCATAATCCAATGCACAGACATATTTTTATTATGTGGAAACCCAAATCTGAAGAAAACACACGAAACAATCTGGTGTCCAATTCTTAAAACTGGTCCATTAATGGAAATTGAAGAATGCAACCCTTCTAACAAACTTTCCATGTCCGATCTGTACACGAATCACCAAAACTACTCAAGTAGAGAATAAGAAGTACAAGAACTAATACAAGTTACCGAAAACAAGATCACGTAGAGCCTTTGTTTTGTCAAACCCGACTACATGAACTTCCACGAACGATTTCTTCGAAGTCTCCTTCGATCTCTCTCCTAATCCTTCAATCTCACTCTTCTCTTGAAAGCTGAACTTATTTTTGTTATATATCACTCACATTTGGTAAGGAAACCTAATATGGACTTCTTAGAAAACTCTAATATAGGCTTCTATCAGTCTGGAGCAATATGGACCGTGTAAAGATAATCATAAAATCTGACACGTACAAGACATCCGCCTATACCAGATTCCTGGTTTCTGCATGCTTGCGCTCGGTTAGATATGGCATTCCAATCAGAATTTTGGTTTTCTGTTCTGGCCCAAACACGGAACCCGGACTGCCTCGTATCTTACGACCTTTCGAGCTTTTCCATGCTCTTCGAATGATGCTCGTCACCACTGGGCTTTCTCCACATAGGAAGGTAATCCGCCCCCAACGAAAGATTACTGAACAAGTTTGATTTTTATATCTCACACATACAGAGAAGGAAGAAAGAGGCTGATGCTAATTCAAAATTGCTTTGAATAATAAGGTGCTCAGTATCTTCATTAATGATCAACCTCTGGAAATTTGTTGAAGCCTCTATTGGTAACGAAATGGAAATCCCCTCAAGTATATGCGAATTAGTGATTTTCTATATTTCATTCTATCTTCGAAAGCTGCTCCTTGGTCACTGTTCTTTATTCTTCTTTTTCCTATGGTAAGGTCCAATGACTCTCCATGGTGATTGTCTCTCTCTAAGTTCTCGTATTACTAAGAGAATTTTAAGCGCCTGGTTTGGATCTCAGATTTAGTTTCGGTCTAAAAGATATTTTAGAGAACAATTATTCCATGTATTTGGTACATACAGCGAGAGAGACTCACGAGGGGGTGGATTCTGTAAATTGGGGTCTACAAGAAAATGGTTGATGAGAAAGTTCATCAAGCTGTCATGCAGCTTGGCAGTTGCCAAATGCACTAATATGCTTATGCAGTTGCACTGATGTGGGCCATTGTTGCTCAAGGCTAGGCCAAAAGATGATTTAACCCGGAAGGAAAGAAGCAATCAAATATCTTGTAAGTGCATTTGGTATTCAATTGTACCATCTACACTATATACTTCTAAATGCTACTTATTGAACAATAGAAGCTTAGACCGCTACAAGCATACAACTAAGAAATCATGGAAAGAAACTCTGCAGGCTGTCTGATGTTGATAGTATAGATGACTTTTTATACCTTGGTCAAACCTTTTACCGAAAAATGAACCCAAATGTTTAGAACTCTCTATGTACATGGATATTCCTAAACTGGTTATTAAATTGACTTACTGCTTTAGTTGGATTAGTTTTCTTCATGCCTCTATTTCTGGATTGTTTCTCTTTGCTATAATGTATGTTCTCTCTTTTAAATAAGCTAATAGTTAAAGGAGCCATGGACTAGGCTACACCTAACCAAACATGGTCATGGACAGGAATATAAGTGAAACTATTTTAAGAATTATCCTGTAAATTTATATGCTCTTATTTGCTTATTTGAAGTTCTTTTCAGACGTCGGGTTGTCCAGATCTTCGCAAGGGCGTGCTCGAATCCTTGATAGTTCTTACATGACCCAAGAGCTGAGCTTTGGTGTGCATAATTCTGAACCAAATTCAAATTCAGAGACTTCAACAACAATGTCGTTTGCTTCTATCGCTGATCCTTATGTGTTGTTAAAAATGTCTGATGAAAGCATTCAGCTTCTTGTTTGAGGTATTGTTTAGTAGTTTTTTCTCATAGTAAATCATACAATTTTAATTATTATTAGAAAGTATATTATTTTCTTAGATTTAAGCATTTATTTAGTATATTAATAGTTTCCTTTAATTAGATATCTCCAGACTACTGATGTGCATATATCATTTGAGGTTTTGTGTTGCCTTAATTTGTAACTGTGATAAATCATTTTGTGTTGCCTTAATTTGTCACCGTGATAAGTTTTCGTCTTTTACATATTTGTTGATTGATTTTTTTCGTTAAATTTTTTTTGCCGAATTGACCATAAAAGAGATCCCAATGTCGGTATTGCTTAATATCGGTTATCCGTCGGTATCGGATCGGGACATGCCAAGCCGTATTGGTATCGGCCGTATACACCAATTTGATATCATATTTGGGTTGAATTTGTTGTCTTGTTCATTAAACAAAATATGTACTAGTTGTAATGTATGAACCTGGTTGTTGGTAATTGAAATGGTTAAGAAAAGCCATCGGTGGAGGCTTCACATTACTGATAATAATGATCATACTACATGTTGTCTAATATAATTTATCTACAGGTTATTCCTTTCTTGGGAGGAAATGCTTAGGAGCAACCAACCACATTATGGACATCGATATGGATTGGGCATGGCAATTGATCAAAATGATGGATCATCAAAAAGTTCTTCTAATGATGTTAGACAACACTCCAGATTATAGATAGATGCATACGGTGGTAATGATACATCACTTGAAAAGCTTGGAAAAAGTATGAGAATGCTGCACTTCCAGAAAAACAATTCATGACTGGTCGGCCAAGCCAAAGTTTTCTGCCTCGACCTGACATTTGTGATAATGCTATTGAAGATGCATTTCCTAACCTACTTGTATGGCCCACATATTTCTTGTATTTTTACTCAGTATTTTCCGTCAATATTAGTATTTCTTGATTATTATGTTCCTCATTCATTAAGTTTGACTGCGAATAATCACAATTATATATGGTTTGTATTGTAATATTCAAATAGTTATGTTTTTTTTTCATTTATTTACATTGCAATAGAATTATTGGCATTTATTGTGTTTTCATTTCATAGAAACTCTGTTGCATGAACGATTGAACACGAATACATGTGGTGATACACACTTTCTAACTTTATTATTGTATGTTGGATTCCCATGCTGTATGATATGCATTTGACACGGACATGTCATTGATATGACACGAATTTTTATCCCTATGCTTTCTAGGTACTAAATCTTGGTTATTGGGCAAGGATGATCTTCGAACTTCAGAGAGAAATATTTTATTGATGTGAATAAAACTATTTTTAGGGTTGCGATATTCCTCCGTAGTTGGACGCACACGAGACTTTTCATTGCCCTTGCTTCACCTCTTCCTCCCAATCGTTGTCCAATTGTCTCCCTTGTCACAAAGCCTCGGACCACCGCCATCACATATTCAATACTATAGGAAACAATGCTCAAGTACATGTGCTTCTGTGGTACATGTTAGTGAACCATACCTCAAACTTCTCAACAAAATAGTCTGTATATACTCGTGTGTTGTGTGACAACTGAATGCTTACACTCGGAGTATAATAAACCAAGTCTATTATTTGTACATTCATGTAAGAAGATCCAAAAGATGTCAAATAGGAAGAGAGAGAAGAAAGAAAAAAGGAGAAGAAAAAAAAATGCAAAATACTTTCAACAAAAGGTGACAAAAGTCAAATCCCCAAAATAAAATTAATGCCACGCGTCCAAACTTATTTAATGTTCCCAATGTAACACCTTCAAGAAACAAAAATCTTTTTCTTCTCATTTCTTACTCTCCAAAATGGAATACTCAAAGGATAATATATCGAGGGTCATATTAAGTGCGTATCGTATATCCGACACGCTAGGATATAAATTCGTTTCTCTTGTTAAAGTATCTGTGTTTCCGTAATACTTGTCAAAGAACCATACACCAAACTTTTCACCCAAAAAGTTCATGTATACTCATGAGTTGTGTCAGAGCCAAATTCTTACAATCGGAACACTATAAACTAAAGCTTGTTATAATCCATAATGAAGATTAGCCCGTGGTTGTTAGAAAGAGTAATAGAAATATTATTCTAGGAAATTTCATATTCTCGAGAATTAAATTTCCTATAATTAAATGGAATTTCCAAAGCCTCGTTTGGTTCGTAGAATCTGGATCTTGGAAAAGGAAAGTCATTCCTTTTATGTATTTGAATGCCAAAGAAAATGAGTTTATTCCTAAGAGAAAGAAAAATAGGGAGGAAAATTATTCCCTCACTCTGTCCCATACAATTTCTCGGATCTTTAAACAATAGAAAGAAAAATTGAATAAGATTTATATTTTTTTTCAAAAGAAAGAAAACAAAAAATCAATTTTCTTTCTTTCCATTTCTATGGACTAGACGAGGCCCAAAATATGACGAGGAAGAGGCCCAAACTCATTTAATACCTCCCAAAGTAACGGCTTTCAAAAACATAACACCCTTTTTCTTCTCCCTTCTTACTCCCCAAACCTTTACTCAATCTCTCCCCCCCCCCCCCCCAATTCCCAAATCCTAACCCTAACCCTAAAAATTATCCAATGGCAGATTGATGAAACCCTGACCATTGGAGACCTAGCTGCATCGGTCGTTTCCACGCCAAAGTGAGGAAGACCGAGCAGGGGATGGACACAACCATCACGACGGACGAGGTGGCGTCAATCTACAGTGAGGTGTGGCACAGTCCCTTAGTAGAGGGAAGGGAGGCGACATGTAGGTAGTTGGTTGTTGGCACCGTAGTCGTATGTGTACTTTAGAGCTCCTCCAACTGTATCTTATGCTTCTCCTCATGCTTCTGCTTGGTTGGGACGAGATGTAAAGTATAGTGAAGACTCTTGTAGTGCAGATGAATATCATTAAGTTTACTATGTGGCTATTTATAGCTCCCTCTTTCGTTCCGACCGGAAGACGCACTACGTAATGGGCTTGTGGCTAGTCTTACTCAGTCTGAAACTTGTATCAAATACCCTCCTCGGCATCGAATCGTTTCGGACGAATGTTATGAGAACCTGTCCAACTAATGGACGAACTTATGTTGGAATAAGTCCCAGATGTACTGAATTGTGTCTCGGTGAGTGAGCTCTATATAAGAGTCCCTTCAACGGGAACAATTCACTATATGGTTGTCTTGAACGTTTTCGCTGCTTAATTTTGATGAATATGCTTTCGTGTCAGTCCACATTCATTTATCAAAAAATTGAGAGGAAGGATAGAAGAAGGATTCTAACACGATACTTTGTGCCACTGCATGAACGCGTGTAACTGACGTCTGATCGTTGCTAAGCGGGTCTCCTGCTCTCAGCATATTCTCTACTTAGTGGGTCGTTCGACTCCTTCTTCTCTACTCCTTAACGTCAATAAATTCTTACTGCCTCAAAGCGTTCCTATCGATGATGCTCGGTTGAACGTAACTTGATAACGCTAGTGCATGCTTACCACTAAGAATAGAATATAGGATAACTGTAATCATTTAGTATACCTTTGCACGAAAACTATAACATGACACTTCACACACGAAGTGAGCAGTTCAGGTTCGAAAACACGGAACTGTCGGATGGGGTGCGGTATCAAAGGTCCAAGAGGGTAGCGTGCGTAGCAGACAGCTAGAGCCGAGGGTGCACGACTAGTGGGAGGCCACCAAGCAAGGAATCTACGATATCAACCCAAACTGTAAGATTACTTGGGAGATGTTCAAGACAGCCTTCATCGAATAGTACATCCCGAAGATAGTGCGCCAGCAGAAAGAGGACGGGTTTTTCGCTCTCCGACAAGGCAACATTTCCGGGACGAATATGACCTGGCTTTCTCGATACTTGCAAAATTTGTCGGGACCTTCCTACCTGATAAGAAGTTGTGGTGTCACCGTTTTGAGCAAGGCCTGAATGACGATCTTCGTAGGGATGTCATGAACCAAAGGTGCCATACCTACCTTGAGTGCTACGAGACTGCCATAAACAGCGAGGATTTGGTGGTTGTTCACAGAAGACGGGACAGGTCATCCGCAACAATTTTAACAAGCATCCTCACTACGCAGGAGGATTTGGTAGGCCCAAGAGTCTGAATACGTTCTAGCACAGGGGTCCGAACCCAGGATTGTAGTGTCATAGGTGTGGCAAGAATGGGCATGAGACAATTACTGCCGAGAAGGATGCTTCAAATGTGGTCGCATAGGTCACAAGGCGCTCGAATGTCAAGAAGGGAGGGCAAACCAAAACCCTCCGAGGTACTTCCTAATCATAATCACATAAACCAGCGCGGGCGCAGCAAGTGGCGGAAACATAGTACCAGTGAACGCGCAAAATCAACGTACGGGAGCGCAAGGTAGATTCTTTGCATTGACTTTGGATGAGGCATTCGCCTCCGACACAGTTGTGACATGTATATTGATATACAAAAATATGCCTGCTAGAGTACTCTTCGATTTGGGTGTAACACATAGCTTTATATCTGCTAATTTTGCTGAGAAAAATAAATTAGTTATGTCATCACTAGATATGAACCTTTGTGTTAATACTCCATCGAAAGTGGACATGCGTGCTAGTTTCATTTGTAGGGACGGTTACATCTACATCGGGGGAAGGAAGTTGTCCTTGGATGTCATCGTTCTAGATATCAAGGAGTACGACCTATCCTAGGAATGGATTGGTTAGGTGCATGCATGTTATGCGACGATCAACTGTACAAAGAAGAGAGTTGTGTTTTGTCTACCTGGCAAAACCGGATTCTCCTATTCATATGGCACAGTGTCAAAGACAACAAATATGGTATCAGCAATAACGGTGATGCGCATGTTGTATTTTGACTGCGAAGGGTACTTGGCGTCTGTTAGAGAGACTCGTAAGGAAGGTGCAAACGTCGTTCAGACTGATATTGTGGCAGAATTCCACGATGTATTTTTAGACAAGATGTCCGGAATACCCCCGGATCGAGATATTGAATTCACCATCGATACCTTCTTGGATACACGGCCGATATCTAAAGCAACGTAAAGGATGGCGCCAACAGAACTAAAGGAACTCAAAGTAAAGGTTCAAGAATTGCTAGATCGAGGGCGAAGGAAATTTTGTAGCGGACGCGTTGAGTCGGATGTTCGTGGGTTAACTGTCCATATCCAGCAGAATACTTTAGGATTTAGAGGCAATGGGTATCGAACTCAAAGTTTAAGGCCAAGAAGCGCAACTAGCTCGACTACAACTTGAACCGAGTTTGCGAAAAAGATAAAGTCCATTCAGAAGGACGACCTATTTCTGAAGAAGATGCGCGAGCTGACTTCGACAAGAGATACAATCAACTTCACAGAAGATGAGAGTGGGACGGTGCACGTGAAGGGAAGATTGTGCATTCCTAACTATCCAGAACTTAGGAGGAAAATCATGAAAGAGGCACACCATGCGAAGTATGCCTTACATCCAGGAAGCATTAAGATGTATAAGGGCTTGCGCACAACTTTTTGGTGGCACGGTATGAAGCAAGACGTGGCCACCTTCGAGTCTCAGTGTATGGCCTGTCAGCAAGTAAAGGCCGAACATCAAAAGCCAGGCGGGGAGCTTGTCACGCCCCAGTACCGGAATACGGAGACGGACATGGCCAGCTACCCCGTACAAGATACGATACGTCGTATGGCGATCACGACTGTAACACGACAAAGGGTGCATGCTACAATCAGGTCACTTAGGGTTACACGAACATCTATGTCTCAATCAATCAAACAAGAACAGTAAACATAGAGTATATATGATAATGCAATAAGGCCTCCCAAACTCTCCATCAAAATATTCTGAGGACTAGCTGTACAAAATGAGAAGCTAGCTGAATAGCAAAAGTACATGACCGTGATCAGCTGCAGTCTGATTAAATACAATCATGTAAAGGAAACTAATGTCTAGACATTGTCGGTTAACAGGTGTTGGTGGCTAAACGCCAAAAGGGTAAAATATACAATGACGAGCAGGGAAGAAGAAAATTTATTCATTATCCTCGGCGACTATGTACCTGATGCACGCCATGAGTTGGGGGAAAGTACGCTGGATCCTTGGGTGTTGGCTCAAAACCTGGTCATGCAAAACCAGTGGGGTTAGACCCAAATAGCTAGTACCACAAAGGAGGCACGAATGGAGAAACAAAAACCAAAACACACACACACACACACACACACACACACACACACACACACACATATATATATATATATATATATATATATATATATATATATATATATATATATGTTTTGTGTCGTAATTTCGTTCCACAGCCTATCCTAGCATAATGGCCCAACCCTAGATCCAAATAAGGACAAGAGTTGAACCATCACACTATGATAGTCCATGTCCCTACATTACTAACAGAATAATACAATCACAGCCAAGTCCGATTATTATAAACGGTAAATCAATTATACGGCTTGTTATTGTGGAGTCTGGGGCTATCCCAGAAATAATGCATAATATGAATCCTCAGATCACGCCATTGCCGAATATGGGCTAGCCGAGCCAATAAATTATTATACACACACTTCACGAATTGCACTAGTTTTCCGTAGGGCCACTGTGCTAGATCACGGTATTAGCGGTTCCAGTGATCCTATAGGGAACACTGGCTCAGCATATTTATAATAGGTCGGATATTGTACTCCACTAAGGCGGATGATATATAGTAACTGTAGTAGCTAGCTGTCACAACCCGTACCTGATGTAAGGGTACAAGTCGGAAACAACGCCCAGCCTACGCCGTAGAATCGACGGTAGAACGCTATCTGGGTAATCTATCTAACAATATAATGAACCACCAATAATGATAATATACTCAATCACAGATCTAAGATGGAAAGTACGAATCAGATAAAGAATAGAATAGTCACAATATAACTGATGAGTCTAAAATAATACATCAATGAGTCTGAAGAAGTAACAAAATAAGCTGGAGACAAATCCAGTACAAAGAATACTACGAAGCTACAACTCCTGGGTCAACTGTCTCAGTAGGGATAAGTCCCTCCTGAGCCAGGGTCTCAGAATCTAAACCCACAACATCCTGGGGTCCATAATAGGTAGGGTACCACTCCTCAGTGTCATCTGAAAAAATATATCCAGTCAGGAAAGGAGCAGAGTACATCTCCAACAACAGTTCTAATCAATGATAAAAACTATGTAGAAGTAAATAGATGTGAATATACAAGATGCACAATAGATACGAGAGATACATACAATAAGGAAATACTGGAATAAATACAATAAGGAACAATATGCCAATGAACAAGAATACTAATGACTAAGTGTGTGAGTACTAGCTTAACATATGATCGGCTTGGGCAAGATGCAATGCGGCATGGCTAATCATACGTGCGGTGTATGATCAACACTATTTAGTAATCAGTACTTGGTACAATAGGAATATTGATCACATATCTATACTAATACTCCCCACCCCGACTGGTATAATAGATCCAACCACGGTATGCTATGGCTCGAGATTCCCCAAGAAGATAGCTAGTCTTCCCGAGAATCAGTGTCTGTTCATGTACAATATAACCAATGAACAATACTTGCACCATATACACCATATACCAAGGAATAACATCTCATGACGAGATCCGGATGTACCAATCCGTGTAACCATAGTGTCAAGAGAACATGTATATCTACACTAGATACAATGAACATAGAGAAAATCATAAATGAGAAACTATCAGAGAATGTACTCGCTTGAAGTCCAATGAATAGTCTCACAGATATCTGACTCGGTGCCTCGAAGACCTAGATATGGAATACAACATTAATACAAGGTTCCGAAAAGAGAATAAGTTAAACTAGTCAACTTCTAGGCCAAAAAGTCAATTCTAAGTCAAAAGTCAACTATGGTCAACTCTAAGTCAACTATGGTCAACTATGGTCAAACCAAGGTCAACTATCTATTTCTAGGTTGCACAAATCTAACACAAAAATCTTGGATCAAGATACTAAAGTCTAAGCTAAGAAACCCACATCTTAAATATTAGGATACCGTATCTCCGGATACGTAATTCCCAAGGTAACATCAATCATAATGTCAAACAATTAATTATAATAATATAGATTCACAATTTATACATCAAATAGGTACTGTGGTTTTGAATCAACTTGGTATCTCAATAATAATCACAATCTTGATACCCAAACCCCGTATCTTGAGTATCCCCACTTACCTTGGTCTCCTCAAGGTAATACCCAATACCTTGGTATAATAATTACCCTTATATATATATAATATACATATATACTAAGTATTATAGATATAAGAAACTAGCAATATATATATATATATATATATATATATATATATATATATATATATATATATATATATATATATATAACTATAAAAACTGCCAACCGTCGCTGAAAACTGTGCTGAAAAACAAATATTTTGATACGCTGGCCTTTAGTGACAGTTCTGGCTGTCACTGAAACCGCTGTCACTGTTGCTGTGGGAATCCTGCACTGCTGCTGCTGCTGCTTTGGTGACGGTTTACAACCGTCACCGATTAACCGTTGCTGCTGCCGCCCTTTTTTCCCGCTGCTGCTGCCCTTAATTAATGACAGTGGTTCTGTCATTAATATCGCCGCCCCTGTTCAGCGGCTGCTGCTGAAATTCTTGCTGTTATTAATGACAGCAACTGCCATTAATCCTCCCGTCGCTAAGAGTGAAGAATAATATATATAACATATATATATATATATATATATATATATATATATATATATATATATATATATATATATATATATATATATATATATATATATATATATATACCAAATAAATTATAAATACACTCTCTTATTAATATGTACATATAGGACATAGCCTCAACACACACACACATAAATATATTATAATATACATCTATACATATATATAAATAATCCTAATACAACTATAAATAATATAATTACCCAATTAAACATACATATATATATATTAATAACATATATATATATATATATATATATATATATATATATATATATATATATATATATATATATATATATATATATATTATAACATATATATTAATGCATGTAGAAGAAAGCTACACATATATATATTCTCTTAGTACATATATAGTACATAGATCGATGATACAATAAACACTATAATAAATATACTATAATACATATATAATATCTATATATATATACACAATTATAACTCAAGAATTAAGAGCACAATAATTAGATCTACACATAAATACACAACACATGGAAAGTATCACACCGTATCCCACTAGATCTAGGATACGCATGTGACACGAGTCCACCACACATCCAATTGCACCCCGAAGGACACAAACAAATCACATATATTATTTATGAATAATAAGAAGTGTCAAATATAGATCTATATATCCGTGTCAAAATATGACATGTACAAAGTCCCGTGTCGGAGGAAAAACTCCCAAAACAACACGTATCACCAAATTGTTAGGATACGACCTACACGTACCCAATTGTGGACACGACACTAGCCCCAAAAACATAAACACATGCCAAATTGATCTATAGGATCAATTGACACACACAACAAATGTCAATCTCGGAATTTTCCCAAAATTGACACAAAAAGTACCATAACTTTCTCATTAGGCCTCCTATGAACACAAAACCAAATCCTATGGGTAGTCTATGCATATGGGTTGATTTTCCATGGTTAAATCTTAGATTTAGAAGCTATTTTAAGGGAAAAAGACTTAATTATACCTATTGGAAGATGGATTCCCAATGAAACCTCCAATTGAGATGAAATTGCCTCCAACTTGTAGATCCTTGCTCCTTTTTGTAGATCCTTGCTTCCTCCTTCTAGATCCTTGCTTCTAATGGTAATTTGATAAGGAATTGGAATGAATTTGGTAGGGAAATGAAATGGAAAAGAAGAAAATTTGGTAGTGGGAAATTCTAGATCTAGATTTGGAATGAAAAGAGGAGAGAGAAATTTTCTCCTCTATTTAAATAGGCCGGCCCCTATTTCCCCTCCCTCAAGTTATTATGTAATGTCCAATATACCCCTTGGGGCCTCTCATGAAGAAATAATTAAGGAAGGAAGCTTCTAGTCTAATGATTTAATTAATTTAATCCATCTCCTTAACAATGGACTTTCTAAATGGGCTAAGTTTAACTAATTAATTCATGTTAGTCCATGGGTCCAAACTAAACTAGTTAGGTCCACTAAAACAAGTCCAAAATAATTAATTAACATCTAACATTAATTAAATAATACAACAAATAATTATTTATCAAACACAATAATTAACTAAATAGAAAATGACTAAAATACCCTTTCTTAGAAAATATGGTAGTGACACTAGCCCAACGCACTTAGGATGAATCCTTGGTGGAAAGGTTCGTTGGCATTTGTAAACTCCCAGATTTTTCAGGAATTTAAAAATAAATTTTCAGAATTTTTCTGGAATTTTTTGTTTAATTAAAGTAAATGTTCTTCTGAATTAAATATTTTTAAGTATTAAAATAAATATTAAAATATTATAAAAATAATATTTTTGGGTGTAAAATAATTAATTAGACATACTTACTATTTTTAAAGACCTACAAACTAAGTTTCTAAATAAACCAATTTAAAGCAAATAAAACGATTTAATTCTGAACCAAACCAAACCAAAATAAACCAACCCTGAACCCAACCCAAACTCTAGAGGGTCGGGTCGGGTCGGATCGGATCCATACCCGAACCCGCTAGACCCGAACCGACCCGTAACCTAACCCTAACCCCCAATTTTCCTCCGCCGTTCGAAGACCCCGTCCGCCGCAACCCTCCATTTTTTGGCCGTTCACCCGCCGCCTCGCCTTCGCCTCTCCGCCTCCCGCGCCTCTCCACCTCCCTAACCGCCGGCCGGCCCTGCTCCTTCTCCTCCCAGCTAACGGCCGGCCGCCCCCTATTTAAACCCCTCGAACCCCGGCCGCTCCCATCCACTACTGCCACCACCACCCACCACCGCATCTCCCTCACCCTAGCCACCGTGACTCTCCACCCCGTTGAGCTCCCTGCCTCCACCTCGCCGCCCTCTGCTAGCCAGACTCCGCTGCCACCGGACGACCACGACCCCGCTGCAACCCCATTTCGACCCCGCCGACGGCCGCCGTCTCTTCGCAGCAGCCCGACGACCTCGACCCTCTCCGGCGAAGACCCTGTCGACCTGGCCACACCCCGCCATCGAGGAGCACCACCACTTCGCCGTAGCCGCGTCGCGCCATCGCAAAAATGCATAATTTCAGTCAATACCGACGTCCTATTCAGGTAAGATTTTCTCTCTCCTCGCTACCTTATTTTTTGTTCTGTTGAATCGTGCGGGTAGACTGCGTGACCCTCTCGATACCTATGCCATCGGTTCGGCGTATCGCGCCCTGTGTCGGTCGCAAATTGCGACGCTAAATCAGGAAAAATGACCCCTTTTCTGAAAATTCAGAAATCGTCCCGAACTCCCTAGTTCGCGACCGTTTTGCGACCAACCTATGAAATATTTTCAAAAATTGGCCTGAACAATTATTTAGAACTTATGACTAAGTTTTAAAACCCTATTTTTGTGTAATTTATTGAGCTGTAGTTTGTAAAATTTTTGAGGATAAAAATGACCAAAAACTTGGTATTTACATACCCTGATTTTTCCCTGAACTGGGTGTGCCCCGCTAAATGGGACGACTTGGTCGTGTGCGAACTTTACCGAAAGGTGCGCGCCGTTAATACAGACGTGTGGGATTTCGCAGAAGTTGATTTGGATGTCCGTGCACACCGGAATCAACGCATATCCGTCGACAACGTCCCGTATCTGTCCTGTTCTGAAACTCGTTATATTTTCGTGTATGCTCGTCGTTTTGAAACAAAACTTGCGCCATCGGACTCGTAGCAATACGCTGGTCCTGTGACCTAAGTTTGGTTCGATTCTGATAACGTTGACAAAATCCCGTATCGTGGGCCCCACGGCTCCACTTGACGGGTAATTTTGTGATCGGCTCATCGGAATCCAGTTCTGGATATTTTGTTGGGTTCGTATCATCGTTTTGGACTTGTAAACACTGAGTTTAATGTATTTGGAGAACATTGTCTTTGGCATATTTTGTGGTGTGAAGCGGGCCACATATGGACCCCGCTTTGACCAGAAACTGTCACTTTTGCCCCTTTGTCCAAATTGGACTTATGGACAGACAATTATAGTTATTTGATATCTTCTGAACATGATGGTAACATTTATTTCAGCAACCGGAGGAGTACCTGCAGATCCCGCTGATACCAGAGCAGCAGTTGGTAATCAAACCCCAGGCAAGTGTACCTTGCCATACTTGTAGCAAATGTATTTTATTATTTCCTTAAATTATTTACATGATGTATCGGTTTAACCTAGGACAGTGTGACATTACTTAACGTCCGAATAATATTCGGATGTCAACGTCGTACTTGGAGTTGTGTAACGTCACATAGACATGGATATCGAGACCCTATACATTCTCGTTCTTGCATTTTCAAGTACGTCCTACCATAGGACACCTGACACTGTTCATGATACAAAATCTTTTTGAGATATTCATGGTGATTCTGTATAGGCTGCATGATTCATGACATAGATATTATATATGTTTAGATATCATTATGACTCGCTGCAACAGTTAGAGGTCATGATCTTGCGTGACATGCACATGAGACATCGTGAACATGAGACGTGTGATTACATTGGGTGGGGAGAGACATACAGGCTACAGGCTAATTTTATATATAAATTTATTATGGTGCCGTAGGCCCAATACATAGTAAATTACATAGTATAATTACATAGTATATCTGCTACAGGCTCCCCGACACAGAGCTTGTAGTAGTCTCAGCCTAAGTCTAGTGATGCTCTAACTTGCTTTTCACATAGCTGGTTACCTAGTTTACCCTATTGATTCATTTATTATTGTACTGCATTTATTTTGGCATGAGTTATTCTTGTACCTTACTATGTCCCCTGAGGACCTGGATCCGGATTATGTCCCCAGGTTTAGCAGAGGAGATCTACCCCGAGGTGTATGGGACATGAGCATACATAGGAGCAGTACCAGAACCCGAGGATGAGGTGATCTCCTAGGATTTCTCCTGAGTATCTGCTTTACCTATACTCAATATTTACTGTTGTTATACTCTTTCATTTCTGGTCTGTTGAACCATTGTATCAGACTTATTATCGGGTTGTTCCCGATATATATTTTATTGAGACATTGATGTTGATTTATAATTTATATTGATGTATTCATTTCTATGGATGAGATTAGTATATTAGACCCTTACTGTTGTTTTACACTTAAGTACACCCTGATGGGTCCATTAAATTGGTTTTGCCCATTGGTGTGTGCTGCTGGCCATTGCCACGTGGCTAGTCCCTCAGTATTTTGGGACTGGGGCGTGACAGCATTATCTCGGGATATTGTTCCCTCCCCATGATCTACAGATTTTTGTTGCCTAATTAACCCTACATTGCAATAAAATCTCAAGGCATATTCGCATGGAAATTTTCTTTAAGATGTCGTACAGAGTATAGATACGCTAGATACGAATCCATATAAATATTAAAAGTTCATTCTTGGATTCACCCGAGCGTGTATGCAACATTCAGAAATTAATATACTAGCCACGCTTTGGTACTTGATTCACATATAATGCCCATGTTGGGGGGAAATAATATAGTATCACGCGTTCACGAATTATATGAGGCATTCTCGATGAACAACCTAAACATGGAATCACTTAACACGTAGCACGTTATGTCGTACCTCAGCGCACATTAAGATTATGTACACTTAGCACACAATAATTGTATCAGCAGGATACGAGAAATCGAGTCGAGGTTACCAAACTTATCAGTTGGTCACATAAATCATTATCACTTGTACAGGTAGCTCATGTCATGCGCATGGTTGGTGATTCACTTATCACATAGTCTAGTTCATGCACATAGTAATTGTATCACACAAAATCCTTGAATTGATAATTATGTCGCCCGACGGGAGCAAGAAAAAAAAATGTGAGCCACACTGGAGAAGATCCACAATCCGTAAACCAAGGACCGGGGTTGCAGATCGTCTCCCGAGTAGAACTACGCCCCTTATTCTATCCAACGTATAACAATGTGGTCTAATAATCACTTCACGCATGGTCCAATTCTACACATAGTTGGATCTAATACATGGTTAATTCTAGCACATAGCTACAATTAATCCATATACACTTGCAATTACTAAGATCAATACATGAAATCACAAGGTCCAATAAAAATTCCAAAATCAAGATTTAACATATTTTAGAAAACTAGGCATAACTTTCTCATCCGAACTCCAAATAAGACGATTCAAAAAGATTTTGAAAGGCAAGAGAGGGATCTACAACTTTAATGTTTTGAGTTTTACAAGATTCTAGCTACGAAAACAGCAAAATAGGCAAACATAGTCATTCTAGTCAATATACGCACGACGTACTGCTCGCGGCAAGGATTCTGTGCACGGCGCACTGTGCGCGGCAAGAATTCCATGCGCGGCGCACTGCTGTGCGACAAGAATTGATGCGCGCGGCAAGAATTCCATGCGTGGCGCACTACGCGCGGCAAGCATTCCATGCGTGGCGCATTGCTCGCGGCAAGGGAATGATGCGTGCGACGCATCGATGAGCTCGGCGCATGCGACGACAAAAAATCTGTATACGGACTGATTATGTGAACGACGCACTACGCATGACAACTGTTAATCGTCCTTGCCAGACA
This sequence comes from Iris macrosiphon, assembly GCA_036927795.1. Lineage (NCBI taxonomy): Eukaryota > Viridiplantae > Streptophyta > Magnoliopsida > Asparagales > Iridaceae > Iris > Iris macrosiphon. Next base: position 180,958,403 of record JAYESA010000009.1, read on the forward strand.
GGTCCGAGAACAAAGCTCCAAAATTTGTTTTGACCATAAAATCTTTATTTTAAATCCAAATTAAGTGATTCAAAAGCCAAATTGCTCAAAATGAAAAGCTCTATCACATAGAACAACTTGGCTTCAAAAATACTAAGTTTTAATAGATCAAAAATAGGAAAACTCCTAGAACCCATGAAAAATTCTAACTTTAAATTCAGATCTACTCAAAATTATCCATCGAAACCAAAAAGTCCAAGAACTAAAGTTAATGAGAACATCAAGAAGAATATTCTCCATCAAATATATTTTTATTACTACATATATACATAAAATCTAAAAATTATGGCTTCACCACTTTGTGCAAGATGTTTTTTCATTGTGGCTTCCTAGCCTCTACCTCCGGTGATTTACAAACCTGTTCCTAGATCATTCTAGTGTTAGGGTTCGGTTGGCCAAGGGAGCTATTGGGGAAAGGAGAGGAAGAAGAACGAAAGAAGGAAAGTAATTAAATGAGGAATGAGGGAGAGAAAAGAGAAAACTCACAAATATACCAAGTGGGGGAGAAAGGGTTATCTAGTCATGACTAATCCTCATGCAATCTCAACCATCCAAGATAGGCTCAGTGGTCCAAAAGTGAACCGGGTCACGTATACATTCTACATACGGGTCCTAGTACGAGTTCATGGTAATTGCCAATGTGCTCACTACGAGCCTCAGGTAGTTGATCTTGATAAACAGAAATCCAAACAAATAAAATTACAACATATATGACAAGAACCATCATGTAAAATACAACATGAATACATCATCAGAAAAAATTTGAAAAAAAATCAGAAATTTAGAAATATAAAATCAGGGAACAGATGTGACATCTCTACCCACCTTAGAAAATTTTTGTCCTAGGAATTCAAACCCAATGCTAGTCGAGCTGATCACCAAGCAAGAAAACTCATGAACTATAACTCATTAAGCAGGAAATCTCATGAACTATACAGGAAAACTCAAGGACTAAAAAAAATCTCAATAACTACAGCTAGTTGAAAACAAATAAATCATGAAATAGACAGATAATCAAAAGCAACAATAGCATACATAAATGCACAATCAATCACACAACCAGAAGAAAAAAAGAGCTGGAGGTAATACGAATAAATATATCTCCTGAGTCAGCTAAAAATAGGAACTCGTCCTCGCTGGCCTACGCTGACCCCCAAAATGGACAAGGATCAAGTGTCACGCTCCAGTCCCAAAATACGTAGGACTAGGAATACGTAACATGCCAGCTACGCATTCTGTCACGCCCCAGTCCCAAAATGACGAGGGACTGAGCACGTGAGCAATGGCCAGCAGCACGCACCGATGGACAACCCAATATAATGGATCCATCAGGGCATGCTTAAGCTGTAGTCTAGCAGTAATATGTTACAAGTCTCAGGTAATTCTAATCTCATCCACAGAATAACACAAATTGAAGCCAGAAATAATGTAATGAAACTAAATATGCAATATGAAATAAGATTATCTCGGGAAACAAATCCGAGAATTATTCTGTTACAATTAAGGAAAGACAGGAAATAAAATGCTGGAAAATGTAAATACTGAGTAGTGCCGCCGGTGCTCAAGAGAAGCCTTCGGCCACTATCTCGTCCTCTGTTCCTGGTTCTGTTCCGAGGAGTGCTCCGGTACCGTACACTTCTGGATAGTTCTCTTCAGCAGTACCTGGGGACATCATCCATTCCAGGTCCTCAGGGGACATAGCAAGGTACAGAAATAACTCAAGCCAAATGAATATCAGTGCAGCAATAAGATAATCAGCAGGGTAAACTAAGTAACCAACTATGTGATATGTAATATGAGAGCAGCACTAGAACTCAGGCCGAAGCCACTACAAGCTCTGTGTCGGGGAGCCGGTAGCGGCAATAACTATGATTTATACTCTGATATAAACTATGTTTTATATATATATAATATCAGCCTGTAGTCTGTGTGTCTCTCCCCACCCAATGTAATCACACGTCTCATGTCCATGACACGCATAATCATAACTAATGCAGTAAGTCTGATATCTATGAATCAAATGTCTAAGAATGTAAAGTCTATGTCATAAACATGCAACCTATACAGAATCACCTTGAATATCTCAGGAAGACTCTGTCTCATGAAATGGTGTCAAGTGTCCTGGGTTCTGATGTACTTGATAGGACAAGTACGAGAATTATCGGGTCTCGATATCCATGTCTATGTGACGTTACACAACCCCGCGTACGGAGTTGGCACCCGACTGTGATCGGACACTAAGCACGTCACCCGTTTCCTAGGTTAAGCAGTTAAAACAAGTTTACATTTAATTCCACAAGACATCAAGTAAAATACTATGTCAAGAATTACTGAGTTTTAGCAAGCTTTTCTTGCCCACTATTTCATAATTAAGTCCAGAAAATAATTAGCAAGCTGCAGGGTTTGGCAAGGTACACTTGCCTATGGTTCCGGCTGTGTTTACGGCTCTGACTTCGGCGGGAATTGCAGGCGGTACTCCGGTTGCTGAAACAAATATCACCATCAGATCCAGAAAATATCAATCAGCTGGAAATGCCTGTCCTTGAGTCCAATTTGGAGACAAGGGCAAAAACGGCAGTTTCGGGCCAAAACGGGGTCCACCGGTGGGCCCGCTTTGCACCGAAAATGCGTCAGGGTCAAAGGTCTCCAAATTCACCAAACTCAGTGTCAACAGGTCAGGAACACTGATACGAACCCAACGGAACTTTCAGAATTGAATTCCGATGAGCCGATCACAAAATCGCCCGTCGAGCGGGGCCTATGGGGCCCACGACACGCGATTTCGTCAACGTTCTCAGAATCGAACCAAACTTGACCCACAGGACCAGCGTATTGCTACGAGTCTGATGGCGCAAGTTTCGTCTCGATCCGACGTGTGTACACAAAGTTAGGTCAAATTGCAGAAAAGACGAATACGGGGCGATGTCCGCGGATACGCGTTGATTCCGGGGTGCACGCACACCCGAATCAGCTTCCGCGAAAACCCACACGTCCGTATCGACGAGGCGCACGTATCTGTAAAGACCGCGCGCGACCAAGTCATCTCGTTTGGCGGGGCGTACTCGGTTCCGGGGTGAAACAGGGTCTGGTTTTTTTCCTGTTTTTGGATCGCGGTGTGCGATCGCCACAGGCCGCGATGTCCCGAACAGTTTGTCCGGACACCGAGAGGGTCATACAGGCTTCGCGTAGGAATTGACGGAATCGAAAACGGAGATCAGGGTTGCAAGATATGAATACCTGAAGGGGACCGAGAAATCAGGGCTTACTGTGTCCGTATCGTGTCCTGGACACCTGTCAGCGTGTCCAGCTAGGGTTCCCTGCGTGTCCGCGGCGTGCCCGCCGTGTCCGGTGCTCCTCAGGCGTGTCCGACGCTGCTGGAGGACTGGCCGTCGGCTGGCGAGGTCGGGCCGGGGCTGCGGGTGGTCCGGCGGGGTCGTCGACAGCCTGGGCGGACAGTTCCGACGCCGCGGGTGGCCGAACGTTGGCTGGACGGAGGAGGAGGAAGGGGAAGAGTGGAGGAGGTGGTTCTGGTCTCGGGAGGGTGGTCGCAGGGCGGTCTGGGAGGTGGACGGCGGTCTCGGGGGTGGTCGGCGCAGGGAGGAAGTCGCCGGACGGGGCTGCCGGAGTTGGTAGATCTAGGGTTAGGGTTTGCGGGTGGTTTGGGGGAGGAAGAGGGCGGTGGCGAGGGTTATATATAGGGGGATCGGGGCGGAGAAGGCCGGGGCGACGTGGCGGGTGATCCGGAGGGGGGGAGGCGCGGTCGTGGCGGAGGGCGCGCGCGTTTTCCGGCTCCGGCGGCGGAATCGCCCGGTCGTGGGGTGACCGGGTTGGGGGAGATGGAGTGCGGGTCGGGTTCGGGTCGGGTCCGGGTCTGGCCGACCCGACCGACCCGACCGACCCGCTAGGCCGGGGTGGGTTGGGCCGCGGTGAGGTTGGGCCGGGCTACGGGCTGGGCCGGGCCGGCCCAGGGCTGAATTATATCAATAATAATAATAAAAATCTTTTTAAAAACAATAATTAATTAAATAATTACTTAAATAAATAATAAAATACTTTTTAGGCATTTAAAAATAGGTCCGGGGTCCGATAAATTCCAGAAAAATTGCCCTAAGTCCAGTTTTTCATTTTACATCCAAAAATATTATTTTCATAATATTTTAATACTGTTTAATACCAATTAAAAATCATTGAATAATTAAAACCCTGTTTTAAATTACTGAAAAATCCCTGAAAATTCCAGAAAATTGTGAAAAGTCCAGTTTTTAAAATTTTGAAAAATCAGGGGGTTTACAATCTACCCCCCTTAAGAGGATTGCGTCCTCGCAATCAAAGAATAACCGGTCAACAGAGATGACGCGGTCGCAAATATCGTTTGAAAATACATCACAAGAGACTTCAGGGAAATACCGTTTCCCTAAATATTGAAAGTTTACACTTTCCAGAAAAATCCAGTTAAAACTATAACTTTTATGAAAACCAGGTTATTATTAACAAGTTGCAAATTACTAGGTTGGGGCTGTGGTCACGAACCAACGAGCTAAAACAAGACTAGAAACGGAAACTACGAATCACTTACTCGCATCGGCGTCCTGCACAGTCAGCGCATAAGCTTGCCCTCGTCCTTGAGGTAGATTCCTCTGCTGCTGTTGGGCTTGCTGGAAGAGTGTCGCCTGAGGTGCCAGAGGTGGCCTCAGTGCTGGCAAAGCTGGTTGGTTTGCCCTTGGTGCTCCATCTCGATGCTGGGGACAGTCCTTGGCTATGTGCTGATTGGCCCCGCAAATCAGGCACAATCCCAACTTGCGTCTGCAGTCCTTCTCGACATGGCCTATCTTGCCGCAGTAGTGACAGGTAGGAAGGGTCTGCGAAGCTGCCCTGGGTGGCGGGTTCATGTGAGATCTCTTTGCAGATTCTCCCGGTGATGATCTGTCTAGTGCTGTGGTGATTGGCCGCTTGAGGCGAGACTCTCTCCTGGTGACGCGTTCCATGCGTCGGGCTGCAGCGAGAACGTCGGAGTATGATGTTGGTGCGACGGACCCAATTAGTTCCTGCAGTTCAATGTTCAGTCCGTCGAAGAATTTCTCGGCCTTCTCTTCCTCTGTCGGGATCAGGGTTGGGGCGAAGCGGCTCAGACGAATAAATTCTGCGTTGTACTCTTCCACCGTCATAGAGTCCTGGGTGAGGCGATTGAATTTGTCCCGCAGTTCTGATCGAGCGATAGCCGGAATGTACATCTCCTGGAAGAGCCTGGAAAACTCTTCCCAAGTGACTCGGTCTGGTCCGAGTCGCGTCTCCTCAGACAACCACCAGTGGTGCGCGTTGCCTGTCAATTGCATTCGGACGGCAGTCATCCAGCGTTCCCGTGGAAGCTCAGCTGCTTCAAGTTGATACCGAATGTTGGTGAGCCATTCATGAACTTCGGTGGGCTCTTCCTTGCCGGAGAAAGTGCGGGGCTTCAGTTGGCGGAAGTCAGTGATAGAGCCTGTAGATGGCCGTCGAGCTGGTATGTTGGCCTGCTCCAGTACAGTTACGATGCTGTCCCTCCAGAAGTTAGCTTCGCGACGCTGAGCCTCATGTTGGACTTGTTGCTGAGCTTGCATCATCGCGTAGATCATTTGGAATATCTGCTGCCCGTCAATTGGCTGTCCTTGTGGGAGCATGGGCGTTGGTGGGACGAACTGCGGCGGAGGTGGAATGTCATCGCGTCGGAATCGGGAGGTAGGTTGACCTGCCTGCTGGCTCTGTTGAGTTGGGGAAACTCCTCCGACCGGTGTCACTTCGTCGTCATAGGTGACACCTGTAAGTTGTGGGGTTCCGGCGGGAGTCTCATTGCATTCTTGTGGGTCCATTTTCCTGTATCAAAATAACCAATAAGAGGCGCACAGGAATCAAGGCAAGATGCAAGTAAATTATTTGAAGTCGATATAGAGATCAAAAACGATTCAAGCAAGTGGATGAGATTCTAAAACTTATCATATTCTTATTGCAGGCCTGTTCGGTCCCTAAGTTGAAACCGAACAATTTAGTCGTAGACCTGCATGGGCCACCACAAAAACCATGTCACGCCCCAGTCCCAAAATGACGAGGGACTGAGCACGTGAGCAATGGCCAGCAGCACGCACCGATGGACAACCCAATATAATGGATCCATCAGGGCATGCTTAAGCTGTAGTCTAGCAGTAATATGTTACAAGTCTCAGGTAATTCTAATCTCATCCACAGAATAACACAAATTGAAGCCAGAAATAATGTAATGAAACTAAATATGCAATATGAAATAAGATTATCTCGGGAAACAAATCCGAGAATTATTCTGTTACAATTAAGGAAAGACAGGAAATAAAATGCTGGAAAATGTAAATACTGAGTAGTGCCGCCGGTGCTCAAGAGAAGCCTTCGGCCACTATCTCGTCCTCTGTTCCTGGTTCTGTTCCGAGGAGTGCTCCGGTACCGTACACTTCTGGATAGTTCTCTTCAGCAGTACCTGGGGACATCATCCATTCCAGGTCCTCAGGGGACATAGCAAGGTACGGAAATAACTCAAGCCAAATGAATATCAGTGCAGCAATAAGATAATCAGCAGGGTAAACTAAGTAACCAACTATGTGATATGCAATATGAGAGCAGCACTAGAACTCAGGCCGAAGCCACTACAAGCTCTGTGTCGGGGAGCCGGTAGCGGCAATAACTATGATTTATACTCTGATATAAACTATGTTTTATATATATATAATATCAGCCTGTAGTCTGTGTGTCTCTCCCCACCCAATGTAATCACACGTCTCATGTCCATGACACGCATAATCATAACTAATGCAGTAAGTATGATATCTATGAATCAAATGTCTAAGAATGTAAAGTCTATGTCATAAACATGCAACCTATACAGAATCACCTTGAATGTCTCAGGAAGACTCTGTCTCATGAAATGGTGTCAAGTGTCCTGGGTTCTGATGTACTTGATAGGACAAGTACGAGAATTATTGGGTCTCGATATCCATGTCTATGTGACGTTACACAACCCCGCGTACGGAGTTGGCACCCGACTGTGATCGGACACTAAGCACGTCACCCGTTTCCTAGGTTAAGCAGTTAAAACAAGTTTATATTTAATTCCACAAGACATCAAGTAAAATACTATGTCAAGAATTACTGAGTTTTAGCAAGCTTTTCTTGCCCACTATTTCATAATTAAGTCCAGAAAATAATTAGCAAGCTGCAGGGTTTGGCAAGGTACACTTGCCTGTGGTTCCGGCTGTGTTTACGGCTCTGACTTCGGCGGGAATTGCAGGCGGTACTCCGGTTGCTGAAACAAACATCACCATCAGATCCAGAAAATATCAATCAGCTGGAAATGCCTGTCCTTGAGTCCAATTTGGAGACAAGGGCAAAAACGGCAGTTTCGGGCCAAAACGGGGTCCACCGATGGGCCCGCTTTGCACCGAAAATACGTCAGGGTCAAATGTCTCCAAATTCACCAAACTCAGTGTCAACAGGTCAGGAACGCTGATACGAACCCAACGGAACTTTCAGAATTGAATTCCGATGAGCCGATCACAAAATCGCCCGTCGAGCGGGGCCTATGGGGCCCACGACACGCGATTTCGTCAACGTTCTCAGAATCGAACCAAACTTGACCCACAGGACCAGCGTATTGCTACGAGTCCGATGGCGCAAGTTTCGTCTCGATCCGACGTGTGTACACAAAGTTAGGTCAAATTGCAGAAAAGACGGATACGGGACGATGTCCGCGGATACGCGTTGATTCCGGGGTGCACGCACACCCGAATCAGCTTCCGCGAAAACCCACACGTCCGTATCGACGAGGCGCACGTATCTGTAAAGACCGCGCGCGACCAAGTCATCTCGTTTGGCGGGGCGTACTCGGTTCCGGGGTGAAACAGGGTCTGGTTTTTTCCTGTTTTTGGATCGCGGTGTGCGATCGCCACAGGCCGCGATGTCCCGAACAGTTTGTCCGAACACCGAGAGGGTCATACAGGCTTCGCGTAGGAATTGACGGAATCGAAAACGGAGATCAGGGTTGCAAGATATGAATACCTGAAGGGGACCGAGAAATCAGGGCTTACTGTGTCCGTATCGTGTCCTGGACACGTGTCAGCGTGTCTAGCTAGGGTTCCCTGCGTGTCCGCGGCGTGCCCGCCGTGTCCGGTGCTCCTCAGGCGTGTCCGACGCTGCTGGAGGACTGGCCGTCGGCTGGCGAGGTCGGGCCGGGGCTGCGGGTGGTCCGGCGGGGTCGTCGACAGCCTGGGCGGACAGTTCCGACGCCGCGGCCGAACGTCGGCTGGACGGAGGAGGAGGAAGGGGAAGAGTGGAGGAGGTGGTTCTGGTCTCGGGAGGGTGGTCGCAGGGCGGTCTGGGAGGTGGACGGCGGTCTCGGGGGTGGTCGGCGCAGGGAGGAAGTCGCCGGACGGGGCTGCCGGAGTTGGTAGATCTAGGGTTAGGGTTTGCGGGTGGTTTGGGGGAGGAAGAGGGCGGTGGCGAGGGTTATATATAGGGGGATCGGGGCGGGGAAGGCCGGGGCGACGTGGCGGGTGATCCGGAGGGGGGGAGGCGCGGTCGTGGCGGAGGGCGCGCGCGTTTTCCGGCTCCGGCGGCGGAATCGCCCGGTCGTGGGGTGACCGGGTTGGGGGAGATGGAGTGCGGGTCGGGTTCGGGTCGGGTCCGGGTCTGGCCGACCCGCCCGACCCGCTAGGCCGGGGTGGGTTGGGCCGCGGTGAGGTTGGGCCGGGCTACGGGCTGGGCCGGGCCGGCCCAGGGCTGAATTATATCAATAATAATAATAAAAATCTTTTTAAAAATAATAATTAATTAAATAATTACTTAAATAAATAATAAAATACTTTTTAGGCATTTAAAAATAGGTCCGGGGTCCGATAAATTCCAGAAAAATTGTCCTAAGTCCAGTTTTTCATTTTACATCCAAAAATATTATTTTCATAATATTTTAATACTGTTTAATACCAATTAAAAATCATTGAATAATTAAAACCCTGTTTTAAATTACTGAAAAATCCCTGAAAATTCCAGAAAATTGTGAAAAGTCCAGTTTTTAAAATTTTGAAAAATCAGGGGGTTTACACATTCGACCAGACTCCGGTTCGACTCGAATACGTATAAGCTGTATTAAAATGGTCACTATCTATATAATCAAGTAATATAAATATCTATGCCTCAATCCACAATGATAAAAATATACACTAATGAGCTACATGTGCTAAAGTCGGCCGCCAGTAACACATAAGCTCGAATAGACTCGAGAAAGGAATATGAGTATATAAAACTAGGCTATATCAGCAGATGAATAAACAATATGAATAATAACCATGACTTTGGAAGAAAAGATATAAGTACCTGGCACCAATTCCTGCAAGACAAAGCAACACACATCAACAACTCCAGGCAGGCTCCACAACAGTCTATGCTGCAAAACTGGCAAGGGACGTCCTCAGAGGGACGTAACAAGGTACAAGAAATAGCATGCCAAAATAAATACAGTATATAAAAATGTAACAATAGGGCAAACTAGGTAACTAGCTATGTGATATGCAAGTGAGAGCATCACTAGTACTCAGGCTGAGACCACTACAAGCTCTGTGTCGGGTAGCCGGTAGCTATAATATCATGTAATGTACCTAGCTCTGATGTAGAGTCTACGGCCTCACAATAATAATATATATATAAAAATTAGCCTGTAGCCTGTGTGTCTCTCCCCACCCAATGTAATCACACGTCTCATGTCCACGACGTCTCATGCACATAACACGCAAGATCATATCTAATGCAGCAAGTCATATGATAGCTATGCATATATATAAAGTCTATGTCACGAATCTTGTAGCCTATACAGAATCACCATGAATGACTCAGGAAGATTCTGTCACATGAATAGTGTCAAGTGTCCTATGGTATGACATACTTGAGAATACAAGCACGAAAATGTATAGGGCCGCGATATCAATCTCTAGGTGTCGTTACACGACTCCGCGTATGGTGTTGACACCCGAATATTATTCGTACGTTAAGTAATGTCACACGGTCCTACGTTGAATAGATATAACTCAGAATAGATCAAGAGAATAATATAAAATAATTTACTGCAAGTATGGCAAGGTACACTTGCCTTGAACTCCAAGCTGATAATACAAAGGACCTGCTCTCGAATCCATGCTCGCGCGATCCCAAGAGCCTAAATATATAATATCATAAAATTAGTCACTATGACATGGTTCACTAAGCATGCACAAGAGTACAACTACTCTACGTCATTAATCATTAGACAATTAGGGTCTAATTTAATCAAGGATACAACTTATACAATGCCATCAATTATTTAGAGTCTAAAATAATTAGGGGTTCTAACAAAGTAGGTTGGCTAAGGCTCACTAGTCAAGGACAAAGAAAGTGTGTAAACACCAAGTCTACTAGTCACATAACATCATTAAGCCTCATAAACATTGTTATAACGAAGGTTCATGTAGGTACTAGGTGTTCTCACACTAGATTTCCATATACAACATATCATCAACCTTGGTATTCACTAAGTGTCAAACTATGTTAACCAACCTAGGGTTAGTTTTGTCTATTAAAACATGCACATGAGCATTAACAATAGGTCAAGTTAGGGTCATCACAAACAATCACATACGGTATTTCTCAAGTATATCCATTCATCCAACTATATACAACTCTCGTTCTACTAGAAAATATCAAGTATACATAGACAAGTCAAATATAAATTTATAATAAGATCATGACATATACCTCATTTCTTTCTTGTATTTGTCATGAAACATGTGTGCAAGCACTACTATAACTAGTGAACAACCTTAGCATGACATTTTCTACATTCCAACATAATGTTTATAAACAATAAAACTAGCTATCACAAAACTTAGGCAAAATGCACTACTAGTTGCACAACATTTAATCATGTCTCAACCATGCATTTATTTATATATAACACCCTAAAAAAATTTATATATTCTGAAATTTAGTGACAATTAGAGTAAAAATTATATTTTGCAAGTGGTTGCTTGGGTTTTAGATCATGGCAAAGTGAATAGGACAACAAGTGCATAAATAACATTCAAGTTTAGACATGAGAAGTAATAAATGTTCTTGGTATAATATCGTACAAAATATGAATACAAAATTAGTGAAATTTAATAGGGATATGAAGTACATATAAAAAGGGTTGATTAGGAGGAGTTGGAGCTCTTACCAAAGTGAAATGGGAAGGCAAAAGAGGGTTGTGCACTACTTGCACAAATCTGTTCAGATTTGGACACTTCGTCTCGTAGCTACTGTCCGGGGCTTCAAAACATTTTTCAAGTAATTTGCAGATTAGAGAGATTAGGAGAGAGGTAGAGGATGAAGATAGGGTGGTTGTTGAAGGGGTTTTAGTGCTGGAAGTGGTGGCAACAAGGTGTTGAAGTGGTGCTATTTCTGGCGGGTTCAGCAGGGTGTCTTCGTTTTGTAAGGGGTATTTGGGGGAGTTGTAGGATGATTTAGGTGCTTACTTATAAATAAAATTTGTTAAGGAGAGGTAGAAGAAGGATATCTGGGTGCTTTAGTGGTGGTTTGGAGGCTATGGAGGTGGTGGAGTGGCCTGAGAAGAGGATACACTGAATTCGGATTCAGCCTGGACACCTCTGATGGAGGGATGTTTTGAGAAACTTAGAATGATATTTGTTGGAATATTTGTGAAGAAAAAGTGATAATGACAGGAAGAGGAAGAATAATACAAAATTTGAGAGAAAGATACTTGCTGTGGAGGGAGATAGGGCCGGATTGGTGGGGGTATTGCTGAATTAAGATTCAGCCTGGGTAGGGTTGGATGGATGGAGGTGTGGAGGGAGATAGAGAAGAAATTTGGAGATGGTTTGTGAAGGGAAAATGTTAGAAAGAGAGTTAGGAAGAAGTTTTCTTCAGGTGGTTCTAATGGGGGAGGTGAAGAGAGGGGGGTTATTGACAGCCTAGTGGGGAAGGAAAGGGTTTGCAGTTACCAATGGGGTAAGGAAAGGTCACAAGTTATAACCCCTTTCGTTTCACATTCACCCTAATAATTTAATAAATACATGGATGTCCAAAACTGAAATTATATTTAATATGGATGGTCAAACCTAGCTTAGTCAACCTAGGTTAAGTCCAACTACTTCTAGTTGGGTCAGGTTCGGGTCGTTGCGGTTTAGTTTGACTAGGTTGGTCCGATTCACTAGAAAATTGGTCATTTGTGACTATTGATGGTAGGTAGCACATAGAGGTTCAATAGAGTGGGATACATGTATCATGTGTGTCTTAGACCTAGTATAGATCATGATCATGCTGTAGGTCGAAAGAATTGGTCGAAATTGGATCTCCAATTTAAATTGGAATGGTCAACGGTTGCACTGTAGGTGCTAGAAATTAAGTTTTTGACCCGAATATTTTACATTAAAAATAGAGAACAAGGAGATATGTTTGAGTGGGATATGATAATCATAAATTAAGGTCGGCTCGTCTAGATCATGCATATAAAATTTGTTTGGCGATAATGGCTAATGTTGTGCTCCTAAAAATTAAAATTACAGAAAATATTTTTAAATGATACTTTTGTTTACTTAATCCAAATTAATAATAAAAATAATAATTTTAAATATTATATTAAATTAAAATATCTAAATCTCTGGGTGAGGGGGTTTACAATCTATCCACCTTAGAAAAATTTTATCCTCGAAATTCAAAATCAATCTCTCCAACCACAACTCATCATATCTCTAAATATATAAACACATCTTGGTACTTACTCATACCCATTCTAAAAACTTTAAACTTTTATATACATACAATTTAATCGTCTAAGGCTGTTGGTCCTCAAAATATATTCTCACCACCATGTACTATCTCATTATTGTTATCATGCTAATCGTCATCTAGAAAAATTTATCACCTATAGGCCTAGGTTTCACATGGATGCCGCAACACAAACTCAGTTTGAATCTTTCGATATTTATAAGAAACATAATGCCATTCCTTAACTCTTAAAGGAGTGCATGGGTTAGGCACTAAAATCTTACAAGCACAAAATATTCAAGGCTACATATGTAGTATCTAAATCCTTTATTCTACAGCTAAAACTGCTATTATATTTTTATTCTTTCCTTGGTACAACGTCATCAACCTATAGTATCCCCAATAAAATACTCTAACCTAACTTTTTATAATTGCTCTTAGCAGCAATAAGTCTAATCTAGTCAGTCAGTCATACATAGTCTAGAATCTTAACTCAACGATTCCTAGGAGAAATACATATAATAAAATACGACATAAGCCCCTATTCAAATACATAGTAAAAAAATAGAAATTATGTAATAAATATCTATTCAATTATTCTAAATACCCTAGATAAAAATATAATCAATACAATAAAAAGAATAAGATTTCTAAAATCCAAAATTCCATCGGCTATGGTAAATTGAAAATAGGTTCTCATCACCTACTACTGAGGATAGGTCTAGCAAGCTCATACCCTATTAGTCAAAAATCTAAATCTCTGACCCTAATAAGTTTATGTGTAAATCCACAATATTCAGTTATCATTCATATAAGAATTCTATCTTCCATTTACACTTTTCTACCATATGTAAATCTATAATCTAAGGGTCTTGTGATAATCCTCTATAGAATGACCAACAAGTCAGTATGTGATTTTGAACCTGTGTTTAATTTCTTAAAATTCGTATCACTTCGAGACTGATCAACAATTTTTACTCGCACTAAATTCTCAAAATTCTAAAAGCATTATAAATCATAAATGCTAAAATTATTATTCCTGAAGTCCATACCATAATCCCTTCTCTTTGGATTATGCGACCATAATGTCACGTCCAAGTCCCAAAATATCGAGGGACTAGCCACGTGGCAATGGCCAGCAGCACACACCGATGGACAAACCCAATTTAATGGATCCCTCGGGGCATACTTAAGCTGTATTACAACGATCAGGGTTTACTATACTAATCTCATCCACAGAATGAATATATCAATAACAACAAAAAGGAAACAATATCATCATCAAATCACAAATAATTAAATCGGGGAACAAGACCGATATAAGTCTGATACAACTGTCAAGATACAAGAATAAAGATATCAACAACAATACTGAGTATGGAAACAGTATATACTCAGAAGAAACCCGAAAAGATCACTCGTCTACTGGATCTGGTACTGCTCCAGTGCCTGCTCCTGTTCCTGCTTCTGCTCCTGCTAATGCTCCTGTCCTGTATACCTCGGGATCGATCTCGTCTACTATTCCTGGGGACATAATCCGGATTCAGGTCCTCAGGGGATATAGCAAGGTACAAAATAACTCAAGCCATAAATAATGCAGTGCAGAAAATAAATGAAACAATAGGGTAAACTATATAACCAGCTAAGTGAAATGCAAGATGAGAGCAGCACTAGAACTCAGACTGAGACCACTACAAGCTCTGTGTCGGGGAGCCGGTAGCAGTGATATCATGTGGTTGTCTAGATCGGAGAGAGACTAAGACGCCGGCATAATATATATAATTAACCTATAGTTTGTGTGTCTCTCCCCACCCAATGTAATCATACGTCTCATGTCCACAACGTCTCATGTCCATGCCACGCAGGATCAAGTCTAATGCAACAAGTCATATAATATCTAAGTAAAAAAATATGTCATGAAACCGGTATCCTATACAGAATCACCATGAATATCTCAGGACGATTCTGTAACATGAATAGTATCAAGTGTCCTGGGTTATGTCGTACTTGAAAATGCAAGCACGAGAAGTATAGGGTCTCGATATCCATGTCTATGTGACGTTACACAACTCTGCGTACAGTATTGGCACTCGACTATTAATCGGAAGCTAAGTAAGTCACATGTTCCTAGGTCAAGCATGTACAATATATAAATAAGGCAAGGAAATATGTAACAAGACTGCAAGTCTGGCAAGGTACACTTGCCTGGGGTTCTGGTTCCAACTATAGATCTGACCTCAGTGGGAATTGCAGGTACTCCTCCGGTTGCTGAAATAGACATCATCATCAGATCCAAAAAATATCAAATAGCTAGAAACGCCTGTCCTTGAGTCCAATTTGGACACAGAGGCAAAAATGACATTTTAAGCTCAAGGCGGGGTCCACATGTGGGCCGCTTTGTACCGAAAAACGTGTCAGGAACAAAGGTCTCCAAATCTGTCAAACTTAGTGTCAACAAGTCAAGAACGATGATATGAACCCAACGGAACTTCCAGAATTGGATTCCGATGAGCCGATCACAAAATCGCCCGTCAAGTGGAGCCGTGGGGCCCTCAATACGCGATTTTGTCAATGTTCTCAGAATCGAACCAAACTTGGGTCACAGGACCAGCGTATTGCTACGAGTCCGATGGCACAAGTTTTGTTTCGATCCGACGTGTGTACACTAAGTTACAACAAGATTCAGAACGGACGGATACAGAGCGTTGTCGGCGTATACGTGTTGATTTCGGTGTGCACGCACATCCAAATCAACTTCTGCGAAATCCCACACGTCCGTATCGACGACGCCCATGTATCGGTGAAGACCACACGCAACCAAGTCGTCCTGTTTGACGGGGCGTACTCAGTTCCAGGGTGAAACAGGGCGTTAATTTTCCTGTTTTTGGATCGCGGTTCGCGATCGCCACAGGACGCGATGCACCGAGCGAGTTGTACGGGCATCGAGAGGGTCACGCAGGGTTCGCGTCACAACTGACGGAACCAAAAATGGGTCAACGAGTAGGGAGAACAGGTTACCTGAACAGGGCTTCGATGAATTGAGGATTCTCGTGTCCGCGTGTCATCTTGACCCGACACAGTATCCTGTGTCCGGGCTAGGTCACGATCGACGGCTGCACAGGGCGTCGGGGCTTCACCGGAGCTTCGCAGGAGGAGGGCAGCACACTGGCGGAGGCGGAGCAGAGCTCTGGCGGCTCGAGGACGGTGCCGGGCTGCGCTGGCACGGCGGGGAGGCGTCGTCGGCTCAGGAAGCAGGTCGTCGAAGGCTGCGGGGTTGAGGTCCGACGACTGAGGCGCTGCTGCGGTGGAGCGGAGCAAAGGAGGGAGGAGATGGGGTGGTGGAGGAAGAGGGGAGATGGGCGGTGGCGGTGCTGGCTTGGGGCAGCGGAGCAGAGGAGACGGCGAGGGGCTCGGCGAGGCTGGAGGGTGGAGCTGGAGTGTAAATACCCTGTTTTTTTAGAATAATTTTAATATAATTTTCCCGGATTTTTTGGTATTTTTCTGGAGGAAGAACCAAGGTAATGGTAATCAAAGAATTTTATAAATGTAGTTTATTGGTATTAAAATATTATAGAAATAATTTTTTATGGTGTAAAATGGAAAACCGGACATGTGATAATTTTCGGCGAATTTATTGGACTCCGGAGTAGCATTTTAAGCCTAAAAGACTATAGGTAGTGTAAACCGAAACTAAACCCAGATTAAACCAAACCAATCCTGATCAGAGTGAACCGAACCCGTTTTGGCAGAACCAAACCGCTGCTGAACCAAGCCCACCACTTGACGGGTCGGGTCGGATCCGAGTCAAACCCGACCCGGATCCGAAACCTATTAGGTAAACCCTAACCACCATTGTTACTGTAGCTATAAATCCTCGTGAACCGTGCCCAGCCGCCGACTCCACCGTGCCGTCACCGACCCCAACTCGTCGCTGCCGGAACCCTAGACCACCGCTCGTCGACTACTCCCTCCTCCCGCACACACGGCCGCCGAGTCGACCCCGACTTCCCCCTCAACACCCCGCCGCCGCTGCACATCACCCATCCCCGCCGACTGATCCAGAACCCTCGACCCTTACCCGCGAGCACCGCCCGCGTCCGCCCTCAGATCCTCGCTTCGAGCCGCCTCCAGAGTCCCCCTCGCCGTCGATCAGCCCCGCCGACTTCACCGCTCCGCCGCATCCCCGAGTCGACCCAACAATCGACAGACCGAGGCGGCCTTCCCCGAACCGACGACAGCCCCTGGACCCCACCGCCGCCAGGCCGTCGACACCCGAGCCCGACCCCTTCTGCAGAACTCCATTGTCCCCTAATCCGAACCCTAGCTCGAACTCACGAGGACACGAGGACACGGGAATCCTCGACCAGGACACAAAGTGACTCTCGGACACGTGAAAAATAGATTCACGGGGCCCTGTTTAGGTACCGATTTCTCTCACCTCGCAACTTCGTTTTCGATTCCGTCAGCTGCTACGCGTAGACTGTATAACCCTCTCGGTGCCCGTGTAACCCGCTCGGTGCATCGCATCCTGTGGTGATCGCACATCGCGATCCAAAAACAGGAAAAACAACGCCCTGTTTTACCCCGGAACTGAGTGCGCCCCGCCAAACGGGACGACTTGGTCGCATGCGGTCTTCATAGATACGTGCGCGTCATTAATACGGATGTACGGGATTTCGCAGAAGCTGATTCGGATGTGCGAGCACACCGGAATCAACGCGTATCCGCGGACAACGCCCCATATCTGAATTTTCTGGAACATGCTGTAACTTTGTGTACACATATCGGATCGAGACAAAACTTGCGCCATCGGACTCGTAGCAATACGCTGGTCCTGTGACCCAAGTTTGGTTTGATTCTGAGAACGTTGACAAAATCGGGTAGTGTGGGCCCCACAGGCTCCACTTGACGGCGATTTTGAGAGCGGCTCATCGGAATCCAATTCCGGAAGTTCCGTTGGGTTCGTATCACCGTTCTTGACTTGTAGACACTAAGTTTGAGGAATTTGGAGACCTTTGACCCTGACCCGCTTTTCGGTGCAAAGTGGCCCACTTGTGGATCTCGCTTTGGCCCAGAAATGATCTTTTTGCCCTTGTGTCTAAATTGGACGTAAGGACAGGCAATTTTAGCAGTTTGATATCTTCTGAGACTATTGGTGATGTTTTTTACAGCTTGTGGAGGAGTACCCACAGGATCTACTGATACCAGGACGATTGTGGATATTCAAACATCAGGCAAGTGTACCTTGCCAACTCTACAGTATTGTGTATATTTTCCTTGCTTCCTTATATTGCTGTGCATGCTTAACCTAGGACCGTTTGACGTACTTAGCATTCGATTATCAGTCGGGTGCCAACATCGTACGCGGTGTTGTGTATTGTCATCTAGAGATGGATACTCGTGACACTTTATCTTCTCGTACTTGTCTTACCAAGTACACTATGACCCAGGACACTTGACACTGTTAATGAGACAGGATCTTCCCAAGATATTCGTGGTGATTCTGTATAGGATACAGGACTTGACAGAGATACTATATTCTTAGATATATTATGACTTGTGCATTAGTTATGACCCCGCTGACATGGACATGAGACGTTATGGTCATGATATGCGTGGTTACATTGGGTAGGGATAGACACACAGACTACAGGCTGATCATATATATACACCCCTACTATTGTGAGGCACAAGACTCT
Organism: Iris macrosiphon; assembly: GCA_036927795.1. NCBI lineage: Eukaryota > Viridiplantae > Streptophyta > Magnoliopsida > Asparagales > Iridaceae > Iris > Iris macrosiphon. The sequence continues at coordinate 180,976,930 of JAYESA010000009.1, forward strand.
GAAGCCCGAGCTTGGCCCATTACTCATTATTACTACTGCTACCGGCTCCCCGACACAGAGCTTGTAGTAGCTTCAGCCTGAGTTCTAGTGCTGCTCTCATCTTGCATATCACTTAGCTGGTTATTTAGTATTCCCTTATTGTTCCATCTATTGCTGGAGAGACCCACAGGCTACGGGTTGATTATGTTATGCCGGCTACTCAGTCTCCCGCTGAGCTAGACCACCTCATGATATCACTGCTACCGGCTCCTCGACACAGAGCTTGTAGTTGTTTCAACCTGAGTACTAATGATATTCTCTCTTGCATTTTACACAGATGTTTACATACTTACCCTATTTATATTATTATCTGCTGTACTGCATTTATTTTGGCATGAGCTTTCTTGTACCTTGCTATGTCCCCTGAGGACCTGGATCCGGATTATGTCCCCAGGATTTACAGACGAGATCTATCCCGAGGTATACGGGACCGCAGCAGGAGCTGATCTAGGAGCTGTACCGCCATTCGAGGACGAGGTGTTGGCCGAAGACTTTTCCTGAGCATCCATGTTTCATGCTCAGTATTTACTTATTTATTTCAGTCTTTTATATTCTGGTCTGTTGAACCATTGTACTAGATATTTATCGGGTTGTTCTCCGAAGTACTTTGTTGAGACTAGCTGATGATTTATATTCCTTATTTATTCTGTGGATCATATTTTATATCTTGTGTGGATGAGATTAGTTGTGCCATGATTATCGTAGACTTGATTTTACAGCTTAAGTATGCCCTGATGGATCCATTTAATTGGGTTTTTCCATCGGTGCGTACTGCTGGCCATTGCCACGTATTTGGTCCCACGATATTTTGGGACTGGGGCGTGACATAGTTTTTGTGGTGGCCCATGCAGGTCTACGACTAAATTGTTCGGTTTCAACTTAGGGACCGAACCAGCCTGCCCTAAGAATAGGATAACTTATAGGATCTCATCCATTATTTAAACCATTATTGAACTCTATACCGAACTCGAAATTGTCACTTGATTTGCATCCTGTTTGATTCCTCTGAGCGTTCTTACAGTTTACCTTTTGATTGCAGAGTAATGGATCCCAGGAACGGAGACGAGATTCCATTGGATACGCCACACGACGCTGTGGTTACGTATATAGACGGAGTGACCCCAGGGAATGGAGGACAAGCATCGCAGAGCGATCAAACCGGTCAGCCTAATCCAAGGTTCCGGAGAGATGACATCCCACCTCCACCACAGTTCACTCCACAGATATCAGTTTTCCCGCCAGGGCAAGCCATGGACGGGCAACAGATATTCCAGATGATGTATGCTATGATGCAAGCACAGCAACAGATTCAGCAAGAGGCCCATTGACAGGAGGCCGAGTATCTGAGAACCAGCCTGGTATCCGCATTGGAGCAGGCAAATCCACCAGCAAGGCGATCAACGACGGGATCTATCACCGATTTCCGTCAGCTCAAGCTTCGTATATTTTCTGGTAAAGAGGGACCAACAGAAGTTCACGAATGGCTCACAAACATTCAGCATCAGTTGGAAGCCACTGAACTTTCGAGAGAGAAGTGGATGACTGCAGTCAGAATGCAGTTAACTGAGAATGCACATCACTGGTGGTTAGCAGAGGAGAGGAGGCTCGGGCAGGACCGAGTCACTTAGGAAGAGTTCTCCAGACTCTTCCGAGAGATGTATATTCCCGCAGTAGCACGGTCAGAGCTCAGAGACAAGTTCAACCGCCTTATCCAAGGCAATATGACAGTGGAAGAATACAATGCGGAATTTATTCGCCTCAGTCGCTTTGCCCCAACCTTGATTGCGACAGAGGAAGAGAAAGCTGAGAAGTTCTTTGACGGGCTGAAGTTCGAGCTCCAGAGATTGATTGGGTCGGTCGCACCTACATCTTATACCGACGTTCTCGCAGCAGCACGACGCATGGAGTGCATCACTAGAAGGGAGTTGAACCTGAAGAGGCCTATCACCACAGCACCATCCAGGACAACACATGGGGATTCAGCAAAACGGACACAGAGGAGTACGCTAGAGAGGACAGCACACAGGGCCATATCTCTCCCTATTTGTCACCACTGCGGCAAGATAGGTCACATTGAGAGAGAATGCAGACGCAAGTTGGGACTCTGCCTGGCTTGCGGGTCCAACCAGCATCAGACCAGAGACTGCACCGAGCGCAGAGAGGGAGCACCGAGATTAGCTTTACCGGCACCACGACAAGCTTATCCGGCAGTAGTAGCACAGCAGACAGGAGTTGGAGGCATCAGGCCACCAGCCCCAGGAGGGAATCAGCAGTGACCACCCCTGGCACCACAGGCAGCTCTATTTCAGCAGACTCAGCAGCAGAGAGACCAAGCTCAGGGACGAGGCCAGGCATTCACATTAGCTGTTGAGGAGGATGCTACTGCAGGCGAGGTCATCGCAGGTACTATTTTAGTAGCTTCATTAACAGCTGTAACATTATTTGATTCTGGAACATCGCATTCATTTATAGCAGCTAGCTTTGTAGCCACCCATAGAGTAGTTACTGCACCCCTTCCGAAGATGAAGAGAATTCTTACGGGAGGTAAAATTATTCCGGTTAGTGACGCCTGTAGATCATGTTCTGTGTTAGTTTGTGGCAGAGAAATGCGAGCTCAATTTCTGATATTTTCTATGCCGGATTATGATATTGTACTTGGTATGGACTGGTTAAGTCAGTACCATACGACTCTTGATTGCCGACTTGGGCGGGTTATATTTAGACCGCCTGGACATCCAGAATTCGAGTTTCTTCGAGGAGCAGTAGAGCAAGGAGTTCAGCCTACTCTTAGGGTACTATCTGTAGAAGGGGAGACCGGTTACCCAAGAGTCATATCCGAATTTGTGGATGTATTTCCTGATGATCTTCCAGGTTTACCGCCTGATCGGGAAATAGAATTCACAATAGATTTAACTCCAGGAGCAGAGCCTATCACTTCATCAGTATATCGGCTAGCACCTAAGGAGTTAGTGGAGTTGAAAGAACAGGTTGACGATCTTTTGGAGAAGGGTTTCATTCGGCCCAGTATTTCACCTTGGGGAGCACCCATATTATTTGTGCCGAAGAAGGATGGAACAGTACGGTTATGCATTGACTACAGGGCACTGAATGCTGTAACCATCAAGAACAGGTATCCCTTACCATGCATTGATGATCTATTCGATCAATTGAGTGGTGCAAGGGTATTCTCGAAGATTGACCTTCGATCCGGCTATCATCAGATCAAAGTAAGGAAGAAAGACATCCCGAAGACAGCTTTCAGGACCAAGTATGGACATTATGAGTTCTTGGTGATGCCGTTTGGTTTAACCAACGTGCCAGTAGTGTTTATGAGCTTAATGAACAGAGTCTTTCATCAGTTCTTGGATAAATTCGTGGTGGTGTTCATTGAAGACATTCTCATATATTCCAAGAACCACGAAGAGCACGAGAAGCATCTCAGAATCGTGTTAGAGACCTTGAGACAGGAAAAGTTATACGCCAAACTCAGTAAGTGTGAGTTCTGTATGGACAAAGTACCTTTCTTGGGACATATCATCTCAGGAGAAGGACTTTCAGTTGATCCAGAGAAAGTTGCGGCAATAGAGACTTGGCCTACACCCACGTCAGTTGCAGGGGTGAGAAGTTTTCTCGGACTTGCGGGATATTACCGAAGGTTTGTAGAAAATTTCTCAAGGATTGCAGAACCGATGACGAAGCTGACACATAAAGACCAGGAGTTTATATGGACAGAAGACTGCCAGAAGGCCTTCGAAGAATTGAAGAGAAGATTAACAACAGCACCTGTCTTAACTCTTCCTTCAGGGTCAGGAGGTTATGTTGTTTACAGTGATGCATCAGGTAGTGGACTAGGATGTGTTTTGATGCAACATGGCAAGGTCATTGCTTATGCATCGAGACAGTTGAAGGTCCACGAGAAAAACTACCCAACACACGATCTGGAGTTAGCTGCAGTTATATTCGCATTGAAGATTCGGAGGCACTACCTTTATGGGGAGAAAGTAGTCATCTTTACAGATCATAAGAGTCTGAAGTATGTGTATACTCAGAAGGAGCTTAACATGAGGCAGAGGCATTGGCTTAAATTGATGGTAGATTTTGACATAGATCTGCAGTATCATCCGGGAAAGGCGAATGTTGTAGCAGACGCACTAAGCATGAAGCCTACGGCTTATTTCTTGACGATGCAGCCCGAGTTATTGAGAGATCTACAGGAGCTTCAGATAGAGGTTGTCTTACCAGGACAGAATGGCTTGATGGCTAATCTTGAAATTAAGTCATCCCTCGTGGAGAAGATTAAGGAGGCATTGCCCACCGATGCTAGATTTAGAAGGTTGAAAGAGAGGACAGAAGCAGGCCTACAGACAGGACTTCGCATACATGAAGACGGGATATTGAGGTTTGGAAATCGCCTGTATGTTCCAAATGGAGAATTGAGACAGGAGTTAATGACTGAAGCACATAGCTCTATGTACTCTGTTCACCCAGGAGGAACCAAGATGTACCGAGACTTGAGACAGTATTACTGGTGGCATGGAATGAAAAGGGAGATTACAAGATTTATGGCCAAATGTTTAGTCTGCCAGCAAGTAAAGGCCGAGCATCAGAGGACTGCAGGTATGCTACAGCCGCTTCCTATACCAGAATGGAAGTGGGAGCATATCACGATGGATTTTGTCACAGGATTTCCGAGGAGCCCCTGCGGAAGAGACGCAGTATGGGTTATCGTGGATAGACTCACTAAATCGGCACACTTCTTGCCATTTAGAGTTGGACAGTCCACAGAGGTACTAGCCGACATGTATATGCGACAAATAGTCAAATTACATGGAGTGCCTGCTAGTATTGTATCGGATCAAGATTCGAGATTTATCTCTCATTTCTGGAGAAGCATACAAGAGATCCTGGGCACCAGACTCAAATTCAGCACGGCTTACCACCCACAGACAGATGGCCAATCGGAATGCACCATTCAGATCTTGGAGGATATGTTGCGATCATGTATGCTAGACTTTGGAGGATCTTGGGAAGACCATTTGCACTTAGTGGAGTTCTCCTACAATAACAGTTATCAGGCCAGCATTCAGATGGCACCATTCGAGGCATTATACGGAAGGAAGTGTAGATCGCCTATATGTTGGAGTGACGTCGGTGAACGTCAAATACTGGGTCCAGAATTGGTAACGCAGACAGTGGAGAAGGTAAAACAGATCCAAAATCATCTTCGAGCAGCTTAGGACAGACAGAAGCATTGGGCAGATCCCACAGACGTCCCCTAGAGTTTAAAGAAGGAGAGCACGTATTCTTGAGAATTTTGCCCACTCGTGGTACTATCAGATTCGGGAGTAGAGGCAAGTTGAGCCCAAGGTATATTGGGCCATTTGACATTCTAGAGCGTGTTGGTGAGGTGGCATATCGTCTTGCATTACCTCCATCCTTAGAGGGAGTTCATGACGTATTCTACGTCTCCCAGCTGCGAAGGTACGTGATCGATCCAAGTCACGTAGTCGATCATTCAGAGATCACAGTAGGCCCAAGCTTGAGATATGAAGAACAACCAGTTGGCATCCTCGACGTCAGTGAGAAGACATTGCGGGGACAGACAATCAGACTGGTTCGTGTAGCTTGGAAACATCATTCTCCTGGAGAATCGACTTGGAAACGAGAAGATAGTATGCGCCAGCGATACCCCCACTTATTTGAGGAGACAGTTGTAAACTAAGCAACCTTGTATTTTCATAACTCTTTCTTTATAGGTTATTCTTTGATTGCGAGGACGCAATCCTTTTAAGGAGGAAAGATTGTAAACACCCTAATTTTTCAGAATAATTTTAATATAATTTTCCCGTATTTTTTGGTATTTTTCTGGAGGAAGAACCAAGGTAATGGTGATCAAAGGATTTTATAAATGCAGTTTATTGGTATTAAAATATTATAAAAATAATATTTTATGGTGTAAAATGGAAAATCGGACATGTGGTAATTTTTGACGAATTTATTGGACTCCGGAGTAGCATTTTAAGCCTAAAAGACTATATGTAGTGTAAACCGAAACTAAACCCAGATTAAACCAAACCAATCCTGATCAGACTGAACCGAACCCGTTTTGGCAGAACCAAACCGCTGCTGAACCAAGCCCACCACTTGACGGGTCGGGTCGGATCCGAGTCAAACCCGACCCGGATCCGAAACCCATTAGGTAAACCCTAACCACCATTGTTACTGTAGCTATAAATCCTCGTGAACCGTGCCCAGCCGCCGACTCCACCGAGCCGTCACTCGACCCCAACTCGTCGCTGCCGGAACCCTAGACCACCGCTTGTCGACTACTCCCTCCTCCTGTGTCACGCCCCAGTCCCAAAATACCGTGGGACTAGACACGTGGCAATGGCCAGCAGTACGCACCGATGGACCAACTCAATATAATGGATCCATCAGGGCATACTTAAGCTGTAAAACAAGTCTACGACAATCATGGCACAACTAATCTCATCCACACAAGATATAAAATATGATCCACAGAATAAATAAGGAATGTAAATCATCAGCAAGTCTCACAAAGTACTTCGGGGAACAACCCGATAAATATCTAGTACAATGGTTCAACAGACCAGAAAGTAAATGACTGAAATAAATAATAAAAACTGAGCATGAACATGGATGCTCAAGAGAAATCTTCATCTAAGACCTCATCCTCGGATGGTGGTACAGCTCCTGGATCAGTTCCTGCTCCGGTCCCGTAAACCTCGGGATAAACCTCGTCTGCAAAATCTGGGGACAAAATCCGGATCCAGGTCCTCAGGGGACATAGCAAGGTACAAGAAAGCTCATGCCAATAAATAAATAAGCAGTGCAGCAAATAAATAACTAAATGAAACAATGGGGTAAATATGTAACCATCTAAGTGAAATGCAAGTGAGAGCAGCACGAATACTCAGGCTGAGACCACTACAAGCTCTGTGTCTGAGAGCCGGTAGCAGCAATAACTATGTGTTTACTATGTGTTTACTATGTTTTATATATATATAATCAGCCTGTAGCCTGTGTGTCTCTCCCCACCCAATGTAACCACGCATATCATGTCCATAACGTCTCATGTCCATGTCAAGCACGATCATAGCTAAATGCAACAAGTCATAATGTATATAGAATATAAAATCTATGTCAAGTCCTGTATCCTATACAGAATCACCACGAATATCTCGAGAAAATCCTGTCTCATGAATAGTGTCAAGTGTCCTGGGTCATAGGGTACTTGATGAGACAAGTACGAGAATATAAAGTGTCACGAATGTCCATCTCTAGATGACCGTACCCAACACTGCGTACAGTGTCGGCACCCGACTGATAATCGGACGCTAAGTACGTCACACAGCCCTAGGTTGAGCATGCACATCACTATATATAAAGCAAGGAAAATAAATAACTAAGCTGCAGAGTTTGGCAAGGTACACTTGCCTGATGTTTGAATATCAACTGTCGTCCTGGTATCGGTGGATCCGGTAGGTACTACTCCGAAAGCTGTAATAAATATCACCAACAGTCTCAGAAGATGTCAAATAGCTGGAAATGCCTGTCCTTATGTCCAATTTGGACACAGGGGCAAAAAGGTCAATTCCGGGCCAAAGCGGGTTCCATAGGTGGGCCCACTTTGCACCGAAGAGCGTACCGAGGGTAACAGTCTCTAAATGGGACAAACTATGGGTCAAACAACTCTAAATGTCAATACGAACCCAACGGTATGTCCAAATGTGGATTCTGATGGGCCGAACAGAATTTGGTCCAAAAAGTCAACTATGGGGCCCGCCAATTGGCGATCTGGTCAACCGTCTCAGAAATGCGTGAAAATTGGGTCACAGGACCAGCGCATTACCACGAGTCCAGTGGCATAAGTTTCGTCACAATCTGACAAGCGTGCACAAAATACTCGCGAGTTCCACAAAAGTGGCGACACGAAATGTGTCCGCGGATACGGCCTGATTCCGGCGCGCACACGCTTCCGAATCAGTTTCCACGAATTTTTACTTGTCCGATTATGCTGTGTGCACCCTTCGGTACACTTGGCACACGGCGGGGCGGTCCCGTTTGGCGGGGCGCGCTCCGATCTCCAACTTTTGGAAAACCGGAAAAAGTGGGTGCGCGCAGTTTTGTGACGAATACAATTTTGTCCACAGCAACTAATAGCACAAAGTTATTATACAGAAAATAAACTAGGTCATGTAATCTACAGGTATCAAAAAGAATCACCGAATTCGGATCTCTGTGGTGGGAGATACGAACTCGGCAATAGGGGTGGTCATCGCAAGTTTCTGCGATTGCAGAATTCTGTCTGCTCGTGCTGACTTGGGCACTGTTTTTCACCTAGGGGCACACGTTTTCCGAGGTTGACTATAAAACAGATATTGGAGAGGGTTGAGGGAAGATCATACCTATGAAAACGGAACAGCGTTTGAATGAGTGAGTCGACGGAAAATCACGCCGGAGCGAAGGTGCCTCGAGTGGGAAACTGCAGTTCGCGAGGTCGGCGTCGACGGGATGGTTGGATGGCTTGGGGAGGCTTCTCTGGCTGCGGTGACGGCTCTAGATGGGAAGAGGAGGTCTGGAAATATTATGTTAGGGTTTGAGAGCTAATATATATATATATATATATATATATATATAGGAGAGAGAGAGAGGGATATGGATCCGCGGGTTTTGAGTCCACGCATAAAGGGGTCGGGATGGTTGGCATTTGCTAAAATAGAAAAGGGGGGGGGGGGGGGGGGGGGGCGGGTCCTGTTGGCGCAGCAAGTTATTTAAAGTTGCTGTTGGATTGAAGGGGTGGTAACAGGAATGGTTTAGTATAGTTTTGTTTTTATTATTATTATATTACTTAGTTACTTATTATTATTATTATATTATTACTATTAACTAATTTATTTAATAAATTCTTATACTTTCTTTTCTATTCTTTTCTAAATAAGATATATACATATATATATATATATATTTGTATATACATATATATATATATATACTCATAAGAATATTTATAGAGTAGGGTAATGCACATTGTTAGGCTAGCAACTGCTCAAGGGGTCTCCTACATGGAATAAATTCCAAAAAATTCCTGATGGTCCCATAAGTCCTCTAAGTGCCCGAACACCTAACATAAAAATTATTAAAAATCTATTTCTCCTATTTAGACCTAATTACTATAATTTAATTAATAATTAATAAATAAAGGGTATATACGATTTTCTAGGAAGGGGGTTTTACATTCTACCCAACTTATAAAAATTTCGTCCTCGAAATTAAAATTAAGCCACGATAGAATGCAATGATGGTATAAGATTTGCATTGTTAAAATGCAAGGCTAGGTTTAAAGAGGTGGGCGATGTTGCACGTCGCACATCCTGAAGAAAAAAAATCATGGAAAAAAATCCCTATGAGCGAAAAATAGGTTTCTTCATGTGTCATGTCCAATGGTGTGGACACATAAATGCTCCTTTAGAAGTGGTTTGAGTCTAATATATTCCCATTTTCACTTATAAAATTTTGTATGCCTCAACTCTTTAAATTCCATTCACATCCTCATTATTTCAAATAGGTCGTCCAACCAAAATTTTAATCCTTAATTCAATTCACCAAATTGAAAAATAATTTAAATGCAGTCCACCAATATTCAAGTCTGAAATTCTATATTTATCCTCTAAATTCAAATTGGTGATTCTACCTTCATTGTTCAAAAACTTAACTCATGCACTTAAAGTATAAATATTGGGTCCTCAATATCAATTCATTGATCCTCATCATCTTAGTCATCCTTCTAAATTCTCAAAATTACAATGGCTTGAACCTCTCCCAATCTAATCTTACTCGATCACAATCTAAAAGAAATTTCTCCCGAGTTGACAATGCACTACTACCCAACTTAGAATTTATCCACCTATCACCTAAGGCTATATACCTTAAGAAAATATCCCTTAATTTATTTACTCATGTCGTTCAATCCTCGAAACTTCAACGCCGATCATATCACATATGATATATCCTTAATTACGAAAGGATAATCCTCGAGTATGTGATCGGCCTATGGGGTATATCTAGTACTCTCTGCGTATCAAACTTTATACCCAGCACGAGGTTTCGTCTTTCCGAAATAAGGGAACACGAAGATCAATAATAAAGAGTTCAAGGGCAGCGTAATAGAATAGAAGTATTGGGATCAAGGCGTTTAAAGAATTCAATTGGGAATTGTCAAAGCAGTTGTGGATTGAAATCCTATTTTGGTAATCCTTTGTTTGCCTGCTCGTATTAGTACAGTTATGTAATCGATACGAGATATCAGACATGTCTAGGGCAAGTATAATTGTCTACTAATCACTACATATCTCAATCCACGTAAAGTAGCATTACGAAGGGCGAATTGAGCGCACTAAGGTTAGCTAGACCTTCATACACTGATTCTGAAATGTATTATTGTGGGCGCCCACTAATACATATGTAGTGAACAAGCTTGATAAAGAATAAGCTTGCAAAAACTAGGCTATAATAGCAGCATAAATCAAGGTAGCACAGAAAATATAACGCTGGATTATGATGAGAGAAGGCACAAATAATTCAAGTTACAAAAACAAAACAACATAAGTAACAATAACAAAAGACTCTACAATCTCTACAGTTATCATATTAATTCCTTGTCTAAGTCGATAGTCGACAAAGTAGGGGTATGAGCCTCTAAGTTCTATAGTCTGAATAAACACTATCATCTTATGTTATCATACAATTAATGCCATTCAGTTACACTTCATCAATGGATCACAAGGGCTATATGATACTAGGTGGTGAGGTATACTACCCAACTTATAAGAATTAAACTAATATGGTGACAGTCTTAAGAGGGTCCTACAAAATAATCTTGCACATGTAAATAGAGCAGAAACTCTTATTAGGGTATATGAGGAAGGATCTTGATACTTATTAGGGTCTCCTATTGCATTATATAGGTAAGGGTCACCTTAAGTCTTAATCATAGTACTCATAGAACATGTGTCAATCGTAGGGATAGAAGAGTTACTAGCCGTTAAGGAGGAAGGGTCTAACTTGTATCGGGGTGAGGGTACAAATTACATGATTTAAAAATTAAGGGTTAATCATTGGTCACAATCTACAAAACAACTTAAACTTATCAAATTCTAACTGCCAAGCATAAAGATTTCACACTCAAGGCTACAACTATAAGCCTAGCAAACTATGAGCCCTTAACAAAGAATAAATTTACTTGGCCTACTATCCGAAGTGTCAGATGGCACGAGTTGAAAGATGAAGAGAAGAAACGTAATTAGCCGTCGCAAAATAGCGAGCGCTATGGTCGCAGGGAAACAATATATAAAATAAAGATAGAGGGCTCTAGATAGCATCATGGTTCTCTAAGGGGAGTGGGGTGTTGGTTGCTATGTTCGGGGTATGATCAAGGGAAAAGTGTTGATTACATTCCTCTAGGCTTCCTAGGGTGCTGTCTACTAATAACAAGACAATGATATAAGTTTATAGTTCCAATATCATCTAACTATGAAGGTTAGGCTCAGTCCTAATGTTAAGTTTTAGTTTTCTATGGGTTCCTCAATGCTAGGGGCAAACATTATGGTAACCTTCTAACTAATTCTAGTAGTGTCTATACTACTCTCAAGTCTTCTTAATACATCAAGGGTAATGGTATGCCAATCTAAAGATAAGGAATTCTAGGTTCACTAGATATTCTAAACTTAGAGGTGTGTCTATATCTCGTCGTATTCTAATTAGGTGCTACTCTAATTATCATCTATCAACATGAACTTCTATATTCTAGGAGAAGGCTATACTTAAAGAACTATTAGGGGAGTACAGGAATCAAGCAGGATGCAATTGTTCAAAATAGAACATATAGGAAGAAGATGAATCATAGTTAATTGTGGATGAGATCCTATATTCTAGTCCTAGGTGCAGGCTGGTCCGGTCCCTAAGTTGAAACCGAACTATTTAGTCGTTGACCTGCATGGGCCACCAAAAAAACTATGTCACGCCCCAGTCCCAAAATACCGTGGGACTAGACACGTGGCAATGGCCAGCAGTACGCACCGATGGACCAACTCAATATAATGGATCCATCAGGGTATACTTAAGCTGTAAAACAAGTCTACGACAATCATGGCACAACTAATCTCATCCACACAAGATATAAAATATGATCCACAGAATAAATAAGGAATGTAAATCATCAGCAAGTCTCACAAAGTACTTCGGGGAATAACCCGATAAATATCTAGTACAATGGTTCAACAGACCAGAAAGTAAATGACTGAAATAAATAATAAAAACTGAGCATGAACATGGATGCTCAAGAGAAATCTTCAGCTAAGACCTCGTCCTCGGATGGTGGTACAGCTCCTGGATCAGTTCCTGCTCTGGTCCCGTAAACCTCGGGATAAACCTCGTCTGCAAAATCTGGGGACAAAATTCGGATCCAGGTCCTCAGGGGACATAGCAAGGTACAAGAAAGCTCATGCCAATAAATAAATAAGCAGTGCAGCAAATAAATAACTAAATAAAACAATGGGGTAAATATGTAACCATCTAAGTGAAATGCAAGTGAGAGCAGCACGAATACTCAGGCTGAGACCACTACAAGCTCTGTGTCTGGGAGCCGGTAGCAGCAATAACTATGTGTTTACTATGTGTTTACTATGTTTTATATATATATAATCAGCCTGTAGCCTGTGTGTCTCTTCCCACCCAATGTAACCACGCATATCATGTCCATAACGTCTCATATCCATGTCAAGCACGATCATAGCTAAATGCAACAAGTCATAATGTATATAGAATATAAAATCTATGTCAAGTCCTGTATCCTATACAGAATCACCACGAATATCTCAGGAAAATCCTGTCTCATGAATAGTGTCAAGTATCCTGGGTCATAGGGTACTTGATGAGACAAGTACGAGAATATAAAGTGTCACGAATGTCCATATCTAGATGACCATACCCAACACTGCGTACAGTGTCGGCACCCGACTGATAATCGGACGCTAAGTACGTCACACGGCCCTAGGTTGAGCATGCACATCACTATATATAAAGCAAGGAAAATAAATAACTAAGCTGCAGAGTTTGGCAAGGTACACTTGCCTGATGTTTGAATATCAACTGTCGTCCTGGTATCGGTGGATCCGGTAGGTACTACTCCGAAAGCTGTAATAAATATCACCAACAGTCTCAGAAGATGTCAAATAGCTGGAAATGCCTGTCCTTACGTCCAATTTGGACACAGGGGCAAAAAGGTCAATTCCGGGCCAAAGCGGGTTCCATAGGTGGGCCCACTTTGCACCGAAGAGCGTGTCGAGGGTAACAGTCTCTAAATGGGACAAACTATGGGTCAAACAACTCTAAATGTCAATACGAACTCAACGGTATGTCCAAATGTGGATTCCGATGGGCCGAACAGAATTTGGTCCAAAAAGTCAACTGTGGGGCCCGCCAATTGGCGATCTGGTCAACCGTCTCAGAAATACGTGAAAATTGGGTCACAGGACCAGCGCGTTACCATGAGTCCAGTGGCACAAGTTTCGTTACAATCTGACAAGCGTGCACAAAATACTCGCGAGTTCTACAAAAGTGGCGACACGAAATGTGTCCGCGGATTCGGCCTGATTCCGGCGCGCACACGCTTCCGAATCAGTCCCCACGAATTTTCACGTGTTCGATTATGCTGTGTGCACCCTTCGGTACACTTGGCACACGGCGGGGCGGTCCCGTTTGGCGGGGCGCGCTCCGATCTCATCTTTTGGAAAACCGGAAAAAGTGGGTGCGCGCAGTTTTGTGACGAATACAATTTTGTCCACAGCAACTAATAGCACAAAGTTATTATACAGAAAATAAACTAGGTCATGTAATCTACAGGTATAAAAAAGAATCACCGAATTCGGATCTCTGTGGTGGGAGATACGAACTCGGCAATAGGGGTGGTCATCGCAAGTTTCTGCGATTGCAGAATTCTGTCTGCTCGCGCTGACTTGGGCGCTGTTTTTCACCTAGGGGCACACGTTTTCCGAGGTTGACTATAAAACAGATATTGGAGAGGGTTGAGGGAAGATCATACCTATGAAAACTGAACAGCGTTTGGATGAGTGAGTCGACGGAAAATCACGCCGGAGCGAAGGTGCCTCGAGTGGGAAACTGCAGTTCGCGAGGTCGGCGTCGACGGGATGGTTGGATGGCTTGGGGAGGCTTCTCTGGCTGCGGTGACGGCTCTAGATGGGAAGAGGAGGTCTGGAAATATTATGTTAGGGTTTGAGAGCTAATATATATATATATATATATATATATATATATATATATATATATATATATATATATATATATATATAAAATTAGGAGAGAGAGAGAGGGATATGGATCCGCGGGTTTTGAGTCCACGCATAAAGGGTCGGGATGGTTGGCATTTGCTAAAATAGAAAGGGGGGGGGGGGGGGCGGGTCCTGTTGGCGCAGCAAGTTATTTAAAGTTGCTGTTGGATTGAAGGGGTGGTAACAGGAATGGTTTAGTATAGTTTTATTTTTATTATTATTATATTACTTAGTTACTTATTATTATTATTATATTATTACTATTAACTAATTTATTTAATAAATTCTTATACTTTCTTTTCTATTCTTTTCTAAATAAGATATATACATATATATATATTTGTATATACATATATATATATATATATATATATATATATATATATATATATATATATATATATATATATATATACTCATAAGAATATTTATAGAGTAGGGTAATGCACATTGTTAGGCTAGCAACTGCTCAAGGGGTCTCCTACATGGAATAAATTTCGAAAAATTTCCGATGGTCCCATAAGTCCTCTAAGTGCCCGAACACCTAACATAAAAATTATTAAAAATCTATTTCTCCTATTTAGACCTAATTACTATAATTTAATTAATAATTAATAAATAAAGGATATATACGATTTTCTAGGAAGGGGGTTTTACATCCCGCACGCACGGCCGTCGAGTCGACCCCGACTTCCCCCTCAACACCCCGCCGCCGCTGCACATCACCCATCCCCGCCGACAGATCCAGAACCCTCGACCCTTCCCCGCGAGCGCCGCCCGCGTCCGCCCTCAGCTCCTCGCTTCTAGCCGCCTCCAGAGTCCCCCTCACCGTCGATCAGCCCCGCCGACTTCACCGCTCCGCCGCATCCCCGAGTCGACCCAACAATCGACAGACCGAGGCGGCCTTCCCCGAACCGACGACAGCCCCTGGACCCCGCCGCCGCCAGGCCGTCGACACCCGAGCCCGACCCCTTCGGTGGAACTCCGTTGTCCCCTGATCCGAACCCTAGCTCAGACTCACGAGGACACGAGGACACGGGAATCCTCGACCAGGACACAAAGTGACTCTCGGACACGTGAAAAACAGATTCACGGGGCCCTGTTCAGGTACCGATTTCTCTCACCTCACAACTCCGTTTTCGATTCCGTCAGCTGCTAGGTGTAGACTGTATAACCCTCTCGGTGCCCGTGCAACCCGCTCGGTGCATCGCGTCCTGTGGTGATCGTACAACGCGATCCAAAAACAAGAAAAATAATGCCCTGTTTCACCCCGGAACTGAGTGCACCCTGCCAAACGGGACGACTTGGTCGCGTACGGTCTTCACAGATACGTGTGCGTCGTTGATACGGACATGCAGGATTTCGCAGAAGCTGATTCGGATGTGCGAGCACACCGGAATCAAAGCGTATCCGCGGACAATGCCCCATATCCGACTTTTCTAGAATACGCTGTAACTTTGTGTACATATATCGGATCGAGACGAAACTTGCGCCATCGGACTCATAGCAATACGCTGGTCCTGTGACCCAAGTTTGGTTCGATTCTGAGAACATTGACAAAATTGCGTATCGTGGCCCCACAGGCTCCACTTGACGGGCGATTTTGAGAGCGGCTCATCGGAATCCAATTCCGGAAGTTCCGTTGGGTTCGTATCACCGTTACTGACTTGTAGACACTAAGTTTGAGAAATTTGGAGACCTTTGACCCTGACCCACTTTTCGGTGCAAAGTGGCCCACCTGTGGACCCCGCTTTGGCCCGGAAATGACCTTTTTGTCCTTGTGTCCAAATTGGACGTAAGAACATGCAATTCTAGCAGTTTGATATCTTCTGAGACTATTGGTGATGTTTATTACAGCTTGTGGAGGAGTACCCACAGGATCTACTGATACCGGGACGATTGTGGATATTCAAACATCAGGCAAGTGTACCTTGCCAACTCTGCAGTATTGTGTATATTTTCCTTGCTTCATTATATTGCTGTGCATGCTTAACCTAGGACCGTTTGACGTACTTAGCGTCCGATTATCAGTCGGGTGCCAACATCGTACGCGGTGTTGTGTATTGTCATCTAGAGATGGATACTCGTGACACTTTATCTTCTCGTACTTATCTTACCAAGTACACAATGACCCAGGACACTTGACACTGTTTATGAGACAGGATCTTCCCGAGATATTCGTGGTGATTCTGTATAGGATACAGGACTTGACAGAGATACTATATTCTTAGATATATTATGACTTGTGCATTAGTTATGACCCCGCTGACATGGACATGAGACGTTATGGTCATGATATGCGTGGTTACATTGGGTGGGGAGAGACACACAGACTACAGGCTGATCATATATATACACCCCTACTATTGTGAGGCACAAGACTCTGAAGCCCGAGCTTGGCCCATTACTCATTATTACTGCTGCTACCGGCTCTCCGACACAGAGCTTGTAGTGGCTTCAGCCTGAGTTCTAGTGCTGCTCTCATTTTGCATATCACTTAGCTGGTTATTTAGTATTCCCTTATTGTTCCATCTATTGCTGGAGAGACCTACAGGCTACAGGTTGATTATTTTATGCCGGCTACTCAGTCTCCCGCTGAGCTAGACCACCTCATGATATCACTGCTACCGGCTCCCCGACACAGAGCTTGTAGTTATTTTAACCTGATTTCTAATGATATTCTCTCTTGCATTTCACATAGATGTTTACATACTTACCCTATTTATATTATTATCTGCTGCACTGCATTTAGTTTGGCATGAGCTTTCTTGTACCTTGCTATGTCCCCTGAGGACCTGGATCCGGATTATGTCCCAAGGATTTACAGACGAGATCTATCCCGAGGTATACGGGACCGCAGCAGGAGCTGATCCAGGAGCTGTACCGCCATCCGAGGACGAGGTGTTGGCCGAAGACTTTTCCTGAGCATCCATGTTTCATGCTCAGTATTTACTTATTTATTTCAGTCTTTTATATTCTGGTTTGTTGAACCATTGTACTAGATATTTATCGGGTTGTTCCCCGAAGTACTTTGTTGAGACTAGCTGATGATTTACATTCCTTATTTATTCTGTGGATCACATTTTATATCTTGTGTGGATGGGATTAGTTGTGCCATGATTGTCGTAGACTTGATTTTACAGCTTAAGTATGCCCTGATGGATCCATTTAATTGGGTTTGTCCATCGGTGTGTACTGCTGGCCATTGCCACGTATCTGGTCCCACGGAATTTTGGGATTGGGGCATGATATGGAGGGCGTCGGCGGGGAAGAGAACGGAGGCGGGTTCGAGGAGGTTAGGGTTTATAAAGGGGAGGAGGAGACGGTTACGGGAGAGGAAGAGGGAGGGACGGCGGCGCTGCGGGGGAAGCCGGAGTGGCGCGGGCTGCCGGAGCGGCGGGCGTTACGCGGCGGCTGCGGAGCAGAAACAGTCGGGGGAAGGAGAGAGGTTTCGGCCGGGTCGGGCGGTGACGGGTCGGGTCGGGTCGGGTCAGGCGGATCCGGCCCGATCCGCTAACAGAAAGCGGGTTCGGGTATACGGGTTTCGGGTCGCGGGTTAGACCCGGATCCGACCCGCAGACTCAGGGTTGGGTTTATTAAACCGGTCTGGGTTGGTTCGATTTGGTTTATTTTAAATAAACCGGATTTATTTCAGGGTTTAATTTGGTTTAATTAAAACTTAATTTTTTTAGGGCTTTAAAAATACTTCCGGAGTCCAATAAATTCCCGAAAAATTACCCTAAGTCTAGTTTTTCATTTTACACCAGAAAATAATATTTCCATAATATTTTAATATTATTTAACATCATTTAAAAATCATTTAAAATCAAAATACCTTAGTTTTATTTAACAAAAAACCCAGAAAATTTTTAGAAAATTGTGAAAATTCTAAACTAAAAATTCTTGAAAATCAGGGGGTTTACAATCTACCCCTCTTAAGAAGATTGCATCCTCGCAATCAAAGAATAACCGGTCAACAGAGATGACACGGTTGCAAAATTTATTCGAAGCACATTAAGATTAAGAAAAGTCAAGATTGAGGGTTTAAAACACATAGAGAAAATTATTTCCCTAAGCAATGGAAGTTATACAATTTCTCGAATGTAGAAAATCTAGAAAATTACAGTTTAGAAAACCAGATTATTTTTAAAACATATTAGATTAACAATTCTATGTTATCACTAGGTTATCAATTATTAGCAAGTTTAAAACTATCAGGTCAAGTCTAGGGTCACGAACCAGCAGGCACGAACTATAGCAAATCTAGAAGTAGATAACTATGAAAAAACTTACGCACATTAGCTACTCCAAGAGTCTGAACGTCCTCCAAAGTCATCGTCAGGGCTTGTCCACGTCCTTGCAGTCGATTCCTCTGCTGCTGCTGGACCTGCTGGAAGAGTGTTGCCTGGGGTATCAAAGGTGGCCTCGGCTGATACCCTCCTGGAGCTGGTGGTAGGATTCCTTCGACTTCTGTTTGTGGTGCTCCCAATGCTGGATAGGCTGGCCTCGGTACTGGTATCGCTTGTTGGTTAACCATTGGTGCTTCTCCTCGACGCTCAAGGCATTCCTTCACTGTATGCTGACTGGATCCGCAAGCTAAACATAATCTTCTTTTTTGTCTGCACTCGTCCTCAATATGGCCTCGCTTGCGACAATATTGACAGATAGGTAGTGCCTGTGAAGATGCTCCCGGTGGCTGGTGCATGTGAGGTCTCTTTGCAACTTCTTCTTGTGGTGCTCCGGCTGGTGCTGATGCGGATGGCCGCTTTAGACTGGTCTCTCTCCTGAGGACGTGCTCTATGCATCGATCGGGCTGCAGCAAGAACGTCCGGGTAAGATGTAGGAGCAATGGATCCAATTAGTTTCTGGAGCTCAATGTTTAATCCGTCGAAGAACTTCTCAGCCTTCTCTTCTTCTGTCGAGATCATGGTTGGGGTGAAATGACTTAGACGAATGAATTCTGTATTGTACTCTTCCACTGTCATACTGTCTTGAGTGAGGCTATTGAACTTGTCGCGAAGTTCTGATCGAGCGATGGCTAGAATGTACATCTCTTGAAAGAGTCTGGAAAACTCTTCCCAAGTGACTCGGTCTGGTCCGAGCCGTATCTCCTCAGATAGCCACCAGTGATGAGCATTGTCCGTCAACTGCATTCTAACGGCGGTCATCCAACGTTCCCTTGAAAGCTCAGCTGCTTCTAATTGATGTTGAGTGTTGGTGAGCCATTCATGAACTTCTGTGGGCTCCTCTTTGCCTGAGAAGGTACGGGGCTTCAGCTGGCGGAAGTCGGAAATAGAGCCCGTCGTTGGCCGTCGTGCTGGTAGATTTGCCTGCTCTAGTGCGGTTACTAGACTGCGACTCAAAGCCTCTTGTTGAGCTTGTATTATTGTGTAGATCATTTGAAACATCTGTTGCCCGTCCATGGCCTGCCCTTGTGGGATTACGGGCATTGGTGGAGTAAATTGCGTCGATGGTGGAATGTCATCTTGCTCGATTCTGGAGGTATGCTGATTCGTTTGACTGTGTTGTTGAGCGGATTGACCTTCTTCTACTGGTGTTACTTCCTCTTCATTGGTTACCAAAACATCCCGTGGTGATATTGCAGGAGTCTCGTCGTTTGCTCGTGAATCCATAACTCTGCAACCAAAATAAACAATAAGAGGCGTACAGGAATCAAGGCAGGATGCAATTCAAGAAATTGATTCAAATCCGATATAGATATCAAGAACGTTTCAAGCAAGTGGATGAGATCCTAAAAACTTATCCTATTCTTATTGTAGGCTTGCTCGGTCCCTAAGTTAAAACTGAAGCAATTTAGTTGTTGACCTGCATGGGCCACCACAAAAACCATGTCACGCCCCAGTCCCAAAATATCGAGGGACTAGCCACGTGGCAATGGCCAGCAGCACACACCGATGGACAAACCCAATTTAATGGATCCATCGGGGCATACTTAAGCTGTATTACAACGATCAGGGTTTACTATACTAATCTCATCCACAGAATGAATATATCAATAACAACAAAAAGGAAACAATATCATCATCAAATCACAAGTAATTAAATCGGGGAACAAGACCGATATAAGTCTGATACAACTGTCAAGATACAAGAATAAAGATATCAACAACAATACTGAGTATGGAAACAGTATATACTCAGAAGATACCCGAAAAGATCATTCATCTACTGGATCTGGTACTGCTCCTGTTCCTGCTTCTGCTCCTGCTAATGCTCCTGTCCTGTATACCTCGGGATCGATCTCGTCTACTATTCCTGGGGACATAATCCGGATTCAGGTCCTCAGGGGACATAGCAAGGTACAAAATAACTCAAGCCATAAATAATGCAGTACAGGAAATAAATGAAACAATAGGGTAAACTATATAACCAGCTAAGTAAAATGCAAGATGAGAGCAGCACTAGAACTCAGGCTGAGACCACTACAAGCTCTGTGTCGGGGAGCCGGTAGCAGTGATATCATGTGGTTGTCTAGCTCGGAGAGAGACTAAGACGCCAGCATAATATATATAATCAACCTGTAGTTTGTGTGTCTCTCCCCACCCAATGTAATCATACGTCTCATGTCCATGCCATGCAAGATCAAGTCTAATGCAACAATTCATATAATATCTAAGTAAAAGAATGTGTCATGAAACCTATATCCTATACAGAATCACCATGAATGTCTCAGGACAATTCTGTAACATGAATAGTGTCAAGTGTCCTGGGTTATATCGTACTTGAAAATACAAGCACCAGAAGTATAGGGTCTCGATATCCATGTCTATGTGACGTTACACAACTTTGCGTACAGTGTTTGCACCCGACTATTAATCGGACGCTAAGTAAGTCACACGGTCCTAGGTCAAGCATGTACAACATATAAATAAGGCAAGAAAATATGAAACAAGACTGCAAGTCTGGCAAGGTACACTTGCCTGGGGTTCTGGTTCCAACTGTAGATCTGACCTCAGTAGAAATTGCAGGTACTCCTCCGGTTGCTGAAATAGACATCACCATCAGATCCAAAAAATATCAAATAGCTAGAAATGCCTGTCCTTGAGTCCAATTTGGACACAGGGGCAAAAATAATATTTTTAGGTCAAGGTGGGGTCCACATGTGGGCCGCTTTGCACCAAAAAATATGTCAGGAACAAAGGTCACCAAATCTGTCAAACTTAGTGTCAACAAGTCAGGAATGATGATACGAACCCAACGGAACTTCCAGAATTGGATTTCGATGAGCCGATCACAAAATCGCCCGTCAAGTGGAGCCGTGGGGCCATCGATACGCGATTTTGTCAACGTTCTCAGAATAGAACCAAACTTGGGTCACAGGTGTCACTACCATATTTTAGAAAAAAGGGTATTTTAGTAATTTCCTATTTAAATAAATATTGTGCATGGTAAATAATTTTTGTTGTATTATTTAATTGTTGTTGGATGTTATTTAATTATTTTGGACTTATTTTAGTGGACCCAACTAGTATAGTTTGGACCCATGGACCAACATGAATTAAATAGTTAGATTTGGCCCATTTAGAAAGCCCATAGTTAAGGAGATGGATTAAATTAATTAAGTGATTAGACTAGAAGCTTCCTTCCTTAATTATTTCTTCATGAGAGGCCCCAAGGGGTACATTGGACATTTTACAATTGCTTGGGAGAGGGGCAAGGCCGGCTTATTAAAAGAGGGGGGAAATTTCTCTCTCCTCTCATTCTCATTCCAAATCTAGATCTAGAATTTCCCACTCCCAAATTCCCTCCATTCCCATTCCAATTCCCTACCAAATTCATTCCAAATTCTTCCCAATTCACCATTAGAGAAGGAGGAAGCAAGGATCTAGAAGAAGGAAGCAAGGATCTACAAAAAGGAGCAAGGATCTACAATTTGGAAGCAAGTTCTTCTCAATTGGAGGTTTCATTGGGAATCCATCTCCCAATAGGTATAATTCAGATTTTCCCATTTAAATAGCTTCTAAATCTGAGATTTAATCTTGTAAAATCAACCTATATGTATGTACTACCCATAGGACTTTGTTTTGTGTTCATAGGAGACCCATGGAGAAAGTTATGGTACTTTTTGTGTTAATTTTGTTGGAATTCCGAATTTACATTTTGTTGTGTGTATCAATTGATCCTATAGATCAATTGGACATGAGCTTATGTGTTTGGGGCTAGTGTCGTATCCATAATTTGGTACATGTGGTTCGTATCCCAACTATTTGGTGATACGTGTCATTTTGGAGGTTTTTCCTCCGACACGGGGCTTTGAACATGTCGTATTTTGACACAGACACATAGATCTACTTTTGATACTTTGATTTATTCATAAATATTATTTGTGATTTGTTTGTATCCTTCGGGGTGCAATTGGTTGTGTGTTGGACTCGTGTCACATGCGTATCCTAGATCTAGTGGGATACGGTGTGATACTCTCCAATTGTGTGGATTTTTGAATAGATCTAATTATGTATGGTTTAAATTCTTCAATTATAATTAGTAAATATATATAGATATTATATATTTATTTTGTGTATTTATTATAGTAATTATTGTAGCATAGATCTATATATTTTTGTGTGTGCTAATATGATGTACAAATATAATATGTAGCTTTCTTGCATATAATTATATATGTACTTATGTTAATAGTATAAATTATACATAAATATTTTATAAAATATATTTATGTGTTTAATTGTGTAGTTATATTATTTATAATTATTATGTAATTATTTGTATATTAATGTATATATTTTAGGTGTGCTTCTAGCCATGTAAAATATGAACATTAATATGTGCATGTGTTGTAACTATTGGTATTTAATTATAAGTTTATATGTGCATATATATATAAGTATATAATTATTTATTTATATATATGTATTATGATTATTATTGCATATATATATTTATATATATATATATATATTTCTGTGTTTTAGTGACAGTGGGTTTGTGACAGTGAAACTGTCGCTAAATAGGCGGGTCAGCAGCAACCGCTGTAGCCCACTGTGCATTAATGACAGTTCTGTCATTAATGCTGCGGGCGGGATCTTAGCAGCAGTGGCGACAGTTTTCGGTGATAGTTGATTAACTATCACCAATGCAGCAGCAGTGGTTTTTATTACACAGTGGCTTTTGCGACATTTTCTGTGACAGTTGAGACTGTCACTATAAGCTGTTTTAATTAAATTGTATTTTTAACTCCCTGTTTTCAGTGACGCTTTGACAGTTTTAAATTATATTTTATATATTATTATTGTATATATATATATATGTGTATATATATGTGTTTTGTATAATATTTGTAATAATATATTATGTTATTTGTATACATATTGGTTTGTATATATATTATTTTAGGGTATATATTATTTGTATTAGTAGTATACTTTGTGTGAGTATGATTTGGGATCTAATTTTTATTCCTAAATTGTTGTATTTTATTTCTATATTATTTATATAGATTTCTTGTGAGGTTGACCTTGGTTTGACTTTAGTTGACTTTAGAGTTGACCATAGTTGACTTTTGACTTAGAATTTATTTATTGACCTAGAAGTTGACTAGTTTGACTTGTTCTCTTTCCGGGACCTTGTATTAATGTGGTATTCCATATCTAGGTCTTCGAGGCACCGAGTCAGACATCTGTGAGACTGTTCTTTAGATTTCAGGCGAGTACATTCTCTGATAGTTTCTCATTTATGATATCCTCTATGTTCGTTGTATCTAGTGTAGATTTACATGTTTCTCTCGACACTATGGTTACACGGATTGGTATATCCGGATCTCGTCTTGAGATGTTATTCCTTGGTATATGGTGTATATGGTGCAAGTATTGTTTCATTGGTTATCTTGTACATGTACAGACACCGATTCTCGGGGAGACTAGCTATCTTCTTGGGGAATCTAGTGCCATAGCATACCGTGGTTGGATCTATTATACCAGTTGGGGGTGGGGAGTATTAGTATAGATATGTGATCAAATCCCTATTGAATAAAGTATTGGTAAGCGAATAGTGTTGATCATGCACCGTACGTATGATTAGCCAGGCCGCATTGTATCTTGCCCAAGCCGATCACATGTTAAGCTAGTACTCACACACTTAGTCATTAGTATTATTGTTTCATTGGCATATTGTTCATTATTGTATTTCTTTCCAGTATTTCCTTATTGTCTATATATCTCTTGTATCTATTTTGTGCATCTTGTTTATCCACAGCTATTTACTGTTACATAGTTTTTATCATGGATTAGAACTGCTGTTAGAGATGTACTCTGCTCCTTTCCTGACTGGATATATTTTTTCCAGATGACACCGAGGAGTACCCTACCTATTATGGACCCCAGGATGTTGTGGGTTTAGATTCTGAGACCCTGGCTCAAGAGGGACTTATCCCAACTGAGACAGTTGACCCTGGAGTTGTAGCTTGCAGTATGATAGTATTCTTTTGTACTGGATTTGTCTCCAGCTTATTTTTGTTACTCTTCAGACTCATTGATATATTATTTTAAACTCATGAGTTGATGACTATTCTATTCTTATCTGATCCGTGTTCATTCTATCTTAGTTCTGTGATTGAGTACACTATCTTTTGGTGATTCATTATATTAGATAGACTTTCTAGACAGCGTTCTACCGCCGATTCTGTGGCGTAGGCTGGGCGTTGTTTCCGACTAGTACCCTTACCCCGGGTGCGGGTCGTGACAACATGACCAGTATATTGCTACGAGTCCGATGATACAAGTTTCGTTTCGATCCGACGTGTGTACACTAAGTTACAACGAGATTCAGAACGGACGGATACGGAGCATTGCCGGCGGATACACGTTGATTTCGGTGTGCACGCACATCCAAATCAACTTCTGCAAAATCTCGCACGTCCGTATCGACGGCACGCACGTATCGGTAAAGATCGCACACGACCAAGTCTTCCCGTTTGGCGGGACGTACTCAGTTCCGGGGTAAAACAGGACGTTGATTTTCTTGTTTTTGGATCGCAGTTCGCGATCGCCACAGGACGCGATGTACCGAGCGAGTTGTACGGGCATCGAGAGGGTCACGCAGGGTTCGCGTCACAACTGACGAAACCGAAAATGGGTCAACGAGCAGGGATAACGGGTTACCTGAACAGGGCTCCGATGAATCGAGGATTCTCGTGTCCGCGTGTCATCTTGACACGACACAATATCCTGTGTCCGGGCTAGGTCATGATCGACGGTTGCACAGGGCGCCGGGGCTTCACCGGAGCTTCGCCGGAGGAGGGCAGCACACATGGCGGAGGCGGAGCGGAGCTCTGGCGGCTCGAGGACGGCGTAGGGCTGCGCTGGCATGGCGGGGAGGCATCATCGGCTCAGGCAGCAGGTCGTCAAAGGCTGCGGGGTCGAGGTCCGGCGACTGAGGCACTTCTGCGACGGAGCGGAGCAAAGGAGGGAGGAGATGGGGTGCTGGAGGAAGAGGGGAGATGGGCGGTGGCGGTGCTGGCTTGGGGCAGCGGAGCGGAGGAGACGGCGAGGGGCTCGGCGAGGCTGGAGGGTGGAGCTGGAGGCCGAGGGCGTCGGCGGGGAAGAGAACGGAGGCGGGTTCGAGGAGGTTAGGGTTTATAAAGGGGAGGAGGAGACGGTTACGGGAGAGGAAGAGGGAGGGACGACGGCGCTGCGGGGGAAGCCGGAGCGGCGCGGGCTGCCGGAGCGGCGGGCGTTACGCGGCGGCTGCAAAGTAGAAATGGTCGGAGGAAGGAGAGAGGTTTCGGCCGGGTCGGGCGGTGACGGGTCGGGTCGGGTCAGGCGGATCCAGCCCGATCCGCTAACAGAAAGCGGTTTCGGGTATGCGGGTTTCTGGTCGCGGGTTAGACCCGGATCCGACCCATAGACTCAGGGTTGGGTTTATTAAATCGGTCTGGGTTGGTTCGGTTTGGTTTATTTTAAATAAACCGGGTTTATTTCAGGGTTTAATTTGGTTTAATTAAAACTTAGTTTTTTTAGGGCTTTAAAAATACTTCCGGAGTCCAATAAATTTCCGGAAAATTACCCTAAGTCTAGTTTTTCATTTTACACCAGAAAATATTATTTCCATAATATTCTAATATTATTTAACATTATTTAAAATTAAAATACCTTAGTTTTAATTAACAAAAAACCCAGAAAAAATCCAGAAAATTATGAAAATTCTATATTAAAAATTCTTGAAAATCAGGGAGTTTACAATCTACCCCCCTTAAGAAGATTGCGTCCTCGCAATCAAAGAATAACCGATCAACAGAGATGACACGGTTGTAAAATTTATTCGAAGCACATTAAGATTAAGAAAAGTCAAGATTGAGGGTTTAAAACACATAGGGAAAATCATTTCCCTAAGAAATATAAGTTATACAATTTCCCGAATGTAGAAAATCTAAAAAATTATAGTTTAGAAAATCAGGTTATTTTTAAAACATATTAGATTAATAATTCTATGTTATCACTAGGTTATCAATTATTAGCATGTTTAAAACTATCAGGTCAAGTCTAGGGTCACGAACCAGCAGGCACGAACTATAACAAATCTAGAAGCAGATAGCTATGGAAAAACTTACGCGCATTAGCTACTCCAAGAGTCTGAGCGTCCTCCAAAGTCATCGTCAGGGCTTGTCCACGTCCTTGCATTCGATTCCTCTGCTGCTGCTAGACCTGCTGGAAGAGTGTTGCCTGGGGTATCAAAGGTGGCCTCGGCTGATACCCTCCTGGAGCTGGTGGTAGGACTCCTTCAACTTCTGTTTGCGGTGCTCCTAATGCTGGATAGGCTGGCCTCGGTACTGGTATCGCTTGTTGGTTAACCATTGGTGCTTCTCCTCGACGCTCAGGGCATTCCTTCACTGTATGCTGACTGGATCCGCAAGCTAAACATAATCTTCTTTTTTGTCTGCACTCGTCCTCAATATGGCCTCGCTTGCGACAATATTGACAGATAGGTAGTGCCTGTGGAGATGATCCTGGTGGCTGGTGCATGTGAGGTCTCTTTGCAACTTCTTTTTATGGTGCTCCGTCTGGTGCTGATGTGGATGGCCGCTTTAGACTGGTCTCTCTCCCGAGGACGCGCTCTATGCATCGATCGGGCTGCAGCAAGGACGTCCGGGTAAGATGTAGGAGCAACGGATCCAATTAGTTTTTGGAGCTCAATATTTAATCCGTCGAAGAACTTCTCAGCCTTCTCTTCTTCTGTCGGGATCAGGGTTGTGGCAAAATGACTTAGATGAATAAATTCTGCGTTATACTCTTCCACTGTCATACTGTCTTGAGTGAGGCTATTGAACTTGTCGCGAAGTTCTGATCGAGCGATGGCTGGAATATACATCTCTTGAAAGAGTCTGGAAAACTCTTCCCAAGTGACTCGGTCTGGTCCGAGCCGTGTCTCCTCAGATAGCCACCAGCGATGAGCATTGTCCGTCAACTGCATCCTAATGGCGGTCATCCAACGTTCCCTTGGAAGCTCAGCTGCTTCTAATTGATGTTGAGTGTTGGTGAGTCATTCATGAACTTCTATGGGCTCCTCTTTGTCCGTGTGCAGTTCCAATTATTCAAAACTAACCACGTGACTTGGGTCATGCACATACTTTCGAAGTTGAGATACATGGAATACGTTATATACTTCAGCCAAAGCGGGAGGTAGTGCAATCCGGTACGCCACAACTGCCACTCGTTCCAGTATCTCAAAGGGGCCGACAAACCTGGGACTCAGTTTGCCCTTCACGCCGAAACGCATCACCCAACGCATCGGCGTCACTTTCAGGAAGACATGATCCCTGACCATGAACTCCAAAGGTATTCGATGGGCATCAGCATAACTTTTCTGTCGGCTCTGTGCTGTGCGGAGTCTTTCCCGAATCAAGCGAACTTTCTCAACTGCCTGCTCTACCAGCTCTAGCCCGAGTACCTGCCACTCGCCGACTTCGTCCCAACGGATTAGAGATCGACACTTGCACCCATAAAGTGCTTCATACGGTGCCATCTGGATGCTCAATTGGTAGCTGTTGTTGTACGCAAACTTCGCCAATGGAAGGTGCGTGTCCCAACTAGTCTTTAAATCGATTGCACACAGCCGTAACATGTCTTCAAGTATCTGATTTATCCTTTCTGTCTGGCCTTCATTCTGGGGGTGGTATGCGGTACTAAACTGTAGCTTGGTTCCCAAAGCAGACTGTAGGCTAGTCCAGAAATGAGATAAGAAACGTCCGTCACGGTCAGAGACGATTGAGGCAGGTACTCCGTGTAATCGAACAATCTCGTCTATGTAAATCTGTGCTAACCGATCGACGCTCCAAGTAACTTTTATAGGCAGAAAGTGGACTGATTTGGTCAAACGATCAACTATGACCCAAATTGCATCATGCCCCCGCGGCGTCTTCAGAAATCCCACAATGAAATCCATAGTTATGTTGTCACATTTTTACTCGGGAATAGCGAGGTTCTGCAGCTCCCCGCCAGGCCTCTGATGTTCAGCTTTCACCTGTTGATAGGCCATGCACTGTGATACAAAAGTCGCCATATCCCGTTTTATACCGTGCCACCAGAAGGTCTCGTGTAAGTCATTGTACATCTTAGTGCTCCCTGGATGCAAAGAATACTTCACGTAGTGTGCTTCCGCCATAATTTCCCTTCGGAGTTCTGGGTCGCTAGGAACACATAGCCTTCCTTTCATCTGTAAGGCCCCATCTTCGCCTGCCACAAAGTCAGACGTCTTCCCCACCGAGATCAGTCCGCGTACCTTTGCTAGGAACTGATCGCCCTCCTGAGCATATTTGATTCTATCACGTAAACTCAGTTCAAGATGGAGTGGTGCCAGGTGCACTCCTTGATGCCGAACTCGAAACTCGATGCCCATCGCCTCAAGATCTCGAAGTAAACAGTTGTTTATGGATAACGAGCCCACGTGCTTTCGACTCAGAGCATCAACAACGACGTTTCCCTTGCCCGGTGTATATGCGATCGTCAGATCATAGTCCTTAATCAGTTCTAGCCAACGCCGCTGCCGGAGGTTCAGTTCTCGTTGGGTGAATAGATACTTGAGGCTCTTGTGATCCGTGAAGATTTTGCAAGCAACACCATAAAGATAATGCCTTCACAATTTTAGTGTAAATATAATTACCGCCAATTCCAGATCATGTGTCGGATAGTTTTTCTCGTGCGGCTTCAGTTGCCTGGAGGCGTACGATATTACCTTGTCCCTTTGCATGAGCACACACCCTAAGCCGAGTCCCAAAGCATCGCTGTATATCTGAAACTCCTCTACCCCATCTGGAAGTGCAAGAATCGGAGATGAAATAAGACGCCATTTAAGTTTCCGAAAGCTGGCTTCGTAGTCATCACCCCATTTGTATACAATCCCTTTCTTAGTAAGGCGAGTCAAAGGCGAGGCCAGTTTAGAGAAATCTTTCACGAACCTACGGTAGTATCCCGCTAGGCCCAGAAAGCTCCAAACTTCACTGGCTGACGTAGGTTGCTTCCAGTCCACCATCGCCTCTATTTTCTTCAGGTCTACGGCGACGCCTTCTGCCGAGACGATATGACCAAGGAACGCCACGCTGTTCAACCAAAACTCACACTTGCTGAGCTTAGCGAACAACTGATGCTCTCGTAATGTCTGCAGCACGGTCTTTAGGTGTTCCTTGTGCTCCGCCTCATTATTGGAAAATATTAGTATATCGTCAATGAACACGACCACAAACTTGTCCATGAATGGCCGAAACATGCGGTTCATCAGATCCATGAAAGCTGCAGGGATGTTCGTCAAGCCGAACGACATCACAAGAAATTCATAGTGTCCGTATCGGGTTCTAAAAGCAGATTTTTGAACATCATCTGATTTGATTTTCAACTGGTGATACCCTGACCTGAGATCAACTTTAGAGAAAACTGTTGCACCTTGTAGCTGATCAAACAAGTCATCTATCCTTGGCAATGGGTACTGGTTCCGCAAGGTCGCCTTATTCAGTTCTCGGTAGTCAATACACAGCCGCATGAATCCATCCTTTTTCTTCACGAACAGCACCGGAGCGCCCCACAGAGAAACGCTTGGACAAATGTATCCTCAGTCCAACAGATCTTGTAACTAAACCTAAAGTTCCTTCATCTCTGCTGGGGCCATTCGGTAAGGTGCCTTTGATATCGATCGCAAATCCGAAAAAAGTGTTAATGCTGAATTCGATCTCACGATCAGGAGGCATTCCAGGCAGCTCGTCTGGGAACACGTCGAGGAAATCTTCTATGACTTCAGCCTGAGCTGCATCTGCACATTCCTGTCGGGTGTCTCGAACAGAAGCTAAGTACCCTTCACAGCCCGAATGCAACATACGCCTAGCCGAAATTGCTGATATCACCATTGCCGTCTTCGGTGCAGCGCTGCACGAATAGTAGAAGTCTGCCTCGCCGGGTAGACGAAATATGACTCGCTTCTTCGCGCACTCGATTGTTGCATGACAAGCATCCAACCAGTCCATACCGAGAATAATATCATAATCCTTAATGTCTAGTAAAATAACATCTAAGGAAAGCTTCCTTCCTCCGATGCAAATATAACCATCCCTACATATCGCATGGGCGGACATGTCGACTCCCGAAGGGGTACTCACGCAAAGGTTCATATTTAAAGGACTAGAAGCTAATTTATGCTCAACAGTAATATCAGCAGATATGAAACTATGCGTAGCACCTGAATCGAATAAGACTCTAGCGGGCAATTCTCTGAAAAGTAAAGTACCTGTCACAACAGTATCGGATACAGATGCCTCATCCTGAGTCAGTGCATAGACTCGGCCTTGAGCACCCTGGCGTCGTGGGTTCACTGGCACAACATTGGCATTACTTGCTGGAGGCCCCTTGTTCTGATTTCTGTTGTTCTGATTCGGTTTGCCCTCCCAACAGTTAAAATATTTGTGGCCCATACGACCATATTTAAAACATCCAGTAACCCAACATTCATTCATTCGATGCTCTAATTTGCCGCACCTGTTGCAGTACGGTGCCTGGGATTGACCCCTACGTTCGGATGTGTGCAGACGCTTTTGTGCTCCAGACCCTCCCATTTCCTGAGGCCGCTTGTTGTTATTGGTACAGGGGGTTTGTACGTCGACCTTTGGTGGATAGCGCCCAAAGATTCGCTCTCAATTCAGGGCAGCTTCACAACATTCCCTGTAGGTTTGACATTTCTGGTTGATGATGTCCCTACGCAGATCGTCATTCAAACCTTTCTGAAAATGATAACACCACGCCTGCTGGTTAGGCAAGAAGTGCCCAGCAAACTTAGCCAGTTTAGCAAACACTGAATCATAATCGTCAATAGACAAACTTCCTTGTACCAGGTTGCTAAAATTGACTTCTTTCTGTTGTCGCACGGCTCGGGGAATATACTGTTCAATAAAGGCAGATTTGAACATTTCCCAGGTGATTTTGCATTTAGGATTGGCATCATAAATACCTTGCTTAGTGGCTTCCCACCAATCATGCGCACGCAGTTCCAGTTGAACCGATGCACATGCCACTCGCTTGGATCCCCTAATGCCAACCAGATTGAAGAGTCCTTCCAGCTTTGCAATCCATCCCATCACCACGTCCGGTTCTACTCGTCCGTTGAACGTTGGTCGATGCATTTTAGTGAACTCTGCTGCACGGCAGGTGTTCATAGCTGGAGGCTGAGTTTCTTCTGACTCATCTTCTACCGCCACGGCCGGCGATGTGATAGGCGTCACTATAGCTCCCCCATTGTTGGGTACCAAGGATGCAATCAGTTGCATCATGGTATCCATCTGCTTTTGTTGAGCAGCAAACTGCGTCTGTTGAGTAACGGCTTGTTGTTGCTGTACCTCTATGAGATGCATAAGCCGTTCCGCCATATCGGTAGAACTCGCTCCTCCGGATTCTCCAGAACTTGCTGGATCGCTCTGAATGGGCTGAGCACTGCTCGCAACTGCAGTGCTTTTCTTTGCCATGGGTACAAAATAGAGTAGCTTGTCAACACTCCAAAAATGATAGATTTTGTATCTATGGGCTCAATGTATAGGCGACTCATCTCATGCAGTGGACGTCGAACGCAACTCAATTGAGAGGCGCATCAAACTCCTATATAATCTTTTAAAATCCCAAGAAAGTGAAGCCGTGCTCTGATACCAATATGTCACGCCCCGATCCCGAAAGGGTCAATCGTCATCGCTGGATCCTTTATGGAACCGATTCGTCCTTGCTGGGGCGTGATGCCGTGCGAGCCTGGAGTTGCGCTCGCACAAGGCAAGAACTTGCAGTGATAGGAACCCATTTTGAAACACTATTTAGAAAATACATTCACAAATATTTGAACACAAGTGCAGGAAGAAACATGCTTTTTCATTGATAATTTAGAGTAATTTACATAGAGTTTACATTGATGCGCCTCTCGGCTACTTGATTTGCATTACAAAAGATAAGTCAAAAGGCAGGGCGCGCTCCATCAGATAGTCCACGTCGTTCATATATTACGCCCTTGTATAGATTGAAAGTCCAAGCCTCCAAAATGAACTGACTCCAACTATACTTCAAAATAGAGGTGCTCCTAACGCCTCCTCGTCTATCCACTAGCGTTGCACCGTCTGAGTGCCTGAAATAGTTGCCCACAACGTGGGTCAATACTCAACTTGTACTGGTGAGCGGGATGAACCCACTCGACTAAATCGATACTAGCTTATTAGGGGCGAGCATGCATTAAGATGATCTTCTATCGAGAAGCAAGTAAAATCAATTCATATCAGTTGCATGTTTTGATAGGAATAAAAATACATTAAATCCAACCAGTACACCGGTTGCTTACTCAACCGATGCACGCCTTTCCTGTAATAAAACACAAGTATACTTACCATCTGCACAAGACAATAAATTAGCATGTGTTCTATTCTATGCGGTCATTGGTGTGATCGACACCTTAGGGACATATTCCAAGCATTAGCGGCACGCCCTATCAGCCCGGGTAGCAAGCCTTGCTGGAGGTCCCACAATGCATCGTGACTAGCACGAATCAAATATTTTCCTCCGGATCGATACGGTTCCAGTGCCCCGGAATGTCGTTTCGAGGAAATGCCAAACCTTGTGCACAAGTTGTCCCAGACCATGCAAATGCATAAAAAATTCATATATCATACAATGCATCAAAATAAACAGAAGAAGTAAAGCAGCAATATATATCTTATGTAACAGTTCATATTTTCTCAAGCGGTGTTCCGATTTTGGTATCCCATAGGTCCAAACTCTATCCAAGGTACCAGGCCGCAACCAACAACCAACTTCCTTTCCAAACAACTCAAGTTTATAAGGTATGCAAGCATATAGTAAAATTAGTCTACAATTCCCATGTTCCTTTCTTAGTGGCTGGCATGCATTATGGCAAAGGATTTCCTAGGCGTCCAACCGGGCATCATCGAGTGAACGTTTGAAACATTAGAGATGTGGGCGTGAAGAAGTAGGAAAGGTCCAAACCACTCACTGGTTAAGGAAAAAGGTTGCTGAAACAAGGAATCCCGCCTAGCGACGATCAAGCGTCAGTTACGCAGACATGCAACAGCACGAGCACCAATTAGAATTCTTGCCTATCCTTCCTTGTCGAACTCCCCAAGTATCAAAGCTCCAAACGATAAAACCAGCAGCGATAACCAAGCAAATCGAAAGCAACACCAAATCAAAATCCCAAAGCGGCAATCAAGAAACCAAGCAACCAAACACGAAAACTATTAGACTCGTTTCAATAGAGGCCTTTCCATGAGTTGGAAAGGATCATCGCATTTCGTCCGTGGCAAGAAGATGCCGAAGATCTAAATTACGACTCAGACGGACTAGCCACAAGCCCAATTATATAGTGTACATCCCGGTCGGATCAGGATTTGAGGTACTACATTTCTAATTACTCAAACATTAGGTCTAGCAATCTACATATCTATTTAGTCCAGACCTATAGTCATCAATAATTTAAGGGATCATAAGATCTATTTTTGATACTAAAAGTCACAAGACAACTAGAGATTTAACCACTATGGCCTGTTACGTAAGGTTCCAATTTCTTAAGGTCATAATATAATTCCTTGTATCACCATCACAAGCCACATCTGATCCCTAGCATCTAGCTACGTATTCCATAAAGTATTCCAAACCATCTTGCTAACTTCTAATACTTCCAAATTACGACTACCTTAAGCAAGGGTAAGGTTTTATTAGTTCTATGCCTCTAATACTATATTCAATTCTCATGCTAACAATCTATACTAGCTCTAGCATATAGGAATAACCTATCTACCTATCCAACTAAGGGTAACCATCTTCTCAAAATTTTATATCTAGCATATCTTCTTCCGCCTTGACAAGGATCTGCTTTTGGAGGAAACACCATGCACGAACATTCATCTCTCTGAAATATGGAGAGATGATAAACAATATTAAGGATGCCGAGGGAAATAAAAGAGTATAATTATGAAGTCCAAGGGCGATAATCAAATGCTAAAGAATTTTCAAATCAGTTGTGGATTGAGATGCTAATACTGTTAATCCTGATTACAGGCTCGCTCGGTATTGAAAAGTAACCGAAACGATTTAATCAAGACCTGTATGGGCCACCACAAAAATATGTCACGCCCCAGTCCCAAAATACGTAGGACTAGGAATACGTAACATGCCAGCTACGCATTCGACCAGACTCTGGTCCGACTCAAATACGTATAAGCTGTATTAAAATGGTCACTATCTATATAATCAAGTAAATATAAATATCTATGCCTCAATCCACAATGATCAGAATATATACAAGAATGAGTTACATGTGCTAAAGTCGGCCGCCAGTAACACATAAGCTCGAATAGACTCGAGAAAGGAACATGAGTCTATAAAACTAGGCTATATCAGCAGATGAATAAACAATATGAATAATAACCATGACTCCGGAAGAAAAGATATAAGTACTTGGCATCAATTCCTGCAAGACAAAGCAACACACATCAACAACTCCAGGCAGGCTCCAAAATAGTCTATGCTGCAAAACTGACAAGGGACGAGGTCCTCAGAGGGACGTAACAAGGTACAAGAAATAGCATGCCAAAATAAATGCAGTATATGAAAATATAACAATAGGGCAAACTATGTAACCAACTATGTGATATGCAAGTGAGAGCATCACTAGTACTCAGGCTGAGACCACTACAAGCTTTGTGTCGGGGAGCCGGTAGCAGTAATATCACGTAATGTGCCTAGCTCTGATGTAGAGTCTACGACCTCACAATAATAATATATATATATAAATCAGCCTGTAGCCTGTATGTTTCTCCCCACCCAATGTAATTGTAAAACCCCTAATCCTAAAAACCGCATTAACCTTTTTAATTAATTATTAATTTAATTATAGTAATTATGAGCTAAATAGAGGAAATCAATTTTATTTATTTTTTATTTTAGGTGTTTGTGCATTTAGGGGATTTATGGAGCCATTATAAATTTTTGTTGAAATTAGTTGATGATTTTATTGATTGTCTCATTGGCATTATATAGCCTTACAGTCATTAATACAATGATCTCAATCATTATGACAATAATCTCATAATGGAATATCCTGTGACATATTCTGGCATCCCAAATATGTCCTCAGGATATTCCCATGTGCTTATACTATACTTAAATATGACACCCAACATACCATATCAACACTCCCCCTCAAGATGGGTGAAAGATATTCACTAAGCCCATCTTGTCACATCCTCTAATCATGCTCACTGAGGCGAGTCCCTTGGTTAGTCCATCTGCTACTTGATCCCTGGTTGGAACATGGCCAAGCTCCAGTAATCCACTATCCAACTTCTCTTTGATGAAGAATCTATCAATCTCGATGTGTTTGGTCCTGTCATGCTGTACTGGATTGTTGGCGATACTAATAGCTGACTGATTGTCACACCACAGCTTCATCTTGGCTCCTTGATCCAGCTTCAGCTCCACCAGCATATTCTTCAACCATAGCAGCTCTGCAACTCCCAAGGCCATAGCTCTGTACTCTGCTTCAGCTGTCGATCTGGCCACCACAGACTGCTTCTTACTCCTCCAGGAGACCAAGTTACCTCCTACAAATATGCAATATCCTGAGGTAGACCTCCTGTCATCAGCACAACTAGCCCAGTCAGAATCACAGTAGCCCTCGATGCTCACGTGATTGTTCTTCCTGAATATTAG
The DNA here is from genome assembly GCA_036927795.1 of Iris macrosiphon. NCBI lineage: Eukaryota > Viridiplantae > Streptophyta > Magnoliopsida > Asparagales > Iridaceae > Iris > Iris macrosiphon. The sequence continues at coordinate 181,013,546 of JAYESA010000009.1, forward strand.
TCCCTTCCCGGGAGCACCTTTCAGGTACCTCAGAATCTGGTACACTGCATCCATATGACCCTTCCGTGGGTCATGCATGTAGCGGCTCACCACACTTACTGCAAAGCAGATATCAGGACGTGTGTGGCTCAAATAGATCAACTTGCCAACCAGTCTCTGGTATCTGTCCCGATCAACTGGTTCTCCAGCCTCAGCATCAATCTTGAACCTCTGATCTATTGGTGTCGCTGCAGGTTTGCACCCCAACATCCCAGTTTCTGTGAGAAGGTCCAGTGCATACTTCCTTTGAGAGAGAACAATCCCCTCTGCTTCTCGAGCAATCTCAATCCCAAGGAAGTACCGAAGAAGGCCGAGATCCTTCACCTCGAATTCCTTGGGATTGAGATTGCTCGAGAAGCAGAGGGGATTGTTCTCTCTCAAAGGAAGTATGCACTGGACCTTCTCACAGAAACTGGGATGTTGGGGTGCAAACCTGCAGCGACACCAATAGATCAGAGGTTCAAGATTGATGCTGAGGCTGGAGAACCAGTTGATCTATTGGTGTCGCTGCAGGTTTGCACCCCAACATCCCAGTTTCTGTGAGAAGGTCCAGTGCATACTTCCTTTGAGAGAGAACAATCCCCTCTGCTTCTCGAGCAATCTCAATCCCAAGGAATTCGAGGTGAAGGATCTCGGCCTTCTTCGGTACTTCCTTGGGATTGAGATTGCTCGAGAAGCAGAGGGGATTGTTCTCTCTCAAAGGAAGTATGCACTGGACCTTCAGTTTGCTTCTCTCTCCTGCTGTAGGTAAGTAACTCTCCCTGAGCCGTAGGCCTAACACCTTCACCTTCTTGTCCCTTCTCCGTGCCTCCATGCCAAACTTCTAAATCGGTTACCACAAAGTTCTCCATCTCCCCCTCTCGCCTAATACTGGCAGTATTAGGCGTGTTGTGTGAAGTTCCGTCCTGGTGGTAGTATGGCTCATGCTCTCGAAAGTGGACATCCATACTGACAAACTTCTTCTTCTCTACTGGACTCCAGCACACATACCCCTTCTGGGTCGCCGAGTAGCCTACGAAGATGCATTTGACCGCTCTAGGGTCAAGTTTCCCAACTGATGGCCTGTTGTCCTTCACAAAACACACACACCCAAACACCTTCAGTGGGAGTATCCCACTATTATTGCCTTGCAATACCTCACATGGGGACTTCCATCCGAGGACCTTCGAGGGCATCCTGTTGATGAGTTGAGCTGCTGTCAACACTGCATGCCCCCACAGACTCTGTGGGACATTCATGTCGATCATCATACTTCTTGCGACCTCCAGAAGGTGTCTGTTTTTCCTTTCTGCAACTCCATTTTGTGCTGGTGTGTATGCACAGGTGGTCTGATGCTGTATTCCGTGTGCTGACAAGTATTCTGCAAGCGTCCTGTTGGTATACTCCGTTCCATTGTCAGACCTCAGTACCTTCACAACTGCTTTGTACTGAGTCTGGACATGCTTATGGAAATCCCGAAAACAAGCAGGTACATCATTCTTATTTTTCATCAAATATAACCAGGTAACACGAGAGGCACACTCAATGAAAGAAACAAAGTACTTATAACCATTCATAGTGTTAGTAGCACATGGACCCCAGACATCAGAATGTACTACCTCAAAAGCAAAAGTGCTCCTATGATCCGTGCCAACATATGAGCTCCTAGTAAGTTTTCCTAACTCGCACGCATCACATACTAATTTCTCTTTTTTTGTTTTTGCATAAATCTCTGGATATAACTTACTTAGAGTATCAAAGGAAGAATGTCCCATCCTCCGATGATGGAGCATCAAGGTATCCTCAGTCCTCTGCTGCAGTCCTTCCATGCCAGCCTTCTCTGCCATAGATACCAATGCTGAGTCCAGTCCTTCTCGATCTAGGTACCACAGTCCCTCATGCCAAGTGCCAGTCCCAAGTCTTCGTCCTGTCCCTTTCTCCTGGAAGGTCACCTTAGGAATATCAAAAGAAACAATGCATTTAAGTTGGAGGATTATAGAACTAATGGACAAGAGACTGACTGGAAAGGATGGAGCATGTAAAACATTGGATAATCTTACTGAACCTGTACAATTAACAGTACCCTTACCGACCACTGGCTGGAAAGTGCCATCAGCTGTCTGAATGCTGTCTGCTGATGCTAGGTGAGTGTAGGAAGAAAACTCACTAGCATTCCCAGTCACATGTCGAGATGCTCCCGAGTCGATAATCCAGTCTGATGATTTAAGGGAAGAGGTAGACGCAAGGGCAAGTGATTCGTCAGTACCTTCTGATGGATGGGCATATATGGCAGCGTTGCCCCTAACAAAGAATGAGGTGGACGCCTCCTCTGTTCTACTCCTCATGTCTCCCAGTGCCTGGTCCTCCACAGTAATGGTGCCATCAGCTTCTCCGTTCCCTTCTGATATCAGGAGGTTTGCTCGATAACCTCCTCGGCCGCCTCGTCTACCCCCTCGACCACGACCACGTCCTCCATTATATCCTCGTCCGCCGAACGGTCCTCGTGCACCACCTGAGTCTCCCTCCCTAGGTGGTTTGGTACAAGCATATCGATGATGACCCATCTCCCCACAGTTGTAGCACTGCCGGTTATCCTGCCAGGGTTCTCCCTTAGATCGTGTGTTACCTGAGCTGGTGATCGCTAGTGCTGACTTTGCTTCGGGGGGACCACATGTCCCTGCTTGCAGCCTGATGCGTGTCTCCTCCTGGATCATGGCTGAGATAGCCTCCTCAAGGCTAGGGATCTTTGGTTGGGCTAGAAGTAGGGCCGTCCTCTGTGCGAAAGCTGCAGTCAGCCCTTTGAGAAACTTCATCGTCCTCTCCTGCAGACACACCTGTCTCTCCTTACACTTAGGGTCCCCGCAGCTCGTCCGATCTGAGGAGTGATCATAATCCAACCACAGACGCTCCAACTCCGTGGCATACTCCTGCACCGTCTTCTCTCCCTGTACGGTGTCATCAATCTCCCCCTTTATCTGGAAGACCCGTAAGTTGTTCCCCACACCATCATAGGTCCTTCTCAACTTCTCCCACACATCTTTCACCATCTCAATACCGTCTACTGTGGCGGCAATAGACTGGACTAAGGAGTTGAGAAGCCAGATGTAGATCACCATATGAGTGGACTTCCACTCATCGCGTCCTGTCGAGCCCTCGTCCGGCTCTGTCGTCTCGCCCGTCAGGAACCCCTCCATGTTTTTTCCTGCGAGGGTTCTTCTCACCCGCCGTGACCAACTCAGATAGGTGGCTGGTCCATCTAATTTCAGATCGATGGAGGGAAGCTTCAACTCCGGCGACGTTCGTGTCGTGTTCTCACCAGCCGACATCGTCAACAACTTCATCAACGTCGCCACCTCTGCAGAATCTAGCTTCTTGATGATCTCCTCCATCGATGCTTCGTCTATCCAATCACGTCACGTCCGCTCCACGACTCACGCTCGTCCTCGTCGATGCTTTGATACCAGATTGTTCTCGTCGTCCGCTCCTAGATCCGAACATGTTCTCCCTTTTTCCAGATCTAGGCATCCCTATTAGGCGATGTCTAGTGCTGGTGTGGAGGAGGCGGCAGCACGCATGTAACAGCCGCCGTCGCAGCAGCCGTGAAGATTTTTTTTTTTTTTTTTTTTTTTTTTTTTTTTTTTTTGAAGGGAGGGGGGTAGACGAGGCGGGAAGGGAGGGGGGCGTGGAAGAGTTCGGTGGAGGAGATCTAGAAAATCCTCCTGTGGGTTTGTGGAAGCTTGGTGACGGCTAGGGTTTGTGGAAACTTGGCTCTGATACCATGTTGAAATTAGTTGATGATTTTATTGATTGTCTCATTGGCATTATATAGCCTTACAGTCATTAATACAATGATCTCAATCATTATGACAATAATCTCATAATGGAATATCCTGTGACATATTCTGGCATCCCAAATATGTCCTCAGGATATTCCCATGTGCTTATACTATACTTAAATATGACACCCAACATACCATATCAACAATTTTTCCTAATTTATTCCATGTTGGAGACCTATTGGACAGTTGCTAGCTTAATGGTATGCACTAGTATAAATTCTAAAATTTCTTATATATATATATATATATATATATATATATATATATGTAGTTTAAATAGAATGGAAATTAGAAAAGAATTAGAAAATAAAAGAAAGAATAAGAAAAAGAAAAGGAATAAAAGAAACCCTAAATAAATAAGAAATCCTTAATGGACTAGAACCCATTAGTACCCAGAACCCGCTACCCACCTAGACCCGCATCCGCCTAACTAATATATAGCAGCAACAGTCGCCATATGCCATCCCGAGCGTACCTATTCGACCCCCCTCTCTCATGATCTCTCTCTCTCTCTCTATATATATACCTCAATTGTAAACCCTAAACCTAAATCCCTCTCCCGTCTCCTCGACCCTGGGCAGACCGTCGCCGCCGAAGCTCCTGCGCCGCCGCAGGAGATTGCACGACCGTCACCACGCGACTATGCACGAGACAGAGAACCCAACGACTTACATGTGTTCACGTCCTGTTTCCCGTCATCTCGCTCGACCAAACTCGACCCCGTTTTCACCGGTACGTTCACCACTTAACCCCCTTCCATATCTGCATGTTAGTTGACCTCGAACAGCGCGTAAACCTAGGCGAAAATAGTGCCCAAGTTGACGAAAAAGACAACTTTTGGGTACCACAGAAAACTGCGGTAACTACCTATGTTCCCGAATTCGTATCTCCCACCACAGATATCCGAATTCGATTTTTCTTTTTGGTATGCGAAGACCACTTGACCTAGTTTATTTTCTGTCAAATATATTAATTTATTAGTTGCTATTTGTAGAATTAAATCAGATAGAAAAACCCAAAAATATACTTTTTGGCAAATTCCAGAAATTGCGATACGGAGCGCGCCCCGCCAAACGGGACCGCCCCGTCGCATACCGAGTGTACCAAAAGGTGCGAACAATGTATCCGAACGTGTGAGATTTCGCGAAAACTGATTTGGACGCGTGTGCGCGTCGGAATCAGCCCGTATCCACAGAAAATCTCCCGTGTCGTAACTTTTGTAAAAGTCCTGCGCATTTAGTGCACGCTCGTCAGAATGTGATGAAACTTGCGCCACTGGACTCTTGGTATCACGCTGGTCCTGTGACCCAATTTTTACCAATTCTGAGACAGTTGACCAAGTCGCTAATTGGCGGGCCCTACGGTTGATTTTTTGGACGAAATTGTGTTCGGCTCACCGGCGCGAGTGTCACTTGGTCGCTTTGTCTTGCAAAGCGAGCAGTTGTGGTTCAAAACCAAACAACTGCATCGGCGAGGTATGGTGCCGCTTGATGGGGCATTGTGCCACAATGGGGCATCGTGCCACTGAAACGGCATTGTGCCATGGGTATACTTTGAGCATGGGTGTTGCACCAATTCGGAATACATTGCTGTAAAGCGGCAATGTGAAACACTGGGTATTTTGGTGCCTTGGCCTATATCTTGAGGTCAAGATTTGGATTCCTTGGAAGGATATGTTGGAAGAATGGTTATGGATATTTTGGTTGGATATCGGTTGAACGAGTCTAGGATCGCTTGGTGGGGCGAGAATGTTCGATCCTCTCGTCATACCTACTTGTGTTTGCATAGTCACGGACAACTTGTGCACAAGTTTGGAATTTCCTCGGAACGGTATTTATCCGGGGCACTGGAGCCGTTTCGATCCGGAGGGAAATAATTTGATTCGTGCTAGTCACGATGCATTGCGGGACCTCCAGCGGGGCTTGCATCCCGGGCTGATAGGGCGTGCCGTAATGCTTGAGATATGTCCTGTATGGCTTAGCCAGTGACTTCATATAGACTAATATTGGCTTGCTTTTCTTTTGTTGGTTTGGCTTTCGTGTAGGTGCGGCCACCTTGCCTCGGCAAGAGTGTGCACTCGAGATTGGGTTATAAACTTTGGTTGAGGATGGATACTGAGGCGAGACTGATGGTTCGATATGTTATCATGCAAGCGATAGCATTGAGTTAGACGGGTCGGTTATATATAAATGCTTGTCGTTTGGTTTGAGATTGAATGTTTGCATGCTTAAACTGCTTTACAGTTTTCCTTAACATGTCATTCATATGCCATGAAACGAATCTAGGGTTCAAACTAGAAAGATCACCATATAACTGTGTGCATTCACTATTTTACTTAGTGTCGGCTTAGACGAGTGGGTTACCCCGCTCACCAGTACGGTTGTGTACTGACCCACGTTTGTGGGCAATATTTTAGGTACACAGGCGTAGTGGCGCTGCTAGGATATACGGGACAAGATGCATGAACTGTAAGTACCTTTGTGGGCTAGAGAAAAGAGCAAGAGCATTTCATCGTCTCCCTGGCATCGCCTTTGTGGCATTGACTCGGGATATTTCATTTGGACCCTATTATGAGCTTCGTTGCGTATACTCTGTTTGTGTGCTTGGTACACTAAACGGCTTCCGCTGTAACTTGGTTGTTTCGATGATAACATTGGTGTTTGAAAACATCGCCTTGTACGAGCGCAACTCCAGGCTCGTACGGCATCACGTCCCGATGGGAACGATTGTCCTGCGGGAGAGCTGCAACGTGGTGATTCACGTTCAGTAGTTCGCTTCATCACAAACTCTAAATAGCTTTCGCGTGTCGTTTAGCTCTTGAATCTACTCGGTGTCGCATTGGATGTTTCATACAATAAGTCTATTTATTGCTTGTTGTGGCTGCATGTTATTCTTGGTTGTGTTGCCTTGGTTGGTTTTCGTAGGATCGCTTAGCCTCGTTAGGCGTTGTTGCATTCGTGCAGCAAGTTGGTTGGCATTGTTGCATTTGTGCAACAAGTGTGGGCTTTTGTTGGGTTGGCTTGCCTTAGTGTTCGGGAGTTTCTGATTGCCTCAATGGATCAGTTGGTTGGCTAACGAGATTTGGTTATGCGGCATGTTTTGAGTAGAAGCATTCGATGAGAATGGATCCTTGCACGAGTTGCTCGTCTAGCGATTGTGTTAGAAATAAGTTAGAATTTTGGCTGTGGCGCATCGGTTGGGCAAGTTTGAGTTTGGCTCGAGAATATATGGATAAGTTGGTACGAGTTGCTCGTACAACAAAAGTATGAAATCGTTGGGTATTAGACTGGACTATTTGGAAGACAATCATTGCACGATTTCTCGTGTTGAGAAAGTATCAGATGATGGAAATAGTTGGATAATTCAAGCGTTGCCTGAGTTCTGTGTCAGACTCAAATTGGGAAAGGCATGATCACGCATGATGGATGGTTCGAACGGATCTTGGATTCGTGCAGGAAAACATAATGTGAGTAGCGACTTGATTCGAAGTGGTATATGGGATCAAACGTGTTAAGCAAGGCATTGGAAATATTTTGGTTGGACATCTAAGGGAATTGCCTGAACGGACTCGTGAAACGAGAATACAAGTTGGTTGGTGTAGTCGGTTGAGTTGGAAAGAATGGAACTGAAGCAAGCGAATATTGAGTTGAGCATATCGTGAACGGACTGATGCAAATGAAAGCATCGTTGGGCTTAAGTGATGGACGAGATCGGAACGAACAACTGGGATGCGCTTGAACGAGCAATGGGTAAATCAAATGATAGCGAGCACGAACTACGATTTTGGGCAACACATTTGAGCTGTTGGTTGAGCAAAGAAACTCGATATTGGTCTGGAGGGACAATGAGATGGATTCATACAAACTTGAAAGATCTTGGATATTGTTGCTCGTGAAGTTGACTCTGGTTTAGCGGAAAGGAAATTTTGGGCAAGATGGTGCAACGATAGTAAACGGATTCTCCGAAAGACATGGACGGACGTTTGAAGATAGCTAAATGTGATAGCAACGTCGGAACAAATCTGTGTTGCTCGAGTAAGTTGGACGTGCATTGTGGAACATGGCAATTCAGAAATTTGATGGATTCAGGACAGTAAGACGGATTGATGGAAGACGGTTTCAACGAGCGCGGTTCTCGGTTTCGGAAACTTCGCTCGGGTGAATGGTTGGATTTTGATTCGGATTTTGGAGATGAGATATAGCATGGTTTATAATAACTGTCCATCGTGATGATTACAATTATCAAGCGTAGCTTCGGGACAGCTGACCCTAAGCGACCTTGCCCGTCGAATCGGATATGAATATGATAGACCCATAGAACGACCCTTGAGGCGGCGTATTTGGGAATGCGTCGAGGGCAGATGTGAGCAATGTGATTTGGCTTATTGACTGAGTGTTGGATTTGAGAGACCCTTGGGATAGTCTTCAGCTGAAGATGCAGCCAGAAGATCGAAGCGATGGTGAAGTAGCCTAGTCAACTGATGAGATTCAGAGTCACAGATTTATATCGATGGCATCGCCTCTGACTCATCGTGCCCTGGAAGGGAATAGCATTCATATGAATGGACGACTGTGGCGGCTCGTTCAAATCAAATCCTTGCGAATAATGGAAGGGACAGACGTGCTTCAGATTTACAAGATGTCTCGGAACTTAGTCTGGGAAGCGTGCTCGTTCGGAAGGCAAAGGTGGTATTCTATGCTTCGAGGCAGTGGAAGCAGCGCGAAGGACTATTCCATGCGCAACCTAAGAATTGTGGCGAGTGTGTCCACGTTGAAATCGTGGCGACACAATCCCTTTGGCGTGGCGGCAAGATCTTCGTGGATCACACGAACCTTTTTGGACATACCGTTGAGTTTGTACTGACTTTTAGAGTTCGTTTGACCTATAATTTATCCCATTTAGAGATTGTTACCCTTGGCACGCTATTCGGTGCAAAGTGGGCCACACGTGGACTCCACTTTGACCCAAAATTACTGTTTTGCCCCTGTATCCAAATTGGACGAAAGGGAAGTGCTTTCTAGCTATTTCGCTTATTCTGGGAACGTTGGTGATATCTATTTCAACATCCAGAGACATTTATTCTGAGGCCATAGCTTCTGATCCTGTGTGTTGGATATCTGGACGTTATATTTTGCAGCTTCTTGCCAGGCAAGTATACCTTGTTATTGTACTATTATTCATATTCCATATGTTGCATGCATCTTTATTTTCTGTCTTTAGTTCATATATTTTAACTGTTATATAAAATGCACGCGACGGTGTCGTCGTGATATGTTTTTATTATGTATATGCATTGACCTTGTTTATGAGACTGTCCTATTATCATGAAGCATTATTAGGTTTTATTGGCCGTGACACAATTGTTACACGAGTGAGAGTCTCATATAGATCATGGTCTGCGTGACATGTCTGGCCTCCTGTACGTATGGGCCGTGCGTTAGGGATGACTGCTGATAGAAACTTTGTATGCTAGAAGACTTAGCAGTTATTAGAGGTCCATGGACATAGCCTATTGTAGTACGGTGGTCCAATCCTTGTCCTTATTTGGTTGCAGGATTGGGCTAGGGTACTAAAGATAGGCTATGAAACAAATTATGTCATGGATGTGACATGCTTAGAGCATGGGGTGGGAAGAACAGCAAGTACCGCATTTGGGCTCCTTTGCACTTTTTCTATTGTGCGCCTGGATTCTCCGTCGGAGATACGGGTGGTGATGACCACTATATATTATATATTATCAGGCGGCCTCTGGCGTTCAAAAGATGACATGCTTTGTAGGCCCCTGGATCTCCAAGAGAACCATGCCAATTCCAGTTTTCAGCCAGATAGCCCACTTGTGGGGAAAGTTGTTCTTAAACTGCATTCACTTAGACGGTTAGGTGACCCATTGGATATTTATTTCAGTACTTTATTGGCATACTTTTATGTATCTTGTTATGTCCCTCTGAGGACCTAGCCCTTCCAGGTATAGCTGTTCTTGAGTATTCGCAGGACCGCAGATCCGGACTGGTTGCTTATATTTGAGGAGGTCTTCCCTTCGAGCCTCGTGATTATTGGTGATGTCCTTATATTGTATTTGCTCTTATATTCGAGTTGGTAGTGGATTTGTTTCCATCCAACTATCATCCTTAGATACTTTGTATTGAGATCTAGTTCATAGATATTGGTTATTTATTTATATTAATTTTCGTGGATGAGATTTAGATTATACCCTATGACTTATGATAGATTTATACCACTTGTGGATTTGATATACATATTACAGCGTACATATGGGTTTTGGTTTCCATATATTGGAGTTTCTATATCCATGCGGCTGGCATGCTTACGTGTCCTAGTGCTACGTATTTTTGGGACTGGGGCGTGACAGTAATCACACGTCTCATGTCCATAACACGCAAGATCATATCTAATGCAGCAAGTCATATGATAGCTATGCATATATATAAAGTCTATGTCACGAATCTTGTAGCCTATACAGAATCACCATGAATGACTCAGGAAGATTCTGTCACATGAATAGTGTCAAGTGTCCTATGGTATGACGTACTTGAGAATGCAAGCACTGTCATGACCCGCACCCGGATATTTGGACACGAGTGCGTGGGCACGTCCAGCCTACGCCGCAGTGTCGGCGGTAGTACGCTGTCTGGGTCATTTTCTGGGATCACTAAATATCTATCTCATCCACAATAATAAATAGGCAAGAATAATCACAGGAATAAGAATGTTAAGATTTCATAATATTTAATCTGTGTCAACCAAATCCACAGTTAATACAAAGCCAGAAGATAAATCGGGGACAAACCCGAGTATATGCTGAAAAGGAAAGAATAAGCAGCTACAGCTAACTGATCCACAGAAGTAGCCTCCTGGGGAAAACTGGCTCCTCATGTGTCACCTGCTAACTCATAGGGGCCATAATAGGTAGGGGCAAAGTCCTCATCATCGCCTAAAACAACGGATCCAGTCAGGAAAGGAGCAAAGTACACAATGCACAACAAGATTAAACTAAATATTCATGACAATTAAAAAGAACTGACAGGTATTATGTTGAGGATATGTATAAATAAATAGTAATAATAACTAAGAGTTAATTGCTGTAAGACAGGGACATGAGTAAAACAGGAACAAGGTGACAGGAAAATGAACTACAACCAGACAATAGGAACTGTAACAAGACAAGAAACTATGTGTGTGAACTTGTGTATTTAGAATACCTAGTTGGCATGTAGGGGTTTATAGGGTTAAACCAGTCGTCATAGACGGCTATTAAACAGGAATAATCGAGATCCGGCTGATGGACAGTCGTGTACCAACAGCTATTAATCATGGCAAGGGTCGGGGTAAACTACATGCCTTTCAGTATTCTCCCACCCGACATGAAAAATAAGACAGGAACTTCCAATATTCAAGACATAAAAATCCAGCATTTCTAACACTAGGTGTAATCATCAAGGGTACATGTAAGGCAGGGAAATTAATTATCATAATATATAAAGATCAACTTGAAGTGCAGGTACTTGCCTGATGTTTGGATCCAATTAATAGTTCTTCGGGGAAATATCCAGAGATGAGTCCAAATGCTGAAATAAACATTACCATCATGCTCAGAAGATGTCAAATAGCTAAAAATGCATGTCCCTGGGTCCAATTTGGAGACAAGGGCAAAAACGGCAGTTTTGGGTCAAAACGGGGTCCGCCGTTGGGCCCGCTTTGCACCGAAAAACGTGTCCGGGTCAAAGGTCCCCAAATTCACCAAACTTAGTGTCAACAGGTCAGGAACGCTGATACGAACCCAACGGAACTTCCAGATTTGGATTCCGATGAGCCGAACACAAAATCGCCCGTCGAGCGGGGCCTGTGGGGCCTACGACACGCAATTTCGTCAACGTTCTCAGAATCGAACCAAACTTGACCCACAGGACCAGCGTATCGCTACGAGTCCGATGGCGCAAGTTTTGTCTCGATCTGACAAGTGTGCACGAAGTTAGGGTGAATTACAGAAAAGGCGGATACGGGGCGATGTCCACGGATACGCGTTGATTTTGGTGTGCACGCACACCCGAATCAGCTTCCACGAAAACTCACACGTCCGTATCGACGATGCGCACGTATCTGTGAAGACCGCACGCGACCAAGTCATCCCGTTTGGCGGGGCGTACTCAGTTCCGGGGTAAAACAGGGTCTGGTTTTTCCTGTTTTTGGATCGTGGTGTGCGATCACCACAGGACGCGATGCCCCGAACAGTTTATCCGGACACCGAGAGGGTCATACAGGCTTCACAACGCAATTTGCGGAATTAAAAACGGAGCTACGAACAAAAAGTTACGAGTACCTGAACAGGGCTCAGAAATCGGAGTTTCTCGTGTCCGTGTCGTGTCCGACACGTGTCCGACACGAGAGAGAGAACTAGGGTTAGGGTTTGGTTCTGGAGCTCCGGCGAGGGGAGCTCGGCCGGAGGAGGGCGGCGACGCTGCGGGGAGGTCGGCCGGGGGCTGGGCGGCTGCTCGGCGGCGTCGCCGGAGACGGCTGGGCACGGCGCTGGAGGCGGAGAAAGGGCCAGGGACGTGGTGGCCGGCGCTGGGTCGAGGGCAGCGGGGGCTGTCTGTGGCGGGTCGGGGAACGGCGGAGCGGAGGAGCGGCGGGAAGCGGCGGATGGCGGCGAGGTGGCGGCGAGGTGGCACAGGTGGTGGCGGAGCGTGGTCGGGGGTCGGGGCAGCTGCCGGAGGAGATTTATAGGGCGGGGGAGAGGAGAGAGGGAGCCGGACGAGGCGGTGGGTGGCGCGGGAAACGGGAGGTCGGCCGGCGGGTGCGGGGACGCGTGGGGGGTCAGGCGCGGGCTCCGGCGACGTGGCCGGAGCCGCCGGCGAAGAAATCGGGGAGACGTGGGGGGGGAGAGAATGGGTCTCCGGGTCGGGTCGGCGGGTTTGGGTCGGACAGACCCGACCCGGCCCGTTAGGGAAACGGATACGGGCTCGCGGGTTCGGGTCGCGGGTTGGACCCGGATCCGATCCGCAGCCAAGGGTTGGGCTGGGCCGGCTTGGGTTTGGGCCGGGCTGGGTTTTTAAATAATAAAAAAAAAAAATAATAATAATAATTAATTAATTAATTAAATAAATAGTTTTAGGTGATTTAAAAATAGGTCCGGGGCCCGATAAATTCCAGAAAAATTATCCTAAGTCCAGTTTTCCATTTTTCACCCAAAAATATTATTTCCATAATATTTTAATATTATTTATTAACAATTAAAAATCATTTAATAATTAAAACCTTGATTTTAATTATAGAAAATTCCCAGAAAATTCCAAAAAAATTGCGAAAAATCCCAATTTAAAATTTTTGTAAAATCTGGGGGTTTACAATCTACCCAACTTATAAAAATTTCGTCCTCGAAATTTAAAATTAAGCCATAATCTGTTAACCCTTCATGTACATAGGGTAAGTCGATCGCCATCTCTTTGCGATAATTAAAAGCCTAATCATATCCCCTGCAATCACTTCAAAGTTTAAGACGACTACTCGTTCCAATCAAGAATTCAACCTATGGTTATTACTTCTTACTTACTCAAATTACCCACAGGCAGATTTTTGATTAAGTCCATATAGCATTTTCAAGATTTGCACATGACTTTGCCTCTGATTATCATGAATTCCTCTAGAAGTGATTCGAGTCCAACAGTATTCCTATTCACAATTTGTATGCTTCAACTCTTTAAATTCTATTCATATCCTCAATATTCTAACTAGGTAGTCCAACCCTCAAATTTTAATTCTTAAATCAAATTATCAAATTTGAAAAATAATTTAAATGTAGTCCACTACTGTTCAAGTCTGAATCATATATCTCCTAAATTCAATTTGGCGATTTTACTTTCATTTATTCAAGATTTAAATCATGTATCCAAGATACAACTTATTGGGTTCTCGATATCAACTCATTAATCATTTAGTCACTCCTTTAAATTTTCTAATTTAGAATGGCTTGCTTCTTCCAATCTAACCTTACTCGGTCACGATCCAAAGGACATTCCTCTCGAGTTGACAAATGCATTGCTACCCAACTTAGAGTTTACCCATTCATCACAAAGACTATATACTTTAAGAAAATATTCCTTAATATGTTACCTATGTCATTCAATCATCGAACTTCAACGCCGATCATATCACATATGATATGTCCTCGATTACGAAAGTTTAATCCTCAAGTATGTGATCGGCCTGTGTGGCATATCTAGTACTATCTATGTACTAACTTATACCAAGCACTAGATTTCGTCTTTCCGAAATAAGGAAAAAACGAAGATCAATAATACAGAGTTCAAGGGTGAGGTGATACAATAGAAATATCGGGGTCAAGGCGTTTTAAGGTATTCAGGTGGGAATTGTCAAGCGATTGTGGATTTGAATCATATCTTGGTAGTCCCTATTCACATGCTCGTATTAATACAGTTATGCTCAGACATGTCTAGGGCAGGTATACTAGTCAACTGTATATCTCAATCCACGCAAGTAGTGCGAAGGACGAATCAAAATGCACTAAGGTTGATCAGACCGTAATACATTGATTCTGAGTAGACAATTGTATTAGTGTGTCGACCCACTAATACATATGTCATGAACAAGCTTGATAAAAGGATAAGCTTGCAAAACTAGGCTATAAAATAGCAGCATAAGTCAAGTACAGCAAAATGAAGTGCGCTAGATGGTGATGAAAGAAGATACAAATTAGTTCGCAAACAACCTACATTAAGAACAATAACAAAAGATTCTACAAACTCTACAGTTATCAGATACAAAAGCATTTATTAGCAAGTTTAAAATTACTAGGTTGGGGCTGAGGTCACGAACCATATAGGCACAAGCTAAAACAATACTAGAAAACGATATCTACGAAACACTTACGCGCATTAGTTACTCTAAGAGTCTGCACGTTCTCCATGGTCATCACGTAAGCTTGTCCGTGTTCTTGAGGTGGTGCCCTCTGCTGCGCTGCTGGGACTGGCCTGAACTGAAACTTTTTGTGCAGTGGTGCGTCTTTGAGCAGCAGGACAGTCCTTCACTTGATGTGCTGCTGATCCACAGTATAGACAGGTACCTAGCCTCTTTCTACAATCCTGCCAAATGTGACCTTGTTTTCTACAAAAGCCACAAATGGGAGCTTGTTGGTTCTGTCCTTAAGTTGGATTCATCTGTGGTCGCTTTGCAGCTCTTTCCTGTTGTGCTTGGTCTGGTGCTGACGCATACGGCCGCTTCTGGTTAGACTTGATCCTTGTGGTGCACTCCACAGGTCGCGCTGCAGTAAGAACGTCCTCGTCGAAGGTAATTGCATTTGAACTGCTTGGCTTCCGTGACTCCGAGCTAAATCTGTCGATGAAGTTCTCTGCTTGGTTTTGCTGAGCTTCTTGTTGAACCTTCTGATAGGCGTGCATCATTACGTAGAACATGCGGAACATCTGCTGTTCGTCCATAGGCGGTCCTGGAGGGAAGGAAGGCATCGGTGGAATAGGCTGTGTCGAGGGTGGAACGCCATCTTGATGGATTATTGAGGCAGGCTGACTTGCTTGACTGCCTCGTGATGTTTGGACGACTGGCATCACATTGTCTTCTTGGGTAACCACAACGGCTTGTGGTGTTTCTGCATGAGCCTCGTTGCTGGCTGGTGGGTCCATTTCCCTGCATTCAAAATAACCGATAAGAGGCGCACAGAAATCAAAGCAGGATGCAAGTCAATAAAATGATTCAAAACTGACATGAATATCAAGAACGATTCAATCAAGTGGATGAGCTTTTCCTTATTGCAGGTCTGTTCGGTCCCTAAGTTGAAACCGAACAATTTAGTCGTTGGACCTGCATGGGCCACCACAAAAATGTGTCACGACCCGCACCCGGATATTTGGGCACGAGTGCGTGGGCACGTCCAGCCTACGCCGCAGTGTCGGCGGTAGTACGCTGTCTGGGTCATTTTCTGGGATCACTAAATATCTATCTCATCCACAATAATAAACAGGCAAGAATAATCACAGGAATAAGAATGTTAAGATTTCATAATATTTAATCTGTGTCAACCAAATCCACAGTTAATACAAAGCCAGAAGATAAATCGGAGACAAACTCGAGTATATGCTGAAAAGGAAAGAATAAGCAGCTACAACTAACTGATCCACAGAAGTAGCCTCCTAGGGAAAACTGGCTCCTCATGTGTCACCTGCTAACTCATAGGGGCCATAATAGGTAGGGCAAAGTCCTCATCATCGCCTAAAACAATGGATCCAGTCAGGAAAGGAGCAAAGTACACAATGCACAACAAGATTAAACTAAATATTCATGACAATTAAAAAGAACTGACAGGTATTATGTTGAGGATCTGTATAAATAAATAGTAACAATAACTAAGAGTTAATTGCTGTAAGACAGGGACATGAGTAAAACAGGAACAAGGTGACAGGAAAATGAACTACAACCAGACAATAGGAACTGTAACAAGACAAGAAACTATGTGTGTGAACTTGTGTATTTAGAATACCTAGTTGGCATGTAGGGGTTTATAGGGTTAAACCGGCCGTCATAGACGGCTATTAAACAGGAATAATCGAGATCCGGCTGATGGACAGTCGTGTACCAACAGCTATTAATCATGGCAAGGGTCGGGGTAAACTACATGCCTTTCAGTATTCTCCCACCCGACATGAAAAACAAGACAGGAACTTCCAATATTCAAGACATGAAAATCCAGCATTTCTAACACTAGGTGTAATCATCAAGGGTACATGTAAGGCAGGGAAATTAATTATCACAATATATAAAGATTAACTTGAAGTGCAGGTACTTGCCTGATGTTTGGATCCAATTAATAGTTCTTCGGGGAAATATCCAGAGATGAGTCCAAATGCTGAAATAAACATTATCATCACGCTCAGAAGATGTCAAATAGCTAGAAACGCCTGTCCTTGGGTCCAATTTGGAGACAAGGGCAAAAACGACAGTTTTGGGTCAAAACGGGGTCCGCCGTTGGGCCCGCTTTGCACCGAAAAATGTTTTCGGGTCAAAGGTCTCCAAATTCACCAAACTTAGTGTCAACAGGTCAGGAACGCTGATACGAACCCAACGGAACTTCCAGATTTGGATTTCGATGAGCCGAACACAAAATCGCCCGTCGAGCGGGGCTTGTGGGGCCTACGACACGCGATTTCGTCAACGTTCTCAGAATCGAACCAAACTTGACCCACAGGACCAGCGTATCGCTACGAGTCCGATGGCGCAAGTTTCGTCTCGATCTGACGAGTGTGCACGAAGTTAGGGTAAATTGCAGAAAAGGCAGATACGGGGCGATGTCCGCGGATACGCGTTGATTCCGGTGTGCACGCACACCCGAATCAGCTTCCACGAAAACTCACACGTCCGTATCGACGATGCGCACGTATCTGTGAAGACCGCACGCGACCAAGTCGTCCCGTTTGGCGGGGCGTACTCAGTTTCGGGGTAAAACAGGGTCTGGTTTTTCCTGTTTTTGGATCGCGGTGTGCGATCACCACAGGACGCGATGCCCCGAACAGTTTGTCCGGACACCGAGAGGGTCATACAGGCTTCACAACGCAATTTGCGGAATTAAAAACGGAGCTACGAACAAAAAGCTACGAGTACCTGAACAGGACTCAGAAACCTGGGTTTCTCGTGTCCGTGTCGTGTCCGACACGTGTCCGACACGAGAGAGAGAACTAGGGTTAGGGTTTGGTTCTGGAGCTCCGGCGAGGGGAGCTCGGCCGGAGGAGGGCGGCGACGCTGCGGGGAGGCCGGCCGGGGGCTGGGCGGCTGCTCGACGGCATCGCCGGAGACGGCTGGGCACGGCGCTGGAGGCGGAGAAAGGGCCAGGGACGTGGTGGCCGGCGCTGGGTCGAGGGCAGCGGGGGCTGTCTGTGGCGGGTCGGGGAACGGCGGAGCGGAGGAGCGGCGGGAAGCGGCGGATGGCGGCGAGGTGGCGACGAGGTGGCACGGGTGGTGGCGGAGCGTGGTCGGGGGTCGGGGCAGCTGCCGGAGGGGATTTATAGGGCGGGGGAGAGGAGAGAGGGAGCCGGACGAGGCGGTGGGTGGCGCGGGGAACGGGAGGTCGGCCGGCGGGTGCGGGGACGCGTGGGGGGTCAGGCGTAGGCTCCGGGGACGTGGCCGGAGCCGCCGCCGGAGAAATCGGGGAGACGTGGGGGGGGGGAGAGAATGGGTCTCCGGGTCGGGTCGGCGGGTTCGGGTCGGACAGACCCGACCCGGCCCGTTAGGGAAACGGATACGGGCTCGCGGGTTCGGGTCGCGGGTTGGACCCGGATCCGACCCGCAGCCAAGGGTTGGGCTGGGCCGGCTTGGGTTTGGGCCGGGCTGGGTTTTTAAATAATAAAAATAATAATAATAATAATAATAATAATAATAATAATTAATTAATTAATTAATTAAATAAATAGTTTTAGGTGATTTAAAAATAGGTCCGGGGCCCGATAAATTCCAGAAAAATTACCCTAAGTCCAGTTTTCCATTTTATACCCAAAAATATTATTTCCATAATATTTTAATATTATTTATTAACAACTAAAAATCATTTAATAATTAAAACCTTGATTTTGATTACAGAAAATTCCAGAAAAATTGTGAAAAATCCCAATTTAAAATTTTTGTAAAATCTGGGGGTTTACAAGCACAAAAATGTATAGGGTCGTGGTATCAATCTCTAGGTGACGTTACACTACTCCGCGTACGGTATTGACACCGGAATATTATTCGGACGTTAAGTAATGTCACACGGTCCTAGGTTGAATAGATATAACTCAGAATAGATCAAGAGAATAATATAAAATAATTTACTTCAAGTATGGCAAGATACACTTGCCTGGAACTCCAAGCTGATAATACAAAGAACCTGCTCTCGAATCTACGCTCGCGCGATCCCAAGAGCCTAAATATATAATATCATAAAATTAGTCACTATGACATGGTTCACTAAGCATGCACAAGAGTACAACTACTCTACATCATTAATCATTAGACAATTAGGGTCTAATTTAATCAAGGATATAACTTATACAATGCCATCAATTATTTAGAGTCTAAAATAATTAGGGGTTCTAACAAAGTAGGTTGGCTAAGGTTCACTAGTCAAGGACCAAAAAAGTGTGTAAAAACCAAGCCTACTAGTAACATAACATCATCAAGCCTCATAAACATGGTTATAACGAAGGTTCATGTAGGTACTAGGTGTTCTCACACTAGATTTACATATACAACATATCATCAACCTTGGTATTCACTAAGTGTCAAACTATGTTAACCAACCTAGGGTTAGTTTTGTCTATTAAAACATGCACATGAGCATTAACAATAGGTCAAGTTAGGGTTATCACAAACAATCACATACGGTATTTCTCAAGTATATCCATTCATCCAACTATATACAACTCTCGTTCTACTAGAAAATATCAAGTATACATAGACAAGTCAAATATGAATTTATAATAAGATCATGGCATATACCTCATTTTTTTCTTGTATTTGTCATGAACATGTGTGCAAGCACTACTATAACTAGTGAACAACCTTAGCATGACATCTTCTACATTCTAACATAATGTTTATAAACAATAAAACTAGCTATCACAAAACCTAGGCAAAATGTACTACTAGTTGCACAACATTTAATCATGTCTCAACCATGCATTTATTTATATATAACACCCTAAACAAAATTTATATATTCTGAAATTTAGTGACAATTAGAGTAAAAATTATATTTTGCAAGTGGTTGCTTGGGTTTTAGATCATAACAAAGTGAATAGGATAACAAGTGCATAAATAACATTCAAGTCTAGACATGAGAAGTAATAATTGTTCTTGGTATAATATCATAAAAAATATGAATACAAAATTAGTGAAATTTAATAGGGATATGAAGTAAATGTAGAAATGGTTGAGTAGGAGGAGTTGGAGCTCTTACCAAAGTAAAATGGGAAGGCAAAAGAGGATTGTGCACTGCTTGCACAAATCTGTCCAGATTTGGACACTTCGTCTCGTAGCTACTGTCCGGGACTTCAAAATATTTTTCCAAGTACTTTGCGGATTAGAGAGATTAGGAGATAGGTAGAGGATGAAGATAGGGTGGTTGTTGAAGGGGTTTTAGTGCTGGAAGTGGTGACAACAAGGTGTTGAAGTGGTGCTATTGCTGGCGGGTTCAACAGAGTGTCTTCGTTTTGTAAGGGGTGTTTGGGGGAGTTGTAGGATAATTTAGGTGCTTAGTTATAAATGAAACATGTTAAGAAGAGGTAGGAGAAGGATATTTGGGTGCTGTAGTGGTGGTTTGGAGGCTATGGAGGTGGTGGAGTGGCCTGAGAAGAGGATACATTGAATTCGGATTCAGCCTGAACACCTCTGATGGAGGGCTGTTTTGAAAAACTTATAATGAATTTTGATGGAGGGTTTGTGAAGAGAAAGTGATAAGGACAAGGAGAGGAAGAATCATACAAAATTTGAGAGAAAGATACTTACTGTGGAGGGAGATAGGGCCGGATTGGTGGGGGTATTGCTGAATTAAGATTCAGCCTGGGTAGGGTTGGATGGATGGAGGTGTGGAGGGAGATAGAGAAGGAATTTGGAGATGGTTTGTGAAGAGAAAATGTGAGGAAGAGAGTTAGTAAGAAGTTTTCTTCAGGTGGTTCTAATGGGGGAGGTGAAGAGAGGGGGGTTATGGACAGCCTAATGGGGAGGGGATGGGTTTGCAGTTACCATTGGGGTAAGGAAATGTCACAAGTTATAACCCCTTTCCTTTCACATTCCACCCTAATGATTTAATAAATCCATGGCTGTCCAAAACTAAAATTATATTTAATATGGATGGTCAAACCTAGTTTAGTCAACCTAGGTTAAGTCCAACTACTTCTAGTTGGGTCAGGTTCGGGTCGTTGCGGTTTATTTTGACTAGGTTTGTCCGATTCACTAGAAAATTGGTCATTTGTGACTATTGAGGGTAGGTAGCACATAGAGGTTCAATAGAGTGGGATACAGGTATCATGTGTGTCTTAGACCTAGTATAGATCATGATCATGCAGTAGGTTGAAAGAATTGGTCGAAATTGAATCTCCAATTTAAATTGGAATGATCAACAGTTGCACTGTAGATGCTAGAAATTAAATTTTTGACCCGAATATTTTACATTAAAAATAGAGCACAAGGAGATATGTTTGAGTGGATTATGATAATCATAAATTAAGGTGGGCTCGTCTAGATCATGCATATAAAATTTGTTTGGCGATAATAGCTAATGTTGTGCTCCTAAAAATTAAAGTTAGGGAAAATATTTTTAAAGGATACTTTTGTTTACTTAATCCAAATTAATAATAAAAATAATAATTTTAAATATTATATTAAATTAAAATAGCTAAATCTCTGGGTGAGGGGGTTTATATCAAGCCTCGAGATAAGTTGGTACAAATGACTCAGTCGAAGACATGACTCCGCCCAGGACATACCTCTGTAGTCGGGACACATGATAAATATCAAGGAACACATGACAAGTATCATGTATTACGAGATACGAAGGCGAAAGAGTGAGATGAGGATCTCATCTTCACTCGCCGAATAAACGGAACCCAAAAGAGATCTCTGGAAGAAGCTCAAAACTCACCCTCGACTTGACCGCCTTCTGCTAACATCTGCTCTAACATGCCCAATTTTGCCCACTCACGTCTTGGTACTGCTGCAACACTGTCGTGAGGATGACCATGCTGTTGTGGTCTCTGCGGGCCCATCTGTTGTTGCCTCCAGTAGAATATATGTGCCTACGTCAACATCAGGCGCTGGGATAATGGCCTCACTGCTAGTATTGGTTCTTGATACGGAACTGCCCATGGAGCTGGCAATGCCAAAAATTGCTGAAATGGTCCTGCTGACCTCTGCATCTGCGGATAAGTAGTTATCATGTGGTATGAACCCCCACACCTCAAACACCTTCCACTTGCCATCCTACACACATCCCGAGTATGACCTCATTTGCCACAATAGGTAAAACCTACTGGTTTCTTCGGGCGCTGTTGTTTTCGCTGCCTCGACTGCGGTTGCCAAGTTGGTGCAGTCACAAATGATGTCGTTGGCCCCCGTGGTACCAAATCACGAATACGAACGTCGGGTGCTGGTGCCAACGCCCTTGGTACTGGTCCTCCCTCTCTGCTCTGCCCATGAGGTCTCTTCCGGTCTACCCTCCTTGATGCCATCCTCTGGGAGGTAAGCTCGACCCTCTTGGCCGCTATCAATACATTCTTAAAAGTTTGATAGTCGTGCACCTCTACCATGTGTAAGATCTCCAAATAAAGTTCCTGTTGGAACCTCATCACCCACTCTAACTTTGTTGCCACCATGGTTGGAGCAAATCTGCTCAGTCGGTAAAACTCTGCGGCATATCCGTCCACAGTCCTACTGGCCTGTTTGAGATTGACAAATCTCTGCTGCAACTCACACTAAGCCACAACTCCAAAGTATTTAGCCCTGAACCGGGTCTTGAAACTGTCCCATGAAATAGGATATCTCAATCCTACCTCCATTGAGGCCCACCAATCTTGCGCAAGGTCCTGGAGCTGCAAACGTACTTGGTCAACCTGTTCCTCAACTGAAACCTTAGCCGCTGCCAGGATGGTTTCAATATCCTGGAGTCAATCATCTGTTGTGATAGCGTCCTCTGCCATCAAAATATCTGGGGTTCTGTCTGCAAAATCTAACAGAGGCCCCATAATATGTCCTTCATCTTCGTTCTAGGGCCGTCTGCAACCCTTGGTTCAGCATGACATTTTGTTCTTACTGTTGAAGCTGTCGATGTTGTTGTTGTTATTGTTGTTGTTGTTGTTGTTTTTGTTGTTGTTGTTGTTGTACCACCATCTGGTGCGGTTGGGCAGCCAAAATAAGGCATCCCAAATGATCCATCAAAATGTTCTGAGGACTAGCTATACAAAATGAGGAGCTAGCTGAGTAGCAAAAGTATATGTTCGTGATCAGCTGCAGTTTGATTAAATACAATAATATAAAGGAAACTAATGTCCAAACATTGTCGGCTAACATTTGTCGGTGGCTAAATGCCCAAAAGAGTAAAATATACAATGACGAGCAGGAAAGAAGAAAATCCACTCGTTATCCTCCGCAGCCATGTTCCTAGTGCACACCATGAGTCGGTGGAAAGTACGCTGGATCCTCGGGTGCTGGCTTGAAACCTAGCCATGCAAAACCAGAGGGGTTATACCCCAAATAGCAAGTACCACAAATGAGGCACACATGGAGAAACAAAAACCCAAAGTAATAGATAGGTATATACATATATATTGGTTCTGTGTCGTAATATCGGTCCACGACTTATCCTAGAACAATAGACCAACCCTACAACCAAACAAGGACAATAGTTGAACCATCACACTATGATACTCGATGTCCCTAGACTTCTAACAGAATAATACAATCACAACCAAGTCCGGTTATTATAAACGGCCAATCAATTGTACGGCTTGCTATTGTGGAGTCTCGGTCTATCCCAAAAATAATACATAATAGGCATCCTCAGATCACGCGATTTCCGAACATGGGCTAGCCGAGCAATAAATTATTATACACGCACTTCACGAATTGCACCATTTTCTCGTATGGCCACTGCGCTAGATCATGGTATTAGTGGTTCTAGTGATCATATAGGGAACACTGGCTCGACATATTTATATTAGGTCGGATACTGCACTCCACTAAGGCAGATGATATACAGTATCCTTGGTGGCCAGTCCAACGCACTTAGGATGAATCTTTTGTGGGAAGGTTCGTTGGCATAATCTCAGGATACGGTAACCTCCCTATGTTTATAGTTTTTTGTTGCCTAATTAACCCTATATTGCATTAAAATCTCAAGGCGTGGTCGCATGGAAATTTCCCTTAAGATGTCGTACAGTGTACGGGCATGGTAGATACGAATCCATATAAAGATTAAAATTTCATTCTTGGATTCACCTGAGCAGTTATGCAACATTCAGAAATCAATATCCTAGCCATGCTTCGGTACTTGACTAGCATATCATATCCGTGATGTAAAAATAATATAGTATCACGCGTTCACGAATTATATGAGGCATTCTCGATGAACAACCTAAACATGGAATCACTTAACACGTAACACGTTATGTCGCACCTCAGCGCACATTAAGATCATGTACACTTAGCACGCAATAATTATATCAGCTTGGAAACGAGAAATCGAGTCGAGGTTACCAAACTTATCAGTTGGTCACATGAATCATTTTTACTTGTACAGGTAACTCATGTCATGCACATGGCTGGTGAGTCACTTATCACATAGTCTAGTTCATGTACATAGTAATTGTATCACCCAAAATCCTTGAATTAATAATAATATCGCCGGACGGGAGCAAGGAAAAATATGTGAACCACACTGGAGCAGATTCACAATCCTTAAACCAAACAAGGACCGGGGTTGCAGATCGTCTCCTAGTAGAACTATGTCCCTTATTCTATCCAACGTATAACAATATGGTCTAATAATCTCTTGGCATATGGTCTAATTCTACACATAGTTGGGTCTAATAAATGGTTAATTCTAGCACATAGCTACACTTAATCCATATACACTTTCAATTACTAAGATCAATACATGAAATCAAAAGGTCCAATAAAAATTCCAAAATCAAGATTTTACATATTATAGAAAACTAGGCATAACTTTCTCATCCGAACTCCAATTGAGACGATTCAAAAATATTTGGAAAGGAAAGACAGAGATCTACAACTTTCATGTTTTTAGTTTTACAAGATTATAGCTAAAAAATAGCTAAATAGGCAAAAAAGTCATTTTGGCCAACATACGCGCGGTGCACTGCGCACGTTAAGGATTCTGTGCACGACGCACTGCGGGCGACAAGAATTCCAAGCGCAGCGCACTCCTGCAAGGCAAGGATTGATGCACGTAGCAAGGATGGATGCGCATGGCAAGAATTCCATGCACGGCGCACTGCGCGCGATAAGAATTCTATGTCCGGCGCATTGTTCGCGGCAAGGGAATGATGCCCGCGGTGCATCGATGTGGGCGACGTATGCGGTAGCATAAAATTTATGCACGACGCACTATGTGCAGCCAGAATTCTATGTATGACGCACTACGCACGACAACAGTTCATCGTCCCCCTAGCTAGGTCCCAGAACAAAGCCCCAAATTTTGTTTGGCCATAAAATCTTTATTTTAAATCCAAATTAAGTGATTCAAAATCCAAATTGCTCGAAATGAAGAGCTTTATCACATAGAAAACTAGTTTTCGAAAATGCTAAGTTTTAATAGATCAAAACTAAGACAAACTCCTAGAACCCATGAAAAATTCTAACTTGAAACTCAGATCTACTTAAAACCATCCATTAAAACCAAAAACTCCAAGATGTACTTGCCTTGTGGCTTCCTAGCCTCTACCTATATACATCAAAACTAAAAACTCCAAGATGTACTAACTTAATGAGAACATCAAGAAGAACATTCTCTATCAAACATATTTTTATTACTACATATATACATAAAATTAAAAAATCATGGCTTCACCACTTTGTGCAAGATGTACTTGCCTTGTGGCTTCCTAGCCTTTGGGTCCTATTCTTGATGAACCATCAAAGAATAGTTGCCAGGTGTCATCTCCCATGGCTATATTAGACTCTTAGACTTCATCTGGGATGTCATCGTACAATTTGGAAGTTTTCGGTAAAGGATGAGCTGCCAGGAAGTCAGCTAGCGCTTGACCCTTCACTGCTTTTTGTGGGACATATACCATGTCATAAGGTGATAACAACATTACCCATGTGGCTAAATGGGAATTGAGTGTGCTTGACTTAGTTATCAATATCCGGAGAGGATTTACTCTGGATATGACATGAATGGTTTGACCTGACACATAATGTCTTGTCTTCTGAATAACAAACATCAAGGTGAGGCATTCTTTTTCTACTGGATTGTATCGATGTTCAGCGTCGACCATCATGCGACTAAGATAATATATCGCATGTTCATGGCCTTCGTTACTCTTCTGTGCAAGAAGAGCTCCTAGGGAGTGATCCATTGCTCGAATATACGACAAAGAGGATTTTCCTATGATTGAAGACACCAGAACGGGTAGATTTGTTAAATATCGTTTGATGTCGTCGAATTCTTATTGACATGCTCCGTTCCAGACAAAGGATATGTCTTTCTTCATTAATTGAGTGAAGGGTCGACGTCGTCTCGAGAGATTGGAGATGAATCTCCTAATGTATGCTAGACGACCTTACAGACCACGAAGTTCTTTGAGATTACGTGGAGGCTATATTTCGAGGATAGCTTTAATTTTATCGGGGTCAATATGAATACCATTGGAAGTTATAACAACTCCGAGGAACTTGCCACTGGAGACTCCTAGAAAGGATTTAGTTGGATTCATCTTTAATTGGTGGTGGTACATCAATTCGAACAC
This sequence comes from Iris macrosiphon, assembly GCA_036927795.1. Lineage (NCBI taxonomy): Eukaryota > Viridiplantae > Streptophyta > Magnoliopsida > Asparagales > Iridaceae > Iris > Iris macrosiphon. The sequence goes on from JAYESA010000009.1 coordinate 181,039,902, forward strand.
AGTATTCAAATTTTGAAGATGATCATCTTTAAGACGACTTTTGACAACAATATCATCTACGTAATATTCTACTTCTTTTCATAAATTCTTCTGGAAAATTTTGCTCATGGCTCGTTGATACGTTGTACCTACAATCTTCAAGGCGAAGGGCATGACTGTATAACAGTAAACTTCCAATGCAGAATAAAGTATATTTTTTGTTATCAGGTGACATCTTAATTTGATTGTATCTAGAGAACCCATCCATGAAGGACATACGTTCAAATCTGTATGTATTGTCGATCATGACGTTTGTGATGGAAAGAAAAAATTGTCTTTTGGACTTGTAAAGTTCAAATCTCGATAATCTACGCAGACCCGGATCTTTCCATTTTTTTTCATGATTGAAACGATATTGGCTACCTAGTCGGGATGTTGCTCTTCTAAAACAAAGCCACATGCTATGAGTTTCTTGATTTCTGCTTTAATTGCATCCATCATATCCGGACAGAATCATCGTTGCTGCTGTTTCACCAATTTAGCATTCGGAAGAATATTGAGCTTGTGTATGGCTATTTGAGGATCTAGGCCAAGCATATCTTCGTAACTCTAGGAAAGACATCGATATACTCTTTTATTAGCTGGAGTAAAGCATTTTGATCTTCTTCAGGAAGACTCTTACTAGTAAAGATTGGTCTTGGAGAAGATTCTTTTCCTACATCAATTTGGACTATTTTATCCTCTATAGGTGGTCCACGTTGCTCAAACAGAAGCTCCCATTGAGTATCCATTTGTTATGTCCATGGATCGTTCTCGAATGGTTCTAATAGTTCAGCGTCTTTATCATCTGGGATAGTTGACACCATATTTACAAAGAAAGCCTGTTTGAATACATCACCCATGATTTCGTCAGAATCCCACAATGATGAGTCAGAGGAATGAGAATGCGTATCTTCTTCCGATTCTGAACTTCCAGGACTTGTTGGTGGTGTAACGTATCCCAAACCACGACCAATCCGTTGGTAGTATATTTTCAGCTTGCCTTTTGGAGAGCAGTGATGTATAGGAGTCCGTCTGCCTTTTCCATAATTTAGTCCCAAATTAGATTTTAAGTTATAGCCCATCCTTTGCATAATATTCTTGGCTGGTTGGCTGTAACGATACGGCTGTATCTTTCCAATATCCTCGTTAGAATCATTATTCTGCATGCCTCTTTTGTTTCTAGCTTTGCCAAAAATTATCTGACGTTGCTTGTCCTGTCTTGCTGGGAATATGAAGTATACATCCTCATATTGTTCATATAATGAACTATATTGAAATGGAGATGCCACGGGTATGTACAAAGTTTCGTGGAGATGAAAAGCCTCCAAGAATTTTTTAGCAAAGGGTTCAACATCAACGTAGTCGAAGTAGTGCTTATTTATTCATGAAATACAAGATTTCTTTATCTTCTACATAGTTAGTAGAATCTTCAGCCTTGACAGGAGACTTGGCAAGATTGATGACTAGGGGTTGATTCACTGATATTGGTTGCTTGTTACGACGAAGGTCGATAAAGAGGGGCTCATTCTCTAATATTAGCTATTCATTGCATCGAAAGTTGACTAATGGAGGTGATTTGTGCAGGTTGATGTCGAGATGCTTCGAAGGAGTTGGACGAGTAGTATGTCCTTTAACTCGGATTATCAAAGACTCTTCTTTTAGGGTGTCTTCAGCTTCATCACTAGCTTGATTAGCTTCTTCTTTCATATACCCTGGTGTATGGAATACAGAGTCAGTGAAATAGGCTTCGACACCTTTGAATGGGTTGAGGTCAGCTACCTCTGTTTTGATTTTTTCCTATTGTTCACATATTTGCAGCATTGATATAGAGTGGAGGGTACAATTTTATGCTCGTGTATCCATGGTCGTACCAGCAAAACGTTGTAGGATACGTCAGAGTCAATCAGATAGCATATGACTTTAATACATAGATCGTCTATCTAAAATTTTAGGCGTATCTTTTCCAGCAGTTTACTCCTTCTAGCGTTGAAGCCTAGAATGGTAGTACTATTAGCAGACATGTTATGCATTAGTATCTTCAATTATCTCAGTAGGCTTTGAGGAATGATGTTGAGTGAAGAACCATGGTCGATGTTAATCCGGTTCATCTTAATAGAACTGATGTAACCGGTATAATACAAAGGTATGTCATGCTGATTATCCTTGAGTAGCATGTCATCTTGCGTGGAGGTGATGTTAGAAATCTTCTCGATCACGTTGTGGCATTGAGGAAACGCTAATGGCTCTTCATCAGGAGTCTTGAGTTGAGCTAAGCATGAGTCTTCATGTATCAGAGCTTCGCTCAAAGCTTCACGAGTCTCCTTCGACAAACGAAGTAACTCGAATATGGAAAATTGGGCTGGGGTATTGGCTAGTTGTGCAATGTCAAAATTATAGGGTTTTTCAAGTCCTTGGGGCACATTCTTCTTCAAGGATTTGTCGAAGTATACTTACTTTTGCTTCCCTTTCTCTACCGTAGTAGGCTTCGAAGGACCAGGTTCGATTGTGACCAGAGCAACAGGAGTTAGCAAAGTAGGAAGAGTGTCAGGAACATCTTCCGAAATTGATTCATAAGTTTTATGATAATCTTTGCCAAACCTGGTGCCATTTATGGCTTCTTCTTCGAGCATTAAAGAAAGAAGCACCATGTTACATGACTTGAGTTTCTTTTTATCATGTCTCTTCTTGTAGCGAGTTTGTGGGCTAGTTTTATCGTAACACAATCTACTACGAGATTTGTTGGACGGTCCTTGAAGTTATAGAGGAATACGTTGTCCATTGCCAAAGTTCAAACCTTCAGCTTTCTGGAAGTCATACCCCATGTTTTGCATCAAGCCTACAGATTGCTGGCTGTATTGATAAAATTGGGGAGGATCCTCCTCAAGCACTTGAGTTGAGGTCGATGCTCTAATTATTGTAGCAGAAGAAGGAAAAATTTGTGTAGGAACACCTTCACAAGCAATAAAGATTTGTTGTGTCCTATACAGCGGAACACTGTCAATCATGGGCTATTGCCGGTGTGTCAAGTAAAGCTTGCGAGTAGATCTTGGTGGGGTAATATTCAGATTTTAAAATCCGCCCTCGAGAGATACATCTTCTTGATGTTGATCTTGATCTCTGTCCAAGTGATGATCTTAAGAAATCATATTACATGATTTATACTTCTTACCCTTCTTGGATTTTGAATTTGAAGATGCTGCTCCCTAGTCCAAATCTAGCAACAGGTCAGGATTAATCTACATAATCTCGCCATGATCTGTGATAAGAGGTACCAACCCCTCTGTTTGACTTTGAGGAGGAGGGATATTTACCACTTTTATCGTAGTTTAAGGTATTGGGATGACACCGTTTGGGACTTCTTGTGCTAAAAAATAACCGAATTGAAGAGACACCATATTGGCGGTGACTGTTTTCTCCTCATTGTGAAAGGTGATAACTTTAGTATCTATAACCGTTGTATTTTTTTTTCCATGACATAACAAGCCTTGTTAAGATAATGTACATACCAATGGTATAATCTCGTCAAAGGAATATTCTTTCTTAGGCCTGGAAGACTTTGGAGGCTTTTGTGCTGGAGGAGAGGTGGGTGGCTTTGACATGTTTATTGCCAAGGCCTCATTTCCTTTGCTGTTGTGATTATTCGCACAGTTGGAGGGACACTTTCCTTCTGTATTAGTCATTTATAACCCCAAATTATATGCCACCTTTGTATTACCTTTAGTAGCTTCAGCCCCACTGATGAAAGTTGTCTAGTCTTGAAATAAAGTTGGACGCATCCAGAGCCCTACTATAGGCTGTAGGTTCTTTTTACAAGTATCAATGAATGCGGAGTCTGAAATACCGGGGGGTAACTTCAGAGTTGCTTGCCTGAAACGCTCTATGAATTTACGAGCGGATTCCTTCTTCTTTTGTTTGATATCGATGAGTGAAAATATTGTCATATCCATGCCTCCCTCGTAGAATCGTGAGAGAAAAATATACTTCATATCATCAAACGAGGATGTGCAGCTATCGGGTAAACTGTGATACCAATCGTAGGCTATGCCGACTAAGCATTCCATGAATAATGAGCATATTTTTTCTGCAGATGAGCCATTATCATATTAAAGTAATTAATATATTGGCTCAGTGATGTCCTTCCTTTAAACAAGACTATCGATTGCACCTTGTATTTAGGAGGGAATGAAACATTATCCCAATGAGAAGGATAATGTTGTTTCACCCCCAGCTTGCGGAGTTGATCTTTGTTCTTTAAAACATCGACCTGTGCACGCAACTTTCGGATAGCTTCGAGAGGATCTTCTGGTCAGAGTGGTATAATTGACTGATAAGATCCTAGTTGAATATATATTATTACTAGCGGAGGTCCACTCCCAATATTGAGAGGATTAAGAGTTGGCACTGCTGACTCTTGGTTTATGACTACTTCTGAATTTGTGTTATCCTGCAGAGGTATTATTCCAGGAGTAGGTTGTGCATGTATGAATGAAGCCACTTGGACTGGTGCTGGGGTAGCAGAATGTTGAACTGTCATCATTTGATGCATATTTTGCATCATAGTATGCATGTCTCTGAGAGCGGACTCTAATGAGTTGAGGCGTTGTTCGGTGGCGTCTGATGGAGAAGCATCTTGTTTATCACCAATGACATAAAAGCTAATATCCCTGTGTACAACAGAGAGAATTATAGAAAGAGCTGTGAAGTTGGAGTCTGCACTGTCAATTTCAGAATCGGGGAGATTGCGACCCCCTGCCTCGGATTCTGAGGAATGGGGATTCCCGTGAAGACCGAGGTCCCGTCTTTGAGAATGAGTATTTTGGTATACTCCTTCAAAGGAGTCAATGAGTTGGTCAAATCTCCTCGGGCTGGGTGTTGTTGAAGAACTTCGTTTTGATTGTCTCTTGCCACGGGAAAGATGCGAAGCCATGTGTGCCAAAGCAAAGAGTGGTTCGTCATCATACTCCTGGTTGTCAGTTTGTTTTGTATCTCGGTCAAACACCGACCATTTTGCGGATGCACAACAACATTCAATTATAACTTTGTGACAGTTGTAATAATGTTTATTAGGAAACACAGTTGCAAGGTCGGAGGGATCTCTCTCCTTACGCTTTTGTACGATAAGTTTGCGTAAGTCATAAGGGGAAAAAGGAGGAGGTGGACAGATTCTGCCTCTTTACATGAGATAAATTAAACCTCCTAAGAACTTTTTTAGTTTCCTGTGTGTAAAGTGAGGTGCTGACTTGATTGACGTACGATCCGTCATCTCTCGCACCCTTGTTCTTCACAGAGGCAGAGAAATTGTTCTGAATAATCTTCACATGTACACGCGCACAAACAGCACGTCGTGAGGACATTGGTCCTGTTTGGCGCACACTTTGTGTCTCAAGAAGAGTTGGTACAGTTCGCCTATGTGTATTTATTTTTGTATGCAGGTCTTGGCTTGGCGGACCAATAGTAGGTTCATAACGAGTGGCGCATAACTTCCCTTCAATTGAGCGCATGATCCTGATGTTAGGGCAATGATTTTCCCTGACTAACTTTTTATTAGCGCCTGTAGAGAGATTGGTTTGGACAACAGTGGCCATGACTTGCTTGCCCCGCATATGACCACCAATATGTGTGGGCTCAGAACCTTGGGTGTGGATCACCCTTTGCTTAATATTGTGCGAGTTGCGCGATTTGTATCACTTATTTAACGTAAGGGATTCAGAAGTTTGGGTGTGGATCACCCTTTGCTTGATATTATGCGAGTTGCGCGAGTTGCGCGAATTGCATCCTTTGTTTAACGCAAGGGAGTTGTCCACCAAATCATGGATCTGAACTTTGTTGACATAATTGACAAGGGTGTTCTTGTCAATTAGAATACTTTTTCCCTTGTTGGTAGCAACTTCGGGATATGCATGATGAGGCTTGGGCACCCTCACTTTGCAAGTTTTTCTCGACTTGAGTGCGGATGAGGGGTTAGCACTACCCCCATAATGGAGCATTTCTTCGTATACTTGTTGATCAAACATCACGACCAAGGTCTTCGACATCGAGCCGACCGACGCAGCATCGAGTTGAGCTATCACCTTCTCGTCAGAGGAGAAAGTCGTCCCCAGTAGAGTCACCATCTTGTTTGCGAAGAAAAGTTTTTACGAAACTTTTGTATTACAAACTATTGAAAAGAAAGAAAAGTACAAAAAGATCATAAATAGGAATCTAAGTACAGTTGATTCTAGGAAAGTATGGCTATGGAGATCTGATCTGCGGACGATCACTTTACTCCTTGGACCACTCGACGATGAAGAAATACAGGGAATGTTGTGAACAACTTGGAGAGTTGAACAATAAGAAAGCTTTGGCAACAATGACACAAGAAGCTTCTATTTTTCTCCTTCTGTTCTTGTATCCCTCTCTGTATATGTCTTCCGTTCCTTGTCTGTGGATGTACCGATCTTGTATTTGTAGAGTTTAGGAGCGGTTATGAGAGTGTGCGCGTACTTTGGACAGTCTGCACTATTTTATCATTCTGCGCGCACTTTTGGTAGACTAACACCCCACGTTCTGAATGAGTGGGTGCACAACTCGCTGCCTGCTTGACACGTAGCTTCCTATATAAGAAAAGCATAGATCGTGGGGACAATTATTTATACACTTTTCACGAGAAGCATGGCATGAAAGACACACATTCATAACTGCTCACTTTCAGTTAGGATAGTATTCGCACTTTAGAAGTGGTCTGGAGACTGACGCACTTTTGGAAAGATTAGCTATACAAGCTCTCTCTTAAAGAAGTAGCGTGATGGCACATTTCTGATAAAATTGGCCGTGATGGCCCATTTTTTTAGAAGTTGGCACATCGGCGCACTTTTTATGAAGTTGGCATAGCGGCGTACTCTTGAAGAAATTGGCACAGCGGTGCACTTTTGATGAAATTGTCACAGCGGTGCACTTTTGATAAAATTGGCACAGCGATGCACTTTTAAAAAATTGGCACAGCGGCAGGGTCACTAAATGACAACCTGGGTCTGCGTGCCATAGCCCAGCTGTAATAATGACATCTGACTCTTCGGTTTCTGTTATAGCCTGTCAGATTCGTCACATTTAATGCTCGGAGGAAAAGCAGACATGTAAATTGTATGCACTGATGAAAGTATCTTGAAAGTGTACCACTTTTTTATTCTCTAAATAGTGTGCCATCCTTTAAAAAGAAAGAAAGCGCGCCATCCTCTAAACAGAGAGAAAGTGCACCATCCTCTGAAACTAGTAAAAAGTGCGTCATCCTCTAAAATAGGGAGAAAGTGTGCCATTTTTCCTCTGTTAAGTTTATTTGTAGAAAACTGTGCCATTTTCAAGAGACATACTTTTTATGCTTCCACAGTGCTCCTCTAGCAATGCCAAGCTCCATAGCCTCCTTGAAATGAAAATAAGAAATGAGATTTGGGAATCGGTGGATTAGGGTTTGTTTCCAAATTTGGGAATGAATTAATTAGGAAAGCAAATCGGGGCTATTCATGAATAAAGAGGCTTATATAGCCTCATAATATGGTTAGGTTAAGGAATATTTGAATTGACACAAAGGCCCTCTCATTTTCTCATGAATATGATCAACTAATCCTATAGAAGGAATATTCTATTCTTGAGTTTAAATGGGTTTAATAGATTTAATATAGTCATGACTAACTAATGACTCAAGTGAAATAGTCTAAACTCAACAACTTACTTGTAAGCCCCTGATTTTTCAAAAAAAATATTAAAATTGGATTTTTCGCAATTTTCTGGAATTTTTTGGGAATTTTCTGAAATTAAAATCAGGGTTTTGAATTATTACATGATTTTTAATTAATATTAAAAAACATTAAAATATTGTGAAAATAATATTTTTGGGTGTAAAATGGAAAACTGAACTTAGGACAATTTTTCTGGAATTTATTGGACCCCGGACCTATTTTTAATTACCTAAAAACTATTTAACTATTTAACTATTTATTATTATTATTATTACTATTTATTATTATTATTATTATTATTATTATTATTATTATTATTATTATTATTATTGGGCCGGCCCGGCCCAGTGGGCCGAGCCCAGCATCCAGCCCGCCAATTTTCGGCCCAGCCTTTCCCTTACCGGGTCGGGTCGGGTCTGCCCAGACCCGACCCGCCGCCCACTGACCCGCTCCCCAGCCCTCTCTCCGCCTGAACCGCTCCCCTCCGCATCCGGCGCCGCAGCCGCGCCACGCAGCCACCGCCTCCGCGCTGCCTGCGGCCACGCGCCCTCGCCTCCGTGCTGGGCGCCGCCTCCCTCGGCCCGCACCACCACCTCCTCTCCCTTTAAATACCACGCCGGCCGACCCCCTCCTCGACTCACCGCCCCAGCCCCCTCCCCGTCGACGCCACCGCCGCGCCGCCGCCTGAGCCCCCAGCTCCGTCCTGCCCAGCCTCCTCCTCCTCCTTCCTCTCCGTCCTCCGCCCTCCCCGACGACTCCGGCTCCCCTCAGCAGCTACAGCAGCCGTCCCCGACCGCCGCGCCTCCGCCCCGCCCTCCGGCGAGCCGCCCTCGGCCTCCCAGCACGCCGCCGGCCAACGCTCCTCCGTCTACGGCCGGTTTCCCCTAAACCCTAACCCTAATTCCTTTCCTGTGTCCGACACGAGTCGGACACATGTCGGACACATTTCGACCCCGATTTTCGGGTCCCCTTCAGGTGCGTGTAACTTTTTGTTCGTAGCTCCGTTTTCAATTTCGCAAATTGCATTATGAATCCTGTATGACCCTCTCGGTGCCCGGACAAACCGCTCGGGGCATCGCGTCCTGTGGTGATCGCACACCGCGATCCAAAAACAGGAAAAACCAGACCCTATCTCACCCCGGAACTGAGTACGCTCCGCCAAACGGGATGACTTGGTCGCGTGCGGTCTTCACAGATACGTGCGCGTCGTCGATACGGACGTGTGAGATTTCACGGAAGCTGATTCGGGTGTGCGTGCACACCAGAATCAACGCGTATCCGCGGACATCGCCCCGTATCCGACTTTTCTACAATTCGCCCTAACTTCGTGTACACTCGTCGGATCGAGACGAAACTTGTGCCATTGGACTCGTAGCGATACGCTGGTCCTGTGGGTCAAGTTTGGTTCGATTCTGAGAACGTTGACGAAATCGCGTGTCGTGGGCCCCACAAGCCCCGCTCGACGGGCGATTTTGTGTTCGGCTCATCGAAATCCAAATCTGGAAGTTCCGTTGGGTTCGTATCAGCGTTCCTGACCTGTTGACACTAAGTTTGGTGAATTTGGAGACCATTGACCCGGACACGTTTTTCGGTGCAAAGCGGGCCCACCGGCGGACCCCGTTTTGACCCGAAACTGCCATTTTTGCCCTTGTCTCCAAATTGGACCCAAGGACAGGCGTTTCTAGCTATTTGACATCTTTTGAACGTGATGGTAATATCTATTTCAGCTTTTGGACTCATCTCTGAAAATTTTCCCAAGAACCAATTAATCAGATCCAAACAACAGGCAAGTACCTGCACTTCAAGTTAAATCTTTATATTATGATAATTAATTCCCTGCTTTACTAGTACCCTTGATGATTACACCTAGTGTTAGAAATGCTGGATTTCATGTCTTGAATATTGGAGTTCATGTCTTCTTTTTCATGTCGGGTGGGAGAATACTAGAAGGCATGTAGTTTACCCTTCCCCTTGTCATGTTTAATAGCTGTTGGTATACGACTGTACCTCAGCCGGATCTCGATTTTCCCTGTTTAATAGCCGTTCATGACGGCCGGATTTAGCCTTATAAACCCCTACATGCCAACTATGTATTCTAAAAACAAACACAAGTTCACACAGATAGTTTCTAGTCATGTCATAATTCTTGCTGACTGTTGTAGTTTCATTTCCTGTCTCATTTATTTCTGTTTTCTCATATTCCTGTTTACAGCTTTAACTCTGAGATATTGATGTTCTTTTATGCAGTTTCTCATTAATGATACTCAATTTAATTGTCATAAATATTTAGTTTAATCTTGTTGTGCACTGTGTACTTTGCTCCTTTCCTGACTGGATCTGTTAATTTAGGCGATGATGAGAACCTTGCCCCCACCTATCATGGCCCCTATGAGGCAGCAGGTGATACAGTTGCAGAGCCGGTTCCCACCCAGGAGACCCCTGCTGCAGAGTAGCTAGCAGTAGCTATCTTTTATTTCTGTTTCTTTTCTTAGTAATCGGGTTTGTCCCCGATTTCATTCTGAGTTTTTGTACTAAAATATTTGAATCTGTTATCGTATTTATTTCAGTTGAAATCTTAAGTTTCTGTTCTCATTATTATCTTGCCTATGTTAATTGTGAATGAGCTAGTTTAGTAAATATGGATTTGACCTAGACAGCGTACTACCGCCGACTCTGCGGCGTAGGCTGGACGTACCCACGCACTCGTGCCCGAATTTCCGGGTGCGGGTCGTGACACGTTTTTGTGGTGGCCCATGCAGGTCCTATCCTTAAATAGGGTAATACCCTAGGACAGGGTATGGAATAAGATTGAGGATTCTAGGAAAAGCTCATTCACAGTATAGGGTCCTTATTTCAATTCTTGATATCATTTCGCCTTTGATTTCCAAGTATTCTATTCTGATCTTCCTATCCCTTAATCTTTCAGAATGGTCCAGACAAGGAACACAGTAGGAGGCACATCAGAACCAGCTGAGCAGAATGTGCCCGAGACTCTTGCACTCCCGCCGCCTCCATCTGTTCTGGCAGTTACTCTGGATGGGGCACAGCTACTTGGAGTGTTCCAGGGATTGGTGGAATCCCAGAAAGAACAGACTGCACTTCTGCGGACCAGCCTCTCAGAAGCTCTTAAGTCCCAGGAGTCGCCACTCAAGAGGCCAGAGAGTGCCAAAGACTTCAAGAATCTTAGACCCCTGGAATTTTACGGAACTGAAGGCATTCTCTATGCCGATGAGTGGATAGAGAATGTCGAGAGACTCCTGAAGACTGCTCGGGTCCCTGATGACCTCAAAGTGGAGTCCGCAAGCCTGCAACTGTTCGACATAGCTCGAACCTGGTTCAGACCCCAACTATCTGCTCCTGACCTCACCTGGAAGGACTTCAAGAGGCTATTCAAGGAGAAATTCTACCCCGAAGTGGCTCGGGAAGCTCTCGAAAGCCAATTCGAGAGACTGGAACAAGGTAACCTATCTGTTGATGAGTATACTGCTGAATTTAGCAGGATGAGCCACTTTACGGAGTACATGGTTCGTACCCCGGAGGACAGAGCCCGTAGATTAAAGAAGAGATTATCCCCGGATATTCGCCTTGCTGTCACCACTAGCCGAGCTCGCACCTACGAGGAAATCTTGAGCGTGGCACAAGGCGTTGAGAGAGACATGGGACATAAACTAAAACGGAAAAGAGATACTAGAAGTACAGGAACCAACAAACGCCCATTACAACAACAACAACAGCAGAGGGCCCCGCAGCAAACTCAGCGTCCTCTCCCTCGAGCTCCAGCACCCCAACACCAGGCTCAAGGACAGAACCAACAAGCGGCTGCTTGTAACTTTTGCCAAAAACAAGGTCACACCTGGCAAGTTTGTAGAAAGAGACTGGGTGCCTGTCTATATTGTGGATCAACAGAACATCAAGTGAGGGACTGCCCCACTGCTCCAGGACGCGGACAAGCTTACGTGATGACCGTGGAGAACGCGCAAACTCTGGAAGCAGCCAATGCGCGTAAGTGATTCGTAGATACCTTTTTTAGTACTGTTTTTGTGCCTATTGGTTCGTGACCTCAGCCCCAACTTAGTAATTTTGAACTTGCTAAATAACCTAGTATGCTTTTAAATTTGATAACTGTAGAGATTTTTAGAGGCTTTTTGCTATTGTGCTTATTTTGTGTTATTCTGTGAACTTCAAATAAATTTGTACCTCTTTTCATCATCATCTAGCACACTTAATTTTGCTGAACTTGACTAATGTTGCTGTTTTATAGCCTAGTTTTGCAAGCTTACTCTTTATCGGGCTTGTTCATGACACATGTATTATTGAGGCCTGATCAACCCCACTAATACAAGTGTCTACTCAGAATCAGTGTACTACGGTCTGATCAACCTTAGTGCATTTTGATTCGCACTTCGCACGACTACTTTACGTGGATTGAGATATATAGTTGACTAGTATACTTGCCCCTAAATACGTCCGAGCATATCGTATCAGTTACATAACTGTACTAATACGAGCATGCAAATAAAATGATTACCAGAATAAAATTTTAATCCATAACCGCCTGACAATTCCCATTAGAATTCCTTAAACGCCTTGATCCCTATACCTCTGTTCTACCACCTCGCCCTTAAACTCTTTATTATTAATCCTCGTCTTTCCTTATTTCGGAAAGACAAAATCCTGTGTGGTATAAGTTGATTTGTATTACTAGACATACCCCTCAGACCGGACGAATTGATGATAACCTCTATGACTAAGGGAATACCATAGGTGGTGTATTTGTATTGCAGACTTAAAATTCAATATCATGATTTATTAAGTTGAGACCTAGCCTCACTAGTTGTACAGCCTTAGCGGATATATGGGTAAAATTCTAAGTTGGGTAGCGACCGCAATGTCCACCTGAGAGAAACCCGTTAGACTAATCAAGTGAGATTGGACGGAGAGAACCCTACCATAATTTAAATTTCGAGGACGAAATTTTATAAGTTGGGTAGATTGTAAGCCCCTGATTTTTCAAAAAATATTAAAATTGGATTTTTCGCAATTTTTTAGAATTTTCTGGGAATTTTCTGAAATTAAAATCAGGGTTTTGAATTATTACATAATTTTTAATTGATATTAAACAACATTAAAATATTATAAAAATAATATTTTTGGGTGTAAAATAGAAAACTGGACTTAGGACAATTTTTCTAGAATTTATTGGACCCCGGACCTATTTTTAATTACCTAAAAACTATTTAACTATTTAACTATTTATTATTATTATTATTATTATTATTATTATTATTATTATTATTATTATTATTATTATTATTATTATTATTATTATTATTATTATTGGGCCGGCCCGGCCCAGTGGGCCGAGCCCAGCATCCAGCCCGCCAATTTTCGGCCCAGCCTTTCCCTTACCGGGTCGGGTCGGGTCTGCCCAGACCCGACCCGCCGCCCACTGACCCGCTCCCCAGCCCTCTCTCCGCCTGAACCGCTCCCCTCCGCATCCGGCGCCGCCGCCGTGCCACGCAGCCACCGCCTCCGCGCTGCCCGCGGCCACGCGCCCTCGCCTCCGCGCTGGGCGCCGCCTCCCTCGGCCCGCACCACCACCTCCTCTCCCTTTAAATACCACGCCGACCGACCCCTCCTCGACTCACCGCCCCAGCCCCCTCCCCGTCGACGCCACCGCCGCGCCGCCGCCTGAGCCCCCAGCTCCGCCCTGCCCAGCCTCCTCCTCCTTCCTCTCCGTCCTCCGCCCTCCCCGACGACTCCGGCTCCCCTCAGCAGTTACAGCAGCCGTCCCCGCCAGCCACGGCGCCGCCCGACCGCCGCGCCTCCGCCCCGCTCTCCGGCGAGCCGCCCTCGGCCTCCCAGCACGCCGCCGGCCAACGCTCCACCGTCTACGGCAGGTTTCCCCTAAACCCTAACCCTAATTCCTTCCCTGTGTCCGACACGAGTCGGACACGTGTCGGACACATTTTGACCCCGGTTTTTGGGTCCCCTTCAGGTGCGTGTAACTTTTTGTTTGTAGCTCCATTTTCAATTCCGCAAATTGCGTTGTGAAGCCTGTATGACCCTCTCGGTGCCCAGATAAACCGCTCGGGGCATCACGTCCTGTGGTGATCGCACACCCCGATCCAAAAACAGGAAAAACTAGACCCTGTCTCACCCTGGAACTGAGTACGCCCCGCCAAACGGGACGACTTGGTTGCGTGCGGTCTTCACAGATACGTGCGCGTCGTCGATACGGACGTGTGAGATTTCGCGGAAGCTGATTCGGGTGTGCGTGCATACCGGAATCAACGCGTATCCGCGAACATCGCCCCGTATCCGACTTTTCTGCAATTTGCCCTAACTTCGTGTACACTCGTCGGATCGAGACGAAACTTGCGCCATTGGACTCGTAGCGATACGCTGGTCCTGTGGGTCAAGTTTGGTTCGATTCTGAGAACGTTGATGAAATCGCGTGTCGTGGGCCCCAGAGGCCCCGCTCGACGGGCGATTTTGTGTTCGGCTCATCGGAATCCAAATCTGGAAGTTCCGTTGGGTTCGTATCAGCGTTCCTGACCTGTTGACACTAAGTTTGGTGAATTTGGAGACCATTGACCCGGACACGTTTTTCGGTGCAAAGCGGGCCCACCGGCGGACCCCGTTTTGACCCGAAACTGCCGTTTTTGCCCTTGTCTCCAAATTGGACCCAAGGACAGGCGTTTCTAGCTATTTGACATCTTCTGAACGTGATGGTAATGTCTATTTCAGCTTTTGGACTCATCTCTGAAAATTTCCCCAAGAACCAATTAATCAGATCCAAACAACAAGCAAGTACCTGCACTTCAAGTTAAATCTTTATATTGTGATAATTAATTCCCTGCTTTACTAGTACCCTTGATGATTACACCTAGTGTTAGAAATGCTGGATTTCATGTCTTGAATATTGGAGTTCATGTCTTGTTTTTCATGTCGGGTGGGAGAATACTAGAAGGCATGTAGTTTACCCTTCCACTTGTCATGTTTAATAGCTGTTGGTATGCGACTGTACCTCAGCCGGATCTCGATTTTCCCTGTTTAATAGCTGTTCATGACGACCAGATTTAGCCTTATAAACCCCTACATGCCAACTATGTATTCTAAAAACAAACACAAGTTCACACAGATAGTTTCTAGTCTTGTCATAATTCTTGCTGACTGTTGTAGTTTCATTTCCTGTCTCATTTATTTCTATTTTCTCATATTCCTGTTTACAGCTTTAACTCTGAGATATTGATGTTCTTTTATCCAGTTTCTCATTAATGATACTCAATTTAATTGTCATAAATATTTAGTTTAATCTTGTTGTGCACTGTGTACTTTGCTCCTTTCCTGACTGGATCTGTTGATTTAGGCGATGATGAGAACCTTGCCCCTACCTATTATGGCCCCTATGAGGTAGCAGGTGATACAGTTGCAGAGCCGGTTCCCACCCAGGAGACCCCTGCTGCAGAGTAGCTAGCAGTAACTATCTTTTATTTCTGTTTCTTATCTTAGTAATCGGGTTTGTCCCCGATTTCATTCTGAGTTTCTGTACTAAAACATTTGAATCTGTTGTCGTATTTATTTCAGTTAAAATCTTAAGTTTCTGTTCTCATTATTATCTTGCCTATGTTAATTGTGAATGAGCTAGTTTAGTAAATATGGATTTGACCTAGACAGCGTACTACCGCCGACTATGCGGCGTAGGCTGGACGTATCCACGCACTCGTGCCCGAATTTCCGGGTGCGGGTCGTGACATTACTCATTCTCCTAAACTAATGAGTCAAACCAGGACTAACTAATTAATTGAATCAATGGGTCAAGTCAAGTCTAGTTAGGTCCACTAGTGTCAAGTCTAATTAGATAGTCTAGCCCACTAATTAATAATAATACTATTTACAATATATATATATATATATATATATATATATATATATATATATATATATATATATATATATATATATATATATATATAACATACATATTATATATTAAATAAAATATAAAAATAATATTTATAATAATATAAAATGACAAAAATACTCTTATTCTAGAAATGTGGTAGTTAATAGTCTACCTTCTTAGAAAAATTTTGTCCTCAAAATTTAAGAGAACTCGTCTCTTTCTGTCCAGTTATAACCTATTCATTATAATCTTCGCTACGATCAACCCCCAACAATTATGGTCTAAGAGGGCTTTATCATACAACATACAATTCTATGAAAAGAAAACAAACATGTATGGTTATAGTCTTTACTTGTCATGATATTACAGTCTTTATCAAGGTTTACTACTAATTACGGTAATTACGTTCTAGTATAAAAATCACTGATGTAAGCTAAATGTACTAAGGAATCGATCGATCAATCAATAGATGGAAAGGAATAGGAAGGGAGAACAAAAACGAACATGCTAACCCATCAACTGTAGCATCGGCCTCCTCGACCGTCATCGCAAAAGTCCTGCCCTACTGGGGTATCTTCCTCTGCGGGTGCTGGGTATGGTGTTGTGCTACATGTGGCCTAGTGAGACCCCTATGGTCCAGAGCTGCACATTGAGCTAGGTGGGCTATGGGACAATCTCTCACTTAATGTACTACACTACCACAGTGCAAACAGAGTCCAAGCCTCTTCCGGCAGCTTTCCCAAAGGTGACCTGGCTTCTTGCAGAAATGACAAGCAAGAGCCTGTTGGATCTGCCTGGGAAGCTGGTGCTGATCCTGTTGGACACAAACCGGTGCCTAGTGTTGCTGGTGGTGATGCTGAAACAACCTCTGCTGCTGCTGAATATGGGAACGCTTGGCCGGTCCCGTGCTGCCACTCGTACCTCCAGAAATATTGTGACCCCTATTGGGCCTAAGATCCAGATGGCACCTATCAAGATATCCTCAAAGGTAGCGGTACGACGACCAGAAGTGCGCGACTTGATCTCTCTCATCATCCCCTTTCTGAACTTTCGGGCTCGATCTACTAGGTCCCAAACCATGGATACTACAAAATGGCTCAAACGACAGAACTCTGCGGCATACTCATCAACCGACATGTTCTCCTGAACTAAATCCTGAAACTAACTCTCTAAAGCTCCCAAGGCCACATCAGGGAAGAACTTTTCCTTGAAAAGTTCTTTGAAAGTCTCCCAAGTAAATCCTCGTGTGGTAAGCCTGGGCTCCATGCGATACCAAGTGAGTGAAATATCAAACATCTGACTGTCGGTCGCATCGATCTGCAAGCTCTCTGGAATTTAGGCCAATCACAGGTTCCTCTCTATATCCTCTAACTAGTCATCAGCGTAGAGTATCCCCTCCGTACCCTTGAACTCCCGAGATATCATCCCCTTGAAGTCCACTATAGTGCCTGGCCTCTACTACTGTAGCTGGCCAGGATGCTGCAGGACAACTCTCTCCACTTGTCACTACAACATTTTCTAGGAAAGAGTATTTTGGTTATTTCATAATTAATTAAATATTGTGCATGTTGAATATTTATTTATTTATTATATTATTTATTTATTGTTAGATGTTAGTTTATTATTTTAGACTTGTGTTAGTGGACCTAACTAGTTTAGATTATATCCATGGATCAACATTTAATTCTAGTTAGAATTGAGCCAATAAGAAGCCCAATCATTAGGAGGGTGATTAATTAAGTTAAACCAATAAGACTAGAACCTTCCTTCCTTAATTATTTTTTCATGAGAGGCCCCAAAGACTATTTTAGACTTTACATAGTAGCTTGGAGAAGGGGGAATGTGGCCGGCCATATTTAAAAATGGGGGAAATTACTCTCTCTTTATATTTATTTCAAATATAGATCTAGATTTTTCTCTTCCAAATTTCACCCAAATATCTTTCCAATTCTTTCCCAAATCATTATTGGAGACTATTAGAATAAGAAGAAAGTAAGGATCTACAAGGAGGAAGCAAGGATCTACAAGGAGGAGCAAGGATCTACAAGTTGTAAGCTATTTTCACTCAATTTGGAGATTTTATTGGGAATCCATCTCCCAATAGGTACAATTCAGTTTTTTTCTCTAATTAGACTCTAAATCTGTATTTTAATCATTAGAAACTATCTTATATGCTAAGGCTACCAATAAAAATTGGAATTAGGTTCATAGGAGGCCTATGGAGAAAGTAATGTGGTATTTTGTGTCAATTTTGGGAGAATTCTGAGATTGACACAATTTGTGTTTGTCAATAGGTCAATTAGACCAAATTGACATATGTTTGATTGTGTATGGCAAATATCATATCCATAATTGGATATGTGTAGGCCGTATCCCGATAATTTGGAGATACGGGTTGATTTGAGAGTTTTCTTCCGACACGGGGGTTTGAGCATGTCACATTTTGACACGGATACGTAGATGAGTAGTTAACTCTTCGTATTATTCATAATTATTATTTTAGACTTGCTCGTGTCCATTGTGATACAATTGGTTATGTGGTGGAGCCGTATCAAAAGCGTATCATAGATCTAGTGTGATACGGGTGCGATGCACTTCACGTATTTATTCTTTGCAGTTTAATTCAATTATAGATATTATAATATTATAACTATAATTATTATGTGAGATATATGTATATGTATATGTATTTGATCTATAATTCATGTTGAACCTTGTGTAATTAGTTTAGTGTATCGTATCCTGTGTCGGTCACAAATCGCGACGTAAAACAGGAAAAAAATAACTTATTTTTAGGAACATAAATTATTCCAAGTGCGCGTGTTGGAATCCCGTTATCTTCATAACGGCACGCGATACTAAAATTTTGCTTGAACAATAATTTAGACAACATAATTGAGTTTTAATCTCTTAAATTAGTTTATTTTAATTTGATGTATGCTGTGATTTATTTGCTGTTGAATTTGACCGAAAACTTGATTTCTTAAACCCAAATTTTTTCGATATGGGGTGCGTCCCACTAAATGAGGCAATTTCGTCGTGTACAAATTGACCAAAAGGCGCGTATCATCAACGCGGACATATGAGATTCGAAAAAGTTGATTTGGATGTGCGTGTACACCAAAATCAACGTGTATCCGTCAAAAAGTATCATGTCAGTTTGTTCTGACACTCATCATAATTTTGTGTGTGCTTGTCGTTTTGCAAAAAAATTTGCGTCATCGGATTCACAGCGTTACGCTGGTCCAGTGACCCAAGTTTGGTTCAATTCTGAGAACGTTGACGAAACACCGTTTTATAGGCCCCACGGTTCCACTTGACGGGCAATTTCGTGATCGGCTTATCGGAATCCAGTTCTGGAAGTTCCGTTGGGTTCGTATCATCGTTCTGGACTCGTAGGCACTAAGTTTGACAAATTTTGAGAACTTTATCTCTGACATATTTTTCGGTACGAAGTAGGTTATATGTGGACCCCGCTTTGACCCAAAACTGTCAATTCTGTCCCTGTGTCCAAATTGGACTTATGGGTAGTCAATCCTAACTAATTCAAGTATTATGAGAACAATGGTAATGTTTGTTTTAGCGTCCAGAGGCGTACCTAGAGATTCCACTGTTACAGGAGAAACTGACGGAGCTCAGAACCCAAACAAGTGTACCTTGCCAACTTGCAGTAGATCATGTGCTATTATTTGCTTGTATTCTTTCCATATACTTCTGTGATATACCTGTTCAACCTAGGACTGTGAGACGTTGCTTAACGTTCGAACAAGATTCGGGTGTCGACGCCGTACGCGAAGTCGTATAACGTCATTTAGATAATTGATTCCACGATCCTATCTTTACGTGCTTGCTTTACCACGTAGGTCATTCCATAGGACACTTGACACTATTCATGTGACATAATCTTTCCTGAGTTATTCATGGTGATTCTGTATAGGCTTACATGATTTGTGACATGAGACTTGCATATATATAGATATCATTATGACTCGTTGTACTAGTTAGAGGTCATGATCTTGCGTGTTATGGACATGAGACGTTGTAGACATGAGACGTGAGGTTACATTGGATGGGGAGAGACACACATGCTACAGGCTGATTATATATATATATATATATATATATATATATATATATATATATATATATATATATATACACTTTATTATTGAGGTGCTTTAGTCTCTGTACCAGAGCTTAGCCCATTACGTGATATTCTTGCTGCTACGAGCTCCCCGACATAGAGCTTGTAATGGTCTCAGCCTGAGTACTAATGATGCTCTCATTTTTATTTCACATAGTTGGTTACATAGCTTGCCCTGAGGATATATTTTTATATACTGTATTTTATTTGGCTTGAGTGTTTATTGTACCTTGCTATGTCCACTGGGGACCTGGATCTGAATTATGTCCCCAGGTACAGTAGAGGAGGATTACCCCGAGATATACGGGACAAGAGTTGACGCTGGAGCAGTACTAGCACCAGAGGACGAGGTTGTGCCAGAGGATTTCTCCTGAGTATTTCAGTTTGATACTCAGTTATTTATGCTCATTGTTATTTCATATATGGACTCATGGACATATGTATTGGTGATATTCTCTTTCTTTTATTGTGTCAGGTTGTTCTCCAAGACACTATTTATTTGGACTTATTGATGTATTATTTCCTTTATCTATTATCTTGACTGATTTATCATATTGACTTGAGTTTACTTTCTGTGGATAAGATTAGAATTATACTATGATAGATGTTGTAGACTGCATTTATATTTATTACAGCTTAAGTGCACTATAACAGGTCCATTAAATTAGGTTTTTCCATTGGAGTTGTGATGGTGGCCATTGCCACATGGCTAGTCACTCGGTATTTTGGGACTGGGACGTGACATCTACCATACCCTGGACCAAAGCAAAAATTTGTGCCCCGTCAGTAAGCACACCTCCGAGAAATGGAAACTGTGGCGGAAGAGAGGTTCTCCGAAACAGCTTGAGCAGCCCTCTGGAAAGTGGGGGAGGTGGACCCCCGAAAGCTACTGAAGCTCCTATGCGGACGAAAGGTGAAGGAACAGTCCCTGCCTCTCCTTGGGTAGGAGGTCGAGAAGTCGCTGATCTCTCCGACGCGATAGCTGCTCCCGATCGCTGTGATCTTGTCTTCGGAGGAATCCTGAAGGCAGATCGAAACAAAAAAAGTCAATAAGGCGCAAGATATGATATCATCAAGGAAGGACATCAATATTCAAAGAATGCAATATTCAGAATGAATAATGATAGAAAAATTAATAGATTAAAAATGTTCATAGTTGTGTTTAGTATTCGCTCTCATCCTAGTATACTATATCCTAGATCCTATCGCAGGCTCGCAACAGTACAACTAAGCCGTTGCACTACAACGATATCGCACTAATTGTGAAGCCTGACATGCATGGGCCACCATAAAAATGTGTCATGACCCGCACCAGGAATAAAGATACGAGTACGTAGGTACATCTAACCTACGCCACATCATCGGCGGTAGAACGCTGTCTATGTCAACTATATTAATTAATTATCTTACAAATGGATGTATAAACCTGTCAATGATATCTCAACTCCATATGGAGGACAAGATGATAATGATATAAAAATTAATACTCAATCACAATAAAACTAGAGAAAGATTATGGCAAGATATCAAATAGAAGAATAGAATCATAAAGTCACAACCATAACCAAATCCAAGTATAAATAGTATATCAACAAAACACAATGAATCTCAAATACATATAATATGCCAAATGTCTAAGCTGGAGACATATCCGATACAAAAACTAGTAAATAAAACTAAGGTATCTAGTCACACCGGCTAGTCCTCCAGGTAATCACTCTTGAATGTTAGGGTCCATGGTCGCCACTACCTCATGTGGTCCGTAATATGTCAGGCATCAGTCCTCTAAGTCGCCGTCTAAAAAATATATCCTCTAACAGCAGTTTCAGTTAGAATGGAATGAGCAAACCTCTAACAGCAGTTTCAGTTAAATGACAAAGACTATAAAACAATAATAGAGAATGCAATACAAGATAAGAATAAATAACTGAATCATAAATGACAATATCAATATGGAAAATGGATAAACACAACTATATGGCAGAGAATAAATAGAAAGAGCAATAAAGAACATCTCAATGAAAATGAAATAGACAGAAAGAAACTATAGTAACTACTTGCTTTGAAGTATTAGTGTTGTTATGTGATCGGCTTGAAAACTTGCACAATACGATAGGGCCTGGCTAATCATACGTGAGGTATATGATTAACACTCACATTACTTTCTCTTGCACAGTAAGGATATGATCACACATCTAGCTAGTACTTCCCCACCCCCGACTAGTATAGTGGATCCAAACTATGATACCTTCCACAAGAATAACTTGCACAGTAAGCAGGAAAAACAACATCTCATAACAGGGATCAATACTATACTAATCAGTGTACCATCGTGTCAGGAATCAAGTAGAACATCACTAAGTACATGAATCATAATAAATGCCATATAATAAAAACTATCCAAAAATGTACTCGTCTGTGGTCTAGAGCAATGGATGCAAATTGTGTCTGAACTGGTGTCTCAAGGACCTAAATATGGAATATAAGTCAAAACAGTATTTTAGAATTATAAACATGCTAAACTAGTTTAAAACTAGGTCTCTAAGGCCAAACTAGGTCAACTAAGTCAAACTAGATCAATACCTTACTAAGTTAGGTCTTCAAGATCAACTAGTCATTACCTTGCTAATACTAAGTTTATAGGCTAATACCTTAGCCGTATCGCCAATACCTCAACTATGGGTTAATACCTTGGTTAAAACTAGGTTACACTAGCTAATACTAGTTATACTAGCTAATATTACTAAGTATCTTATATACTAGTTAATATAATATACTACATATCATAATACACTATATGAACTTATATATATATATATATATATATATATATATACCAATATATTAATACTTTAGTATATAAATGATCTATCTTAGTGTCTAGGTACCCATAATTATCTTAGATATAAACCTATTACCTATTACCAATACCTTAACCATATCCCGTATCCTAGTATCTATCCCAAACTGGTATCTTGACCAATACCCCTACCTATTTCCAATACCTTATCTCATACCCTATGTTTAGTATCTCAGCTAACTTAAAACCTAGGATACCCAAAGATACTCACCTACCTTGACAACACTCTAGGTGATCTTCTTACTCATGGATACTCTTGGTACACATGTATCATATGCTACCTCACATTCAACACAAGCACCTCCCACTTGCACTTCATCACAAACAATACACACACACACACACACCACTCTCTATAATCAAAAGTCTGTTTGCATGCTTCTATTGCCATGTTACTGCTGCGGCATTCCTTATTTCCCTTTGCTAATACCTACTGTTGCTGTTGCTCTCTTGATTAATTCTCAATTTTTTCCCACCCATAAGTTACTGCTAAGCAACTAAGGCTACTTATAGCACCTACCACATGGTGCTAACTGCTACCTAAAGCAAAGTTGTTGTGACCATTGTTTCGCCCCTCAATTTGCTCTAAACTCGACCACCCAATGCTCTGATATTGCTATATCATTCTTTAATCCCCCCTTGCCCCTCTCCTTCTCACTTACAACTTTAACACAACAACAAATAACAGTTGCTAACTCTAACACTAATGTTGCTGTGCTATTACTCTCAGGTATTAGTGATACCCGAGCCCTCAAACCTGTAATGACATGCTCCCCCTTCAAGCATTGGCTCACTGCACACACACTGATCACAATTGAATCACCCCTCACCTGCCCATCTGTGCACACTGCCCACAACTAGCTACTTGAGCACATTCCCCCTCCATCAGGTTGCTGCAACTTAGATCAATACCTGATGTTTATACTGCTGCTATATGTTATACTCTATTCACTGCCTATAAGCCTGAACCCACTGTCATAGCAAACCCCATGCTTCCCTGGTCTGTACAGACTCCACAGTGCAGCACTTCATCAATTGGCACACCACTTTCAGTCCCCATATTTGCAACTTGAGCATCGTACTAACACTCCCTCTTCCTCACTTATCAGTGCACAACCCATGCTCAGGTTTTCACATTCTAGTATTAACACCAACACATGCATACTCGACTCTCAAACACACACCCTCACACAACAAACCACCACCCCTTTGAACTTCTCCTTGTACAACCAATATCAGTCCTCTCCTGGACACTCCACCACACCTTCACTCAACACTCACACACTCACTCACCTCAATACATAACTCAAATATTTGGTGTGCAATACCGATTCACACACGTATCGTCCTCCGATAAGCATGATACACACTCCAATAGGTATACCAAGGTGGTACACCCCCCCCCCCCCCCCCCCCCAACACACACACACACATATGATTAGAACATTTAAACAAGACAATATGTATATATAAACACCTATTATAACTAATTAAAAGCAATGTAATAGAAATTAGCTACTATTGGTACCAAAACACCGATTCTACCGACACACACCATAACGTATCATGATACGGTCTTTCCGTATCCAATTGTGGACACGTACACCCCCAAAATATGTGAATTAGAGTCTCTAACAACCAATAGACATATTCTCAAACACTTGGTGTACCAAATTCGAATTTCTCCCAATTTGACGATAAAACTCGATGTAACTTTCACAAAAGAGCCTATTAGAACCAAATATTTTTTCCTATAGGTAGTCCTTAGCCAAGGGAGGGTTCCTATAGTTCTAATGTATCATATTAACCATGAAATTTATATTGAAATGAAAATTTACCTATTGGGAGATAGATTCCCAATGTATTCCACCAAATGGACACAGATGAGGGTTTGACACAATCCTCAAGCCAATGCTTCCTTCCTCAAGTGCTCCTCTAACAATGCTAAGCTCCTTAGCCTCATTGGAATAAAAATGAGAGAGATGAGATTTGGGAATAGCTGGATTAGGGTTTGCTTCCAAATTTGGGAAGGAATTAATTAGGAAAGAAAATGGAGGCTCTTCATGAATTAAGAGGCTTATATAGCCTCCTAATAGGGTTAGAGTTAGGTTGAGAAATATTTGAATTGACACAAAGGCCCTTCTCATTTTCTCATTAATAGGATCAACTAATCCTATAGAATGACTATTCTATTCTTGAGCCTAAATGAGTTTAATAGACTTAATCTAGTCATGACTAACTAATGACTCAAGTCAAGTAGTCTAAACTCAAAAACTAACTCATTCTCCTAAACTAATGAGTCAAACCATGACTAACTATTTAATTGAATCAATGGGTCAAGTCTAGTTAGGTCCACTAGTGTCAAGTCTAATTAAATAGTCTAATCCACTAATCAATAATAATACTATTTACAATATATATATATATATATATATATATATATATATATATATATATATATATATATATATATATATATATATATATTACCCATTATATATTTAATAAAATATAAACACAATATTTATATTAATACAAAATGACAAAAATATCCCTATTCTAGAAATGTGGTAGTTACACAGTCACATCCATATTACCTCTGAGTCGTCCCTTTTAGTGTTATCGCCACAAAAACATCCATACAAAGTGAGTAGGTCACATCCATATCACCTATGAACTACAAGCTGTCCTAAAAAGCAGTCACGTCCACATTATCTCTGACTCGTTTTTTTCGCTCTCTCCACAAAATACTCCGCCATGATCATGCTCAGCTACAAACATATGTGCTTGACTCTCAGTTCTACACCAAAGTATCTCCACCATCGCAGATGAAGTCTCCACCAGACCTCCTTAATGGAACCAATAAACTATATCACGTCTATATTACTTCTGATAGGGCTTAGCGTTATTGCCGTTATGATGTTATACTACGTCCATATTACCTCTGGTATAATACTCACAAGATATCCACAACAACAAAAAAGTTCCAAACATAAAATAAAGCAAATTTTTTATTAATATTCAAGGTCATGGGTACATGTGAAAAGAATGAGACCCTATCTGTGTTGTTTCTGGTACCAATATGTGTGAAGCCGACAGCTCAATGCATTCTGGGTCATCACTTCAGCAAGACACCTAATTACAAGCCACAGGGCGAGAAAAGAATCCATACTGATGGATAACAAGAGAGCTTGTAACTCAGAGCTGAGCCGCTGCAGACCCAACTCTGTCATGTGAAAGGACGCGACTAGAAATCCCTGTTGGGATAACTAGTCCCACCGCTTCCACTCAGATGGGCCAGCAGGACTCGACCCGAGATCCAGTCAACATATACTGGCCACATACGAAGGAAAGCTACAATGAGATAGGTTGGAAGATCGCAAAATCTCCTCAGCATAATGTGTTTGTTTGCTATACACAATGGTGACTATGATATTCTTCCATGCTCCATCATAACCAGAGCAATCCGAGATAGTTCCTTCATAAATGGGCATAACAAAGTCAGAATGATTGTAAAATAATACAAAAGCGTACATTAGA
The DNA here is from genome assembly GCA_036927795.1 of Iris macrosiphon. Taxonomy (NCBI): domain Eukaryota; kingdom Viridiplantae; phylum Streptophyta; class Magnoliopsida; order Asparagales; family Iridaceae; genus Iris; species Iris macrosiphon. The sequence continues at coordinate 181,066,088 of JAYESA010000009.1, forward strand.
GTCATGCGCCGTTCAGCGGACTAGCTATTAATGCACTCAAGAAAGCTGCGCATAGCTATCAAGTCCCGTAAGACAGATACAGCGGCGGCATAGTGCAAAAGTGACCTTCGCCATGAAGAGGCGAATATGCCTCTACAACGTGGTCGCGTATCAGTTCTCGGTGCATGCTTCAGGTGCGTGTCTAGAGACAGCCTAACCCATGCTACAAAGATAGAGCCCTCGCCGACAGCGCATCCTCAGGACGAAGCTCTTCAGCGACAACCATGCGCATCATGCCAAGAAGTTCAGACAGTGATAAGGACGATATGAGCGCAGTGCCAAGAAAGTGTCCAAAGTAACCAAAGAAGGAAGAAAGAAGAGTACAAAACCTACTCCTCACCTTCGCCGATGATGGAAGCGTGGTCGACCATCAGAGGGGGAGGGTCGACGAACCGCTCAACTGACTTCCCCGTGCCTAACTTCAACAGAGACATTGTGAGAGAGAAGCACACTATTCTCTTCCTCCCTAGCTCTCTATTTATAACAAGGAAGCCATTAATGGCTCACGAATTGCTAGGCACTGAAACCGCGGAATGAATCTAACACTCAACGTATGAATCTCCGCCGCGGTGATGCGCCCAGAAGTCCTATACGCCAAGTAGTCCGCTGTGCCTGGCTAAGTGACTTTCTCCATGCGTCCAACAGTCAAATGCGCCAAACAACTTATAGCGCCAAAAAAAATACCATGTTGCGCCAAACATAAGGGGGCTTCACACGTGTGCCAAAGTGATTCATGCACTTATATCCTCCATGCTTTTGTTCAAAGTATTCTAAACTTTAAAACTTACAAAGTTTAAGTTCAGAAACTTTGAAGGGGGTCTTGTAGAAGCATTAAAAATCTACACCATGTGGCTTAGTGACTCAGCTCCATGCACCTCAGTGACCCAGCTTCATGCGCCTCAGGGGTCCATCTTCATGCGCTTCAGTGTCCTCGCTCTATGCACCAACCATCCAAGAAGTGACTCATGTGCCCGCAGTGCCATGCGCCACTAGGCATCTTAGTGTCTCATGTGCGTGCAGTGCCATGTGCCACTATGTATCTTAGTATGCGCCTGTAGTGTCATGCGCCACTACCCTCTCAGTGCTCTTCATGCGCCAAGTAGAAGTATTCCCAAGGTGCAAATACAGCTATCCAAATTAGGACATGACACGTGTCATGAGTATTATGAGCATCAGCAACCCCATATCTTGGTTTGACATGTGGCAGCCTTAACGCAGTATGTGCCTGCAGTACTATGCACCAACATACAGCCTGCGTACATGCGCCTATGTAAGGCCTTCCTAAGGCTATAAATAGTGGACGTCTTCCACATGCAAAAGGGGCAGCTATACGTAAAAGAGACACGTAGAGATAGCGACCACACGTGTAAGAGGAGGAGAAGGAGACAGAAGCGCCATTCGAAGCCTCGTCAACCTCCTTGGTCCCAAATCGTCAACGGAGTAAAGGAGTCGTTGCAGTGTTTAATCTCCACCGTCACACTTACCCAGATCTTTTTTTATTGTACTTAGATCCTCTTGTATAGGGATTCTCTTGTACTCTTTGTCAATTCGTAATAAATAATAATTTTACACCCGCCACCCAAAAACTTATATTTGCGATGTAACGAGGTGTTACGACCGTGTCTCTGTAGAAAACAACCGTTAGCATCAAAAACTATAGTATGTCACGCACCATTCCTTTGTGTAACTAAATAACATGCACGCGGATTGCCGTTAGCAAGCCGACTACGCTGTCTTGGTCTCATAGTCTTGAATAAAAAATTTTGCTAATTAGAAGAGACAGGAAAAGAAGGCCTGTGTCCGAAGACCACAATCATGAAAAAAGCACCTGAAAGATAATGAATGAAAAAAATGACATGTCGTAACAATAAGAAAAAATGAATTATCTGTATGAGGGTCACTGGCACCACAAGCTATCCTGGACTGTAACCTGGTTTAGACGATAATCCCTACAACGCGGGTAGCGGGCCCTACAACAATTATCTTGAATCCCTTAGTACTAGAACTTCAGCTAGCACGGCTAAGCTAGCTAGGTTAGACGGCGATCCCTGCAACGCGGGTAGCGAGCCTCGCTACAAGTTCCCGAATCACCTAGAATAGATATAGTTCTTCCGGGCCGACATGATCTCGGTTCCCTGATGATCGTTCGAGAACCAACCAAACCTTATGCACAAGTTGTTCGTGACAATGTCGATATAAATCCTTACTCCATCTTTACCATATTACTTAAATCATTTCACTTATCTTAAACTTTCCATCTCTATGCAGCTGGCAGTCCAGGGACTGCCTTGGCGACCCAACGGTCCCAAATCCTTCCATGTCCTATCTCTGACTTGGAACGACTATTCGATAGTCTTCCTGTCTAAACTGAATGAACCATATTTTGCGAAGTGCTTCAAAAAGTGGCATAATCTACGTGACAAGCATTTCGACCATGTGAAAGTATATACTATGGCAGCATAAGAATATCTGAGTAGCAACATAAGAAACTCTACTTACACACAAAATGAAACACATATGAAAATACTATCTCTAGCAACAAGTTATCATTTTCATTTTTTATACAATGTGATATAAGATGAGATTATTCCATTAGCTATATTGGTTCATCTCTTTTATTATCATACATCAAGTTATTGCCTAGCGACTCGTATGTAGCGTATATTTTATTAAGTGTGAAGGTCAAGCAGAGGCGAGTTCAATGAAGCCACCCATCTGAACGAGGACTTGCCTCGGCCGAGCGGGACTCCGAGCATGTCTCTGAGTAAGCTAAGTTCGAACGTCGTTGCGACATTGAATCATCTTGCTGAGCTAAGCGGGACGACACGTTACAGTATATTGGGTCAGCGGGGTTGTGCGGGTCCCTTGTGGAGGCTACTCTTGTTAAAATGCAATTTTTGCGTGGAGGCTTCTCCGTGAAAATACAATTTGTGCGGGTCTGCTCTTTCTTCAGAAATTGTGATTCTCACGTGGCGGTTGTTCGTGAAATTATTAATGAAGTATCTGTTGTTGGTTGCTCTCTTGAGTTATGGCACAATATATTAGGATATGTTCATCGTAAATAAAAATAAACAAGATGTTTAGTCTAGGCCTTATCTCCAAATGTAGGGGTAAGAAAGTAATAAAATATAAAGCTTGTGCACATACTAAAATTCTAGGGATGCCTTTCAGACGGATGAACCAAAATACAAATTATTTTGGGTTTGTGCACTCAAATATCTGTTACTTCAAGCACTTCTCCACAATGGCCGGGATGAAGTATTTTATGATCTTCATCGATGACTTCTCAAAATACGCATTCATCTATCTTCTCAAATTGAAAGATGAAGCATTCTGGAAGTAATCGAGACTGAAAGACTTCAAGACTGAAGCTGAACGAACGTCAAGCAAGACAATAACTCAAAAGACTCAGAAGTAATCGAGACGAAGTGTATTATTCTCTTAAATTCGTATTATTCTGCAAAGAACATGGACTTGTTAATGAAATAACTGCTCCATATTCACCCCAATCCAGTGGAGTAGCAGAAAGAAAGAATCGCACCTTAACGAAAATGATGAATTCTATGTTGCTGACAATAGGTCTTCTAAACTGCTTCTGGGGAGAAGCCATGTTAACAGCTACTTTTATTTTGAATGGGAGTCGTTTGCACAGTCAGACATAATTCCTCATGAACTTTGGTTCAAGGTTAGATCCAAGTTGTGAATGTCATTCGATTGTGGGTGTGTCTGACGTATGTGAAGCTTCTCGACATCAAGATTCAGAAGAAGGGAACAAGGATTACGAAGACAATATTCCTGGGATATGTTGAAAAGAGTGACGCTCAAAGATTCCTTGATTTGGAATCAAATCAAATCATTGAGTCTCGCGACAATGAATTATGTGCGGTCAAGTTTGCCAAGCACAATAATATTATTCTCGCGGATATTCTAAAGAACATTGTTCGCACCAGTGGCTAGAAATTCCAAAGAAGTTGTAGTCCAAGAAGACATTGTCGTTGAAGAGGCAATGTTTGTGCCAGTACTCACTGAACTGTCCTCAAATCGAGTGAGAAGGATGAGGGACATAGGGGAAGACTTTGTTACCTATCATGTAGAAGTAGATCCGCTAACCTATAACTGCATCCATGACATAGAACAGGTGCGCCCGCAATACACGCATGTGCGCTCGTGCGGTTAAAGAATAGGCGTGCGTACGTACGTAGTTAAAGAACAGGAGTACGCACTTGCCTGCGTATCCAGGTGTACGTGGTTATAGTTCATGTGTGAATACGCACCCGATTTAAGAATGTGTATGTGTGCCTAGCGCACCCATCCGCGATATAGAACACATGCATGTGTGTCATGACGAGGTACCAGAGATACTGTTTTCTGGAAGGAGACAATCATCAACAAGATAACTCTATAACAAAAAATAACACTTGAAAGTTAGTCAATCTACCCAAAGGAATAAAATCTATCGGAGGCAAATGGATCTTCAAGAAGAAGATGAAGGTAGATGGAACTGTTGTTAAATTCAAGGCTAGACTGGTAGCTAAAGGATTTTCTCAAAAGCAAGGGATAAACTATTTTGACACATATGCTCCAGTTGAATGAATGACAACTATTAGGGTGTTTATTGCTCTGGGTGCAATTAATAAGCTGGTGATTCATCAGATGAATGTCAAAATAACATTCCTAAATAGAGATATGGTCGAAGAGTTTTACATGAAGCAACTAGAAGGGTTTGCCGTTAAGGGACTTGAAGACAAAGTATAAAAATGTCTGCTTGGTTTAAAGTAGGCTCCAAAGATATGGCACAAAAATTTTGATAAGATCATCATATCAAACAGCTACAGGGTCAGCGAGACAGGTAAGTGTGTATACACCAAATTTGCTAATGGTGGAGAGGTTATTGTGTGTCTCTATGTAGACGATATTCTAATCCTAAGGACAAATCTAGAATGCGTCACAGAGACAAAGAATGTCCTCTCGTCTAAATTCAGTAAGAAGGACATTAGATATGTTGAAGTTATCATGGATATAAAGATCATTTGGATATAAACTTTGCTTGCTCTATCACAAGCTCACTACGTAGAAAATATGCTCACATACTATGGATATCATGATCTTCCTGTGATTGATACTCCTTATAGGTGTGACAAGAAGTTTAAGCCAAATCCAAGAAAAAGTGTTCAGTATTTGGAATACTCAAGCGTTACTAGAAGTTTCATATATGCTACGATTGCCACCAGATTTGACAATGTTTTTGCCGTAGGGATGTTGAGTCGGTTCATAAGCAATCCAGGTGTAGTATACTAAAAAGTTATGAAGAGACTTATGAGATATCTCAAGAGGACTCATAAGTTTGTACTATACTACAACGGTTACCCGGCTATGGTAGAAGGCTTCAGTGATGCAAGCTGGTGCTCAGAAGAAGATAGTGAAAGGTCCGCATAAGGATATATCTTCTCTATGACAAGATCTGCTATATCGTAGAAGACAAAGAAGAAGATTTTTCTCTCTCACTCCTCTATGGAGTCTGAGTTATATGCTCTGACGGCTGCAACAGATGAAATAGAATGGCTTCAGAAGCTCATGTATGATCTTTCTCTGAATAGTGCACAGATTTTGGCTATACCGATCTACTGCGACAACTAGGGTACTGTAGTGGCATCAAATAATTTCTTCAATGGTAAGAAGAGGACTATGAGACTTCGTCACATATCATTGAATGAACGCATCAAGGATGATATTATTGCAGTTGTAGATGTTCGGAGCCATGAGAATTTGGTGAATCTGTTCACTAAAGACCTCAAGAACCAACTAGTTGAGGACACAACACAGAAAATGGGCTTAAAAGAATCCTGATATTTTGTCTTTCTAATTCTACCATAAAATGTTATGTTATTAGTTCAAAAAATAAATCTACTAGGCATCTTGCTTTTGGTTTAAGGAAGGACCATTGACTGGAAATATCAGTGAATAGGTTATTCCTTGGGGACATTATTGGGATTGCATCCCGGAACCTCTGTGTTATATTGTTTGCTCTTTATATAGAAGCATCATATGAGAGGATGGCTTTATGCCTTAATGAGTTACTGTACATTTGGAATGCTTAGTGTGCTTAACAAGAAGCATGGGTAGCTCAGCACTACAAAAGAGCTAGTACCACATGCTACATTAGCGTGACACCACATAAGGTAGGACCAAAGCTTCGGACCATGTCACAATGGTGTATACCAAATAAAGGCAAGTAGTCTCATGATGAAAGACAAAAGAGTGGTATTTTAATACTACAAAGAGGTTGGGACCTCATGATACAGTAGTATGACATCACCAAGAGGTTAGACCTCGACTTTGGGCTATGTTATAGCGGCATAGCTCCGTAAGGAAGCGGAAGGCCCTATGTTGGGAAATTTAAACTCTCTAAGAATTCACCTATGTGTTTGAACAAAGATACATACCATCTCTTGAGGGTAAACATGTAGACACCGAAGATACGCACGAATACCAGGTCAGCACTGGACCTTTAATGTGCGACGAGAGGTACAATCAAGTTTATTATGTAAGTGAAAATGATAACAGTTAAGGTAATGACTTCAAGGCATAGCTCACTTTGTATCGTACTATTTCTTGATCTATGTGGAAGGATTAAAAATCGTAAGCGACATCTACCTAATGCGCATGATATACAGTCACTGCGGGGAACGCTTAGCCCATATATTAAAATATGTGGGGGATTATTGGAGTTTATTGAAAATATTCTTTAGAAATGGCTCCACATCCATGTGGCAACTCTAAGTGTGTATTTCAATATAATATTCTTCTTTTATTGACTTGGATATGGGGAGTGCTAGCCTATGTGATTGTTATGGTGGGGTATTTATCTAGAGGGTAAGATTCAAGACCTCCAAGAAATAATTGTGTTTTGTTGTCCATTTCTTGGGAATTTCCTTTGGAGCTAGGCCTCGAAGTGACTCTGACTCGGACGAAGGGCACAAAGTGGCGCACTTTGAACTCATTCCTGCATCGTTCATTGTCGCATTGTTCTTCTCGTAATAGGTTGTAACTACCCCTTATCCATGGTGATTCTCTCCGGATTAGGATGTTAGTGGCTGTTAGGGTTGGCTAATGTTGTCCCAATATATATATTCTCTAATCTCTTGCTTTGAAAGAGAGTTAGAAAATATATTTTTTGCTACGAGAGGAGAGATAACAACAGCAAGAAAAATCCATGAAATGTTGTTTGTCTGTCCTTCCTAGAGTCCAAGTTACGTTTGTGCGAGGGTGATAATGAGCGTTCTAGAAGTTCTATTCTTCGAACTTGCTGGTTCCTATGAGCATATCGACGAATAAGATTGAATCTTGCTTTGAGCAATGGTGATCTTCATTACCCCAATAGGTATTTCATCTCAGTGTTCTTTGTGTTTTGTTTCTTGTTGTAGCAACTCTGTTACAAAATTTTAATGTCTTACTTTTCAGCAAGTTGTAATTTTGTACTTTCGCTACTGGTTGTAATCGTTGTATTTTTTATTTTCACATACTTTGTAAGATTTTTATAACCCGAAAATAATTATTCTTTCCCTTCATCGAGTTGGCACTGCAGGAGGGACACTTCCGATGGAGGTTGTGGTAGAGATGAAGAGGAAGACGAAGAGTAGAGTGAAGAAGAGGGAGAAAGCCACAGTGTTGTCATTTATGGGAATGTGGTTGAAGTCTTGTTATGAGATCTTATTTACATAGGATAAATGATGTTTGGAAATGATATAACGTTTCAACCTATATTCAAATATTGTTTAAACTTCCAAATATTTTGGTTGCTCTTAATGGGTTTTAATAAACCGATCAATAGCCAACACGATGCGAATAAAAAAAAATCACAAAGACAAAGTATCTTTGCGTTAAAAACCCGCAAAGATAAACACAATGTATTAATGTGAAAAAAAATCCTTGCTGTAAAAAACCATGGGACAAGTCAAGCCACTAATCCACTATAATCTAGTTACAACTCACATGCAATTCCTTACCTAAAGGTGTGAGTTATCTCTACAACTCTAATAGATACAAAAGAATAAAAGCAAAACTCACAACACTTTGACTTCGAATGAAAGGTGTGGTTCTTGCTGATGTATAGCACTCAGACTGTGACAATACACAATATATCTACCCTGACCCTCTTCCAATTTCTTAAGTAACCACTTCATCCAAAGCATCTCCTTGCAAGTATTTGTAGTAACAATGTACTCCACATCTGTAGATGAAAGTACAACATACTTTTGTAGTTTATCCCAAATGCAAACTTACATATATTTTAAAACCATTAAACTAGGCTTTATATTATCATTTATAGTACGTAGGTAATTAAAATAGCTAAATAAGATAAAAATATGCTCACATTACAATTTATTAGTGTATATATATATATATATATATATATATATATATATATATATATATTGGTGCAATATTTCGTCCCTATATATATATATATATATGGTGAACATGGACTGGTTAAACATGTTTCCACAGTCGACAACTGAGGGTATGGCAGCAGGGACATCGGACCACTCTCCTATCCGAGTTTCTTTCATGAGTGATGAGTCACCTACCTTGGAGGGCTCGTCCTTCCAAGTACAACAATTGTTGCCACTTATCTACAGGATATAGGGAGGTGGTGGCCCAGAATATTAAACTGGCTAATGAAGGATTCACATAATACAATGTGGTGCATGCTCTGAAGAGGACGAAGGCTACACTATGTCGCTAGGTTCGGGAACGGCCTAGGCCACCCCTCGTGGACTTGGAGGTGGAATTGGAGGCGGTTCAGAGCACCCTACAGGAGGACATATTGGATGGTGACCTGGCGGCTCGTGAGAAGACTCTTGCTCAGGAGGTTGGCCTTCGCAGGGTTCAAGACGAAATACAACTAGCACAATGTGCTAAGTGCAAGTGGCTCAAAGATGGCGACAGATGCTCCAAGTTTTTCTATGATGTGTTTCGTGCCAGACAACATCGTAATAGCTTCAACCAGCTACTAGACCGGGAGGGCAAGTTTGTTGAATCGCAGAGAGGCATGTAGGAGGAGACAACCAGGTACTATTTTGAATTTTATAATCAATCTGATTATCCTTCTACTTTTCCTCATCTTGTATGCAAGAGGATTATCACCCCATATGGCAATAGCTTGCTACTAGCACCAGTCAGGTTAGAGGAGGTAGAGGCCATTGTCATGGCCGCTGATGCCAATAAAGCCCCGAGGCCGGACGGGTTCAACAACAAATTCTTTAAAATACACTGGGATGAGCTCAAGTTTCCGGTACTATCAGCGGTGCAGGAGTTTTTCACTTAGGAAAAACTGTTGAAGGAACTCAGCCACACCTTCTTGACGCTTACTCCGAAAAAGGAGGGGGCTACTTCACTGGCTGACTTCCGTCCATTGCTTGTTGTAAATATTTGTATAAAATAATTACACATCTCATGTGCAGGCGGATGTAGGCGATTATGCAGGACTTGGTGTGGAGGAACCAGGTTGCTTTTATTAAAAGGAAGATCGATTGTAGAGCACAATCTTCTAGCACATGAGATGGTACGGGAATTCAACAAAGCCGGTAGCATGAAAGCTTGCATTAAACTTGATCTGCGAAAGGCATATGACATGGTGAATCGGGACTTCGTCTGCCAGATAATGCTCGCCATAGGATTCAACCAGCTGTGGGTTGATAGGGTACGAAAATGTATTGCGTCTCCTACTTTCTCGATTCTTATATGAGGCATCCTATATGGGTTCATCAGGAGTAACATGGGACTGCAGCAAGGGGATCCTCTATCTCCATACCTCTTCACTCTAGTGATGGAGTACTTCTCTTGTATGTGGAGATTGTTATTCTATAGGGGCGGATTGTTCCGATGTATCGACGAATTTGTCCTTATATATCACACCTCATTTATGCCGATGATCTGCTGATTTTTCTTCAACCCAACATGTCTGGACTTCAGGCGATCTCGGACATTATGGAGGAATTTGGCTAGTTATCTGGGCTTCATTTGAACATGGATAAAAGTATAGTATATTTCAATACTCATTGTACCCTAAAGGAGGAATGGGTTGAGGTTTTGGGGGTGGAAAAAGGAAAATTACCTATTAAGTACCTGGGTATTCCACTTTCTGTCAATTATGCGAATGAATTGGATTGTCAAAATCTGGTGGAGATCACACAAAGACGCATGGAGGGCTAGCAAGCCCAATGTCTGTCATTTAGGGGAAGGATTGAGCTCTTACGGTCAACCATTGCTTCTTTACCACTATTTTGGCTGCAATCTATTATGCTTTCGGTTGCTACTATAAGGAGAATAGAGCTCATCTGTGTTAACTTCATTTGGAGAGGTGGACTTCATGCCATATCCTGGAAGCAGCTTTGTAGACCTCGTGTGGAGGGCGGAGTGGGTTTATGACCCTTACAAGTGGTTCTGGATGTTGCTGGAATAAAACTCACTTGAAAGTTCATTAAAGGAGGTTCTTTATGGGCTGAGTTGACGGGTAATAGATAGGTATAACAATAATGTGTCTGTTACTTTTAAACGTCTGCTACGCAACTGTGTATCTATTAAGCTTGTTAACAAATGAATTTTTCGAGATGGTCGACATAGATACTTATGGTATGATCCATGGGTTGATCATCGGAGCTTGTGGGAATGTACGGGAGAGCAGCTGGCCATTGAGGCAGATAAAGGATTGGATGTGCATACTATCTTACCAAATGGAGCTTGGAGTCCGGAGAGAGATGCACATACAAACATATTTGCTGATCTGATTAGGAGGTCTCTGATAGACCCAACTGCCCCCATGGATGGTTGGTTTTGGCACCTGGCCGTGGAAGGTAATGGTGATGGAGAGTTCACTTCCAAGTCCTGTTATGACCTTCTGCGACATGCACAACCGAGAATGGAGAATTATGAGTCCATCTGGATAAAGGGTTTGGTGAGTAAAATGCAATTGTGCATGTACCGAGTCATGCTTAGTCGACTACTTACGATGGACATGCTTGCTCGATTTGGTATACATATTGCCTCACCTCGCTGCGTACTTTGTCACTTAGGGGATGAGTCAAGCCAGCACATATTCTTTCACTATACGGTGACATCATCCATATGGCGAGAACAATGCAGTAGATTGGGTTGTTGCACAAACATGACGAACATTGGGAAGATTGTAGTTCAACTCAAGAGCTTGCAGGAACAAGGGGATGGTGTGGTTTAAAGAGGCGCAGATACATCTCTGGCTTCGACCGCGTAGGCATGTCTGGAGGGAGTGGATTAAGCGTATATTTGAAGGAAACATCACCTTCGTTATTGGGATACTGCATAATATTGAATTTGATGTATCTGCTATGAGCCCTCAATAAGGGGCATGTAATTGTATGTCTGATAGTTGGTTATATGAATAAAATTTACCCTTTTTCTATATATATATATATATATATATATATATATATATATATAAGTAAAAGAAATTATTAAAAAATAGCTTGTAATCAAATTAGCATAACCTTAATCATATTTGTTGACCAAATCCTAAATCTATATAGGATTACTAATGTCCGCCAACCCAAAAAGTATAATTATTATCAAATCTTAATCGTGTGCATATCCTAAATCTATTTGGAAGTACTTAGAGAAATACTAAGTACTTTCAGCCGAGTTCTACCTCTTGTAACTCAATTATAGGAATAAAAATATATTTTGGTATGAAATGTATTTTTAAATTTTAACTTCTAATCATTAACTGAAAACAAAATCTCACAAAATATTGTTTAAAAATATAAATATATAATGTACACACGTTACAATAGTAATCCATAATCCAAATCCTATTTAAATTATCAATAGATGTTAATATATAGATAGGAATAACACTATTTATCACTCCAAATGTCCCTCCAAACTATCTTTCCATATGTGGCAGCTGCTGTGGCGGTCAATGTGGTAACTGATATGACAAATTTTAACATTAAAATTAGCATTAACATTAAAATTAAAATTAAAATTAACATTAATATTATCCAATTGAAGCAAGTTCGTTCTTGCGTTATTGCAAAAGTTCAATTAATAATTTTTGGGCGATTGTTGATGTCTCCATGGAATCCACAAATCCTAACCTCACAAAAAGTTGTCGAAGGAGACCTTCGGGATGTTTAATCAAGCCCTTGTTGTCATCTGGATGTCTAAAGGTCCAATGAGAAACTGAATAATGATATATTGTGTTTGCAGTGAGCATACATTTAGTTCAGTCATTTTACTTTTTATGACACCTTTTTTGTCTTTTGAGAAGATCGTATGGATCGAGTATGTTGAAGTGGAAATGGGTCACATATACAAGGTTTTCCTCAACTCGATTCTGATTTTTGGTGCAAAAAGCTGGGTGGTAACACTTGATCGAAAATTTAATCGCTCCAAAAGTGTCATCCCAGTAAACAATATCGATGGTGATGATAACGGTAATATGTATATCCCTTCCTTATTATACAACATATTAACTTCAAAGACTTAGAGACTCATTATGGTTTTTTTTTTCTGATAGCTCCCAGTACTTTTTGTTTAGCTGCAACATCTCTAGTAGGAATAGAGAACTTACTAAAAGTGGCAGAGAGAATCATTTTGAGCTTTTGTTCTGGTATAACTGGATCAGTTGCAGATGGCTGGAAAATTGTATCTAGCTACTATGATGATGTGATAATAAGGAGCAAAAAAGAGTGTCAGAGATCCTAGTTGGGCTTCAGACATCATTCTAAGTGCATCAACATCATATTGAGTAAAACTTTGATACATATGGCTGTATCAAAAAAATGATACAACTACTACATGACAGGTGGGTCCTCCTCTCTCTTCGTAAATCGTGCAAGCATATATATATAGTGGAGGGCCCACCTGTCATACAGTGGCTGTATCATTTTTTTGATACGGCCATCTGCATCAAAGTTCTACTCGCATCATATTGGCTACCAGTGCATCCAAAAAAAGCCTTTTATTTTCTCAATGATAAGACATATCGTCCGAAGGTACTCATCTGGCTTCTACAATATTGCATTATTATTTCCACTTCCAAATGTTCGTCATAATTTATTTGATCACCAAAATATTCTTTTTTTTTTTTGGGCGCGATTCACTTCTTCAAAATTAGATACTTACAACTTTATTTATTTTGGTAAAAGTGATGTTTTGGTTTACAACAAAGGATTGGTATACAATTATTATTTTTATTAGATTGCATAAAGACGTTACGAGAGAAAAATTAATTAGTAAAATGAACTGAAAAACTAACGAACTATGACAACATTTATGTTAGTATTATATTTAGTAAAAACGACATATATATTCAAGTTTTTGACATCTTTGACACAAAACATATTAAAATACCCAAATTGAGATGTACATATCTTTAATTTATTGTGGTTCTTATATGATATTAAAACAACTGGTAGTTATATTATTTAACCAGAATAACAACATATACATTATTTATAAAAAATATTTTCTAAGTTTCAGTATATCACAATATCACATATGTTTTAGATGTCTTGACACAAAAATGTTTTCTATTCAATAATTTAACATTATACACCAACATGAGAATGATACATGTATGTAAAATTTATATCATGTTAACAAATGCACATTTATATTTGAATATGGAGTCTTTTTTGCATTAAGGGCAGGGATCTAACCCAGGACCCCCTCGATAACCCACACCAGTCCAACTGCTGGGCCGCCCCCTGTTGCCTTGAATATTGACCTCAAAATTTAAACATTAGGCTTCACTATCTCGAATAATCTCTTCTCAAAGTCTTAAAAACATTCTTTATTTATTATAAACATTAAGTTACATGTTATAAAATTGTTATTTACTTAAGTTTATGTTGTTGAGGATACAAGCCATAGATGAATAATTGTATCTACTTGTATAATGCTTCGTCTACCAATGATCGAGTCAAGTTCATTTCAACCTAATTTGTTATAACAAATTATTGGACCAGTTGGATCTTCTCTCCGGTGGCAACAAATTCCAGGAGATAGCTAATGTAGCTATTGGACAAGGAAATGAAAATAAAATTTTGCTTCTTCATTTCAATGTAACCAAGGCTTGGGGGAAGCAATTTAACCAAGGATCCATTACAAATAATTTGACTAACCTGCTCGTCTCTTCCCATTACCGCGTACGTTTCCACCCAAGTCGTTCTACTACACTTTGATGCTCAATCCACGTTCCTGAGGCTCATTGATGGTTGGATCTCTTATCACTGTTGCATTCCAAATCATTGTGGACTCTGAGAGAGAATCAAAATTGTCTCCTAGATATATCGATAAAATCGATAATCTGGTAATGGGTATTATAGAAAAAAAACAAACAAAGGATTTGCTCTTGGATGTTTATCCAAGTTCCTGAGGCTCAAATCGCAACATTACATTAAGGGGTTAGAATCTTGAATCCCTTCCAAATTCTGATGTTATAGACTCCAGGATTTGTTTGTATGTTTATTGGTTATGTTAAGAATTTGTTTTTGTCTTGTAAGAGATAATAATAGTCTCTTGTATTAGTCTTTTATTACATTGGTGAAGACTTTATCATGGGGAAGAACAACAAACTTTACATATGCATGTGTGGTTATTTTCTTCTTCCTATTGTTTAGATTAAAGTTCAAAGTCGTTTTAAGGTGTATACATCCTAAACGATTTCATCCTTAACAATTAATTGAGTTTAAGATATGTAATATAGAGTTCATTAGCATATGTTTACTTTTTGCACAAAATATATGAACATATCTTTGCTAGGGTCTTAGTGAGTACATCATAATGACTTTCTGATTTAACTAGACATTTGGGTGGAGGCTTTTAGGTATTTTGATTTGTATGATCAGTGTTGCATGCATAATTGTATATGTTTTAGCCCTGATCATTTATATATTGATTGCTAATAATGGTAATTAATAATACTGGTTCTTTTTTTAAAGTTGGCACTGGAGTACTGGACTATCAATAATAACATTGGTTTTAATGCAGCAAATTCTTGGAACTTTACTAGCATATACAAGTATGATTAAGCTTAGGAGAAAATTTTCTATGATTTCTTGTAGTTGTAGTTCTAGGATTATAGTCTTATGAATTTTCAATATATATATATATATATATATATATATATATATATATATATATATATATAAAGAAATGATCTAAAAATATCCGGGTGGTTTCATATTATGGAACCACTTTATGTTATATGGGTTGGATTTGGATTGGGTGGTTGAGATTAAAAGGTGTAGACCCCACTACCTTTTAATCTCAACCACCAAATCTCAATCCAACCCATGTAACATAGGGTAGTTCTATAATATGAAACCACCCGAGTGGTTCTATAACACTCCTCTCTCTCTCTCAATATATATATATATGGTAAAAGGGATATGAGTCATAT
Source organism: Iris macrosiphon (assembly GCA_036927795.1). NCBI lineage: Eukaryota > Viridiplantae > Streptophyta > Magnoliopsida > Asparagales > Iridaceae > Iris > Iris macrosiphon. Next base: position 181,081,572 of record JAYESA010000009.1, read on the forward strand.
GCTCATATTAATGTACATGTGGATCAATATGAATAGAGTGTACTAGTGCACATGAGTGCACATGGGATGTAAGAGTCCATTTCTATTGGTCTACATGTGTATGGCTCATGTAGGAATATGAGCTTATGGCTCATATCTCGTTTACCCATATATATATATATATATATATATATATATATATATATATTGCACCAAGAGCCACATATTTTTTTTGAAATGTGTGTTTAATATAGAAAATAATGTATATTGTTGTCCTTTTATTATTGTTTTGTTTATGGAAAATAAGTTGAAACAATGAAGCACTTAGATTTTTGCTATAATTTTTTTAACGAAGTGTAATGTGGGAACAATTAAGTTTCGGAAAACATTATTCCTCTATTTGAGAAAGATTAATTTGAACTGATATGTTCATTTATCTAGAACCTCTTACATGAGAACAAGGAGGACTTGCATTGTTTTAAATTTTCAAGAATAACAAGCGTTAGTATATGGAGAGAGAGTCTAAAAGAACAATTACCACTTGTAAAGCGCCGTTATGATTCTCTTCTCCAGTATAAAGAACCTCTGTCACCATAGCTCTTGAAATTATGCTAGAAAAGAAACAAGACCACTTGTTTTGTGAATCAAAATATTTAGCAAAGCCAACATAGTTTGTATATTCTATAGAATTTTCAGATAATACAAAATACAAAAGTTAATGAAGCAAAAGACTTGAAATAAGTGTGAGATAGAGAGGGAGATTTTATACCACATCCATAAGTAAATCAACTAAATTGTTAGGGCTTATTAAGACGATAGTACTGGCTCGAGTCCCTTCTATCACGAATCCACAATCTTTTGGTTCAATCCCTCAATAATATATTTGGTAATATTTTAAGCTTGTCCACTGAATCCTCATAGCCACTGGGGTGCCATAAAGGCTCCCCAAGCTCAACCATAGAAAGAAACTCTTTCATTGCAACAATGGCAAGAAACATTGCATGCTTTTTTTCAGTTTTCCTCGTCTACTAATGCCAACTCTCCAATAGGGTTGGATTCTTCAATTGAATGTCGATGAGAAGGAACATCGCAGTGGCGTATTTGACGGAAGTGACATGCCACCATATACCGCAATTATCTTTGTCAAGATGTCGATCTGTTCCATATACATCATAATGCAATGTCTTAATGCATCAAAGTATACTTGGGTTGTATTTGAGTTATGTATCTTATCTTAAGTATTGATTTATCATCAAGAAATCTACTTCACGACATTAGCCTATATCTACATGCTATATTAAAAAACACTCTCTTTTTGGCTGTCACTTTCTCCTTTTGGCTGTCACTTCTCTCTCCCCAAATCTCTTTATGCATAGATTGCGTGTTAATGATTTCAACTTTACAAACAATCGATTATAAATATGGATAATTATCTGGAAATCCCCTAACATTTGACCACTTATTATCGAACCCCATGACGATTTTTTTCATCATGAAACCACTTGGGTAGTTAAGACCCAAGAGTCGTGTTAAGTATGCTTACGTGGACTAAACTTTTGATTAAATGAAGAAAATGCCCTTCTTTTAATCCAAATTTGTAAGTAAAAATCTTATCCTAGATTGTCTTGTTCTTCCAAGATTAAAACTTGTTCTTCGCCAAATTGAAACTTTATTCATCACCAAGTTTATGTTATGTACGTATCAAGAAACTTGATTTTCAAAGATGATGAATGAATTGCTTATATATTTTATCGGTTGTTTCTATGTAGATTTATTTTCAAAGTAATTGAATGTAATGCACTTTGTATTTAAAGTGTATGACTATGTTTTCATCAATAAATTGGTTTATCCAATTGCAATTAATCAATTTATCAACAAAATTGAGTTTTGAATCTTGTTTTTTCTTCCATCTTTCTCAATAAATGTGTTAGGTGTTTGAATAAAAAAAATAATTGGTCTGAATTTTAGCTTTGAATATTCCAAACTCTAAATGCACATATTTTTTTGTTCAATGTAAAGAGAAGTATAACTAAACGTTGCATAAAATTTGGGGCAAGAACACATAAAATTCCAATAAAATTTAAGGTTTGGTTGAAAATATATGGTTTTATATAAAATTTAAGGACTTTGGATTAGCAAAGTGGTTGTTTGGGGGTACAATACTTGTGATGAAATTGCAAAAGATCTATTTTGAGTTGGGGATTTGGTAGAAGAAAGTTTTTGGTAGGTGTTTAGGCTTTAAATCTAATTTGGTGATCTAGGATTCAACAAAATGAAATGAGCTGACAAAGGTCTATATGCTTACATGAACAACAATTTTCTCTACCTATAAAAATTAATAATACTCCATATAGGCCTACTTAGTGAAACTTTTGAGTCTCTACTGACGAAAGGGGCTCCATGATGAAAAAAGTTGTAAGGGCGCTTGGGGATAAGTTGTCAAATGTTGGCAGGTTTTATGTAGTTACCCTATAAACATAATAGTCTAAATTGGAAGATCAATGTATGCAATTGTAATGTTCATCTGTATTGGAAAATTTTAAATGTAAGACTACTATTTAAAATGTTGGAGAAGCATTTGCTAACATTAGCTATGGCTATTGTTATTAAGTCTCAAGTTATATATATATTTTTTTAGAGAAAAAGAGTTACTATATTTAACATTTATGCCACACATAAATAACCTAATTCATATATTATACTTTATAATGAGATAAAAAGCTAGTAAATTTTATTCTCATAAATATATAATGAAACTAACCTATGTGAAACATACGACAACATATGGAATGGAAGAAATAAACCTTCTTCATTAGCTGAGCATTCTCATTTTTAAGATTTTCCTCATCAAAAGTGACCTCGAACAGCGAAGGGTCACACTTAGTACAACGACGAGAGCTCAGAGCTTTTCAAAACCTCACATTTTGTGTATGTAGTATCTCATTCTCCTTCCTTAATTGCTTGTTCACTTGGCATGATTTTCTTGTCTGTAAGATTAAAAAAACATGTAAGGTATTGGTATAATTGTAGACAAATTTAGTATAAGTTAATAATTTTGAGTATATTGGCTTTACGATTAATGTTTTTTGCATCCACATATAAGGTAATAGAAGAAAACTCACTATCAACACATTTCTCTAAGGGAGCCTTAGAGTGTGTTTGGTAGCCGGAAACTAACAAGAAAACTAAGATAACAATGAAAATTCCTCGAAGCTTCTGGTTTGTGATGTTTGGTTATCTAAATTTAGAATCTTTTTGTGACATCGTCATAAACGTAAAGTAGGGACTCATTCAGTTTTCATCTGAAAGTATCATTATTTCTTATTTGAACAAGTGATGGAAATTACCTATGATCAACATGCCATCATATCATTCTACTTTAATTATCCTAGTTTATAGAAATCTTCTTTTAGTTTTTATAAACTCCAAAAATAAATTAAAGAAAAAATTGTGTTACCAACTTCTAAGCTCCAGCTATTTTGTTATTGTGAAGCAAAACCTATGTCATAATAAAACCAAGTTTCATTTAAGTTGTATGTATTGAAGATATTCTAAGAACATCTCTTATTTGTTAAGACCTATAGAAATGGAAGATGCATTAATTACAAGAGCTAGTGCATTTACTCACAAGCATTCATTTCACAAAAAAGGGGTCTTGGTTTTTGTCACATGTTGTAGTTATGAACACAGTTCTTGTGACTGTCTTACGCGCTTTGTAGTTAGGATCAATATTGATGCACAAAATAGATTAATGAGAAAAAAGAAGAATGAAAAAGAGATAAGAGCTCACATATCAAATGTTCCACTGCCAATTAAAGATACATTTATATTCTTATATTATTTAGGCAGTAGTAACAGTTTTTGGATTGTTCTACCTTTAATTGAATCCTTTTGTTTTGAAACCAAAATTTCACTTGGGTTGATCTCAATCCTAATTCATTGCTTAACAATTTCCTTGTTTCTTCATCTGAATGTTGATTCTGCTTAAAAACCCTGAAGATCAACAAAAAGAAAATGATGTTAAAGAATTTACAGTAGTTATCATAACTAGGAATTTCCAAAGTAAAATCGATGATAATTTCATACTCTTCCATTCTTTTGATCTGCCGTTTAGTGTGGCACACATATTGTCGCGCCCCGGTCCCGTAAGAGACGGTCGTTCTCGCTTGGTCCCTACGGGACCGATCGTCCTCGCTTGGGCGCGATGTCGTGCAAGCCTAAGTTGCGGTTGCACTAGGCAAAGTACCTGCACAAGACACAAGTCAGACGAAAATATACATATATAGGCACGGAATGTAAATGCAGAGAACCAAAGTTGAACACATTTGATAGGAACACAAAATACTTTCTTTTATTGAATAATTGAATATTGGATTACAAAGTGCTTGTTTGTTTAAGTTACAAAATATGTCTTAGAAGGCTTACAACTCTTTTTACATTCCCAAAATTAGTCACAATGCCCACACATTACATCCTTTTAGTAGGACCAATATAACAAAACATCTAACAGAAGAGGAGATGCCCACTGGAGAGGAAAGCTAAAGAAGCAGCACGAGCACAGTCCCTCGGAAGGTTGCGCTAACACTGATTCAGAATGCTTGCCAAACTCTCGCGTCCAGTACCTAGATATTTGCCCACAAACGTGGGTCAGTACTACCACATGTACTGGTGAGCGACCGTGGCCAAACTCACCTAGAAATCCACACTAAGTAAGCAAGTGAAGCTAGCATTATTAGGTGATCTTTCTAGTTGTCTAGTTTCTTTTTAACAATTCATGCAAGGAAACATAGACGATAGATAGCATATGCATATGATAATTCTTACCCACGACCGATCGGCTATCCCTGCAGCAGACACACAAGTTAACAATAATTTGCATATATGAATAAACTCATGCATCTGTGTTGGCATCAAGTGTCAAGTGTGCATATAAGAGATGACTTATCATGCGACCTAACTACATGATGGTCCATGGGAAAACCCATTCTCTATAGACGTGAACACCCCCCTGATCGCGAGGGCTTCTTTGCCTCAGGGTGTTCCTCTAATCCCCCCCAGGGCGAACGATCCCCAGTGCCCCGGGAACCGTTTGTGGGATCTCTCCTTGTGCACAAGTTATCTTAAGACCAATGCATAGAATGCAACTCTATCATATAAACTCTTACTATGCAGCAGGTTTAGACTATAAGGGAACATCTCCATCTATCTTTACTTATATTCTTTAGTAACCTATGCGAGGTTCTTATAAACATCTCTATGCAGCATATGAGTAAGGAACATATATACATCTGTTTGAACAAGCATTAGCAACAGTTCTATATGTATAAAATCAAGCATTCAGTTCATCTCTTTTAGCTTGTTTCATTTAGTGAGGCAACATTGTAGAGGAATAAGTAACTTGTGCAGACTAGAGATCATTTTTATTAAGGCGTGTGAACTGAAGGATTCATCGAAGGGCCTAAGCCACTCACCGAATGAATCGAACGAGAGGATGGTGAAGCCTTATGCAACGTTCACTCTTTGGTTACGCGTCCTGAAATTGTAACAATACTTGGTTAGCATACTTCGATCTCTTTTCCTTACGTTTCGAAAAGAACGCACAAGCGATAAAAGCGAAATCATAAAAACCAAGTCATCGAAAGCAAGACAAAACACAAAGCAACACAAAACCAAGAAGCAAAGCAACCAACGAAAACTCTTGGACTTATTTCAATAGAAGTCGTTCCATCATTTGGAAGGTTTCATTGCATTTCGTCCGTGTTGATTTAGCGGTAAGGTTTTCCCGAGACTCGATTCTCAACCGAGTCAAAGTAGCAAGTGTTCCATAAGTAATCGTTTGGAGCGGGACGTCACATGCAACCCTACTGAGAAGAAGTTTCGTCCTCGAAACTTAAGAGATCAAGGGGCGAAGATCAAAGCATCAAGAGGTCAAAGGAATCAGACTCACCAACATCGTGCCCGCTAGTGTCACATTCTATATTCAACTGATACACTCTAGATCTTCTGGGTTGATCAGTTTGTTCAATAGCTGGGCCTGGAGGGGTCTGATTCTATCCACGTTCTGCATTGTCTACTTGGTTCCCAGGAACCTTTCTCTTAGCCTGACAATCTCTGAAGCCATGGCCTCTCTTCCCACAGTTGAAGCACTCTATTTTTGGTGCGACAGTTCCCGATGCTATGGCCCCGTCTGCCACAGAAGGTGCACTCTTGAGCAGAGTTCTGCTTACCTTCTATCTTCTTCTCCCCATCTTGGTATCTTTTAGTAGGAGGGTTTCGAGCAGCTGGCGCCTTCTCGGAAACACTCCGTGGCAAATACTGCTCGTTCTGAACCGCTGCCTCGAAGGCTTTTATGTAGGAGGTACATTCATGGTTCATAACATCTTTTCTGAGGCTATCATTCAAACCTTTAATAAATCTATGTGTACGGGCTTTTTCATCGGGAATCAACGAGCTAGCGAACTTAGCAAGTTTGGAGAACTCTGATTCATAGTCCTCAACGGACTTGCTCCTTGCTTAAGTTCAGAAAACTCGTCTTCCTTTCTCTGTCGGACTGCAGGTGGAAGGTATTGCTCCTGGAATGCTTCTTTGAACATTCTCCAAGTGATCTTACCATCTTGATGCTTTATGGCGAGATCTACTTTCTTAATTTGCCACCAGTCGTGTGCACGTAACCGCAACTGCATGTCTACACACGCCACCCTCTTGTTCGCAGGTATCGAAGCAAACTCAAACAAGCTCTCCATCTTTGCGATCCAGTCCATCACCTTATCCGGCGCGGTCCTGCCTTCAAACTCCGGAGGGTTCAAGTTCAGAAACTCAACACCTTTAAAGGTAGACTTCCTGGCTGCACGTCGAGGCTCGTTAGTTTCTGCTAAGCCTGCTCCCTGAGGCATGGTTGGGGCAGTCGCAGGTGTCGCGGCGGTTCCCGATGCACCATTGTGTGCCACCAGTGTTGTCACTATCTGAGTTAAGAGAGTCAAGCTGCTGGTGTTGTGCCAAGGCTCTAGTATCAGCCCGTTGCTACTGAGCTTCGAACCGTTCATGTTGGGCTGTATGGCGATCATTTTGATTATCAAACATAGCGATCAGCCTATCAATTTGGTCATCGCTCACGCTTTATGCGCGCGATATCCCTAGGTTACTAGTTATGGTCATCTTGCTACAAAAGAGAGTAGCTTGCATTAGTCTCATAATGTATTATGGACTAATTGCATGGGACATTGAGTTTTCATACTCTTAGGGACATATTATACTCTCGATTTACCTCTTATAGATTCGAAATCAATTTTCGAAATTCGGGACTTTTGAAACCGTTTGAAAACTTATATCATTTTCGAAAACGATATTTGAAGAGGCCAAGGACGTAAAGTCATGCTCTGATACCACCTGTCGCGTCCCGGTCCCGTAAGAGACGGTCGTCCTCGCTTGGTCCCTACAGAACCGATCGTCCTCGCTTGGGCGCGATGCCGTGCAAGCCTAAGTTGCGGTTGCACCAGGCAATGTACCTGCACAAAACACAAGTTAGACGAAAATATACATATATAGGCACGGAATGTAAATGCAGAAAACCAAAGTTGAACACATTTGATAGGAATACAAATACTTTCTTTTATTGAATACTTGAAAATTGGATTACAAAGTGCTTGCTTGGCTGAGTTACAAAATATGTCTTAGAAAGCTTACAACTCTTTTTACATTCCCAAAATTAGTCACAACGCCCACACATTACATCCTTTTAGTAGGACCAAAATAACAAAACATCTAGCAGAAGAGGAGATGCCCACTGGAGAGGAAAGCTAAAGAAGCAGCACGAGAACAGTCCTTCGGAAGGTTGCGCTAACACTGATTCAGAATGCTCGTCAAGCTCTCGCATCCAGTACCTGGATATTTGCCCACAAACGTAGGTCAGTACTACCACATGTACTGGTGAGCGACCGTGGCCAAACTCACCTAGGAATCCACTCTAAGTAAGCAAGTGAAGCTAGAATTATTAGGCGATCTTTTCTAGTTGTCTAGTTTCTCATACAAGAAAACATAGACGATAGATAGCATATGCATATGATAATTCTTACCTACGGTCGAGCGGCTATCCCTGCAACAGACACACAAGTTAGCAACAATTTGCATATATGAATAAACTCATGCATCTGTGTTGGCATCAAGTGTCAAGTGTGCATATAAGAGATGACTTATCATGCGACCTAACTACATGATGGTCCATGGAAAAACCCATTCTCTATAGACGTGAACACCCCCTGATCGCGAGAGCTTCTTTACCTCAGGGTGTTCCTCTAATCCCCCCCAGGGCGAACGATCCCCAGTACCCCGGGAACCGTTCGTGGGATCTCTCCTTGTGCACAAGTTGTCTTAAGACCAATGCATAGAATGCAACTCTATCATATAAACTCTTACTATGCAGCAGGTTTAGACTATAAGGGAACATCTCCATCTATCTTTACTTCTATTCTTTAGTAACCTATGCGAGGTTCTTATAAACATCTCTATGCAACATATGAGTAAGGAACATATATACATCTGTTTGAATAAGCATTAGCAACAATTCTATATGTATAAAATCAAGCATGCAGTTCATCTCTTTTAGCTTGTTTCATTTAGTGAGGCAATATTGTATAGGAACAAGTAACTTTGCAGACTAGAGATTATTTTTATTAAGGCGTGTGAACTGAAGGATTCATTGAAGGGCCTAAGCCACTCACCGAATGAATCGAAAGAGAGGATGGGGAAGCCTTATGCAACGTTCACTCTTTGGTTATGCGTCCTGAAATTGCAACAATACTTGGTTAACATACGTCAATCTCTTTCCCTTACGTTTCGAAAAGAACGCGCAAGCGAGAAAAGTGAAATCATGAAAACCAAGTCATCGAAAGCAACACAAAACACAAAGCAACACTAAACCAAGAAGCAAAGCAACAAACAAAAACTCTTGGACTTATTTCAATAGAAGTCGTTCCATCATTTGGAATGTTTCATTGCATTTCGTCCGTGTTGATTTGGCGGTAAGGTTTCCCCGAGACTCGATTCTCAACCGAGTCAAAGTAGCAAGTGTTCCATAAGTAACCGTTAGGAGCGGGGCGTTACACATACAGCTTACTCGCAAGAAGTTGTGTTTGGTCTCCGTTCTCTTCTTCGGAGGTCTCTAGGATCCTCACACCTACATTTCTATCGTCTTCTTCATTGTCTAGAAAGTTTTCGAATTGCTTTTCATTATCATCATGTTCAAAAAATATTGGATGCACTTGTTTTACATAAATCCAGTTTCTTACAACGAATTAGACTTTCAGGAATCTCAAATTTTGAGAAACTTAAATGAGAACTCTAATTCCTATTTTTATATAGAAGTGGAGAAATGAAATTCTTTCATATCAGTTTGATATCATGTTCTTATTCTATATATCGGGCATACAATTATCAAGTAATTTGCGAAAACACTGAAGTAAAAAAATAAAAATAAGCACCCTTCTTGACTTAAAACACTGAAGTAATGCGCCGACTCTCCTCAAAACTCCCTCACCACTTGTAGGAAGTCAGGGCTTCGCCGGAACGATGCTCTGCTCGACGATATCACTGTCAAAACTCAATACAAAGACGATCATATCCAAAACTTGAGAACACTGTTTAAATTAATGCACACCGACCAACTCAAGATGAATGTGACAGTCTTTTCCGAGGGTATCCAGCGGCAAATTCCTATGGTTCGTAATCAAGTCAGAGGGAATTAACTTAGAACTAGACAAGGTCAAAGCTATCATAAGCATGCAACGACCTAAAAATCTCAAAGAATTGAGAGGACTACGAGGAAGACTGGCATACATTAGAAGGTTCATCGTAAACCTCTCTAGCAGGTGTCTAATGAAGAAAGTTGTCTCATTCATATGAGATTAAGCATGCCAGCAAGCCTTTGAGGATATCAAGTGAGACCTGACAAATCTGCCAACATTGGTAGCTTCTGGTACGGACAAACCATTCCTATTATATGTCCGTGCAATAGACTATGTCCTGGGTGCCCTACTAGCAGAGAAGAATGACGAGGGCCATGAACAAGCAATATACTATTTGAGCCAAATGATGATCGATGTTGCACACTAATACAATTCTATCGAGAAGGAATGTTTGGCATTAGTCTTTGTCATCCAAAAGATGCAACATTATGTGATTGAATAAACAATCAACGTCATCACTCGGGCCAATTCTTTGAGGGTCCTAATGACAAAGTCAAGCATACTTTATTCCCATTAAGCAACTTGGCTCATGTTATTATCAGAATATGACATAACTTTTGTCTCACAAAAGGCAGTAAAAGATCAAGCCCTTGCATATTTTCTGGTTGCATATCCAATCTCGAAAACTTTGAAGCCCTATGAAGATATACCAGATTAAGTCCTCAAGTCTAAATCAACTTCAGAGGAATTAGTATGACAAATGTTCTTTGACGGTGTATCAAGAACTGGCCCCAAGAGAAAAATAGCCGATGGTGTGGGGGTAGAGGTAGTATCTCAATAAATTACATTATCTATCGAGCATATTCTTTGGCAGAGCCATGTTCCAACAATATAATTGAGTACAACGCTCTTCTTATCGTTTTACAACTAGACCGACAAATGGGAGTAGACTATCTGAAAGCTTATGTTGATTCTAGATTGCTCATCAATCAAGTAAGAAGTGAATTCGAAGTTCGGCACGAAGACCTGATTCTTTATTATCAGGCTACCATCAAGCTGGTTAACACATTTATGGGTTTCTACATCAATCAATTACCTCAATTACAAAATACAGAAGCTGATGCCCTAGTAGGACTCGCATATTCCTTAGCAATACTAGTACAGTCGCAACACTTGGTGACGTTGGCTAGCATGCAATTATTATGCGCAAAGAATAACTTAAAAATTCCCTATAATAGAATCTGCAGTTTATGGGATTCTCCCTGACAATCCCAAGGAGGCGGTGTCTATCCAGAGACGATCCCTCTGATTTTACTACGACTCAGTAACAAAGATGTTATACCGACGATCCCTTAGGATTATTTCTTCGTTGTCTGTCAATCACAAAAGCAAAAGAAGCTGTCTATGAGGCCCACCATAGCATTTGTGGAGCACACAAGCCAGGTCCTAAGCTACAGGATAGGTTGACACGCCTTGGCTACCATTGGCCAACCATTACCACCAATGCAACGGAGTACATAAAGAAATGCCAAGCAAGTCAAATCCACGCCGATTTTATTCATTAACTATCGGAATTCCTACATCCAATTGCCATTTCAAGGCCATTCGAAGCCTATGGACATCATTAGTCCTATCAGCCCCCCATCTACCGAGGGACATCGATTCATCCTGGCAATAATTGGTTACTTTCAAAGTGGAGGAAGGTTGTTCCATTAATTGAAGTCAAGACATTAAATGTCATCTACTTCATCAAAGGACATGTCATTTTTTGATATGTTGTTCCCAGAAGGATCATTTATGACAATGGTCCTCAATTTGTAAGCCACGTGTTCTACTAATTTTGTGACAAATACCAGATCCATAACATATCTTCCACATCATATAATCCAACGACTAATGATCTGGCTCAAGCATTCAACAAGACTATTATCAAGCCGTTTAAGAATTTTGTCTCCTCTAACAAGCGAGACTGGAACGAAAGGCTTCACGAATGTCTTTGGGCTTATCAGATCGACTTCGGCTACAAGAGCTTGAGGCCTTTAATGAATGTGTTTACATGCTCAACAACACATTAAGCTATACCAAATCCGTATTTGTAAAGCCTTGAAGAAAAAGGTTAATGAAAGGGTCTTTCAAGTTGGAGATCCGGTCTTGACTGTCAGAAGACTAATGATCATAACCACCACAAAAGCAAAGAAAAATTCCAACATAAGTGGGAAGAGCCGTATGTGATAGAGTATATCTACTCAAATGGAGCATATCATCTCGCCAAGCCAAACACCGACATGTTAATGATGCCGATAACGACAAATTCTTGAAAAAAAATATTATGCTTAACTGAGATTCAAACTACTCAAGAAGCATTCGACAAACATAATTTCTTATGTCATATGATTCGCAAAAATTTCCGAATGAATTAGGAATAAGATTTCCAACTCCCCTATTGAGCCAGGGATAGATTCCAATTTTTCAGCAGGTCGGGAAATATTAGCCCCAACATCTCCAGCAAGTTGACAATCCAGCTACAATACTTCAAGTTATTGTCCGTACCAATTCATCGATATGTTATGGACAATAAACCCACACAAACTTTTCCAGCTGGAACAGTTCCCAGATCCTCTGGAACCTTTCCAATGGACAATAAATTGGAGAAGAAACTGGCGAGAAGGACACCCAACATCTGGTCTCGTACTCATAACCTTCAGCAGTGCGAGATGGCGAGAATTTGGCTACTATGGGATAATAGGACTTGGTCAAGGTGTATCATCCACAAATCTGATCAGCTTATTGTTGGAGAGTTAACTAATAAAGGTGGCTTCAAATTCATTTTCCGGACGGTATATGGCCACAATGACAGACGAAAACGCTATTCTCTATGGCAAGATATAATATATGTTGTACTGGGCGCTAGGCGAGGCGCCCGCCTCGCCTAGGCGCCCGCCCAGGCCACAGAAGATATTTTGCAGGAAAAAAAATCTACAGTTATGTGCAATGTAAACAGTGCAGTTATAATGTTATATATAAGATATTAAGAAGCAACAACGGATGTATAAAAAAACAGTTGATAACTAATATACACAAGTAACGAGAACATTTGATAACTAAAGCAATATGCAATATAATAACCATTAACCAAATAACCAATAAGCAATATAATAAGTCTAAAGTAAGCATTGAGCAATATAATAAGCATTGAGCAATATAATAAGCATTAACCAATATTCAACATCAAGTAATAATAACCAATATTCAACAACCGCCTAGGCGCGCCTATGTATTCCCCTGGTCGCCTCTAGGCATCCGCCTAGGCGCACCTAGGCGTCCGTCGCCTGACACAGGATTTTTTTCTCCAGGTCGAGGCGGACTTCCCCCAACCTGCTCGCCTAGGCCGCCTAGACGTCGCCTGTGACAACATAGGATATAATACACATCAACGTTATTGCCGATACTCAATTGCAACTCCCAATGGTCCTAAGCGGGGACTTCAACGCGATGTTGTTCAGGCATGAAAAAGATGTTATTATACTTGCTGATTTTCAACAGTGTTATTGCAAGCCAACCTTAAAGGTTTAGACAGATCAGGACATGTGTGGACGTGGTGTAACAAAGTTGTTCACAATTGAATTGTATGCCAGTTAGTCGTGCTCTTGGCAATAGGCGCTTGAACCCACAACCACTACGCCCACCTTAGCCACTTGATATATATATATATATATATATATATATATATATATATATATATATATATATATATAGTGGTTTAACCGTTAAAATATTGATAATTCATAAGACTATGATCCTTGAACTACACGAAATCATAGCAATTTCTCTCCCAAGCTTCAACATACTTGTATATGCTAGTATAGTATAAAGAATCTGCTCTATTAAAACCAATGTTATTATTGATAGTCAAGTACTCCGGTGCCTACTTTAAAAAAGAACCAGTACTATTAATTACCATTATTAGCAATCAATATATAAATGGTCATGGCTAAAACATATACAATTATGCATGCAAACACTGATCATACAAATCAAAATACCTAACAGTCTCCAGGACATCGTACCAAATGTCTAGTTAAATCAGAAAGTCATTATCATGTACTCACGAAGACCCTAGCAAAGATATGTTCATATATTTTGTGCAAAACGTAAACATACGCTAATGAGCTCTAAATTACACATCTTAAACTCAATTAATTGTTAAGGATGCAACCGTTTAGGATGTATACACCTTAAAACGACTTAAACTTTAATCTAAACAATAGGAAGAAGAAAATAACCACACATGCATATGTAAAGTTTGTTGTTCTTCCCAATGATAAAGTCTTCACCAAAGTACTAAAAGATGTATACAAGAGTTCTCTCTTACAAGACAAAACAAATTCTTAACATAACCTGGAGTCCATAACATCAGAATTTGGAAGGGATTCAAGATTCTAACCCGTTAATATTTTAGCCTCAGGAACTTGGATTATCATCCAAGAGCAAATTCTTTGTTTTTTCTATAATACCCATTACCAGATTATTGATTTTATCGGTATATCTAGGAGACAATTCTGATTCTCTCTCAGAGTCCACAATGACTTGGAATGCAGCAGTGATAAGAGATCCAACCATCAATGAAGATCCACTAGGGACAATGGCAAATCCTGACGACAAGAGTAAGACTTGATCAAGTCGCCCATCATTCAACAAACAATTCATGATCTCCATGGGTAGTGGAGCATAGATCACATAAGAACAAGTCACATCAAAGTAGCTCTCTTGAATAAGCATCATTCCTTTACTTATGTTTGCTTCAGAATTTATGTCCTGCCAAATATAATATAGCAAATTAAGCACGCATTTGTGAACAAAACCATAATGATTTCAGTGTCATGATAAAGAGAGAGAGAGAGAGAGAGAGAGAGAGAGAGAGAAGTAGCTATAGACTTACATTGAAATGAAGAAGCGAAATTTTATTTTCATTTCCTTGTCCAATAGCTACGTTAGCTAACTCCTGGAATTTTTTGCCACCGGAGAGAAGATCCCACTGGTCCAATAATTTGTTATAACAAATTAGGTTGAAATGAACTTGACTCAATCATTGGTATAAGAAGCATTATACAAGTAGGTACAATTATTCATCTATGGCTTGTATCCTCAACAACGTAAACTTACGTAAATAACAATTTTATAACATGCAACTTCTAATGTTTCTAATAAATAAAGAATGTTTCTAAGATTTTGAGAAGATATTATTCGAGATAGTGAAGCCTAATATTTAAATTTGAGGTCCATATTCAAGGCAACAGAGGGTGGCCCAGGAGTTGGACTGGTGTGGGTTATCGAGGAGGTACTGGGTTAGAGCCCTGCCCTTAATGCAAAAAAGGGTCCATATTCAAACATAAATGTGCATTTGTTAACATGATACAAATTTTACATACATGTATCATCTCATGTTGGTGTATAATGTTATAAATTATTGAATAGTAAATTTTTTTGTGTGTGTCAAGACATCTAAAACTTATTTTGATATTGTGATATACTGTAGAATATATTTTTATAAATAATGTATATGTTGTTATTCTGGTTAAATAATAGAACGACCATTTCATTTGATATCATACAAGAACCACAATAAATTAAAGATATGTACATCTCAATTTGGGTATTTTA